>CM031603.1:33859173-33916673 GCA_018398815.1 Conus ventricosus
ACGGGACCGGCGACATCTCAGCGACTGCGCCAGCTCTGTCAGCTTCTTTAGAGACCACCGCAGCTCCGTCAACCTGCATTCACATGCCTGATGTACATCAAGGTCATTTAACAGCTCCGTCAACCTATGTACATCGAGGTCATTTAACAGCTCCATCAATCTGCAATCACATGACTGATGTACATCAAGGTCATTTAATAGCTCCGTCAATCTGCAGTCACATGACTGATGGACATCATGGTCGTTTAATAGCTCTGTCAATCTGCAGTCATATGATTGATGGACATCAAGGTCATTTAATGCCTCCATCAATCTGCAGTCACATGACCGTTATATAGATGAAAGTCTTTTAATAGCTCCCATCAATCTGCATTCACAGGACTGATGCACATCAAGGTCTTTTAATAGCTCCGTCAATTGGCAGTCACATGACTGATGTACATCAAGGTCACTGAACTTTTCACTAATGACATTATGGTGACACTGAATATTGTGTTAACATGAATACAATATCATTAGTTCCTATGGAATTTCTAGAGTACAACAGTGCTATGACTCACAAGAGACCCATTTTTTTTGGTACAGCAGCAACACCATGATATGAAAGAGGCAACACAATGCTTGTTCTCCTCCAGCCTCCCACCCAGTCCTCATGTGGACCACTTTGAAACCAGAATGTGTTGTTTCCACTGTGTCAAAGACTTCAAATGCTGTCCTCTCACTGCATGGAATCAAAGGCCACAGGTGTCATCAGCCACCACAGTGCAGTGATTAGTGCCACCGATTGTGGGCTGTAATGTGGCTTTGATTCCATTACAGCCACTTAACGTGTGGGATTTTTTCAGCCCCAATCGACTTCTGTCCATAGAGGAGTTTGCAATGAGCTCAAGTGTAAAGAGTGGAACCACACCAGTTGAATCTCACCAATTTAACACCAGGCATGAAAGTGACCAGCGGTGAAAAAGGCTGAAAAATTGGCGGGGGTCTGGGGGCCGCCGTAGGCCCCCAGTGGGGTCCAGGGGCAACGCCCTGGCGGGGGTCAGGGGGCAGAGTCCCTGAAGCTGAAGCTTTTTTATGAAATAAAAGGCCTAAAACTGCAAATAAAGCCTATTTCAGCGCTGTTAAGAAGAAGGGCAAAAAAGCAACATTTTCATGTTTTCAGTATAAATAATACCTTAAAAGATCATATATATACATGTGCATACTGACTCGTTCACTCAAAACAATGAGACAGATTTCATCACAATATTGATTCAGTCAGTCAACTGTACACAGAAATCTATAAAAACAAAACATACATGTAAGGTTAGTTGCATGCTGAGTGACACATACCTTGAAACAGTTTTCTGCAGTCACTCCACTTCTGCTAATACTCCCATCCACGTCAGTTTTCAACAGCCAGATCAGAAGAGAGAGAGAGAGAGAGAGAGAGAGAGAGAGAGAGAGAGAGAGAGAGAGAGAGAGAGCAAGGCACAACGTGTGATCATTTTCTGTAAGACATGAAAATACGTAGAAGGTATTTAGGAAAGTAAGATGGAATTTGAGGGGGGGGGGGGGGGGGGGGGGGGGGGGGGGGGGGGGAAGCAAAAAAAAAAAAGAGGGGGGGGGAGGGAAGCAAAAAAAAAAAGAGAGAGAGAGAGGAAACCACTCATAGAAAGATCATGTGAAAGACAAACACAATAATATGTGCAATATAAGACAGGAAGGAGCTGATTAAAAATAATGAAACAATACATATCATAAAATTATATGAGCAAATCATGATAAGAAGATGACACAAGGAGAGCATGTACTTGAAGCCGCTTGTGTGCGAGAGAGCGCGCTGGTGACCTACTCGTTTTTGAGTGAACCAGTGTTTTAGGAAGAAGAAGAAGAAGAAGAGAGAGAGAGAGAGAGAGAGAGAGAGAGAGAGAGAGAGAGAGAGAGAGAGAGAGAGACGCAGGAGCGAAAGGAGTGCAGGGAAGGGCAAAGGACAGGCAGAGAGAGAGAGAGAGGGGGGGGGGGGGGGGGGGTTCAGCCTAAGTAAACTACTTAAAAAAAAAAAAAAAAATATATATATATATATATATATATATATTACATACCTGCAATGGTGGTGTTGTCCTTCACAGCACTGGCGTTTTTCTTGTGGACTGCCCTATTCATATGGCATCTCAGTGCAATGAAACCACGACTGCCATAGTTCACAATCTTTCTTCTTCTTCTTCTTCCAGATGGGGATGTTTAACCTGCCCGTGCCCTCAGTCTTCACGTAGACTATTCTGGCACACAGGTTGCATGCATTGTGTATTTTCGTGTAGCCGGTACTCACCCATCTTAGGACATGTTTCCACATGGAACACAAAATGCAGCGCCTTTTTCGTCTAATTTACGAATCACATCACCAACTCGAACATCGTCCACTTTCTGGTCTAGCCAGTCCCACCTCCAATCGTTTCTCGTCCCTTCTTTTTGCCGTGAAATCGCGGCGCGCTTAACAAACTTCGCCACTTTAACGATGTCCGACGTTCGACAGCCGCGAAAAGACCGGATGTTGATTAACGGCGGAAGTGACCGGTTGACCCTTTTGAGAATAACAGTTGCAAAATGTCCAAATGGGAATAGCATCGAACGAACGTTTATTTCAGGATTTTTTTTTTTTGGGCGGCACTCCTTTTTTTCGGGCGGCGCAGATGAAAAAAATGGGCGGAAAATCCGCCTTAGGCGGACGAATTTCATGCCTGAACACAGATGCTTCTCTAACAGAGTTGCTCAAATCTCCTCACATACACTGCAGGTGTACATAATTCTCTGGCCCGGTTTATGCTGGAATATACGATGCAAGCAAGCACACCATACAGTCCTGTCTTGTAGTCAGGGAGCAGAATGCAATTCTCTATGACCACGCTCAGCTTTATTCTGCCGCCCTTTCATGCCCACCTCCAGTGGTCACCTCAGCTTCCATTTCCTCTCTGTGTCAATGCCCTTGGCCAGTTTGTACTGGGGTCAACAGTATTGTCAAGTTCATGGGAATTGTTGCTGGATGGATGTGGTGGCATCCTACAAAGGCAGACACTAATGCCTGGCGACTAAATGTTCACTGTCTACAGTATGGGATTCAGTAGACCATATCCTGACTAAATGTTCACTGTCTACAGTATGGGATTCAGTAGACCATATCCTGACTAAATGTTCACTGTCTACAGTATGGGATTCAGTAGACCATATCCTGACTAAATGTTCACTGTCTACAGTATGGGATTCAGTAGACCATATCCTGCGTATGCTTCATCAGAACAGGCACTGCTGGACACTGCAAAGTGACTCAGCAACTCTGGTGAGAAGACCATGACACCTTGACACTGACTGCTTCCTGGGGATTGCCTGTGCTGGGGCAGTGGTGGGATGACCCATGACAACTTGACACTGACTGATTCCTGGGGATTGCCTGTGCTGGGGCAGTGGTGGGATGACCCATGACAACTTGACACTGACTGCTTCCTTGGGAATGCCTGTGCTGGGGCAGTGGTGGGATGACCCATGACAACTTGACACTGACTGCTTCCTGGGGACTGCCTGTGCTGGGACAGTGGTGGGATGACCCATGACAACTTGACACTGACCGATTCCTGGGGATGACCAGGGTATGGATACGGATGGGCAGCAAGTGTGACCGACGAATGCAGATTGTTTCCAAGAAACGCAGTCTCTTTTACGATTGTGGCATCCAATCCAGACCAATAAACTACAGCAAGATTGCTTCCTACCGCCTCGTTTATATCAATTAATTACCCTTCTGCTCGATACCATCTGTCAAGTGTGACCCCCCTTCTGCTTCCTTACTGATCATTTGCGAGGCTTTAACAAGCACTGAGGTTGATGGCAACAGCTGTTGCCATGATTTCCACCATTGGGTGGTTCTAAACAGTTTCAGATGTAATTTTGGTGGTCATGTCAAGTGTGACTATGAATGGCAGAGATTGATGCTTCTCCAAACAACATGACTGTGGACAATTTAGCGCCCAAGACACTGCTGAATCAATGATGACTACTCAGAAAGCTATAAAAAAAATTTTTAAAAAGGTGCAACGGCACAGTGGTAGTGTGTGAGACACAAAAGTGGGGATGCAGGACTGGGGTTAAGGATGGATTTGTGATTTTCTGATCTCCAGTAAACGACCACAACAATCGGTTTTAAACATCAACAACACTCGGACACATGCACAACTCATAACATCCATTACAAGACTTTTACAAAAACCTAGCTGTTCCTCTCCTCCTCCCCTCCCTGCCCGTCCTTCCTATGGGAAGACAACCACGTCACACACATCAGCAACACAAACACACATATGCAGACATATCACACTGCAAGATCTTTATACAAAGTTTGAAGTTTGCAGTTTTTCTTCCACACTTTCTGCAGCTTGTTTCAACGTGAGGTGACTGTAGGTGGAAATTGAAACAAATTTTAAACGGAATTTAAAGTAAATCCGAACAGGGACAAACAAATCGCAAGACAAAACACGACGCATTTTGACCTCTTAGGTCTTCTTCAGGCAAGATAACATTCAGGACAATGAAAACGAACAACAAGCAATCACTTATCTTCTCGAATCCGGTACAAGATGAGCATTGAATCAAGATCTTTGAGAAGATAAGCAATTAATGAGTACTCAGTCTTCGTTTTCATTGTCCTGAATGTTATTTATCTTGCCTGAAGAAGACCTAAAAGGTCCAAATGTGTTGCGTTTTGTCTTGTGATTTGTTTGTTACTGTAATCTGGCGGATTTATTTCCTTTTCCTTTTCAAATAGGTTTGAATTAATTTAGCGCTGTGGAAAGTAATCCAGCAGTCAAGATGACTTTTTTCCCCAAAATAATTAGATAGTTACTAACATTATTCGAGAACTAAAACAAGAATTTTCTAATTCTGATATTCACTGACCTGTGAGCCAGCCGCTCCCCGTGGACAGAGTGGAGCTCTGGGACATTGTCCACAATGACCTGGTCACTACAGCCATCACAGATCTCCTGGGCCATCTGTGCCACACACACACACATATATGCACACACACATACAACACAACACACACACAACACACACACACACACACACCACAGGCATGCAAACATCGTGGACCATTCTTGTTACAAAAATTGTTAACCAAATTACAACTGGCAAAGAATTCAGGGATCCCCTACTTTTGACACTCTCTCACCTTCAAACAGGTTTTCTCTCTGCCATGTTTTCTTTCTGTCCAAGATTGAAGTAAATTTACTCAGAGAGCAAAGTAAATGTTCCACAAATGTCAAATAAACACTGTCATACACAGAGGCATATTTCAACTATTTCAGCATGACTGATTTTTTTCAAAGCAAGGTTAATACAACCTCTATGTTTTTAAATCCTCAAAATGACCAATCACTTACAAAGTTGTGCATGGACGATCTTTCAAACTACAAGGACTTTCAAACCAAGGACAATCTTTCAAAACACAGAAGCTTCAATTCAAAGAAAATCTTTCAAAATAAAAGGGCTTCAATCCAAGGACAATGTTCACAAACACGACTTCCAATCCAAAGACAATCTTTCAAAACAGGACTTTCAATCCAAGAACAATCTTTATAATCTTTAAAGCACAAGGGCTTCAATCCAAGGACAATCTTTCCGAACACAAGGATTTTTTTAATTCAAAGACAATCCTCATAATCTTTATAATACCAGGATTTCCAATCCAATCCAAAGAATCCCAAAGGCATTGTACATTCTCCATTTCAATCCCAAGACACGTCAGCTCCTAGTAAAGCAAGGGGAAGGCCGGGCTCAGCAGCGAGCCCAGCAGCACTAACCTCATAGAACAGCTTGTACTGGGAATGGATGATCGTGCGTCCGTACCACACGTCCACCACCTCAAACTGAGGCGTGAGCTCCCACATCACGCTCACCGCGTACCTGAAACCACACATCTGAAACAACACACTGAGGTAAAACCACACCTCTGAAACAACACACTGAGGTAAAACCACACCTCTGAAACAACACACTGAGGTAAAACCACACCTCTGAAACAACACACTGAGGTAAAACCACACCTCTGAAACAACACACTGAGGTAAAACCACACCTCTGAAACAACACACTGAGGTAAAACCACACCTCTGAAACAACACACTGAGGTAAAACCACACATCTGAAACAACACACTGAGGTAAAACCACACATCTGAAACAACATACTGAGGTAAAACCACACATCTGAAACAACACACTGAGGTAAAACCACATCTGAAACAACACTGAGGTAAAACCACACATCTGAAACAATACACTGAGGCAAAACCACACATCTGAAACAACACACTGAGGCAAAACATCACATCTGAAACAACACACTGAGGCAAAACCACGCATCTGAAACAACACACTGAGGTAAAACCACATCTGAAACAACACACTGAGGCAAAACCACACACTGAGGTAAAACCACACATCTGAAACAACACACTGAGGTAAAACCACACATCTGGAACAACACACCGAGGTAACTCATCATAAGCTGAAATGAACAGATAAATAATCCAACCCATATCAAATGATGTTCTTCAGCATCTAATCAAATCTAATGACCTCCACCTTTATCTTGAAGACAAGGGCATTCTCCGACTGATATTTTGCTGCTTAACTCTTTCATCCCTACAACCCAGTTTTCCGGTTTGCAGAAATCCTACCCTTCCTTCCTGCAGCCCGGAAAACCGGGCAGCACAAAATTCCTCCTTTCCTTCCTGCAGCCTGGAAAAATCGGTTCTCGCGGTAACCACTTTGAACTTCGCGCGAGTCGCGTCATCGGTACACGTTGTGACCGGGTCGCTCACTCGGCAGTGTTTATGAATGGAATGGATGCCAGACGGCCCTACAGAGTGGGAAAGTCGTCGCTGCTCTTTTTTCTGGCCAGTTTGCTACTGCATACCTGGCAGTTCTCACTTTACACTTCTTTTTTCTTCTCCAAATCCAGGAATGAAGGGAATACTCCCATCATAAGAATCTAGTAACAAGAGGAAGTAAAGGTTCATAGAAAAGTAGGAATGAAAGAGTTAAAGTTTAAAAAGCCTCCACGATGAAAAATCTGGCTTCAGGGGTGTCTTTTGGCTGGCTCTATCTCCAGAGATTTGCTAACAGATATTCTGCACTTCATGATGCATAAACTACCCTTCAGAAATGGGCTTTATGTATCAGTAGTCCCTTTAAGAATCTGCCAACTCGTAACCACAGCAAAAGAAGTTTGCTGCCCCAACCCACAAATGACTTGCAGGGCTTTCCCTGCTTCTGTAACACACAGATATGCCATCCACCTCTTGACACAGTCAGCCTGTGTTAAACAGAGATATGCCATCCACCTCTTGACACAGTCAGCCTGTGTTAAACAGAGATATGCCATCCACCTCTTGACACAGTCAGCCTGTGTTAAACAGAGATATGCCATCCACTTCTTGACACAGTCAGCCTGTGTTAAACAGAGATATGCCATCCACCTCTTGACACAGTCAGCCTGTGTTAAACAGAGATATGCCATCCACTTCTTGACACAGTCAGCCTGTGTTAAACAGAGATATGCCATCCACTTCTTGACACAGTCAGCCTGTGTTAAACAGAGATATGCCATCCACTTCTTGACACAGTCAGCCTGTGTTAAACAGAGATATGCCATCCACTTCTTGACACAGTCAGCCTGTGTTAAACAGAGATATGCCATCCACTTCTTGACACAGTCAGCCTGTGTTAAACAGAGATATGCCATCCACTTCTTGACACAGTCAGCCTGTGTTAAACAGAGATATGCCATCCACTTCTTGACACAGTCAGCCTGTGTTAAACAGAGATATGCCATCCACTTCTTGACACAGTCAGCCTGTGTTAAACAGAGATATGCCATCCACTTCTTGACACAGTCAGCCTGTGTTAAACAGAGATATGCCATCCACTTCTTGACACAGTCAGCCTGTGTTAAACAGAGATATGCCATCCACTTCTTGACACAGTCAGCCTGTGTTAAACAGAGATATGCCATCCACTTCTTGACACAGTCAGCCTGTGTTAAACAGAGATATGCCATCCACTTCTTGACACAGTCAGCCTGTGTTAAACAGAGATATGCCATCCACTTCTTGACACAGTCAGCCTGTGTTAAACAGAGATATGCCATCCACTTCTTGACACAGTCAGCCTGTGTTAAACAGAGATATGCCATCCACTTCTTGACACAGTCAGCCTGTGTTAAACAGAGATATGCCATCCACTTCTTGACACAGTCAGCCTGTGTTAAACAGAGATATGCCATCCACTTCTTGACACAGTCAGCCTGTGTTAAACAGAGATATGCCATCCACTTCTTGACACAGTCAGCCTGTGTTAAACAGAGATATGCCATCCACTTCTTGACACAGTCAGCCTGTGTTAAACAGAGATATGCCATCCACTTCTTGACACAGTCAGCCTGTGTTAAACAGAGATATGCCATCCACTTCTTGACACAGTCAGCCTGTGTTAAACAGAGATATGCCATCCACTTCTTGACACAGTCAGCCTGTGTTAAACAGAGATATGCCATCCACTTCTTGACACAGTCAGCCTGTGTTAAACAGAGATATGCCATCCACTTCTTGACACAGTCAGCCTGTGTTAAACAGAGATATGCCATCCACTTCTTGACACAGTCAGCCTGTGTTAAACAGAGATATGCCATCCACTTCTTGACACAGTCAGCCTGTGTTAAACAGAGATATGCCATCCACTTCTTGACACAGTCAGCCTGTGTTAATCATAGATATGCCATCCACTTCTTGACACAGTCAGCCTGTGTTAAACAGAGATATGCCATCCACTTCTTGACACAGTCAGCCTGTGTTAAACAGAGATATGCCATCCACTTCTTGACACAGTCAGCCTGTGTTAAACAGAGATATGCCATCCACTTCTCGACACAGTCAGCCAGTGTTAAACAGAGATATGCCATCCACTTCTTGGTCAGCCTGTGTTAAACAGAGATGCCATCCACTTCTCGACACAGTCAGCCAGTGTTAATCATAGATATGCCATCCACTTCTTGACACAGTCAGCCTGTGTTAAACAGAGATATGCCATCCACTTCTTGACACAGTCAGCCTGTGTTAAACAGAGATATGCCATCCACTTCTTGACACAGTCAGCCTGTGTTAAACAGAGATATGCCATTCACTTCTTGACACAGTCAGCCTGTGTTAAACAGAGATATGCCATCCACTTCTTGACACAGTCAGCCTGTGTTAAACAGAGATATGCCATCCACTTCTCGACACAGTCAGCCAGTGTTAAACAGAGATATGCCATCCACTTCTTGGTCAGCCTGTGTTAAACAGAGATATGCCATCCACTTCTCGACACAGTCAGCCAGTGTTAATCATAGATATGCCATCCACTTCTTGACACAGTCTGCCTGTGTTAAACAGAGATATGCCATCCACTTCTCGACACAGTCAGCCTGTGTTAAACAGAGATATGCCATCCACTTCTTGACACAGCCTGTGTTAAACAGAGATATGCCATCCACTTCTCGACACAGCCTGTGTTAATCAGAGATATGCCATCCACTTCTTGACACAGTCAGCCTGTGTTAAACAGAGATATGCCATCCACTTCTTGACACACTCAGCCAGTGTTAAACAGAGATATGCCATCCACTTCTAGACACAAACACAGAGAGCACCACGCACATAAGGCAAACAGAGATATGCCATCCACTTCTCGACACAAACACAGACAGCACCACGCACATAAGGCAAACAGAGATATGCCATCCACTTGTAGACACAAACACAGACAGCACCACGCACATAAGGCAAACAGAGATATGCCATCCACTTCCAGACACAAACACAGACAGCACCACGCACATAAGGCAAACAGAGATATGCCATCCACTTCTAGACACAAACACAGACAGCACCACACACATAAGGCAAACAGAGATATGCCATCCACTTCCAGACACAAACACAGACAGCACCACGCACATAAGGCAAACAGAGATATGCCATCCACTTGTAGACACAAACACAGACAGCACCACGCACATAAGGCAAACAGAGATATGCCATCCACTTGTAGACACAAACACAGACAGCACCACGCACATAAGGCAAACAGAGATATGCCATCCACTTCCAGACACAAACACAGACAGCACCACGCACATAAGGCAAACAGAGATATGCCATCCACTTCCAGACACAAACACAGACAGCACCACACACATAAGGCAAACAGAGATATGCCATCCACTTCCAGACACAAACACAGACAGCACCACGCACATAAGGCAAACAGAGATATGCCATCCACTTCCAGACACAAACAAAGACAGCACCACGCACATAAGGCAAACAGAGATATGCCATCCACTTCCAGACACAAACACAGACAGCACCACGCACATAAGGCAAACTGAGAAAAGAATGCGCAAGACAAGTGAAGCACCAGACTTACAAAGGCAATGGTGAGGCTGTATACATGGGCGACAAATGAAACAATTCAGATGCTGAACTGTCTGCTATAGAATATTTATGTTTTGGGGGTCAGCGACCGATCAAAAAAGAACAGCCAAAGTAAGCCCTGCTCTCTCTTTCTCTCTAGAGAAAAAAAATCAAAGTAAGCCCTGCTCTCTCTTTCTCTAGCTAGAGAAAAAAATCAAAGTAAGCCCTGCTCTCTCTTTCTCTCTAGTGAAAAAAAATCAAAGTAAGCCCTGCTCTCTCTTTCTCTCTTGTGAAAAAAAACTAAAGTAAGCCCTGCTCTCTCTTTCTCTCTTGTGAAAAAAAAATCAAAGTAAGCCCTGCTCTCTCTTTCTCTCTAGTGAAAAAAAATCAATGTAAGCCTGCTCTCTCTTTCTCTCTTGTGAAAAAAAAATCAAAGTAAGCCTGCTCTCTCTTTCTCTCTAGTGAAAAAAAATCAAAGTAAGCCCTGCTCTCTCTTTCTCTCTTGTGAAAAAAAAAAATCAAAGTAAGCCCTGCTCTCTCTTTCTCTCTTGTGAAAAAAAAAATCAAAAGTAAGCCCTGCTCTCTCTTTCTCTCTTGTGAAAAAAATCAAAGTAAACCCTGCTCTCTCTTTCTCTCTTGTGAAAAAAAAATCAAAGTAAGCCCTGCTCTCTCTTTCTCTCTTGTGAAAAAAAACTAAAGTAAGCCCTGCTCTCTCTTCTCTCTTGTGGAAAAAAAATCAAAGTAAGCCCTGCTCTCTCTTTCTCTCTTGTGAAAAAAACAAATCAAAGTAAGCCCTGCTCTCTCTTTCTCTCTTGTGAAAAAAAAATCAAAGTAAGCCCTGCTCTCTCTTTCTCTCTTGTGAAAAAAAACTAAAGTAAGCCCTGCTCTCTCTTTCTCTCTTGTGGAAAAAAAATCAAAGTAAGCCCTGCTCTCTCTTTCTCTCTTGTGAAAAAAACAAATCAAAGTAAGCCCTGCTCTCTCTTTCTCTCTTGTGAAAAAAAAATCAAAGTAAGCCCTGCTCTCTCTTTCTCTCTTGTGAAAAAAAATCAAGACAGGACAGTGGTGAACAACGTTCTATCATGGTTTGAATTTGATAAAACTGCGATCATGTTGGAGGCCACTTGCAGATTTGAACAACAGAGTGCCGGCATGTGCAGAACTGCCCAACAGCAAGTGTTTCGAGGTGGCAAGACAGCTTTTCCGTTTGAAAAAATACAAATCTGTACTCCCTTCTAAGCCTTAAGAAGAAACAAACAAACAAAACATTCCAATACTTTTCAATTTAGTGGAGAGAAAAAAAATAACACACCAAAAAGATCAATGGTCTACTATCTATCTAATGATTTTTCTAGAACCTCTTTACTTCACAATTTATCTTATTCATTCAGGTGATCTCTCAGCAAATGTTGTCCCTCCACATAAAAAGCGTCCAATATAAAGACCCTGACCTCAATGGTCAAAGTGAGCGGAGGACACCTACCTGTCTTTACCACTGATCAGGGAGCACAGATTGGCACTCAGCACAGCTGGCAGCATGTCGTAGCGGCGGTCAGCCAGGTAAATGGTGGTCGATCGGCTCCGAGCTTCTCTGTCCGTCAAGGACCCTGCTTGCACAAAGTAGGTCACGTCTGCAATGTGCACACCCATCTCCAGGTGTCCGTTGTCCAGCCTCCTGATGACACAGGGCAAAGACACCGACTTTAATCTACAATGAATGGAGTTACAACAGTAGACACCAACTTTAATCCACAATGAATGGGGTAACAACAGTAGACACCAACACAATGAATGGAGTTACAACAGTAGACACCAACTTTAATCCACAATGAATGGAGTTACAACAGTAGACACCAACTTCAATCCACAATGAATGGGGTAACAACAGTAGACACCAACACAATGAATGGAGTTACAACAGTAGACACCAACTTTAATCCACAATGAATGGAGTTACAACAGTAGACACCAACTTTAATCCACAATGAATGGAGTTACAACAGTAGACACCAACTTTAATCCACAATGAATGGAGTTACAACAGTAGACACCAACTTTAATCCACAATGAATGGAGTTACAACAGGGCAAAGACACCAACTTTAATCCACAATGAATGGAGTTATAACAGGGCAAAGACACCAACTTTAATCCACAAGGAATGGGGTTATAACAAGGCAAAGACACCAACTTTAATCCACAATGAGTGGGGTTATTTATAACAGGGCAAAGACATCAACTTTAATCCACAATGAATGGGGTTATAACAAGGCAAAGACACCAACTTTAATCCACAATGAATGGGGTTATTTATAACAGGGCAAAGACACCAACTTTAATCCACAATGAATGGGGTTATAACAGGGCAAAGACACCAACTTTAATCCACAATGAATGGAGTTACAACAGTAGACACCAACTTTAATCCACAATGAATGGAGTTAACTCTCTCAACAAGCATGCACTGCTACAGCCCGATCGGAAATCACATTGCCAAAAGGCTGAGCGACTGCCAGCGCCTGGTAAAACACGTGGCAACAATGGGCGCGGCCATGTTTCTCGAAGAAAAGGAAGTCTCGCGAGAACGTGACTTTGTTTTTCCTGTAGTGATTCACTTCCATTTGCAAAAAAACGCGAGTCGATACGTGCTGTAGTTCTCGAGTTATCAATTTTTGAAGTTTTGTGGTCTAAATGCTGTTTTTCACCATGGCTAACCTTGATTTCTGCCGTTCTATAATGAGATTTAGTAATGAAGATACTGTGATTTGTGGGATTTACGGCATAAGACTTCGTGAAAATGCTGGGTAATGAAGCTTACAGTGACCTTGATTTCGACTGGGATGAGGTTCCAGATATGATGAACAACGATTCAGAAGAAAGCTCTGAAGAAGATTTTTTTTTCCCTGAGTAAACGGCACATGTGACATTCTTCAAACTTATGATATAGCTACATATATATTCGTAGGATGTTTACAAATTATTTTCATTTCATTATTTCCTTTCCTCTCTTTTAAACTAATTTGTAAATTGGGAAACCATGTTCAAATTACAGAGTTACTTCTCTTGCCGTAGGTTTTCGGCGTAACTAAGCGCAGGTAAGCGCATACTGAAGAGTGTTAAAACAGTAGACACCAACTTTAATCCACAATGAATGGGGCTACAACAGTAGACATCAACTTTAATCCACAATGAATGGGGCTACAACAGTAGACACCAACTTTAATCCACAATGAATGGGGCTACAACAGTAGACACCAACTTTAATCCACAATGAATGGGGCTACAACAGTAGACATCAACTTTAATCCCCAATGAATGGGGCTACAACAGTAGACATCAACTTTAATCCACAATGAATGGGGCTACAACAGTAGACACCAACTTTAATCCACAATGAATGGGGCTACAACAGTAGACATCAACTTTAATCCACAATGAATGGGGTTACAACAGTAGACACCAACTTAAATCCACAATGAATGGGGCTACAACAGTAGACATCAACTTTAATCCACAATGAATGGGGCTACAACAGTAGCACCAACTTTAATCCACAATGAATGGGGCTACAACAGTAGACATCAACTTTAATCCACAATGAATGGGGCTACAACAGTAGACGCCAACTTTAATCCACAATGAATGGGGCTACAACAGTAGACATCAACTTTAATCCACAATGAATGGGGTTACAACAGTAGACATCCACTTTAATCCACAATGAATGGAGTTAACTGGGCAAAGACACCACTTTGAATCCACAATGAATGGAGTTAACTGGGCAAAGACACCACTTTGAATCCACAATGAATGGAGTTAACTGGGCAAAGACACCACTTTGAATCCACAATGAATGGAGTTAACAGGGCAAAAACACCACTTTGAATCCACAATGAATGGAGTTAACTGGGCAAAGACACCACTTTGAATCCACAATGAATGGAGTTAACTGGGCAAAGACACCACTTTGAATCCACAATGAATGAAGTTACAACAGGGCAAAGACACCACTTTGAATCCACAATGAATGGAGTTAACAGGGCATAGACACCACTTTGAATCCACAATGAATGGAGTTAACAGGGCAAAGACACCACTTTGAATCCACAATGAATGGAGTTACAACAGGGCAAAGACACCACTTTGAATCCACAATGAATGGAGTTAACAGGGCAAAGACACCACTTTGAATCCACAATGAATGGAGTTACAACAGGGCAAAGACACCACTTTGAATCCACAATGAATGGAGTTACCACAGCGGACACCAACTTTAATCCACAATGCATGGAGTTACAACAGGGCAAAGACACCAACTTTAATCCACAATGAACGGAGTTACCACAGGGCAAAGACACCAACTTTAATTAGGTATTCCAAGGTGATTTTTTAAACAGCCTAGAGTTGTTTAAAAGTAGCTTCATTTAAAAGAGCTCAATTTTCTGAACACATTGATATAAAACTTATGTTCTTCTGATAATATTTGACGAAGTTATGATTTTTTAAAGAAATTTTGGACTTAGAAAATTTTGCGAAAGTGGCAGTTTGCTTCGGACCCCAACTTTGAGGTACCATAAATCCATTTCTATGTTCTCAAATGAGCCCAAATTGTTCCTAGCTACTCTCATGCACTTATAGATAATGCCCAATTTTTTCCTTCTGTCTTCTCTGAATAAATAGTCAACAGTGTAATGCTGAAGTTGGTTACATATGCAATTTGCGCAAAAGGGTCACTTTTTACATAAATTACGCTTGTCTTCACATGTTTATTAATTTGAATCTGTATGTTGTACAATGTTGTTTTTATACCAAAATGATTTTAAAAAGCTTATAAAACACATATATAACACATTTTGCGAGATATTTCATACATAATTTTAATTATGCAACAATAAAATATGGTCTTATAAAGAAGAGAAAGTATACATTTAACAGCTTTTCGGCCATCAAAAATATATTTTAACAGTTTTCAGTCCCAATAATATAGTGCACAGTCATAAAAAGTATATAATAACATATGGTTTCCATGAAGCAGCTGAACTTCTCTGGATCTTTTGATTTTTTTCCGACAGATAGCTTTGTAGTCAGATATAATTTTTGTGACTGTCTTTCTGTCCCATTGCTGTCTTGTTCAGTCTTTGCAGCCAGTCAACAACAAAGCTTGAACTCCACCCCTCTTTGTTCCTCAAAGTTTATAAAAGCGACAGCAACAGCATTTGTCACTTTGGTGTCACATGGAATCTTCAAAAGCTCAGCCTTTTCAGAGTTTTCCAACTGATGCCAACTGAAGACAGAACATCATCAATATTATCCAAATCAACATCTTCATTTAGCATTGCTGAAAGTTCTTTAGCTGGCAGCTTCTCAGCCTTGAGTGTACAGTGCTGGATCACCCCTTTCAACCTGTTAATCGGGAAGCTGGTGTCGGGGAAAAGCTGAAGAAACCATTCTGCCACAGTGTCAAATGTTACAGACTTCCCATTTTCAATTCGAAGTCTGTCAAGCTCAGTAACAGTCTGTTTGTGCAGCTGGATATGTTTGGGGGGGAAGGGGGGGGGGGGGGGGTTGGGTCTTCTTCCTTTGGCAAACACCAAGAAGCAGTACTTCAGTTCTTTGTACTGGTCGTCCTCTGCAACACACACCACACACAGTACACACACAGCACACCACACACGAAGTACACGCACACACACAATTACAGTCACACATGCGCACACCAGATACAGCACACACACACACACAGAGCACACACACACACACACACACACACCACACGAATGCATGCATTTGCACAGTACCCCCCCCCCCCCCCCTTTCCACACACACACACACGCACGCACACACATGCATACACCCATGTGTAACCATTGTGTTTACTAACAAGATGGAGGTAAGTACAATTAATGAATTATGTTGCAATTTTAATGGGTAAAATTACTAAATACCATGAACAACAGCAGAAAATATGTCAGGAACATAAGAATGAGAAGAAAACCATGTGCTTGGGCAATTCTTACTACATTAAAATAAATCACTGTTTGCAAATTTATTTTAGTAAACAAACTGAAATCAGCAGCAAACTTTTTTTTGTGTGTGTGTGTGTGCCAAGGTCTTTGTATTCTTGTGATGTTTACAGTGTGAGATGAACCTCAGTGTGTGTGTGTGTGTGTGTGTGTGTGTGTGTGCGTGTGCGTGTGTGTGTGTATACATGCATGCACGCGCGCAAGAGAATCTACAGAGTTTGTAAAAGCAATGCATTCAGTGACTCCGTCGCTGCTGCGATCATCGCGGCCAAGTGTTCTAGCAGACGACACGTTCTGTTCAGGACCCAAACTTGGTCCAAGTCAGGTGACCTTTTCATAAGAAATACTGAAGAACTACAATGTAAATCATATTTTTATGACACAGGTTTTCCAAATTGATGTTTCAATTACTTGATTACAATGTTAAAAATCCTTCCACGTAGCTGAAGATAAATAAAGTCGATCGTGAAGTTGAAGTGTCGATTCAAAAAAAGGCTCTCTAGGTTCACGTTTTTAAAAAAGATTTTTAATACAATCGCGCTCTAAGTACACAAAATATAACTTATAGAATATAGTAAATGTATCAACTTACCTTTCTGTGTTGTTTTAGCGCCGGATGTTGAAAATTTGGTGAAAATAATGTTGGATTTGTAAGCGATGACACAGATACGTCTGACTCGTCCGCCATTGTTGACATGCTTCAAGTCTTCCAATAGTGATATGCGGGGAACTGCCGGGGGAGCGCGGCGGACTGTTTCGTATTTGTTTGACCCCATTTATTGGAAAGTGCGGAATATGAGCTTTAATTTGATATATTTTTGAACAGATTTCGTTCATATTTACGGATTTTAGAGTAATTTGAAGTTTTAAAACATAATTTTAGGGAACTTAACTAAATTTTTTCTATACCCTTACTGCATACGAAAATGAAGCTTGAAGTCTCCTCTACAACTCTGTATGAGTTTCATTGAGCTATTTGTGCGCGCCGCGCTCCCCTCGTCGGGGGAAGAAGGTGGGTGTAAAAACTTGTGTTCTGAAAGTCGCGACGGCATGCCTCCCGACCGCGGAGAAGTACTTCTTTACAAGGTTGATAATAAACTTATTATGTTCTTTTAAATGACAAAACCTATCCAAAACGAAAGAAAAAAGACTGGTAAATTGATTGGTGTTATTTTTATTGTCTAAATCAGCCATTTTTATGTGGTTTGCACAAGTTGAAAACACGGAAAATTTCGCTCCTGCAGCGCTGTTCGCCAGGCAAGGGGCCTGCATTGGAATACCTACTTTAATCCACAATGAACGGAGCTACAACAGGGCAAAGATACCAACTTTAATCCACAATGAATGGAGTTACAACAGGGCAAAAGACACCAACTCTAATCAACAGTGAATGGGGTTATAACAGGGCAAAGACACCAACTTTAATCCACAATGAATGGGGTTATAAACAGGGCAAAGACACCGACTTCAATCCACAATGAATGGAGTTACAAAGAGTTGGGTTTGTGTCCTGCTCACAGCTGCCATCTTTACATATATCCATTACAATACACACACATACTCCCAAACGTGCACGCACATGCACACACACACAACCATCATCTTGATAATATGCACAACTAGTATAACCTATCAATAGGTCTGCATACCTAGCACCAGGGGAAAAAAGAAAAAGAAACACACACACACAGAGCAAAAAAGGGACTTATAATTAAAAATGTAATCATTTCTCACAACCGACCTGCAGATAATCTGGCAGAAAGTTGTGAAAATCTGCCCCATCGTTTCTTTCAGTCATGCAGTGAACAGACAGACACTGTGACAGGACCAAGTTACAGCACCCTGCTCCGTAACACCTCATTTGTGCGCAGGGAAACCACACCACCAACAGCACCTCACCTGAGAGACAAAGTGTCGTCCACGTCCTCACAGCCCTTCGGGTCGATGCTGAACACCAGGTGGGAGTGTCGGATGTCACGACGGCGCTGCATCTCGTCTGTCGACATCTCCCATGGCATCTCTGCACTGTCTGTGGGCAGTTCTGCCAGCTGGAAGTGTGGCACACAGTGGTGTGCATGAACGTCATAAAAAAAAAATGCAGGATTTTCATAATCGCCCCCGTGTCCTGTTACTTCCAGCCTCTCCTTCATTGTCATCGCCAGTTCTTCTCCCTGTCACTTTCTTTCACTCCTTCACTTTCACTGTCACTTCTATTCCTTGTCATTTTCTTTCGCTTCATTGTCACTGTCACTTCTATTCTCTGTCACTTACTTTCACTTCATTTTCAGTGTCACTCTTGTTACTCGTCACTTTCTTTCACGTCATTTTCACTGTACTACCCTTGTCACTACTTCCTCATTCCTTCCTTTTCTGTATCTATTCCCTGTCACTTTCTTTCACTTCATTTTCATTATCACTTCCGTTGACTTCCACAAAACAGTCTAAAGTACAACAATAAAATGAAGTAAGGTAAGGTAATGTTGCTTATAGCCCAGCCGACCACAAAGGGCCTTATCAGGGCTGTCAACGTGTTGAAATCAACTCACAAGTCATCAACAAACAAAAAAACTCATTCACACAACCCTTTAAAGCACACCAGTAAATGAAGTTGAAGCTGACAGTTTATTATGATGGTGGATAGAGTTGAAAGAACTATGACAAGAGATGGAATTTACAGGTGGTGAAAAGTATGAAAACGGACAGAACTGATACGGCTCGAAAATTATGGCACTTCAACCTTACCAAAACATGGACTTTCCACTCTTCAGACCAGAATTTTGGGGGACGACGCTTCACCATAACCTGGCTTTCGTGAAATTCTTTTCTTCAGTGGATCATTTTCATTTTCAGCTGAAATGATCACCAAATGATCACCAACTTCCCACTACCCCTCCCCCCTTTCAAACCTCCAGCCCCCCCCCCCCCCCCCCCCACTCCCCCCCCCCCAAAAAAAAAGAAGGAAATCTACCAAAAAGAATATGAATTCATGCCAGAATTCACACTGAAAACTTATCCTTTCCCCCTATTTCCATCTCTCCCACACAACCAGCAGGTTAATAAAGATCCAAATGTATGCACATTACCTGGGCAGGTGTGAAAGCGGAGGTGGACAGTTCATTCTCTGCCAGGAGAGCTGCGATTTCAGTCTCCAGATCCCCGATGGGCCCCAGGACCTTGACCAGGTGGCCGTTTGGATACCTAGAGTTGGCCGGCCAGTTGTCGATCCGCACCAAGCACCTGGGGGCACAGAGAATGAAAGCCCTGTCACACTGAACAGTTCTGTCTTCCCTCTCTGAGCTCTATGAGGAGTCACTGGGGAGCTGCGCACGGAGGCACTAGTCACCACGTTCCTTCAGCCTTGTTGGCTGTGTGCTGAGGCTTGGGTCTCTGCACATGGTTTCCCTGTCCATTCTATGAGAGAAAGAGAGACAGACAGACAGACAAACTGACAGGCACAGACACAGCGAGACAGAGAGAGAGAGAGTTTTTTTTCAGACATTTCCAGCGTTTTTCCTGTTTTCTCCTTTATCTCCCTGTCCCAGCAGTTCCCAGGGGGACTGTTTATGCAAGGCTGTTGGATCTTTCTACATGGTCATACCAACTGTAGTTTTCTCTTCTTAACTGATGTGTGCAGATCTTTGCATGGTCTGACGTGCTGCTTGATGATTTGGTGCACTTGTTCACCGATACCGCCAGTGAATGACGTTTGGTTTCTTGTGATGCCACCTCTGTTTCCAAGGCAATAATTGCCTTACATGCGTACAGGAACATGGAATAGAGCTGTTTATGTGTATTGTCTTGCATGCATACACTGATACAGGAACATGGAATAAAACTGTGTGTGTGTATTGTCTTGCATGTATACAGGAACATGGAATAAAACTGTGTATGTGCATTGTCTTGCATGTATACAGGAACATGGAATAAAACTGTGTATGTGCATTGTCTTGCATGTAGACAGGAACACGAAGTAAACCTGTGTATGTGCACTGTCTTGCATGTATACAGGAACACGAAATAAACCTGTGTATGTGCATTGTCTTGCATGTTGATGTATACAGGAAAACGAAATAAAACTGTGTATGTGCATTGTCTTGCATGTATACAGGAACACGAAATAAAACTGTGTATGTGCATCGTCTTGCATGTATACAGGAACACGAAATAAACCTGTGTATGTGCATCGTCTTGCATGTATACAGGAACATGGAACAAACCTCTGTGTGTGTATCTTTGTTTACACCTAGTGGAGCCACTTCTCTACATTCTAGAAATATTACCAGAAGTTCTTCCTACCTTTTTTCAAACACTGGTTGAATACCTCTCCACACATTACCTGGATCTATCATGTCATCTGAAAGCCAGAACCAGTCCATGCAACAGCGACTGGAGAGTGGTGGGCTTGTGTACATGATAAAAACTTCAGGTCTTCACTTTACAAGTCGCGTGTTCATATTCGCTTAGCCATCACACATAGTGACTACCATGGTAGGGAAACAGTTTTTTTTTTTAAGAGTATGAGCTTCTATCTCCTTTTGCTCTGTTTTCATGACATGTAGGAGAAAATCAATTGCTGACCCTAGGTGGAGAGGTTGAGGGTCATCTGTGGTCACTTTATATTCGTTTACACTCTCCCCCTCACCTTCCCCGACTTCTCCATCCCCCACTCCCTTGTCCAACCTCAACCCTTTGTATGCATACTGCAGTTACACTTTCACACACTTGTGTGTGTACAAACACATACACAAACTCTCTCTCTCAAACTCGCACATACACACACACATACACACCAACAGATGCACACACTGACACAGACACAGACACTGACACGAATACATGAACACCACACACATACACACACAGAGACACACACACACACACATGAACCACATTCACACACACACACACACACACACACACACACACACACACACATGGCAGTCACAGGCACCAAAATCAGCCTTACCTTTGTTCTCTAATGCTGTCTACCTGGCGCGTGGCGACGCGGATCTTGGGAATGCGGTTATCCCAGGGAATGACCAGGATCTTCCCACTCTTGTTGCTGTGTTTGTTGCCCCCCTGAACACACACACACACACACACACACACACACACCAAAGTCTCAGTGCATCCTTTGCCAAGTTGTAAACAATAGTTAGAAATTCACTCTGCAGTCTGTGTAGTGGCAGTGTTGGCTTCCTCTAAATTTTCATATCAATGTGGATGAACCAACTGCTATGCAAGAAACAATTATGAAATTAAATAAAACTTATCTGTAAGTTGTAGTTTAATGACAGTATTTAGTGTGTAGTGATGAGAAGGAGCATTTACATGCCCTCCCATCACAGCTCTAATATTTCTCCAATCCCACACTGCACTCTGAGGTCAACCAGGTCTAAAAACTTGCAATGTTCCTGGATTGGCAAATCATGTGAATGCTCCTTCCCTTCACTATACTCTAAATAATCTCAATTAAGCCACAACTTACAGGTAAGTCTTGCATAATTTTACGATTATTTAGCATTTTGAATAGCAATGCAAAGAATAAAAATCAATCACACCTCTTTAATGTAAGACAGTGATAATTTCTGTCCACTTGCTCTGATATGCAATCATCTTAAAGCTTTGTAAACTTATTATGCTACATTAAACAAAACGGTCTTAATTGTTTCATGCCAGATCAAAAATGGTGAAGTCTGTTACTGAATTCTGTTCAGATGATTGAATCTTTAGATACAAAAAGTGGGATAACAAAACATTCGATTTTCTTTCAGATTGATAACATAAACAACATACTGTTCTAGAATCCCTAAATTATGTTTACATTGATGATAGGCACTGTCTTAAACACCAAATATTAGTTTTGTTAAAACATTTCTGATGTATATGTACATACAGAAAAAGAAAGGAAAATAACCACACACATACAAACTCAGAGGCATGTACACTTAAATAACTTTCTTTTTTTTAATAATATCAGTGTTTGCCTCAACAGCCATACATATAACTTGGTAATGATGTAGAATCCTTTACTGTGGTCACGATTATGGTGCATCCGATTTCTTTTTGTTTACACCCATGCCGACCGCATTGCATAATATTGCATAATACTTATCTTGGCCATTCCGTCTGAACAAACTCTACAAGTGTTAAAAAAGAAAGAGGGGGGAAATTTGGGACAGGGGATGGGGAGAGGGGGGGGGGGGCAAACATATTATCAAGTAATCAGTCTGCTTGGATTGCAGTCCAGTGCTCTTGAAGCATCAACACACTTTTTGTAGTGCACACATTCAAAAAGCACTGTTGAAACCACAATCAATGTACCGTAAAGTTCGGTCTATTGAGCGCACCTGTATATAAGCCGCACCCACTAAATTTTTTTAAAATCTGAACTTTTTTCACAAATAAGCCGCACCGGTTTAAAAGCCGCAGATATATACAACACAGTCCGATGTGCCGCAGGCGGCAGCTGGCCGAGCATTGAGTTTACATAGTGTCGAAAATCATCACATACAATGTGTTCACTGCATTCATTGGCGTTTAAATAGGTCAGAATACAAGAGCATGTTTCCAGCTTTTCTTCAGTCTTTTTTTTTTTTTAGTACGATGTGTTTTAAATCAATTAGAATCGAAGTTTTTATGAGGCTTCTTACAAGTGTTGTCTTTCCCAACATCATTGCTTTAAAAAAAATACCGAAAAAAACAACGCATTAACGATGCGCTAGAAAGGCAGTTCTCTCCTGCATTCATTGGTGTATCAAGCTAAGCGATTGGTTGAGTACTCGAAAGCGCAAGCCAATCAAAGCGAAGGTATCAAATGCAAACCTTCACTCCCTATCCACGATTTCAACAATGGCGGATCGAAGCCAAGGTCTGACAATGACCGAGTTGAATGCGCTAATCGTTTTTGAATTGCAAGACGCACTTGGTAAGATAACGCATATAATAACAAACCAGAACATTAATGAAACGATTCGATTGTTTTATTTCGCTTAATACCGTGCCAATGTTTAGTTATTTTGTTCGTAATTCAGCTAGTGTTAGTCAAGATTTAACAGGTCGGAAACGGCCAACACATTGCGCCGTTCGAAGCGATCGTATTTTTGTAGAAGAACAAACTGATGAAAAAAGATATCAGTAATGGGCTTTACTTATGTCGATTCCCGTATTTCTGAACGGGTTACTGATTCCATTACACGATTACAGAGAAAATCGTAGTTAAAAGCATCATAAAAATTCATGAACAGTAAACACGATATGGTGAGTTACAGAGAAGCTAAGAATAGACGAGGGTGATGCTTCTGAAATCGGAAAAATCCGCAAATAAGCCGCATCGTTGTTTACGCCGCAGGGTTTAAAGCTGGGGAAAAAAGTCGCGGCTTATAGTCCGAACTTTACGGTAGTTCAGCTCTCTTCAACAAAATGAACAAGTAACAACATGCCATTCGTCAGCTTGTTTACCTTCCAAAACTAAGTCAAATACTGCCAATCAAAATAGCTCACTTTTGTAGTCTTTTCAGCCCTCTCCAATCTCCAACAGTTGACAACTATGCCTTCTACACCCCAGTTCACAATTCATGACACGCAAGACTTGGCGTTTCCCCCCAGAACACAAAGTATGTGCATCATACAGAACCAGAAATATGGCTGAATGAATCACATTCACCTACACATTTGCCCACCACTAAACTGGTCTGATTAATGCATGCAGAAGTGCTGTAATGCATCATAACAACTATGGCAGCAACCCTTGAACAGGAGCATGGAAAGCTGGATTAGAAAAACTGGATATAGTACCAGACTCTAAGTGATTAATAGGTGCGCAATCTTTTTTTTTTAAGCAGACTTTTTGTTCCTTGGATGATTGTTTTATCCTGCCTCTGAAAGTCAGGTGTTTTCTCAGAAATCCTTGGACCCAAGGAGAGTACTCCAGCCTGTCCTGGTCATCTTTTTGGTAGTCAGGAGCGCCTGAATCAATTTGACTCTTGACTGTTTCTGCCATTTCGCATCTAAGGGTCATGATCAAATTCTTTATCTCATCTCGAGAGTCAGCAGACTGGGAGCTGCCTTCATCTGGGGAACCATTGTCAAGGTCTGAACTGGACATGGCTGGCACTGGAAGGCCTGCAGGTGTAGTCTGCCAAGACTGACAGCAGCAATTAAAGAAGGCTTATGAGTTATGTTCAATCAAAACCTATGGAAGGGCTTTCAACGATCGGGTGACAGAATGTTCCTTCACTAAGAAAAAAAAGAGGAAAGATATGATCGACCTGATGTTCCTGGTTGCTTATGAAATTTACAAATCGACACTTGAATCATTAAATTCTGGTAACGAACAATCATTTTGCGTCCAATGTCTGGCATGTTCTGGCTCTGACTGGTGTTGTTCCTGTGCTCGGCATCTCCTTGAAAAGTGGCTGAACCAATCGCTTTGCGATAAATGAATAAGTTTTGTAACTGTATTTGTTATGATGTAATTTTCATTTCAGGTCTTTGGACCAAATATTCACCATCAAAGTGAGTCAGTGTGTGTGTGTGTGTGTGTGTGTGTGTGTGTGTGTGTGTGTGTGTGTGTGTGTGTGTGTGTGCTTGTGCGTGTGCGAGTGTGTGTGTGTGTGTGTGTGTGTGTGTGTGTGTGTGTGTGTGCACGTGTGTGTGCATGTGTGTGTGTGCGTGTGCGAGTGAGCGTTCATGTATGTGTGTGTGTGTGTGTGTGTGTGTGTGTGTGTGTGTGTTAGTGTGAGTGTGAGTGTGCGCGTGTGTGGGTGTGGGTGTGGGTGGGTGCGTGCATACGTGCGTGCATGCATGCATGCGAACATGTGTATATGTGTATGTGTGTGTTCGTGTCTATATCCCTCACCTCATCAGCTGACAGACTGACCACGTAGTCCCTCCACTGCCTGCGAAGAATCCCCACCACACGGCCGGTCGGCAGCCGTTTATCTCCCCTGTTGTCACTCTTCTCCTTCTCCTCTTTCTGTGTCTGATCTGTGGACACAGTCAGGACTACAGTTAGAGTACAGTGGCACCTTTCTAAAACAGCTTTTAAAAAAATCCTTCAACCCTTGATAACAATAACAGTAATAACAGTGATTACTTATGCAGTACTTTGAAATTTTTCCAAGCTCCAAACATTTCACAAAAAACAGCTTCCTAAAAGATCACTTAATCAACAATGTGAAACACACACACACACACACACACACACACACAGAAACCATCGGTGCTGCCCAGGCCTCAAAAACACAAAGTACAGCATTTTGACATTTTAAGTGTAGCATTCCAAGTTTATGCATAGCGCTTGCATCTGATATCACTGAAGTTGAGTTTTTTTGTTTGGGCAAGCTTTTATTTTTATCTTCTATTTTTCTTTTCTTTTTTTCTCCAGCTTTCCAAGTCTGAGCACAGCACTCGTATGTGATATCACTGAAGCTGATTTTTTTTTCCCCTGAAGGTTTCGTTTTTGAAACCATCTCTGTGGCGTCTTCCATGTCTGACAAGTCAGACTCAATAGCACTGTCAGTCACACTTAGATTTGCACACCACATGTGGCAGACTAAGAAGATGGAAACTCGAAAGTCATTGTATTGAATAGACTTGAGCTATGAAAATCAAAATGGCCGAAAATGAAACCAGTTGCTGAAGCGGCAAAATTGCGATCACCTTCACCGAACCGTCTTCTACTTTGTTTTCTTCTCCATAATGGCATTGGCCACTTTTTTTTGGACAGTATAAGTCTACATTTCTGGCATTTCACCACAAAGTGTAGCAGCCTTGCAAAGTAAACAAAATTGCAGCAGGCTATGCCACAAACAAAGCACCTGCCAGGTCTCACCATCTCTCCCTTCACACCAACACATGCACACACTTGCAACCACATAAGCGCAGGCACTCGCTCATCATCACCTTTCCTCCAGTTCTCATAACTTTAAAAAAAAAATACTAACAAGTATTAACAAGCAGTAAAAAAAAAATATTTTTTTAAGTGAAAACGAGGAACAGAATAACTGTGACACAACAAAAGATGAGCAGTCTGACACTGCAAGGTGTCATTATTATAACTATGTTTCGCAAAGACAAGAAGATTTTTTTCTCTTTTTCCAAGAAACAGCCATAGGAAGAAAGGGAAGATGAAGACAAAGGGGAAGCAGAAGTGTTGAGAGGAGGGAGGGGAAATAAACCGCATAAAAGAGAACAAGCCAAATAAACAAAGTAATATAATTATGCTATAAGTATATACTGGTAATAATCTGTGTGTCTCTCTGTATCAGTCCATCTATCCAACCATATGCTGGGCTGTCTATTTATCTATCCATCTACCTTTCAGCATAACTCCAAGCTAACATAACAGTATAAAGCAAAAACTTTTCACAATACACTTTTTTTTTCCCAAATAGAACATGCCATCTTAAAAAACAAAAACAAATCATCACCATAGAACTGAACAGATAGCATGAACTTAAAGAACAAGCAAACATAGTATACACCATATAAAAAACAAAAGCAGTCACAATACGGGCAACTTCAAGCTATCAAAAAAATTAGCAAATATGAAAAAGACTAAACAAAACCAAAAGGACATTCAACAGAATATCTAATAATAAAAAAAAAATCATAATACAAGCCATCAAAAAAAGTTATTACCAAACACAAACACCCCAAAAACCTTTGTTTTGTTAATGTCCTTTACCAGACCACCTTCAAAGCTCTCTGAGATCTTTGTTATACAGCAAAATAGCTCTAATCAGATTTCCTCACAGTGGAGATGACACCGCACTGCTCTATGTCACTTTCGTGTTCTAATGTTGTACCTGTTCTCACTTTCATGGTCTAATGTTGTACCTGTTCTATCTACCTTATGAGTGACATCACCACAGAGATCCCTACAGGTGACAATAACAGCACAGCCACAGGAGCATATTGAGCTATCCTACCATCCCAAACCTCCTCCTCCTGCCCCAACCCATTCCCTCCCCCACCTCCTCCAACTCATCCACACTCACATCATTTCTTTCAACCCCCCTCATCCCACAATGATCCCCCACCACACCTACCTTCCATTTCATTTTCCTCAGCAATGTTGACTGCCAGGGATCGCACACGCCACTGCGATTTGGGAAAGATCTCTACCACCACGTCATCGCCGTGGACTGCTCGGTTACGATCTTGCTGCCCACCACTAGAAGTCAATCCGCTTCACCGTGATCAACTCTGTAAGACAAACACACACAAAGTGAAAAGAAGGAAACAAAAAAAAAACTACTAAAAAAATAAATATATATAAACAAGATATACAAATTCCAGTTCACATGAAAAAAACAAACTCAAAAGATGAACCACCCCTGATGACCTATAAGAATCAAAAGGAGTGAATCACAATGTACAGTCTCACATATGTACATTGACCTTTCATGCTGAGGAATATCTGACAAAAAGGACAGGAAGAATGCAGAAAAACAGAAGGAGCTTGAAGAGAGAGAGGGGGTGGGGGGGGGGGGGGAGAGGGGAGGGGAAAGAGAGAAAAGAGAAGAGAGACAGAGAAGAGAGACAGACAGACAGACAGACAGACAGACAATAAATAAAGTTTGAAACTCCCAGGCATGACACACAGAGAAAAAAAAAAAAGCTCAGTGACAAGAGAATGAGATAGGCTGCAACTGGACTGCACACCATCGACATTATAACAATCCCCTTCTGAACAGGTTTTCTTCTTCCCTCTTATCTTTCTTTCTTTCTTTATCTCTTCTCTCTTTTTCTTCTTTCTCTCTTCTTATTCTTTTTTTTTTATTCTTTTCTCCTTCTTTCTTTCTTTCTCTCTTTCTTCTATCTCTTTCTTTTCTTTTTTCTTTCTTCTCTCTTTCTTTCTCTTTTTTTCTCTCTTCTTTCTTTCTCTCTCTTTCTTTCTTTCTTCTTTCTTTCTTTTTCTTTTTTCTTTCTCTTCTTTTCTCTCTTTCTTCTTTCTTTCTCTCTTTCTTTCTTTCTTTCTCTCTTCTTTCTCTCTTTCTTTTCTCTTCTCTCTTTCTTTCTCTCTTTCTTTCTTTCTCTTTCCTCTTTCTCTTTTCCCTTTCTTTCTCTTCTTTCTTTCTCTCTTTTTCTTCTCTCTTTCTTTTCCTCTTTTTTCCTCTTCTTTCTTTCTTTCTTCTTTCTTCCTTTCTTTCTTCTCTTTCTTTCTTTCTTTCTTTCTCTCTTCTCTCTTTCTTTCTTTTCTTTCTTTCTCTCTTTCTTTCCTCTTTCTCTCTTTCTTTCTCTTCTTTCCTTCTTTTCTTTCTTCTTCTTTCTTTTCTCTTTTTTCTTTCTTTCTCTTTTCTTTCTCTCTTTCTTTCTTTCTTTCTTTTCTTTTTTTCTCTTCTCTTTCTTTCTTTTTTTTCTTTCTTTCTTTCTTTCTTCTTTTTCTTTCTTTCTTTCTTTCTTTCTTCTTTCCTTTCTTTCTTTCTTTCTTTCTTCTTTCTTTCTTTCTTCTTCTTTCTTTTCTTTCTCTTTTTTTCTTTCTTTCTTTCTTTTTCTTTCTTTTTCTTTCTTTCTTTTTCTCTCTTTCTCTTTCTTCCTCTTTCTTTCTTTCTTCTCTCCGCTCTCTCTTATCAGGAGTAACATTTTTCAAATTTCAGAGTAATTCAACACTTTTTTTTGTAGTAATAATTAACCTGGTTATTTTTAATCCCTTCAGTCTGCCTACCAGAAATTCTCAGCATCATTTACCCCCCCCCCCCCCCCCCCCCCCCCCCCCCCCCCTCTAGCCTCCTGCCAGTCACACAGACCTGTTGGTTATTTTCCATCATGCATGAATGAAGCTCCTGACCTAGACCAAAGTTAAACCAGTGAAAACATGGTGGTCGTTTAGGCACTATGCACATATGGCACTGCCTGCATTTAAAAACTCCCTTTCAAATAAACGAAAAAAGCTTCTCAGTGACATCGTCACAAGCTCGAAGGTTAAAAAAAAAGTTTGAAGAGAGTTTTCAAAAATTAAGACTCAGACACAATAACATCTCGAGGTCAGAGTGTAAATTGCATGGGCAAAATGTGGCCTTTTGGTGGCAGATGCTCAATCACACGAGCAACCTCAAAATATTTGGTGTCTTGCCTGTAGCACTTTTTAGCAGATTTTACAACAGGCAAGGTGAATTCCCACGTTTTAACTCCCGACACATGGTACTGTTTCACACAGTCCTTGAACATTTTTTGATTGGCGGTTTCGTTTTGACATGAATGTCATTAGCTTTCCCATCAACTGATAGATCTCTTCATTTTGAGAAGATTTTCTATGGTGACTGCAAGTTTGCTTTCAATGCAACAAAAAAAAAGGTCACTGGTTGATCTAGACAGAAAAATGGTTCTGCTTGGTTGCATACTATAGTGCAGCTATTTTTAGAAAGTGTACAAGCCTCTCTTGCATGGAGACGCAGTACTCACATGCAACCCTAACACACAATAAAGTGAAATGCACAACTAAAATTAAGAACCTCTAGGAGAACAAAAATTGTGACACTTTCAAAATAAGAATTTGTATACAGACAATCCTAAGAAGTTCTAACTTTTATACTGGCGAAATTATTCATGCCTAAGTAGTAACTGACACATCTGGCAGACCTACTACAAAAGTAAGGATGCCCACAAGACCAACAATGTACACATACCCAGAGCGAGCGACAAAGGCCTCAGAACTGGCGTTAAAGCGATTGACATTGAGTCGACCGTTGACAAAGTGACCTGTCTTCAGCCCTTCCTCTAGCACTGCTTGAGGCAAGTGGCCACTGCACTGCTTGTCCACTGAAACCAACACCAAAACAGATATACCCACACATCACACAACATTCCCAAAACACACACATGACACATCAATCCCACCACCCAAAGAAACACATACACCACTCAGCCATCGCACCCCCCCCCCCCCCCCCCCACACACACACACACACAAGGGTCACCACCCACCCTCTTTGCTGGCAGTGGCAGCCTCAGCCAGGGCGGCGTAGAGGTCCTGAACAGCCTGACGACCCGCCCAGAACTCCGCAATGTACTGTTGGAAGCTCACCGTCAGCACCCCCATCTTCTCATTCCTGTAGGCCTCCGCATCCTGGGCCACAAATGAAAACACAAAAAAAATGAAAAGGGAGTCCAGTATTTCTAGACAACACAATCGGATTGTTTTGAGGATTTTTATAGTGTCCGACAGTTGATTTTTGAAAACACAAAGAAAAAGGAGATGAGGTTTTACAGACAGCCACAATCAGGTTGTTTTGAGAAGATTTTTTGTTGTGGCTGAAGGTTGATTTACCTTCTTTTCTTTCATATGGCCATCAAGGTACATGCCAGGTGGTTCCCAAGCAGACAGATTAAAATGGAAGAAATGGGACTATTTTGGAGGAACCACCTGATGCAAAGACGGAGTCACAGGTGAGTGAGAAGGTGATATCAACCAAGGGGAAGGTCATGTAATTGAAGATTGTGAATGATATCATTGGTAGAAAAAAAAAAAGTGAAATCATTGGGGGGTGGGGGGGGGTTCTTTTGATCAATTATCAGTTTAATATCAAATGCTGGGTCAAACTTATGCTAGGCCTCAAAACGCTTACATGGATTACATAGTGATTTAGAGCAAAATCCTGACCGTGACATGTGTCCGCAATGCTCAGCCAGACAGCCCTGCAACATGTAGGTCCGAGGAAGCACCACCACCACCACTCTCCAGCAATGAAGAGATTCCGACACGTTTGCCTCCCCTTATAATACACCGTCATCATCCCCCCCCCCCCCCCCCCAACATACTGATCTCACAAAAGCTAAATCAGCACACAACATATGTCAATGCTGCATGGGTTCCCCAGTGTGACTTCTGCTGCAAGAGACCTCCGAATGGAGCTACACCTGGCTACAGACCCGACAAAGAGCTCCACTAAATCTGATGACGATCCCCTCAACTGTCTGGCAGTCCCCAGCTGAGGGAGAGACAGGACTGAAAACACCATCTTGCCTGCAAGGATACCCCTGTGTGCAGGTCATGAATTCAATAGGTCATGAATTCAACTCCCTAATGAACCCAACCACCCTCTCCAAACAGCAACACAATTTGTCCAGCACATCCACCAGACAGCAGGAAATCCCCAGCAGGGTCTTTCAGGATCAACACACTCTGTCCAATCCATCCCCCAAACAACAGGGAACCCCCCCCAGTGGGGTCTACATTCTGTTCAGTCCATCCACTGAACTGCAGAAAATTGGTGACATCATGGCACAGTTCGATTTTTACTTGTCACTAGTTCATCTATTGTGCTATGAAATCACATACATAATTGTAGTCATGTAAGATTTTGGTGGTGGTGGCGGTGTGTTCAGTACATGCGTGTGTGATTGTGTGTGTGTGTGTGTATGTGTGTGTGTGTGTGTGTGCGAGACACGACTTTCTTCTGCAAGGCCACAGCTGTGAAAGGGCCTTATCTACTTGCCCAGACTGTAAAAAAAACTGAAAACAAACAGAAGAGAAAACAAAAATGTTGTACTCACCTGTTCACTCTCTGTAACCACGACAACTGGATCTGACCAGCCAGGTGATCGAAGAGCCATTCGGCCGCCTTGAATGTCGACCTGCGACAAGACGCCATGCCGACAATTAGACACTTCAGCCAGGACATATCAGTATTGCTTTGTGAAAAATTTCCCACTTCAAGCTTAGTGAAGCTAACGATGAATCCATTCTGAATACAAAGGATTCCAAAGACTCCATTCCTACGACTGAGCTGTTTGTGAGGTCCATAGCTAGATACATGACTCAACGGCTTCCAACACACCCAATGAAAAAAACGCATAACACTCTTATCCAAAACATGTACAGGTCGGGCTACTGAAAGGCCTTTGCAAATTTGTCAAACGTGAATAGCCAGTTGCAAAGTGAGGCTACAGCAGGCAGAAATCTAAGCAAATGTTAACATGTGTTCAAACAACATGGACAAACCAATTGTCTTGCAATTCATTTGTCCATCTTGTTCGGCGGAGTTATCATAAACACTTTTTGGCGTCATATACTGTACCATGTCAGACAATAGCATTCACGGCAGTTAGTCTGCTCTGCCAGGCCGAAGTTTTTGTGTGGCTAATGCAGTAATAAGACAGTCACGTGATGCCCAACCCGCTTCCGCCGTAGGAAGAAGCCAGTGTCGACCTCCCGTACCTCATTCTCTCTCGCCTGCCGTCCAAGCAAGATAAGTCTTGTGCTCTGTCTCGGCTTCTCTTTGCCGTTGTGTTAAGATAGCTTTGTGTTTGCTTCTTTGCTTATTTGTTGTGGCTTGCGCGCTTCACCCTTTCATTCTTGAGCCGGTGGGGCTTTTGGTTTGGTGTACTTTATTCATTTGTTTAACCACGCCATCCTCGCCTTTGTGCCTTTGTCTCGGCACTCGCGCCCTCGCCTTCCGCTCTTTTCGATCTTCGAAGTCGGAACTCCATCGCCGGTTTCACCCTTTCTGCCCCATTTTGGGCCCTTTACGGCCCCTTGTTCTCCGAATCTCAGTCCTTCTCCTTCCATTCGGACCCCCGATTCGTCTTAACTTGCACGTCGCCCACTGGGGTTTCCATTCTTCGCCGGTCATTCCGCCATTTTGTTTCGACGGCCAAAAACCGCGTCACTTTCGATCGACCTTCTCGATCTAACACTGAGATCTCGTTACATTTACTACACTTCCAGTGTCTCTCCGGGGTTTGGGTTTGAGCTTTTTTCTACCCCTCGATCCACCTCTTTATCTCCCCTTTGCGATCGTGCCGTTCCGTGTTTGTTCCCCACCACCGTGCCCAACATGGTGAAGGGCACTAACGGCTCGAGACGCTCCATTGCTCGGCAGTCGCTTTTCTCCCCCGGAGGGGCCGCGTGTCGATTCCCCCGGGAAAAACCGCTCACGCACCGATGAGCGTACGATCGGTGTAGAGGAGGGTCCGCGCAGGGGACCCCGCGACCATCATTACGATTCCCCCTTACCCCAATCGGCGGACACCGATCGTCGCGTTCGAAGTCCAACAGGCAGTCTCAGTCGGACGGGCAATCGGCGTCATACCGACTTTTTTTCTTCTCATTTTTCCCCTAAGCCCAAATCCAGGGCAGGCCCCCATGAAGGACCGCCCGTTCTAAATCGTCCCGTTCCCCGCTGGATGCCTTGGTTCGCCTTCGTTCGCGTAAGGAGACCCTCTCCTATTCATGCCGCGTCCGGCGTTCATCGGCCCCCGGGGACCCTTGCCGAGCCCCGGACGGCACGGGTGACGACTCGCGGCCGGAATCACCGCACGTCACCCGATCTAAGAGACTCGTGCGCTAGCACCTCCCCACTAACGTCACCCAGTCTCATCGCGCTCTCCCCCAACCGTGTCTGGGTTCAGCCACGAACCGGACACGAGGAGCGTCTACACTCCGGTGGAGGGGCTGTGGACAGTCTTTGGTGGTACCCCCCACTGACCACAACCCCGGGTCGGTATGCAGGCATCGACTAGCTCGGATCTGCGCCCTCACCCACGACGGTCGAACCACCCGATCGATCGTTTCAATCTCCTCTAGGGGTACAGGACGTTGGGGAGCGGACTTCTTCTGCTTCTCAATTGGGCAAGGGTCCGCGGTCCGTTCCTCCGGGGGGAGGATCGACCAGCGGGCCCAGGGGTAACCTTTTGTCCCTTGAGGCTTACGCGTCGACTCAGCCATCCCCGTCCGCCACCACACGGCCGGGGAGGCTCGGCGACCGTAATACCCACCGACCCCTCTGCCCGCAGGGGGCCGGCACGGACCCCCCCAGGAGATGCAGGAGGCAGTGCCCCCCTTGGGTGTTCAAGGTTCCCCGGTTCCCCGAGGAGACTCTGCCTCGGGGCCCGCCCAGCCCGTTTTTCTCCACGGGGACGGTGGTCTATTCCCCGAGAGGAATAAGTGGCTTAGCTCGGACTCTTCCCCTGACTCCATCTTCGGTCTCATGTGGCACCCGGCCTCCCAGAGCTGGTCGACCTGGGCCCCTTCCCTCGGGGCGGGTCCGATCGGGGTCCCCTTGTTTACATCCCGATTAGGGAAACCCAAACCGGGGAGCCGTCCTCGTTTTTCACTTCTTCCCAACGAGGTCGGGACCCCCACGCACCGCTGACCGGGCCTTCTAAAGGGGGACTTGAACTTCCTTCACAAATACACTGACCCACAACTTGAGGAGGGGGTTCGAGGATTCTCTCCCCAGTCTGGGGTCCTTTCCATTTTGGGAGGGCTGGCGCCCTGATCTTGTGTTAGGGATCCCCTCCCTCTAACAAACTTCTCCCTTTCCCGTTTCACTGGGTCCCCCCACCCAGCGTTCACGGCCAAGGTTAGCCGCCCCCCAGACCATCACTCCTTTTGTGGGACAGATCGGCCTCTCTCGCCGGGGTGCACATGCCGTCCCTCCGCCGGGGATTGACTTCTTGTCAGCCCCAACGCGGCCCCAGTGGAGTATTCCTCAAGGACTCGCGTCGGGCCCCCCATGTCTTTTCTCTCTTCTCTGCCAATCCGGCCCCCAGGGAGATTGCCATTTCCCCGGCCGACCTCAGCTCTTTCCCCAAACCTCCCCCCTCCCACATCCACCTCTCTTTCTATCAAACCCTGATCGAGTGGGACGAATTGCCAGGCTGGCATTCTACACACCACCGCGGGACACGCCTTCATTGACATTTTCCCTACGCGAGCTGAGGAACTCTGGCCAAAGGAGGGCGGCAACTGTCTCAGCGTCTTCGGACCCTGACGACACTGAGGCAGACCCAGCCTGTTTGATGACCCTCTGATGCGTTTCCTTGTCAACAAGATAGGCACCACCTTGGGGCTGCGGCGGCCCAGCGCAGCCAGGAGTCATTTTAAACTGCCTTTTGGCAGTGGAGGATGCTATGCTATCACAGGCCCTCTCTCCCCAGCCCCTAAAGGCGGCCTTACGCTGCTTTCCGGGTCAGGAGCAGTCGCTTTTCGGGGGCTTCTCTGCTGAGTCATTACCCATCCCGGGGTCGAGGAGCGCAAACGGGCCCGCTTCTTTTGCGACCAAGACCCTCGTCAGCGCGCCCTTCTAGACCATTCTTTCGTCAGGCCCTACCCCCAGCCAGACCCCAGCCCTACCCAAGCAGCGTCCCTAAAGGCCCGCCAACACCCAAATTCCACCCTGCCTAGGCCCAAAACCCGAAAACCCCCAACGAATTTTCGGTTCGGCCAACAGGCCCGGCCCCGGAGGTGACTAGCGCTCGCCTTCGAGAGGGCGGGAGAGTCAGTCTTCTCTACCCCCCCTCGGTCCCTCTGCCCCCTGGCAGGCAGTCTGTCCCGGCATGCCACCAGTGCGGCGCATGGGTCTAACCCCTTGGGTAGTATCTGTTCTACAGGAGGGGTTCCGTCTACCCTGGGCACAGAACGCCCCCTCTTCTGTCCCTCCCCTCCTCCTTCCTCCGGCGATCCACCGTCCGCCCGGCGGAGGCCTTCGCCTGGAAATCGAGGAGCTTCTCCGGAAGGGCGCCATCACCCAGATACCCACCCCAACCCCGGGTTTTACTCTCGTCTGTTTGTAGTCCCCAAGTCCTCGGGCGGGTGGGGCCATTTCCTCGACCTTTCCCCTCTCAACAAATTTTATTTAGGCCAACCAGATCAAGATGGAGACCCCCCGGCCCAGATCAGGGACTCCATCCACCATCTGGACTGGGCCACTTCTATAGATCTGAAAGATGCCTACTTTAGATCCTCATTCACCCCTTCCCACAGACAATACCTTCGTTTCGTCTGGCGGGGGGACGGGGTGTTTCCAATTCAAGGCTCTCCCCTTCGGCTCTCCCGGCTCCTTTCCTCTTCACGAAGGTTGTCAAGGAGTGGCCGCCCTTGCCAGACAGGAGGAACATTCGCCTATTGGTTTTACCTCGACGACTGGGTCGTCTTGGTCCCACTCAGGCCCTGGCCCAATCCCACCCTCCAACTTCTACACCTGTGCTCCTTCTGGGGTTCGTCACCAACCCCTCCAAGTGCGAGCTCCGCCCCGTCAGCCGATTCACCTTTCTGGGCATGAGCTTCGCCCCCACCTCCATGGTTGTCCCCGACCCGGAAAAAGGTCCGCCGCCTGTGGACTCATCTCCCACCTTCGCTCTCTCCCTTTACTTCGGCAAGGACACTTTCCTCCCTTTGGGGATGATGGAGTCCTTGTCTCCTCTCATTCCCCTAGGCAGAGTTCCCAAGCGAAAAGCTTAGAGGGAGCTCCGCCGTCGTTGGTCCCAGACCACGACAGCGGGAACCAGACCATTCCCCTAGGGCCCTGGTTCGTTTGGGCCACGGAGGAGTGGCTCAGCCCTCCACTCTGGCCACCGGAGTGTCCCATTCCCTCCCCTCCCGGCCCTGGAACTTTACACAGACGCCTCCAACTCGGGCTGGGGGGCCCATTTTGGGGGCAGTCATGCCTCGGGGTTTGGGATCCTCGGACTGCTCGTCTTCCATCAACATCTTGGAAAAGGAGGCGGTCAGGCTCGCCCCCCTCCACTTCCAGTCCATGGTCTCCCCCGATTTGTTTCCTTTTCACGGACCACTTCGGTAGCTTGTTACATCAACAAGGGGGGGGGGGGGGGGGGGGGGGACACTCCATCGGCCTCTCCCTCCGATACAGAGCCCCCCTCGCTGGTGTCACACGCAGGGGGTCACCTCGCGCCGACCATAGCAGGCACACACAACATCCTGGCGACTTTTCCGCCGCTCCAGTCTGTCCTCCACACAGAATGGACTCTCAGCAGGCATTTCCCTAACAACCGGTGGGAACATTGGTTGACCGATGATCGACCTGTTTTCCACACGATTTTAACCACCGTCTGCCAGTGTATGTGTCTCCGGTCCCGGAACCCCCAGGCTTTCGCCATCGCGCCCTATCCCTTCCCTGGTCCGGCTCATGCTTACGCCTTCCTCCCTTCCCGATCCTCCACAAGGTGATCAGGAAGGCCCGACTCGAGAGACCCAGGCTATCTCATAGCCCCATGGTGGCCCACTCAGTCCTGGTTCCCCGGGCCTCAAATCCCTCACTCACGCACCCCCTCCTTTCCCGTTGAACACCAGGTGGGACATGCTCAGGCAACCTCGTTCTGGTCGCCCCCACTCCAATCCCCAGATGCTTCGCCTCCACGCCTGGCTTCTGTGCCAGCCGGTTGCGGCATCTAAATCCCCCTCTCGAACGGACAGGTCCCAGTCCCTCCGCAGTATCCTCTCCATCGCCGGGGCCTCTCAGGAACTCCGAGACCTACCCATTGTCCTCTCGCAGAGCTAGCACAGAGTCCCTTTTTCGATTACAGATGGAGGAAATGGGTCTCATGGTGCAAAGAAATTCTGTCCCTCACAATCGCCCTCCAATATCCAGATAGGAAATTTCCTGTCCCACCTTCACCTCTCTGTAGCTCCATCGGGGGCTACAGGTCGGCCCTCTGCACGACCCTCCGCCAATTGGGCGGCCTTTCCCTTTTAGAATGACTTCCTCTCAGAGAGATCTCCAGAGGGGGTTCCTTCGTGAGGGCCCCAAACCCCTAGACGCGTCCCCCTTTGGGACCTCTTCACTGTACTTGACGTCCTCCAAAAAACCCCTTTGCCTTTTTCTTCCGTTCCTTTCGACCCTTTTGTCTATGAAGACTACCTTTCTCCTCGCCCTCACTACCGCCAGAAGGCGAGGCGGATCCATTTCCCCTTTGTGGGGACCCCAGAGACATTGCCTTCCACAGGAGGCTCCGTCTCTCTGAAGTTCCTTCCGAATTCCTAGCGAAGAACCTGGAACCCGGTAGTGCTCTCCTTACCTCGTCATCCGCCCCCTGGCGGATACCCTAGGGGGAGACACCTCTTCGGACATAGCCCTTTGCCCCTCTCGTGTCTAACACACTTTGGGAACGCTCGCGCCCCAGGCGCGTTTCGCAAAGACGTCTTCTTATTTCATCAACCCCAGTAACACGAAAGACATCTCAGCTGGCACTGTCTCTAGGGGCTCTTTCCAACCCGGTCAGACGGCCTATTCCCAGGCCTCCAAGGACCTCCCCGTCTTGTCCCCCGGGATCATGAGGTCAGAGCGCTGGCCTCTTCGGCAGCATTCCAGCACTCGGGTTTCCCCTGCGCCACCTCCTGGAGGCGCCTTCTGGCGTTCGGAAATCCCTTCATAAAATTATATTTAGGGACATCCGCATGGGCCAGGGCTGATGGTTCTAATGGGATATCTTTTTTGGTGGCTAATGCATCCATATCGGGTAACCCAGGAACCACTAGGGCACCTCGCCTCCTCCTTTTCCCATGATAAGTTTAAGATAATGTGCTTAAAGCCAGCCGACCGCCGAGGGGGCCCCATCAGGGCTGTCACCACGTTAAAATCAACTCACCGTCCTTTTTGAATTCTGCTATTGTCTGACATGGTACAGTATATGACGCCAAAATGGGGAGTTTGTATTATACTCCCTGTTTGGCTAGTATACTTACCATGTCAGACTCTAATGCCGCCCTGCCTTCCCCACTAGCGCCAAGGTTCTGGGGTTACCTTGCGCGCAGGCTCGATGAATGAGGTACGGGAGGTCGACACTGGCTTCTTCCTACGGCGGAAGCGGGTTGGGCATCACGTGACTGTCTTATTACTGCATTAGCCACAACAAAAACTTCGGCCCGGCAGAGCAGACTAACTGCCGTGAATGCTTTGTCTGGGCATGGTAAGTATACTAGCCAAACAGGGAGTATAATACAAACTCCCCATTTTAAGAAGTGTGAATAGACCAGACATGGGAAAAACCTTTTGTGTCACTTTGGCAAATATCTGGAGCTGGTTGTCACTAATATCTAGCCATACATGTTTAGGACTTTTAATCACTAATCTCTGCTTTTTTCTTGAACCATGTCAAGCCCACACCTATCCTGCTTCTTGGATTTTCTTTCCTTCCGTTCTCTTCTCCTCCTCCCAGTCAATTAAATTAGAACATATCTGCATATAATGCAAAAATTTGCGTATGCATGTAAACACAGACACAGGCTACCAAACTGCTCTTTTCTTTGCATTCCTATCCATGCAAGTCTACAGAGCAAAAGTGACGCATTACCATGTAGACTTGAAATATGTTCACTCCTTTACAGACAAAAAAACTGAAAGTAAAGCCATCACAAACAGACTAAGACACAAACACACCCATAAACACATACGTATGCAAGCCTGCACATACACACACACACACTAACAGAAATATAAGCAAATTGTAATGTTCCAAATAAACATGCAAAATGACAGGAACTTTCTGACATCATAGAACAAATTTTCTGACATCATAGAACAAAGTGAAGCAACTGCTTACAGAAATCTAAACATATCTTAAAAGATTTAAGTACTAACTATATCTGCCAAACATGAACAAACGAATCACAAGACAAAACACGACGCGTTTCAACCTCTTAGGTCTTCCTCAGGCAAGAAAAACAACACTCAGGACAATGAAAACGAAGAACAAGCAATCACTTACCAAATTTGGCACCCATCTTCTGAACAAGACGTGTGCCGAATTTGAAGACATATGCGATTGCTTGTCATTCATTTTCATTGTCTCTCGTGTTGTTTATCTTACCTGAAGAAGACCAATGAGGTCCAAATGCGTCGTGTTTTGTCTTGCGATTCATTTGTTCATGTTTGGCAGATATAGTACTTTAAACATTTGAAGATCTGTTCGCACACTGATCACACATAAACTCATGAGACTGAACACAATGAGTGAACGAGTCACACCTGGCCTGCCATTGGGCGACAGACTCCTGGGATCCTGCAGGCAGTGAGAATACCTCTGGAACTCATTGCACAAGAGAACGCACCCAGCACCGGGGGTCTGAACCAGACGCCTCAACCTCTCAGCCAGTCGACGACTGCCTTCGTGCTGCACCTGGTCACACAGATTCCAAACATCAACACATGGCACTAGGTCCTTTCAATGAACACCCCTACAAATCATTTAAGATTGATTTTAAAATCTTTTTCTCTGCCACTGTACCCATATCTGACATAAGGCACTTGGTGATCAGTAAAAGGATGACTATGGACTTGCTGATTGGTAATAAGCATAATGTAAGACACTCACTGATATGTGACAAGAATGACATAAGACAATTACTGACCGGTAGAATGGATGATGCAAGACACTTTCTGATTGACAAAATGGATGATGAAAGACACCTGCTGACTTATAAAATGGATGATTCAAGACATTTGTCGTCTGACAAAATGGACAATGAAAGACATTTGCTGACTGACAAAATGGATAATAAAAGACAATTATTGACTGACAAAATGGATAATGAAAGACAATTGCCAAATGACAAAATGGATGATGAAAGATAATAGTTGGCTGATAAAATGGATGATGAAAGATAATTGCTGATTGACAAAATGGATGATAAAAGAAAATGGTTGACAGACAAAATGGATGATGAAAGACAATTGCCGATTGACAAAATGGATGATGAAAGGCAATCGCTCATTGACAAAATTAGCAAGACATTTGCTCAACAACAAAGTGTGTGACTTTTTCCCTTATCCTAATGCAGAACATCATTCTTTACCAGCATTACACCAGGCCACAGTTAAAGCAAATCACTGACAATTTGATTCAATCATTATATACACACAAGTCTCACATCTGCTTGTGTACCTTGCATGCATGCATCTTGCACATTTCGCTTCTCAATCTCAACAATTACTTGCATATTTGTCACACTTGCATAAAAGACTCTAGTACATATAATTATGATAGAATTATGTTTAACCTTTTCTTGCTCACAAATACACATTTCTACACTTGAGAATACAGTGTGATGACACGCATGCACAGGCTTATTCACGTACTGCTTTTTTCCTTTCTCCCCCCCCCCCCCCCCCCCCCCCTCCCTTTTTTTTTCGAAGAGAAAACATTATTAAAAAAAAAAAAGAAAAGCAGTGTACTGTCACCCTTTTCACACTATTCCATCCATAAACAGAAGAAAAAGTCATGATCAATGTATGCAATTAAAGGGGATAAATAAAACAAGATTAGAGAAACAACACACACAAAAAAGAACAAAATAAAGCAGTGTACTGTCACCCTTTTCAAACTATTCCATCCATCATCAGAGAAAAAGTCATGATCAATGTATGCAAATAAAGGTGACAGACAAGACATATCAAATTATCAATGTATGCAAATAAAGGTGACAGACAAGACAAGACATACATAATGTGCAGCTGTCTGTGTGAAGACCACGCCCTGAATGTCTGGCAGCTCAAACAGCTCCAGGTAATACTTGGCCACAGGGCAGTCCGGAACGATATAATGGTTGGCATCTTTCGGCAGCACAGCTTCTGAAAATGTTCATCCAGATATGTTTAGCTCATGATTATAACAAATCACACAAAATTCAAAGAACCTTCTCTAACAAGCAATGGCACAGGCACCACATGCTGGATCAGTAAGCTATATTCAGTGGTGGATATTCAAATTAAGTTTTCTTTATATCAAGTCTCAAACTCAGCCACTGCTCAGGCAACCAAGTTTTCCGCCTTAGCAATTAAATAAGATTAGTGTGACCGGTTTAGAAATGCTTATATCTCATTTCAAATACGAAAGGTACCAAGCTTTGGCTGACTTTTCTGATAAAATAAAACCAGAGTCTATGCACTATAGCTAAATAAAAATTGTATGTGATATTTGTCCCTTTTTTCTATTCCCCCTCCTATTAGATATCTAAAAAGTTAATACATCACTCCTCAGAAAGTTTTCAACGGGCATGTCACCGATTCTGGCAGTGACTGTTCACAGAACAAACATCCCACTCACCAACTGTCAACATCTGAATTCATTATGATTATCAAAGAACCACCACTGCATTTGCCAACTAGGCACATGCGCAGATTTACACTATTTATCACAGAACAATCCCACTCGCCAGCAATGTCTCTGTGACTGTGACTTCATAATAGTTATCACAGAACATTTCATCCGCATGTTAAGTTGCCAGTATGTATAGGTGTCAGCATTTGAAAGAAAGAAAAAAGAAAGCTAGAAAAAACAACAGAGAATCAAGTTAGAAGAATGTAAACACTGAATCAATAGCATAGCCCTTTTATGCAACTGACTCTGTGTTTGCGTTCATTTGTCGTGACTGTCTCTACACACACACACACACACACACACACACACACCACACACACACACATACACACACACACACACACACACACACACGCACGCACACACACATGTATACACACACACCAGAGGGACAGGAAGACGAGAAAAAAAAAATGTTAACACTTTGTGAAAGCTGTTTATGTAGTCTAAACTGGTAAACTTTGAGTATGTACAGTACATCTGACATGAAGCTCTTCAAACCATTCAAAATTATCACCAAGTTAAAACACCAAAAGCTGTAACAGTTCCTTTTTTCTTTTCTTTTTTCAGTGGAGGAAAGACCAGAACATACAGCTACGAATACAGCAGTGTAGTTATATTTTGAGACATGTTTCGTTATCTGACATGATTTCCTAAAATTTCTGTTTCTGGAATGATTTTTTTCCACTCTCCTTGTCTATATAGTTAATACAGTGTACAGAATACATCCTTGCAATCACATGGGCAACGTTTTATCTACTAAGAGAAGAAAATAACCAATATACGCAAATTGTTAATCTTTCAATTAGAAATGTTAGAACTACGATCATTACTACTAGTGTCTGATCACCTTTCATTGATCACCATTGATAATTTTGTTTTCAGATACATTATTTTCACCAAGCATAAAACATGACTGTAATGTGAATTCTATATCACTTGACATTCAGCACCGTTTATTTAGAATTTAGTTGCCACTTGGAATAATCACCCATGAAAATGTTACTGACATATTATCTTCTGCCAGTCAACACAGAATTTGAAGTAACACTTAGCATTTATCTTGCGCCAAATTTCAGAAGACAAGTGATTGCTCACTCTTTGTTTTTATTGTGCTGAATGTTGTTTATCCTGCCTGAAGAAGAGCTATAGATGTGGTCGAAACATGTCGTGTTTTGTCTTGTAATTTGTTTGTCTCGACATGTGAACCGGCAGAGTTATTTAAATTCTTTTTTTTTTTCATTTTGAAGGAATAGTCGACACAGAATTGAAAGAAGCTAATCATTTCTACTATTCCAGCTCTCTGCACCATCACAGGCACCCAGTCTTGCAGAAAACCTGCACACTCAGTGAGTGACTCACCGCTGTGGGGCACACAGCCTGCCAGGCACAGGGGACTGAAGCATGGCACGTCAGGACGCAGGTACATCTCCCGCACCACCTTCAGCGGCCGACCTTGACTGCTTCGCAGACTGAGGCAGCGTTCCCTACGATCTTCCACGTTGCCTCCTCCATCCTTCTGTAGTATACACAGTAACCACACATGTAAGTCACCTCTTATTCATAATGAAAGATCATGAACAACATTCCACTTTAAATGTGGGTTAGATACAATACTCGGTGCATGCAAGTAAAGTTTAATATACTGGTGATATTAATACACACATACACACGTATGCACGCACACACATACACATGACATATACACATATGCAAATACAACCCCGCCCCCCTCCCATTTCTTCAGACGGCCCTCCTGTCTGCCCAAATACGCACTCATTTCAATACTTGTGGGAAAACAAAAGACAGCCATCATGAGATTTTATATTACCATCACTTTATTTGGTAGTACTAGTAGTGGTAATATTAACAGTGTTGTGCAAGCAAACACATACAGACACACACATCAAGATAAGTCCCCTCTGTGACACACCCCACCCTTCCCCTTGACAGACATGCTTATGATGTTTATAAATGTATCATTGTATGTAAACATGCATTTACTCACAGATTCCAAAAACAGGAAATTCTGTGGATTTAACTGATAAAAGTTAACCCTCACACTGCTGTTTACAACAGTATAGTTTTCAAAGAAATGCACTAAAAATCAAAGGACCAAAAGTAAGTTTACACTACCCCTAGTCATTTTTAGGGCTGTTGTACACTTATTATATTATCAGTTGATATATTTTTGGAAACTAGAGATATTGTAGATTTTGATAAAAGTAATTGAAAAAAAACTGTACCTGCAATGTAGTTGAAGGTATTATATACACCTATGAAGATGTGTCCAATGAAATTTATGTACTTGTGATCAAAAAAGTTTTCCATAGTATTTGAATTGTCACAATTCCTTCAACCTTCAATTTGGAAGGTCAGCCGTCATTACTGACTATTATTGACCTGTGTGTGCACAGGCATAGGATGAAAAGAAAAAAAAGGTCTATCAGGGGCAACAAAAAGATAGCAGAGAATCTAAAGCAGCCTCAGCACCCCAACCGCATACCCCTGAGTTCAGCTCCAGGGTAGCGTGTTGCGGCAGGCAAAAAAGCAAGACCTGGACTGGCCCAACCCTATCCTTCATTTACCTTGAGGCTAGTTGGGGAGGGGTCTAAGCTGGGATTTTGTTGAACTTTTTTGGTGGATCCTTTCTTGAGGAATTTGTCTGGAGGTATGTCCACAGTGCCATGAACGATCTTGTACATGAAGATTAGCCTCTGCCTGTTTCACCATGACTCAAGGGGTTCCCATCCTAGTTCTTTCAGCATGGATGTTACACTGCTGGTCCAACCATATCATTGCATACATTTATATACGTGCTGCTCTTCTTTGCACCATGTCTATCTTCTTCTTTTGGTCTACTTTGTACAGGCTCCAAACTGATGAGCAATACTCCAGGTGTGGGCGCGCAAGGGTTAGATATGCATTGGTTTTGGTGGTTTTGTTGGACATCTTCAGATTTCTTTTCTGGAAGCCTACCATGCTGTTGGCCTTGTTGCTGAATCTTGTTACATGATCTTTCCAGTTGAGGTCACTTCTTATGTCGACACCATGACATTTCGAGCTGTCGGCGGAATCGAGAGTGTGTCCTTTTAAATTCGCCGATCACAGAGTCAAAATACAAAATAAGCGCACAAAAAAAACAACAACAGAAAAACATATTGTACACTGGTGAGAAAGAGGACTAGTGCCTTGGCCTCTTGTGGTAGAGAGCAAAACACTCAGGGCAGAGCCCCACATCACAACCACTGCACGCCCAGCCAGAACGAACACGAGTGGCATGACCAGCTACACAGTTCCTCTTCCTTCCCACTGGCAGCTTGATCAGATCATGACCTTCCAGGGGATGAGCTGGACCTGCCGAGGTGGTGGGGCCTGTGGGGTTTGGGGGTTGTCCCTGGCAGCTCTGATTTCAGCAGCTGTACGCCTTTGGAGCACAACTTTCTGAGGCGGGTAGTAGTCTCCAGCCAGACCCTCCACAACAGAAATCATGAAGTGGTACCTGGACAGCATGGGGGTATCACTAGTGTTTAGCTTGTAGAGAAGATAGCTGTTCAGGACAGCTCTTTCAAACAGACAGAAGGCCAACTTTGAAGTCCATTTCATTTTTTTCCTGTCAGTCAGGTACCTATACAGCTTGGCGTCACCAAGGTCCACTCCTCCCATTGACTTGTTGTACATGGCAACAACTTTGGGCCTCTGTACTCTGTTGCCCCTTCTCTTCTGGATCTCAGTAAACCCAGCACTGGCAGCTGTTGACAGGAGGACAGGTTTTCTCCTCCCATCTTGGTAGGCCACACAGAGCAGGGGTCCTTTCCGTCTCTCCGTGACCTGATGGTTTCTCAGCCTTCTTCTGATGGCATCCTGGGGAAGGCCTTTCTCTGTGGGTCCTCACAGTTCCCGTAGCTGTGGTCTGCTGGGCGTAGAGGGCCTGGAACAATATAGGTGAACTAAAATAGTTGTCCAGGCAGAGATGGTGTCCTCTGTTCAAAAACCCCGTTGCCTGCATCAGCCGCATCACGAGCGCGTAGGTGGCTCCATGCTGATTAGCCACATCTCCAGGGTTGTGGGCTCCTTTGCAGACCTCAAATCTACAAAGATAGCCATTGGTGCTGTCTGAGAGGCACCACAGTTTGATGCCAAAATCTGCATGCTTTTTATTTGGCAGGAATTGCCGCAGATGTGGAGTCTTGCCTTTATATCCTATCATACTTTCATCCAAGCAGATCTCCATGTCTGGGTGATAATGGAGTAAAAATGTGTGATTGAAATGGTCAATCAGGTACTGTATTTTGTAGAGTTTGTACCCAGGGTCCTGCTGGTCTGGTATACTGTTGTTATCTGCAAAGTGCAGAAACTTCAGCAGTAGCTGAAAGCGGTCATGGTTGAAATGTTTTGTGAACCAAGGTGTTTCCTGACTCTTGTGAGACGAGTCCCAGTACGCTTCAATGTTGGTTTTCTGCACTAAACCCATGTTCAGCACAATACCTAAGAAGGCTTTCACTTCTTCGACAGTTGTGGGGCCTTGCCTAAACCACATGTGGACCCTGTGTCTTGGGTGGTTGCGTAGATAATCTTGATCAAGTTGATGATCAGCAATCCACTGCTCTGCATACCGGTTGGTCTCTATGACCAGATGTTGGAAGAAATGTAGAGTGAAGAACAGGTTCACATAATCCAGGGGTCTGGCGTCAGGAGGAGGGGCATGCTTGAGGCCAGGAACAGCAGTGAAAGGGACAGGATCAGGTCTGGCATCCTCGCCAATGACTGGCAACCACAACCCTCCCACAAGGGCAGCTCCACCTTCCTCTTCTTCCTCTTCAGTGCCACTTTCATCAGCATCAGATTCTGAATGACAAACAGTGGAAAACGTTATGATTATTTCGTTTCACTTTTATGTTCATTACATTTGTTTTATTCATGAATGAAAAGAATATCAAAACGTTACTGTAAAAAAAAAAAATTGCCTATAATTTTTTTCTTTCACTAATTTAGTAATTACAGTGAAGATTGAAACTGAACAATATCAAGAATTCAGCAGCTTTATGTATGCTTTCTGTTTGAAGAGATAGAGTGCAACATAACATTACCAAAATATAACTATATGATTACAACTAAACTATTTCTTGATAAGATCCATGCCCACAATGCAACGCTGACACGCATTGTGTTTGAACATGAAAACTAGACAAGACAGATGTATGGTCTAAAAAGAAATATGTTTTACCCTCCTTTTACTTTTACTAGTTTTAGCAGTGTTTAGAACATTCACAATAAAAAAATTCAGATTCGCTGGCTTGATTTGGCCAGAAATAGTCTCATTACTCTCATGCAATTTGACACCCACCACCACCCTTACCCCCCCCCCCCCCCTCCCCTCTAGTGGCATACCACAAACTTCTAAAGTCTCTCCAACAACAATGGGTGACAAGGTCCAATATCAAAGTACTCAAACTTTCTTAGTTCTGTCCACTTACCGGCTTCACTTTCGTCGCTGTCGCTTCCAACTATAGACTCGTCACTTGTGCCACACTTACGCGCCTCCTCGTCATGGTCACTTTCAGTTGAGCTCATTTTTTCACCCAAATCGGACTTGAATCAATCGACACATTAGTACAAGTTAACAAAGGAACGTTTGCAATGAAAAAGAGTCTACAGGTTAAGGTAGACAGAATACCACCAAGACTGCCTACTTTGATGGCGGCTAATATTTTGTACTCAGAAAGAAATAGGGAGAGGGAGGGAAAGAGGTGGAGGGTAGGGGCTGCAATGACATGCCTAAGTCAGAAACTTGTGACTTGATGACAGATGCATCTAGAAAGGCACCCAATAGTGAAAAAGGAAATTATGCATGTTACTTTGACTAAATAAGATTTGTTCCAGTGATACGTCAGGTATGCGTGCGAATTTGTAGCACAAAAAAAAAGAAGAGACATTCAGATATCTTGCATCTAAATCCTGCACACTGTAGTACAAGGATCTCCAGACCAGAGACTGTAAAAATCTTCCGAAGTTCCAAGGCTGAAATTTTTTAATTAAATGCTCTCGGTTTTCTTGGCTGGTAAAACTTAAAACCACAAATCCTAGCCCACACTCATATGAATTGCTTCCACCACACTGTCGCTCTACCCCTCCACCACTACACATAAGCTACATGAAGTCCTCCCCCCAGCCCTTCCCCATTTTAACTCCCTCATCCCTCTCTCTCTCTCAAACACATACCACTGCTCAACTTATATCACAAAACTTTGTTTAAAGATGTGAAATATTATGAGTGTGCTGATAGTGATACTAAAGCACATACACACACACACACACAAATATTACCTTTCTGGGTCAGTCTTGACACTGGCTTGGTTGGGGGGTTTTGTTTTTGTTTTGTTTGTTTTGTTTTTTGTGTTTTGTTTTGTTTTGTTTTTGTTTTGTTTTTGTTTGTTTTGTTTTGTTTTGTTTTGTTTTGTTTTGTTTTGTTTTGTGTGTGTGTGTGTGTGTGTGTGTGTGTGTGTGTGTGTGTGTGTGTGTGTGTGTGTGTGTGCGTGCGTGCGTGTGTGTGGTGGTAAGGATTTTTCCTAAGCTCTTTTAATGGGACCAACTTCCAGGTTTCACTATCATTCTGTCAGTGTTAAAGTTCCTGAGTCCAGTCCACCAGAGATACTGTCAAAGCCATCCTTGCTGTTTATAACCATCTACGGCTGTTCTGTCACAGTGCTACAGAGCAAAATGGTCTCCTATGTACTGGAGGCTCTAGCTCTGGTCTACCACTAGTGTCAGTAGCACCCAGAGCACAGCCTAGTTTCTGAACTAACTATAACTGTATTTAAGCTAAAGACCCGTCCTCTTCGAGCCCATGTGTCGTACTGCTGGAGTTCATTTGCTCTTGTTTGCTTGACCTTTAGTGAACACTTAACAAGCCAGTATAACTCAGTTGGTAGAGCATCGGACTCATAATCTTGGGGTTGCGGGTTCGCATCTCTGCCGGGCCGTTTCGGTACAGAAGGATTTTTCCCTTGGAGTATACATTGGTTTTGACTCCATTCCCCATGGAGCCTTTCGAATGAGACTATAATAATTATAGTATAAACCGAGGTTCCGTGTGTGAACGCACGCACATCTTGCACACACGTAAAATCCTATCACCAACTTTCGGAAGAGGCCACATTGACCGTTAGTATGGATGACACGTTACACATTGCATGCACCTTCCCCGAAGTTGGAGTATGGCTGCCTTAATGGCGGGATAAAAAAAAAAACGGTCAGAATAAACTTGATGATTGTGGACACTCTACGGAAAGAAGAAGCGAGCCGCATTCCCGCTGAGCTCGCATGTAAGCACAGCATCCGTTCCGTCACTGCGTGAGTGAAAGAAACCACAGCAACACAAATCAGTATCATTACAGGCAAGGGGAACCTAGATGGGGGACTGTGTTTGTGACGTTTGTCCTGTCACTTTTACCAAGATGATACGACACCCGAGTATTTGTAGACTCAAGTTCAAACGTTCCAAACGAGGTGGCATTTTAATTTGGCTTTCCGAGTCATTCTGGTGCCTTATTTCCCTTTCAGCTTATTGATTCAAGTTGGTAATTTCATCATTTTTAGTAAAACTTACATGTGTTTTCTTTAAACTTTCTCACTCTTACGAAGGCCCACACTTTCGTTCAATGCTGTTCACCATCAAGTAGTTCCGCACCATGTGCACGTCCTAAACTAAATTTTAAATCTACAAGAGTTGTTCCCCCTGTGTTTCCGGTCTGTCAGCCTCTCATGTGCTCATCTACCAATCAAAAGACGTTATTTCTCTCTCTCTCTCTCTCTCTCTCTCTGAACACCCACACATGCACACTCACACACACACTCGAGCACGCGCACGCACGCACGCACGCACACGCACACACACACACACCACACACACACACACACACACACACGCACGCACGCACGCACCATAATAAATAAATGTTATAATTATTGGTTTTATGAATGCATTGCCGCTATTTGACCACTGGTTCCAGAATTGTTTTTTCATTCATGCATTGTAAAATACATCATGAAAATGTATGTAATATGCTGATTTTATTGACGCATTGTTGTTGTATAATTAACATCCTAGCAGGGTAGTATGTTAATATTGTAAAAACAGGAATGTTATAACCTCTCTCCCTTCCTCTCCCCCTCCGCATAGCTCTCTCTCCCTCCATCCCCCTCCCCATCTCTCTCTCTGTCTGTCTGTCTGTCTGTCTGTCTGTCTCTCTCTCTCTCTCTCTCTCTCTCTCTCTCTCTCTCTCTCTCTCTCCTCTCTCTCTCTTCTCTCTCTCTCTCTCGAGTGAGTAGCCTACTGCTGTTACTGATGCATTTTTATTAGTTAAATAAAAACCATAATTGTCGGTATATACCAATATTGGGGAAAAATCATTTAAGTCTCTCTCTCTCTCTCTCTCCTCTCATCTCTCTCTCTCCTCTCTCTCTCTCTCCTCTCTCTCTCTCTCTCTCTCTCTCTCTCTCTCTCCTGTTCTAATTATACTTAAGGTAATGTATAAACTTGACTGTAGTTCGTTTAATATATTTAAAAAGTTATTTGATTCACAAGTTTCAATCAATTTTACAATATGGGGCTGAAATATGGGCTTTCGAAAGAAGCAATGTTATCGAAAAGCTGCATTTGTTTGCCATGAAACGCTTTTTGAACGTCGACAGTCGCACTCCTAATGATTTGGTATATGGAGAAATAGGGAGATATCCTATCTATTTAAACTCATACGTTAAATGCATCAGTTACTGGCTAAAATTGACAAGGATGGAAAATTACAAGTTACCATTTAAAGCGTATAAAGTGTTATATGATCTTGATATTAATGGAAAGAAGACATGGGCCACAAATGTTCGTAAGTGCCTATATCTAATGGTTTTGCTTTTGTATGGGATAACCAAGGTGTCGAAAATATTGCAGCCTTTATAAATGCTTTAAACAAAGGATCATTGATTGTAGGTGGCAAGACTGGCATAGTCACATGCACACCAGCGACCGATTTGCTGAATATAGGGCATTTAAGACAACACATCTTGTGGAACCGTATGTTGACATTGCAATGAATAGATATGTTAAAAGTGCTCTAACAAAACTAAGATTTGGTGTGTCAGATATAGCCAGCCACCGATTTAGATACAGTGGAAAAGCAGATGAAGTTATGTGTCGCTTGTGTCCTGTTTCTAAGGAAGATGCCATTCATATTATTCTGTGTTGCCCTGTTCTTCATGATTTGAGGATAAGATATATTCCCCAAGTTTTATAATGACCCATGTCAGTTCAGGTTTAATCTACTTATGGCATGTAGAAATGAGTGTGTATTATCTAATGTAGCACTATTCACTTATAAAGCTTTAAAACGTTTGTGTATTGCTTCAACATAAAAAAGTGCTATTGATGGACCACAGACCAATGACATTTTTTTCCTCTGTTTTGCTTTGTTTTGCTTTACTTTATTTTTGTTTAGTACATGACAAAGCATCTAATGTAGCACTATTCACTTATAAAGCTTTAAAACGTCTGTGTATTGCTTCAACATAAAAAAGTGCTATTGATGGACCACAGACCAATGACATTTTTTTTTTCTCTGTTTTGCTTTGTTTTGCTTTACTTTATTTTTGTTTAGTACATGACAAATGCTTTATGACCAGGTCTAAATTCCATGATATGTTATATATATATATATATATATATATATATATATATATATATATATATATATATATATATATATATATATATATATATTATATGAGTCGGTGAACGACCATCCCCTTCAGGTAGGGGCCTAGCCTAAAATCTGAATAAACATTCGCATTCGCATTCGCATTCTCTCTCTCTCTCTCTCAGTCTTGCTTTTTCAATAAGTAATAGGAAGGTGGCTTGCTATGTGTCTCTGTGTGTTTTGTGTGCGTGCGCGCGTGCGTGCCTGTGTGGTGGTGCGTGTTCTTTTTTTCCTTTTTTTTCGCATTTAATTGATTCATTCTTGATTGTTGTTTCAATGTCTTTTTTTTCTCTTTAAGTTCATATAATTATACGTCAATGTTGATGGAGAAACAACTCATCCATGTTTTCATGTATTTTTTCCAAAAAGACATAGGGCTTATGTTTGTTCGTAAGTTTTAGTAGCTAGTTATGCTTAGTTAGTTGCTAGTTACTCTTAGTCCCACAGCGGGTTAAGGGCCGGGTGTAAAAACACACACACACGCACGCACGCACGCACGCACGCACGCACGCACGCACGCACGCGCACACACACACACACACACACACACACACACACACACACACACACACACACACACACACACATTACCCTTGGAAATAAAGATGATCAATCAATCAATCAGTTAATCTCCCACCAATTCCTTCGAATCTTGTCCCCCTCCAGCCGTCCCTCATCAATAACCTCACTCCTCTCCTTTTTCAAACAACATTGGGTACATGAATCACATTCCCTGGGATACTAGGGTGCAGCCGAGATGGAGACCCATGAGATGAGATTCGCGACACATGATAGTCCACTCTCCCTCCTCATCCATTACACTTTTCCTTCCCCTTCCTGCTCGCCCCCTTCTTCCTTCCCCCATCCCTCCTCTTCCCTCACTGTGCCCCTTTCCTCCCGTTTTCCACCTTCCAAGTTCCCCCTATCCCAGGGCTGGGTGAAAAAAGCATTTGTATTGCTTATCTCATTACCCTGGTAAGATAAAATTTCGTTCGTTCGTTCGTTCGTTCGTACCCTTGGTCACTTGGACAATGTCCCCTGGACTACAGCGTAACAGCTGACTGGGGGGTCTCTGTGAGATGGAGAGTCGAGCGACAGAGTCTGAGCGTCGTGTATATTGAAGTCCACTGTCTTCTTCCCCTCTACAATATTCCTCCCTTACCCTTTCTCCTCACTTTCCCTTTTCCCTCCCCCAACCTATCCAACCGCCTCTTCACTTTCATGCCCCGTCCCCTTCCATTTCCACCCACCCCCTTCCACAGTTATCAGTGTTATGACGACGACGACGACGACGACGACGATGGTAGTAATAATGATGGCGGTTGTTTTTTGTAACAGCTACCGTTAATTTTGTTATTACGATTCAATGATTGAAAAATAAACATGACATCAATTCTTGGTTACGGCTCCTCGACAAGCCCCCCTCCCCATCCCCATCCTCCTTGTCCCCCCCCCCTCCCCCCCCCCCCTCCCATGATTTCTAATCCTTGCCTCGTCATTCTCCACCCCCTCCTCCAACTAGCTCTTTCTTTGTGGCACTCTTGACAAGTTGATTTATCGCCTCATTGCCTCGAATGCCCCCATGAATAGAAACCCAAGCAAAAACGATGGCGTATCCAGCAGATCTCAGGGAAGTGTATAGTTCAAATAATTTCAGCAGTTGAGGGCATTTGAGGTTATGGTTAGCAATGGCCTCCAAAGCAGAAAGGGAGTCCGACAAAATCAGAATTTTTTTTTTAATTAACTTGCTTTCATCCTTTCATTTTGTTTGGAGGAGAGAAGAGAGGAAAGGGGGTTTGGTAAGCAGACAAGTTAACTTTCTCATTTTTACTGTATTACTTCGCTTTATTTACTCTTCTTTTCTTCTGTCTGAAACACGTTCAGATGAGTGTGAACGACACTTTCTGCCCTCTGTTCGAAACACGTTCAGATGAGTGTCAATGACACTTTCTGCACACTGTTCGAAACACGTTCAGATGAGTGTGAATGACACTTTCTGCCCTCTGTTCGAAACACATTCAGATGAGTGTCAATGACACTTTCTGTCCTCTGTTCGAAACACGTTCAGATGAGTGTGAATGACACTTTCTGCCCTCTGTTCGAAACACGTTCAGATGAGTGTCAATGACACTTCCTGTCCTCTGTTCGAAACACGTTCAGATGAGTGTGAACGACACTTTCTGCCCTCTGTTCGAAACACGTTCAGATGAGTGTGAACGACACTTTCTGCCCTCTGTTCGAAACACGTTCAGATGAGTGTGAACGACACTTCCTGCCCTCTGTTCGAAACACGTTCAGATGAGTCTGAAAGATTTTTGTTATGCCTTGCATTTTTTTCTGTCTTCTCAAGTGTTTGTCACCTGTGTTATTAGTAGATAATAATTCCAATGTTTTAAGAATTTATGATCATCGTTTCGTTTTGTATCATTAAAACCAGTCTGGATTCTGAATAAACCATTTTAACCTCAACACATTAACGAATCTAGTCAACCAGCGGCTTAGTTACACAAACGATGACAAAACTATGCCTGTCGTTGTATCCAACTTCTTAAAAGCATTTGATGTTGTTGACTGTTGCTTCTACTTTAAAAAGATATGGCTTAAGTGATAGTACTTTATAATTCATATCTATATCTGTCAAAAAGGAAGAAAAAATGTGCTTTTTTTCAAACCTTGCAGTCTATCTGTTGGTCAAGGCGTCCCTCAAATTCCCATCCTTAGTCCATATTACTCTCAATATTTACAAAATTAACCATGTTTCCTACAACTTTATATAAAACGTTTGCAGACGATATCATGAAACATAATTTATCATTATAGATTATTTCTAACCCACTTTGCTTTCTCCCATACTACAACTGCTATTGTCTTATTATCACCAAAAGTAGTAGTAATCCTGTCTATTTATTTTTTCAGTATTTTGACCATTATCAGTATTCATATCAGTAATATATATTTTATCATCATTAGTACCCTGACTCACACATTATCTCCCTTCTGATAGCCCCGTTTTGATTCAACGCCTACCTTGCGCTGAAATGATTGAAGATAAGTGATTGCTCGTTCATTTTCGTTGTCCTATTTGTATCTTGCCTGAAGAAAACCTAAGAGGTCAAAACGCGTCGTGTTTTGTCTTGTGACTCGTTTGTCCACGTTTCTCTTGGCGGTTCGCTAACATTTATTTAAGTTTCATGATAGATTTTAGATTTTTTTTGTAGGAAAGCGTTAAGAAGTCATTAGAATGATCTGAACTCGGTCATTTGCATTAATTTCTGTGAAGATAAATGCTCATAGATACCACCAGATAAAAGCGTCGAAACCTTTCGTATTATGCCCAGCTCCTTTATGTCAAAGGTGAAGTTATTGAAAAAGAATATATTAGTAACGTTCTAAGAGCATATATTATTGACAACCGTCCATCACGCCTAAATCATACTACAATATGTAGGCAGTCTGTGGGAAAAAAAATAGATATCAGAAACGAGAGCAAAAAAAAAAAAAAAAAAAAAAAAAAAGAATTACGCCGCCGCCAAACGAAGGAACAGATTACAAAATACAGTACATTTCGACCTATTAGGTCTTATTCATCAAGACAAATAACATTACAGAAAATGAAAACAAAGCAGGAACAGTCACAGGTTTCGTCGATATGGTGCAAATTTTGGTCTCGGGTGCTTTTATTCTGCTTTCCTTTTTTTTGTATAGAGCTAAATGTAAACAAGCCCCCTGTGTGTTTATGTTTTCCCCTCATTTAACAAATTTCGCTCTTCTGTGTTTGTTCTCTTTTCCTTCCTCCCTCCATCGAATCTTCATATCGGATGGGGGCAACAGCAAACATAACGTTTGTATACTGACGTTAAAGCAGGCATCTCACTTCATGAATCCTGACAACAAATCACCCCATTTTTTTTCCAGGAGGAAAAGTTGTATCATCTGCTTAAAGAAGCTACATCTTCCCCTTTCAATTATCAACAATACCCTTGACCTGACCAGTCACGTGCGGATCGTTATTCTTGTTGTTTCTAAATAACAAAATCATTGAGTGACCGGCTTCAGCAATCAGGACAGCGTGTCAAGGTACCGTCTGTCTAATCAGTTTTGCCCCTATCTCTGGTCATGTGTGCTGACATTGAGGAAGTCCCATCAAGACGATACGGGGCGTTTTCCTTTTAACTGCCTCACTTTTTTTCTGTCATCCTATTCCTCCCTCCTCCCCTACCACGTCACATATTTAACCCCCCCCCCCCCCTCTCTCTCTCTCTCTCTCTCTTCTTATATATATATATATATATATATAGAGAGAGAGAGAGAGAGAGAGGAGAGAGAGAGGAGAGAGAGAGAGAGAGATATGCGCGAGCGCGCGCGCGCACGTATGTGTGTGTGTGTGTGTGTGTGTCTGTGTGTGTGTGTGTGCGTGCGTGCGTGCGTGCGTGCTTGCGTGCGCTCGAGCGTGCGTGCGTGCGGCATGGTGTGTGCATGCCTGACCTACACAATGGATTTACCAACTGGTCAAAACTCCGAGAAATGTAGTCCTTTTACTTTAACCCATTTCATTTTCTTTCTTTTTTTAATCCATTCAGTTCTTGCACAGATCTGATCATGCTTACATTGTCAGAGACGTCTTATAAACTGAATGAATACCTTTTAAATACCTTCTTCTTCTTTTTTTCAATTAATGTTTCACAATTGGATTTCCAAAAAAATGAATATGATCGGGGGAAAAAAGATAGAAAAAGTAAACATTCTAGTCCGGTGCTCTACCAACTTAGCTATTCCAGCCCTAGCCATTTCGGAATTAAGGGAGAACAGAAGTAGACTGCCATGATTATTGCTGTCTGGTTGAAAATAAGATACCTAAATCTGCCTTATGTTGGTCAAAGTCTACACTTCTTTGAGATAATGCATTCAATACGTATGCATTTGTTTTCCTCCACCATCAAGCCATATTTAACCATAAAATAAGAGTGAAAAATATACGGAAGAAAATGTGAAAACACCTAAGAAATGTAAAGCGTACAGTATAAAAAGTGACAAAATAAAAATGCACACATTCATACCCTTTCTCTCCCTCCAACAAGAGTGAAAAGTATGTACGGAAGAAAATGTGAAAAACACCTAACAAAAGTAAACTGTCACTGTTCGGTGGTTGCTGTAATTTCAATTAGTTCTTCCACTTTTTCAAATTTTGTAGTTGCCATAACTGCATATGTTTCTAACTCTGTGTGTGTGTGTGTGTGTGTGTGCGTGCGTGCGTGCGTGCGCGCGCGCGCGCACGAAAGGAAGGGAGGGGTGATGAAGGGAGAGGCTGTGGCTGGGAGGAGTGATGAATACTAATGAGTACGAATGAATTTCTTCCCCCCCCCCCCCCCCCCCCCCCCCCCCCCCCCCTCAGTAACGTGCAGGT
>CM031603.1:33924173-33931673 GCA_018398815.1 Conus ventricosus
ATGTACAGATTTCACTGAATTCACGGCATAATAACAAATCTACGGATGTCTTTAAGGCTGATATAGTCATGCCTTGCAAGGGGCACCAGGCATTCTCTCCGACGTTTTGCTTACCGTTCACTAAAGCTGGTAAGAAATAATGAAAAACATTTGAATAAAACAAAAACACCACACAGAAGAAAAAAAAAACACTAGAAAAGTTTATCCAAACAGACGCTGCCGAGTGGACGTCTGGTGTTCATTCTGGGCCGTGTTTATATTTCTACTTGTTGCGAAGTGAGGCGACTGAAGGTGGAAATCTGAACACATTTTTTAAAGTATTCATAATGACTCCACTGAACAGACGCGTTTCGACGTCTTAGGTCTTCCTCAGGCAATATAAGTAATACTCGGGACTACAAAAATGAAGAACGAGTAATCACTTACCTTTTTCAAATTCGGCGCTAGATGGGCCTTGAATGAAAGCGAGGCCGTCAGGAATGAGACGATGCGAGCTCCGAATTTGACAGCCTGATTGCTCGTTCTTCGTTTTCGTTGTACGGTGAGTGTTGTTTATCTTGCCTGAAGAAGACCACAGAGGTCGAAATGCGTCGTGTTTTGTCTTGTGATTTGTCTGTCCACGTTGTTCGGCGGAGTCATTATAAATATTTTTTTAATACATTTTTACTTTTTCATGATGACGATGATCATGACTATTACTTGCTAAATTACTATTTTAAAAAGCTGTCAAGTCTACAGAATAATTATGAGCAAAGATTTGCTGGAATAAAGCCAGGTGAAGGGGTCATAAAGGGGAATAAAACAATGGATGACTGAATGGCAAAAGAAAAAAAAAAAGGCAGCGTCAAAAACAGTGACAGAAAAAAAAAAAGAAATAACAAGCAGACTTTCTAGAAGGCGAATTTAACCATTTTGTCCAACAGCTAAACCGCTTTACCCGTTTTTGTCATATAATACACCATGTTAAGAACATATTCAACAATATATTGGCGCTTCCCTCTTCCAATCTGTTCACGGAAAGTGATGGCATTTATGTATATTAAAACATCTATTACATTGTAACTGAGATCCGAATCATCCTTATTCCTAGACGGTGACGTTTTCATTGATGTTTGCATTTTGCTCTCTCGTTTTCCATGTACCTTGCTCTTTTTAAGACACTTATTTCAAAATGGCAATAATTTGTTGTACTGAGTGATTCGTCAACTACAATTTTTGCTTTTGACTGACAAACGACTAGTAATAATACATAAATAGTGTGCGAAGTGCAAGAGATTTCCTCTCTCTCTCCCTATATATATATATATATATATATATATATATATATAGAATGCTGAACAATTAAGTAGTGGGGGAAAACAAGTGCAGGTTAACAATTCTTCAGACGTTATAGTAATGACTTGGCAAAGATTCTATATATATATATATATATATATATATATATATATATATATATATATATAGAATGCTGAACAATTAAGTAGTGGGGGAAAACAAGTGCAGGTTAACAATTCTTCAATCGTTATAGTAATGACTTGGCAAAGATTTGAACTTTTAAAAAATAAATAAATAATTGAAGATGAAGAAAATGGGGGGAATATATTATAACTATGAGAAGCCCTTCCCTAGCTGCCTGAGGGAACCATCGTAATCCCTCTCGAAGGCACAGTTAGTTGTATTGCCTGCTCCTAGGCCTTTCGTCCGCTGGATCGGACTCATCAGGGAGACACGGCTAATTGTGTCTGTGCTCCTGGTGTCAAATAGAGACACACCACAGTCCACAATTCTGTGGTGTTCTCACCACCAAGGGTTCAAAAAAAGAATCCAACAGCACCCCAAAGCAGCCAGTGAAGGGTAGTAAAATGGACTAAAAACAAAGGTGTGGAGAGGAAAAAAAGTTGCTGAAAAACTAAAAGCATTATTCAAACAGTATAAATGTAGGGGACAATCTTTGAGCCTATGCTTGAGGATCCATTCAAGGATGCAAGGGAGATCAAAAGATATGGACCAGTGCGAGTGGTCAGCTCTGCTGTTCAATAACCCAAGCATTGTGAGTGGCTAAGAATTGTACACACACACACACACACACACACACACACATATATATATATATATATATATATATATATATATATATATATTATATATATATATATATATATATATATATATATATATATATATATATGTGTGTGTGTGTGTGTGTGTGTGTGTGTGTGTGTGTGTGTGTGTGTGTAGACAGACAGACAGAGAGCTATTGACTTCTTTGCCGGTCTATCCCCGTTTTACCCCTCACTCCTGTCTTACACTCACTATCCGTTTACTCCTCTTTATCTCTCTTGTCCCTCCCCTGCCCTCTTCTCCGACCTTCTCCTCCGCCTCCTTCCCTCTCCCTCTCTCTCTCTCTCCCATCCCCACCCCACCCCCACTTTGAGTTTATGGGGTGTTCATGGAAACTGTGATGGAAATATTAAGCGACGATGACGTGAGGTTTCCGTACACTTTGCATGAGTACAATATTCTACTATCTGCCCTTTCCGTCTTCCTTGATTGTTGACTTCCCTCTTCCACACTGTCTGTTAACGTCCTTGTATTCACCTCTCTCTACCACAATGTGTTGACCTCTCTCTTCCACAATGTGTTGACCTATCTCTTCCACAATGTGTTGACCTGTCTCTTCCACAATGTGTTGACTTCCCTCTTCCACAATGTGTGTAAACGTCCTTCTTCCACAATGTGTTGACTTTCCTCTTCCACAGTGTGTTGACTTTCTTCTTCCACAGTGTGTTGACTTTCCTCTTCCACAGTGTGTTGACTCTCCTCTTCCACAGTGTGTTGACTCTCCTCTTCCACAGTGTGTTGACTTTCCTCTTCCACAGTGTGTTGACTTTCTTCTTCCACAGTGTGCCGACTTCAGTGCGCGGGCGCGCGCGCGCGCGCGCACACACACACGCACGCACGCACGCACGCACGCACGCACGCACGCACGCACGCACGCACGCACGCACGCACGCACGCACGCACACACACACACACACACACACACACACACACACACACACACACACACGGGGAGAAAAAAAGCAGAAAATAACATCATATCGTTATTATCATTATCATTTTCATTGTTACTACTTTATTATTATGATTGTTATTATTATCATTTTCATTATTATTATTATTATTATATCATCATCATCATTATTATTACTACTACTATTATTATCATTATTATTATTGTTATTATTATTACTACTATTGCTATTGTTATCATCATTACTGTACATCATATCATTATCATTATCAACAACAAAAACAACAATAACAATAATGACAATGATAACAATAGTAATGATAATAATAATAATAATAATAATAATACATAATAATGATGATGATGATGATGACGACGATGAAGATGATAAGGGAGAGAGACGGGAAGACGAGGAGAAGAACGAATTTTATTTTTTTTTAAAGTAATTCCTCGTCCTTTTTTAAAAGGCTCTTACAGCTATATCCATTATACAAACGAGGACACGACCGGATCCAAACTGGCGAACATGACCACAATGGAACAATGTTCTTTCGACACCCACTGCCCTCTCCACGTGTCCTTTGACTACATCGTCACCAACGACAGCCAGCTTCTGGTGTTCCGGCAGTGCCGTCAGGAGGACACGGAAACTCTCACCGACACAGGGGGTGACTGGACACATGCCAACGTCACACTGCCGGCCTGCGACTCTGATAACGCCAAGGATCAGGTAAAAAAAAAAAAAAAACACTGACAATTTATACTCTCTCTCTCTCTCTCTCGTTTACTCCCCTCTCTCTCTCTCTCTCTCTCTCTCTCTCTCTCTCTCTCTCTCTCTCTCTCTCTCTCTCTCTCTCTCGTTTACTCCCCTCTCTCTCGTTCTCTGTGTGTGTGTGTGTCTCTCTCTCTTTCTCTTTCTCTCTCTCTCTCTCTCTCTCTCTCTCTCTCTCTCCTCTCTCTCTGACTTTTGTTAGTGCTTGCAAGAATCTCGGTAGCAAGGCCAAAAATGTTTTGCTTTGTATCGTGAAAAAGTTCTACGTTATCAACAATACGTCTTTTCATGTATTCTGCAAGTTTTTCGATAGTCAAGTGCAGCCAATTGCACAGTACGGATCGGAATTATGGGGATTAGATCATGCTCCAATGCATTGTGAATCTGTGCATCTTTTCGCTTTAAAAATTTCTTGGTGTAAATAGGCGGACGCCTAATGATCTTGTTTAAATGGCAAGACAAATAGGTTTCCTATACATATTGTGTCTGCAGTTAAATGCATCCGATATTGGCTTGATTTACTTCATATGGAAGAGTGCAGAATACATCGTAAAGCTTATACTATGCTTTATGATCTTGTTTCTAGAGGAACAAATAACTGGGCTAGTTAAGTACGTATGTGTCTTTTTGAATACGGTTTTGGTTTTGAATAGCTGAATCAGGGTGTTGGAAATGTTAAACAGTTTATAAGTTGTTTCGTTAACGACTAGTTGACTGCAGTTGACAAAAATCGTTAAATCATGCATATGTTAGTAAAAGGTTAGATTTTTACAGACATTTTGGTAATTCTCATGATCTGAAACCTTACATAACTTTAGCTGGTGTTGATGACACTGATATGCTTTGTCCTCCTTGTAAACAGTCACAAGAAAATGAGATGCATTTTGATCTTTGTTGTCCAGCCCTTATAGACATCACAAATGAATTCATTAAGCCAAAATTCTATAGACAGCCTTCCCTATTTAAATTGACCCATTGATGTCGTCAACTTCAACAAAAGATGTTCAAAATCTTTCGTTCGTTTTGTATAAGGCATTTAAAATTAGAGAAATGGCTACCTCTTAAAAGTTAAGATGATTTTGTCTTAATTTCATATACTTCGTTACATGTCGCATATATTTGTTTCAAATGTGCCACACCCACACCCCTTCACAAGGGGCCTAGGCCTATGTCAATAAACAATCCGAATCTCCTCTCTCTCTCTCTCTCTCTCTCTCTCTCTCTCTCTCTCTCTCTCTCTCTCTCTCTCTCTCCCGTTTTTAATCATTTCAATAAATATTTTCCCCTTCCCAATATTTCCCCTTTTCTCTCCAGTTCCTTTCCACAATTTTACTTGGCCAATGAAAGTACTTCCCACTGAGACTGAAAAAAATAGGTTATTCGTTTGCTGATCTTCCGTTTACTTTTTACGTGTTTGTTTTACTTGTTTGCCCTGCCTGAAGAAGACCGCCAGGTCCAAACGCGTCGTGTCTGTCTAGTAAACTGAACGCTCCATTCGTTCGGCGGTCTCGTTAAATGTAGCAACTTTAGTTTTCTCTTGCCTTTTTTTCTTTCTTTCTATTATTCCAGGTTCGTTTACAGAACTGACACCAAAACTTGATCACCTCCTCTTTCAGGACTGGATAAACTGATCAAATGCTTTCTAACGTCCATATCCATGTGTCTGTGGAAAGCGTTTCGCTACCACCCGTGGCATGAAGATCCACAGAACAAAGATGGGATGTGTGAAGACTCATCTGAATGAGCAGCAGCGCACTGCATCAGCAGATAAGACGTCGGAAGACCAAGGCCAGGATTTAAACCACAGTGCCAAGGACATCCACGCTGTTGGTTCGGATGAGGAATTTGCACAGGCCCTCGATGCCAGGCGCCTGAAACTCAACCTGCCACGAGCAAACGAAACTGAAGATTGGGAGAAACTGGATGCAAAAATCGTCCAAAGACTCGATGCACTGATAGGGAAAAGCACCCTGGAACACAAACTAGCCACATATGGGGACATTGTGTATGCCACATGTAGAGACGCCTATGGAGTAAAACTACCCAAAGAGAAAAACACTCCAAAGAAATCCAGACGCCAAGAAAAGATGGACAAGATCAGAGTCCAAAAGAACAACCTCAAGAAGCAAATGAAGACCGCACTGCCAGCTGAAAAACAAGGCTTGGAAAAACTGTGGGAAGACCTGAAAGAAAAACACAGCGCCCTCAGCAAAGCGGAATCTGCGAGGAAGAGGAAGAGCAAAAAGAAGAAGACACAAGAGCGCTTCTTCAGAGACCCCTTCCAGTTTGCCAGAACACTGTTTGAGCAGCCAAAATCTGGGACCCTAAGTGTGGACAAAGGACTTCTTGAGCAGCATCTGAGGAAAACATACTCTGACTCACAGAGCAAAGCACCACTCGACATTCAAGGTCTGGTGTGGCCAACCAACCCTGAGGAACAGTTCAATGGCAAGCCTCCAACGTTGGCGGAAATCAAGAAGGTGGTCGACAAAGCCAGAGCCAAATCATCACCAGGGCCAAACGGAATACCTTACCAGCTTTACAAGAAATGTCCCAAGGTGCTGGAGTGGCTCCACAGGCTGCTGCGATCGGCTTGGAGAAACCAGAAGATCAGCGGCCAGTGGATGACGGCAGATGGTGTGTACATCCCCAAAGAGCAAAACTCAAGTGACAGCAGCCAGTTCAGGCCAATATCACTACTGAACGTCGAAGGGAAAATCTTCTTCTCTGTCATGGCAGCAAGGCTGACCAAGTACCTGATGGAAAACAAGTACTTGGATGTGTCAGTCCAGAAAGGTGGCATCCCAGGCGTGGCTGGCTGTGTAGAACACGCCACAATGATCTGGGACGCAATCCAAAAAGCAAAAACAGAAAGAGAGACCTGGACGTAGTGTGGCTTGATCTGGCAAACGCATATGGATCTGTGCCCCATGAGATGATACAGTTGGCTCTTGAGATGTACCATGTGCCAAAGAACATCCGCGACATGCTCAAGAAGTACTTCAATGGCTTCTCAATGCGGTTCTCTACCAAGGAGTACACAACTGATTGGATCAACTTGGAAGTGGGCATTGCAATGGGCTGTGCAATTTCCCCGATACTGTTCGTGCTGGCAATGGAACTCATCTTGAAGCAGCAACAAACAACGCGAGACAAACAGACCTTGGCGATGGATACAAGATGCCTCCTCTCAAGGCCTTCATGGATGACACTACAGTGATTTCATCCAGAGAAGACGAGACACGTCATGTGCTGGAGAGGCTGGACGACATAGTTGCCTCATCCAGAATGAAGTTCAAGCCAAAGAAATCACAGAGTCTCTCACTGAGGAAAGGAAAAGTGGCCAAATCTGTGGTCTTCAGTGTTGCCAACCAGGCCATTCCAACAGTCACAGAAGAGCCAGTCAAGAGCCTTGGAAGATGGTATGATGATACGCTGAAAGACACACAAGAGCAAAGAAACCAAGCAGATGGCGGAAGAAGGCTTGGAGACCATTGACCAGTGTGGGCTCCCTGGCAAATACAAGGTCTGGTGTCTGCAGTTCATGCTGATACCAAAGCTCCTATGGCTCTGATGATATACGACATCTGCACCAGCACAGTGGGGCAATGGAAGCCAAAATCAACAAGTTCACAAGGAAATGGCTTGGTGTCCACCCTGTCTGACTGACATCGCGCTGTACTGTCGCCAAGCA
>CM031603.1:33936673-33941673 GCA_018398815.1 Conus ventricosus
TTATGCGATTTTTTTTTTAAATTTATGGTGTTACAGATTATGTCACTATGCTTTAAACCCCTCTCAGAGCAAGGAAACTAGTAGTCTTTACTATAACTAATACTAGTCATGTATACAAGAACAGTTTTTTAAACGGGGAAATTATACCAATAACAAGAATTTTCAGGGGTACGAGTTGAACAGATTGTTTGAAAATGTTGAGAGAAGGGGGGTGGAGGTGGGGGAGGATTAGGATGAGGATGCTGGCAGCAGCGGCTTCGACCATACAACAAAATCGTGGATAGAGCATAACCGTATGTAAAAGGGTGCGGTGGGGAAGGTAGAGGGGGGGGGGGTCATTTTGACCCCAACATCGTGTTCTTTTCACCGTTCCTTCCAACAACACGGATATGACAAAGTTTTGTTTGCGTTGACATCACGGACACTCTCTACATTAGATGAGATGGACACTCAAGGAGAGCATATTATCAATATCTATGGCCTGACTGTTTTCATTCAACGAGCGTGTTCATTAATGACTCACTGACCGACACTTTTCGGCCTCCTGACCACACCAAAAAATCTTGAGAGTCTAACGGAGCTGATGAAATTTTTTGTTCGAACTGTACACTCCAAAAGCGTATAAGTTCATGATGGGACCTTTCCAAAGTCATTGCATTTGTGTTCATACCTGTTTCAGAATTTTCTTTACACGTTTTATAGCCTCAAGGGATTCTTTATTACCATTTCTACGGGATTTGAAATACAGCACTGCCATCAAGACCTGAATGGGTCCATAGTTGACTTTTCGTGGCATTGCTATGAACATAATTTTGTAATATTTTTATCATCATCATCATTATTACTATTACCGCTATCATTATTGTTATGATCATCATTATTAACTCCCTTTGTCCCATTCACATCGGCCTCGTTTTCATTCAATGCCCATCTTGCACTGAATATGAAAAGATAAGTGATTTTTCGTTCTTCGTTTTCATAGTCCTGAATGATCTTTATCTTGCCTGAAGAAAGCTACGAGGTCGAAAAGCGTCGTGTTTTGTCATGTTATTAGTCTGCCCTTGTTTTTGGCGGACTTACTAAGAATTTTTCTTAAAATTCTGATGGACAAGTAAATGAATGCTGTATTGATTTTCATCGTATGTCGTATACACTTTCCTGTTTGTACGTTAGTTGTTTGGTGTGTAAGTTTGTTCGCATTTGATAATGCTGGTGGTGGTGGCTCTTTTCTTTTGTTCTTGTTGTCGTTTGTTGTATGTCTGCCTATTTTTTTTAATTAAATAAATGAAGCGCTAGAATGCAGAAAAAACTTTGACTCATTGGAGGGCACAAAAGATAAACAATTACAGCATCTGCCCTTCAAAAGCAGAATGCAACGTACAGCGTGAAATAAAAAGTTGTTGTTTTAAGAAGTAACAAAGCTACATCAACAGTGAGGATAATGCAAACAGCTGGTGGCTGCATGAAGAAACAAACAGAATACCACGCGACATTTCTCATGCGCACCCCTTTGCCTAGATCAAATCAAATGCCAGCTCTACCTCCGAACTGTTTGCAACAATTAAAAACAGACTTAGGTTTTAAACACCTTTTGGGATTAACTTTATTCGAATGTCATTAAATGTTGGACATTTTATTACCCTATGAAAATCATCTCCGATAACACACACACACACACACACACACACACACACACACACACACACACACACACACACACACACTGTGGCTGCTGTCAAGTGAGTCACCAGTGTCAATGTTTAAAGAGAATTGTTATCTTCTTTGTTCTAGGTATTTTTCAGTGGGTCTGTGACAAAACCCCCCAGCGTTGTTGTCGATAACATTACCATGAATCGTGTGAGTATTATCCGACCAGCTGTGGTGTGTGTGTGTGTGTGTGTGTGTGTGTGTGTGTGTGTGTGTGTGTGTGTGTGTGTGTGTGTGTGCCTATGTGTCTCTGTGTTCATGTCTGTGTTCTCTGTGTCTGTGTAGGCGTAGGTCTCTTTGTGTGTATGCATGTCTTCGTCCGTGTCGTCTGTATCTTTCTTTAAAGAGCTGAAAATTTTGCTTGGCTATAAATCATTCTTTATTCATTAGAAGAGTTTGTAACGAACTTGTGGCTTGCAAATGTGCAGTCTCACCACTTCATACTCCCGTTAGGCCTGTTTCATTCCTCTGCATGGGTGTCATTGTTCGGTTGTTGCTGTAATTTCAATTAGCTCTTCCGCTTTTTCAAACTCTGTAGTTGCCATAACTGCATATGTTTCTGACTCTGTGTGTGTGTGTGTGTGTGTGTGTGTGTGTGTGTGTGTGTGTTGTGTGTGTGTGTGAGCGCACGAAGGGAAGGGGAGCTGTGATGAAGGGAGAGGCTGTGGCTGGGAGGATTGGTGTATACTAATGCGTGCGTGCGAATGTTTTTTTCCCTCAGTAACATGCAGGTCCGAAGAAAGCTGCAGCCCCGGCCAATACAGTTGTGACTTCGAACAGTCGGATGTGTATGACGGCTCCTGTGGACAAAACCCTTCACAACACCTGGATACGAGGAAAAAACAGCAAATTAACAGACGGTGAGAATCATCGTTATTCCTTACCTTTACAGCCCAGCCAACCACACTGGGCATTTCGGGGGGGGGGGGGGGGGGGGGGGGGGGGGGGGGGGGGGGGGGGGGGGGGGGGGGGGGGGAGGGGGGGGGGAGGAGGGGGGCGGTGTCATCGCTCAGGAAAAAAGAAATTCTGTTCCAGAAAGAAACGACAGCAGTACACCATAGTGTAACATTTCACTGAATTTACGGCTTATAACAAATCTATGGATATCTTTAAGGCTAATAAAGTCATGTCTTGCTTCGACCGCCATGTATTCCTTCCAATTTCCGCTTACAGTTCACAAAAGCAAGTTAAAAATATCACTGAAACATATCATCCTATGTGATGGTCAATTATAAAAGCCCCCAAATTCTGTGGCCTGTATGCTTCGTGTTCGTGGAGACACTCATTTTCGCTTTCTCTCTCCACTTCCAGGCCCATAGCGAATTCTTGTAAAAATAAAAATTAAAAATTAAAAAAAAGGTCGGTCTCGACCGGATGGATGGATGTGGTAACGCCCTCCAGAGGACAGTAAAGGCCGGTGTGTGTGTGTGTGTGGGGGGGGGGGGGGGGGGGGGCGGTGTGGAGAGGCACCAGGGTACTACTCTCTCACGCTGGCTCCCTGGACTGAGTATTTATCTTCGTCAATGGAGGGCTTAAACGCGCTTATCAGTACATGTCCTGCGTGTGATGGGTCACTTCAGATACCCGGAAGGCCAGCCAGGCCACTCAGCGGCGGTGCGGAGTCTCCTCTGGAGGGCTGCCTCATGACGACTTGGTAAAGGGGAGGGGGAAGGGGTCTAAATACGGGTGGTTGGAACGGGCGGCACTGGAGTAATGCTGCTGGGCTGCCGCTGAATATGACGCAGCATAAAAAAGAAGAAGAAAACTAAAGAGGGAACGGGGGGAGGAGGGGGGGGGGGGGGGGTGTTAAAACTTTCATAAGGTCATTTCCAGTATGTCCTTATTTTTCTTTTTGAGGCTTTTACAGCCATATCCATTACACAAATGAGAACACGACTGGATCCAAACTGGTGAACATGACCACAATGGAACAATGTTCTTTCGACACCCATGCCCTCTCCACGTGTCCTTTGACTACATCGTCACAACGACAGCCAGCTTCTGGTGTTCCGGCAGTGCCGTCGGACACGGAAACTCTCACCGACATGGGGGGTAACTGGACACATGTCAACGTCACACTACAGGCCTGCGACTCTGATAACGCCAAGGATCAGGTAAAAAAAGAAACCTGATAATTTATACTCACTCACTCACTCTCCTCTCTCTCTCTCTCCCTCTCTCTCTCTCTCTCTCTCTCAACTTATACTCGCACGACCACACATCCCCACACACGCAGAAAGGACTCGCACGACCACACATCCCCACACACCCAGAAAGAGACAGGAAGAGGGAGTCAAACAGACAGACAGACCCACAGACAGAGGAGACAGACAGACAAAGACAGAGATAGAGACAAATCGACAAAGACAGACACTGACAGACAGACAAAGAGAAGGAAAAAATGAGACAGAGACACATAGGTGGTGCGGGTCATGGAGGAGAGAAATGGACAAGGAATGCATCGAGTTCCAGGATCGTACTCATGTACACGTTATATTATGTAGATGTACGTGCACTTAATTTCCAAATCCATGGCTTTTTTCAGCACCACGTCAGCACGTGCGAATGGACTCCTACATCCCCATCCACGCCTCTTTTTCCTTCATATTGCTTACTCTATAGTCACAGCTATCAAAACTAAGAAAGAAAAAACAACAACAGAACATCATCATAGCGTTTTTCAAAATCTCAAAGCAAGTGCAATAACGAAAGCACAGATGTACACACACACACACACACTCACACTTATTCACACACATATACACGCACGCGGACACACATATGCATACGGACACACACACACACACACACACACACACACACACACACACAAACGCGCGCGCGTACACACACACACACACACACACACACACACACACACACACACACACACACACACATACAAACGCGCGCGCGTACACACACACACACACACACACACACACACACACACACACACACACACACACACAACACACACACGCACACACACACGCGCGCACCACACACACACACACACACACACACACACACACACACACACACACACACACACACAAACACACACACTGGCAGACAAGTGAAAATCCTCTCTACAATTTTTGATTGGGTCAGTGAAAGTGGGGCTGAGAAGTAACCTTCCGTGCAAAGCCATCGCGCTTCCCTTTACCTCTTTCACTATCGCCCCACCCTTCTCTCTCTCTCTCTCTCTCTCTCTCTCTCTCTCTCTCTCTCTCTCCTTCTCTCTCTCTCTCCTCTCTCTTTCTCTCTCTCTCTGTGCCACGTCCATAAAA
>CM031603.1:33946673-33969173 GCA_018398815.1 Conus ventricosus
CCCACCTCATGCTCAAAAATCGGACCTGAAAATGTCACACATTCAACGCGCCATCACTAAAACCGCTATTGCAGTGACGCGGATGGCGAATTCCCTGCTGTCTATGGACACGCACAACGCTCCCGCGGAAGAACATAGGCAGTGCACGGACGCAATTGGCTTGTTGGGCCATGCGAGCAGGCAAATTTCTCTGTGCCGAAGAGCGGACATTAGGCCATTTTGCAAAAATCTGTGTGACGAATCGATGCCAATCACCGGCTTGTTGTTTGGCGATGATTCGCCAAACACGTTGAAGAACATCAAAGAAATGGACAGACTGGCGGCTGCTTTTGCGCCTGAGAAGCATTTTGGTAGAAACCAACAGAACTTTAATGAGAGACAGAAGTCTTTTTTAGGACAGAGCCGTCAAAACCCAGACACGCCCACAGGCCGTTCAGGGGTCACGTGCAGAGGCGGTTTCACAACAACAGAGGGGGCAGACAGTAAATCAGGCACACTATTGCCTGCTTTCAGTTGTGTAGGTTGAGTGAGTTTTTGCTTTGTTACCAAAATTTACTACTCTTCTTGAAAGTGAAGCTGCCATGTTTCAAGCAGGCAGAATTAGATAGATAGTTATAAAGGGCAAGCCCTTTCCACCACAAAGAGGTAATATCAGAGCTATACACTGAGGGTCATTACATGACTCGAGTTATACAAACACATATGCAATCAAGCAGGCAGAATTAAGGAATTCATGAATTTTTGGTTGAAGATCACCTTTGATCCAGATATTCTTAGCATTGTCTCCGGTGTAAAAATTCAGTTTGACTGTCACCCAGACATTCTGAGCAGACTGACAGTGACCCATACAAATCCTTTCAATGAAAGTGAAAGTGCTGTAACTGACAGTAAAATTCAAAAACTTGTATCTAACGGAGTGATTTGGGCATGTGAGAAAGAAAAAGGTGAAGTCGTTTCTCCAATTTTTACTAGAAAAAGAAAGATGGCTCCCACAGGATGATTTTAAACTTAAAGAGACTGAATGAAGAAGTCACCTACCACCATTTACAATGGAAACACTGACCACTGCTTTATCACCTGTTTAGAGAGATTGTGACATGAGCTCAGTTGACCTCAAAGATGCCTACTATCCCACAGCCATTCACCCAGATTTCTGGAAACTGCTCAGATTTGTCTGGAGAGGTCAGCATTATGAATATACAGCTCTGCCCAACGGCCTTGCTTCAGCTCCTCGCTTGTTCACAAAACTGATGAAACCTATGTTTGCCAAGCTAAGGATGAAAGGACATATTTCCACAGCTTTTCTTGATGAGAAATTGTTGTATGGTTTTACAAAGCAGGAGTGCATGAGAAATGTCACTGACACTGTGATTGCTCTTCAAAAGTGTGGTTTCCTGATACACCCAACAAAGTCAGTGCTGAAATCATCCAAACAAATTCAGTATCTGGGTATGATCATTGACTCAGAATCAATGACAGTCAGACTCATCCTGAGAGAAAGAGAAGTCTTTGTGATAGCTGTACGGGCCTGCTGCATAAAAAGTCTGTACCAATCAGAGAGGTGGCGCAGGCAATTGGGAAAATTATTGCCAGCCTTGTAGCAGTCAGACATGGGGCTCTCCATTATCGGTGCTTAGAAGCAGAAAAAATCTGTGCATTAAAAAAAAGCTCTGGAGATTTTGACCAATTCATGACGTTGTCAGACAAAAGCAAAGCTGAGTAAAAATGGTGGGTTACTACTGTGGACCAAGCATATAAGGACATTGGCACAAGTGAACCTGATATTGTAGTCATGTCGGATGCTGGGGATGTGAATATGAGGGCATATAATCAGGAAGGAATGGTCCACCAGTCAAAAAACAGCCCACGTAAATGTTCTAGCATTGAAAGCTGCTTTGTTAGCATTACAGAGTTTTCAAAAGAAACTGAAAGGAAAGCACGTCAGGTTGAAGAGTGACAACACCACTTGTGTGTCTTGCATTCAACACATGGGCACAGGTCATTCAGAGGTCTGTAATTCCCTGTCTGTTGAAATATGGTGACGGTGTGTAGACAATAAGATATGGCTTAGTGCTGCTTACATTCCAGGTAAGTTGAATGTTATTGCAGATTATGAATCCAGACACATTAACATGGATGCAGAATGGGAACTTGACAGAAGTTGCCTTTGGGCAGCATTCCAAGAATTAAGCATTTTGCCCAGCATTGACGTGTTTGCTTCCAGGCTGAACAAACAGATGGACAAATATGTGTCATATAGACATGACCCAGCTGTGTTTGCTGTTGATGCATTCAGTATCTCGTGGAAAAACATGACTGTGTATATGTTTCCACCTTTCAGTGTGGTAACACGAGTCCTTCAGAAGGTTCAGCAGGACAAGGCCATGGGGGTGCTAGTGGTGCCGGACTGGCCAACATAGGTATGGTACCCAGCACTCCAGCGACTGTTGGTGGCCCCACCCATGAGGCTCCCGTGCAGGACCAGGCTTCTACATATCCCCAGCCAGCCAGAGGCCATTCATCCCCTGATAAACCAAAGGCGTCTTAACCTGCTAGTCTGCAAGATCTGCGGCTAATCTACCAGCAAGCTGGAATGACAGGGGAAGCCATGGACCTTCTGATAGATTCATGGCGCCCGTCCACCGCCAGAGCATTTGACGGTTACATTAGAAAGTGTCAGGAACACAATAAATTTAGCACAAAATGCTATTTCTGCCTATCTAAGCACCCAGGGAAAGGATTCTATCGGTAGTCATCCAGTTATATGTCGTATAGTTGAGGGAGCATTTGAAAACAGGTCATCCTTTCCAAAATATCAGGAGGTATGGGATTTTGATTCAGTTGTTCAATATCTTGCAGGCTGGGACACAGTAGAGAAACTAGATCTCAAACATCTCACCCTCAGATTGGCAATGATTCTAGCACTAGTGTCAGGTCAGAGAGGCCAAACTCTCCATGCACTGACTTTTGAGGACGTAAAAATTAGTGCAGGGAAGTGTACGATTACATACAGTTCAGTTCTTAAGCAGTCCAAACCAGGAAGCATGTAAAGCCTTTAGAAGTAATTTGTTTTCCAAATCAAAAGCTGCGTGTTGTTGTACATATGCAAGAATACTTGAAGAGAACCATTCCCCTTAGACAAGGGAAAGAACTCTTTATTTCTTATGTAAAAAACCCATGGACATGTTTCAAGCGACACTTTCTCCAGATGAATAAAGACAGTGCTGGAGTCATCTGGAGTGAACATTTCTAAGTTTTCAGCGCATAGTACTAGAGCAGCTAGTACATCAGCAGCTTTCAGCAGGGATGTCCCCATTGACTCTGCTTTGGCAGCTGCTGGCTGGTCAAGAGAAGGCACTTTTAGCCGTTTTTACTGCAAACCAGTGGTGCCACACAAAAGCTTCAGTCAGTCCATTCTGGACAAATTTGTAAATAAATTGTAAAATCTGTTGTTTAAGATTTCATGTTGAACTATGCAAGTAAAATGTTTGAGATGTTATGAATAAAATGTAAGAAACTATCTCAGCGGTTGATTCAGTTAATGCGTTTGACCTCCTCTAAATTCTCATGTGAAAGTGGATGAACCAATCGCTATGCGAGAAACAAATCATGGAATTAAACAAGACTTAAATGTAAGTTGTAGTTTAATTTGGATCATTTATAGAATAGTGTTGGGAAGGAGCGTTCACATGCCCTCCTTCACAGCTCTAATAAAATTTTCAAAACCCACCCAAGTATAGTTTCTGTTAGAGAAGGTCGATCACGTCTAAAACCTGAGTATGTTCCCGCGCACAGCATCTCATGTGAACACTTCTTCCCAACACTATGCTCTAAATAATCCAAATTGAACTGCAACTTACAGTTAAGTCTTGTTTAATTCCATAATTATCGCTGAACATCGCAGACACCTGGATTTAAACACGTTTCTGTATTTTGCAGGCTTGGGCCCATCAACAACTATGACAACGTACCCACTGTCAACGCTTACAACAACAGCAGCGACCTCTCCGTCCATGGCAGCACAAATAACGACCTCTTTGCAGGTGTCATCAGAAAATTCACCAGAGGCTACTGTGCCGATGTCCGCTATATCAGAAACCACCATTATTAAAGGGTCAGTAATAATCACCACAAGTTCTCGAACATCTCCAGTGAAATTCACCACGACTTCTAAAACATCTCCAGTGAAATTCACCACAGGCATTGCAACATCAGCTGTACGATTAACCACAGAGAGTGAAACACCTGGAAAATCCACCACAGATAATGAAACATCTCCAGTAAAATCTACAACAGCTAGCATCATATCTCCAGTACGATCCAGCACAGACAGTGAAACATCTCCCATAAAATCCACCACAGATACGAGAACATCTCCCATAAAATCCACCACAAACAGTGGAACATCTCCTGTAAAATCCACAAGGTATAGTACAACATCTCTGGTGAAATCCACCACAAACAGTGTAACATCTCTGGTAAAATCCACCACAAACAGTGTAACATCTCTGGTGAAATCCACCACAAACAGTGTAACATCTCTGGTAAAATCCACCACAGTTAGTGGAATGTCTCCAGTAAAATCCACCACAAGTAGTGGAACAACACCGTCAAAGTCCATCACTGACAGTGAAACATCCCCAGTGAAATCCACAACAAACAGTGTAACATCACCAGCAAAATCCGCAACAAACAGTGAAACATCTGTAAAATCCACCACAGACAGTTGGAAAACACCGTCAAAATCCACCACTGACAGCGAAACCTCTCCCATAAAATCCACCGCAGATAGTGAAAAATCTCCAGTAAAATCCACCACAGATAGTGAAACAACACCCTCAAAATCGACCACAGACAGCGAAACATCTCCAATAAAATCCACCACAGAAAGTAGAACATCTCCAGTAAAATCCACCACAGACAGTGAAACATCTCCTGTAAAATCCACCACAGACAGTGAAACATCTCCAGTAAATTCCACAACAGACAGTGGAATGTCTCCAGTAAAATCTACCACTGAAAGACGAACATCTCTTGTAAGATCCACCACAGACAGCAGAACATCTCCAGTAAAATCCACCACAGACAGTGAAACATCTCCAGTAAAATCCACTGCAGACAGTCAAACATCTCCAATAAAATCCACCACAGACAGTGGAGCAACACCAGTAAAATCAACCACTGAGAGACAAACATATCCTGTAAAATCCACCACAGACAGCGAAACATCTCCAGTAAAATCCATCTCAGACAGTGAAACATCCTTAGTAAAATCCACCACAGACAGTGGAACATCTCCAGGGATGTCCACTACAAACAATGGAACATCTCTTGTAAAATCCACCACAGAAAGTGAAACATCACCAGTAAAATCCACCAAAGAGAGAGGAACAACACCGTTCAAAGCCACCACTGAAAGACAAACATCTCCACTAAAATCCACCACAGACAGTCAAACATCTCCAGTAAAATATAACACAGACAGTCAAACATCTCCAGTAAAATCCATCACAGACAGTCAAACATCTGCAGTAAAATCCACCACAGATAGTGGAACATTGCCAGTGAAATCTACCATAAACAGTGGAACATCTCTTGTAAAATCCACCACAGAAGGTCAAACATCACCAGTAAAATCCACCACAGAAAGCGCAACAACACCGTTAAAAGCCATCACTGAAAGACAAACATCTCCGCTAAAGTCCAGCACAGACAGTGAAATATCTCCAGTAAAATCCACCACAGATAGTGGAACAACACCAGTAAAATCAACCACTGAGAGACAAACATCTGCATTAAAATCCACCACAGACAGTGAAACATCTCCAGTAAAAGCCACCACAGATAGTGGAACATCTGCAATAAAATCCACCACAGACAGTGAAACATCTCCAGTAAAATCCACCACAGATAGTGGAACATCTGCAATAAAATCCACCACAGACAGTGAAACATCTCCAGTAAAATCCACCACAGATAGTGGAACATCTGCAATAAAATCCACCACAGACAGTGAAACATCTCCAGTAAAATCCACCACAGATTGTGGAACATCTTCAGTGAAATCCACCACAGATAGTGGAACATCTCCAGTAAAATCCATCACAGTTCGTGTAACATCTCCTGTAAAATCCACCACAGATAGTGGAACATCTCCAGTAAAATCCACCACAGATAGTGGAACATCTCCAGTAAAATCCATCACAGATAGTGAAACATCTCCAGTAAAATCCACCACAGACAGTGGAACATCTCCTGTAAAATCCACCACAGATAGTGAAACATCTCCAGTAAAATCCACCACAGATAGTGGAACATCTCCAGTAAAATCCACCACAGATAGTGAAACATCTCCAGTAAAATCCACCACAGATAGTGAAACATCTCCAGTAAAATCCACCACAGCTAGTGAAACATCTCCAGTAAAATCCATCACAGATAGTGAAACATCTCCAGTAAAATCCACCATAGATAGTGAAACATCTCCAGTAAAATCCACCACAGATAGTGGAACATCTCCAGTGAAATCCACCACAGATAGTGAAACATCTCCAGTGAAATCCACTACAAACAGTGGAACATCTTTTGTGAATTCCACCACAGAAAGTGAAACATCTCCAGTAAAATCCATTACAGATAGTGGAACAACACCGTTAAAAGCCACCACTGAAAGACAAACATCTCCACTAAAATCCACCACAGACAGTGAAACGTCTCCAGTAAGATCCACCACAGATAATGGAACAACACCGTTAAAGGCCACCACTGAAAGAAAAACATCTCCACTAAAATCCACCACAGACAGCCAAACATCTCTACTAAAATCCACCACAGACAGTCACACATCTCCACTAAAATCCACCACAGATAGTGGAACATCTCATGTAAAATCGACCAAGGACAGTGAAACATATCCAGTAAAATCGACCACAGATAGTGGAACATCTCCTGTAAAATCCATCACAGTCAGTGAAACAACACCAGTAAAATCCACCGCAGATAGTGGAACATCCGTAAAATCCATTACAAACAATGGAACACCAGTAAAGTCCACCACAGATAGTGGAACATCTCCGTAAAATCCATCACAGACAGTGGAACAACACCAGTAAAATCCACCACACATACTGGAACATCTCCTGTAAAATACATCCCAGACAGTGTAACACCACCAGTAAAATGCACCACAGATATTAGAACATCTGTAAAATCCATCACAGACAGTGGAACAACACCAGTAAAATCCACCATAGATACTGGAACATCTCCAGCAAAATCCATCACAGTCAGTGGAACAACACCAGTAAAATCCACCATAGATACTGGAACATCTCCAGTAAAATCCATCACAGTCAGTGGAACAACACCAGTAAAATCCACCACTGATAGTGGAATATCTGTTAAATCCATTACAAACAATGGGACACCAGTAAAGTCCACCACAAATAGTGGAACATCTCCTGTAAAATCCATCACAGACAGTGTAACAACACCAGTAAAATCCACCACACATATTGGAACATCTCCTGTAAAATCAGTCACAGACAGTGGAACAAAACCGGTAAAATCCACCACAGATAGTGGAACATCTCCTGAAAAATCTATCACAGACAGTGGAATAATACCAGTAAAATCCACCACACATATTCGAACATCTCCTGTAAAATCCATTACAGACAGTGGAACAACACGGGTAAAATCCACCACAGATATTGGAACGTCTGTAAAAGCCATCACAGACAGAGGAACAACACCAGTAAAATCCACCACAGATAGTGGAACATCTGTAAAATCAACCACTGAAAGACAGACATCTGCAGTAAAATCCACCACAGACAGTGAAACAACTCCATTGAAGCACGCCACAGATGGTGATGTGTCTCCGATAAAATCCACCACAGATTCTGAAACGTTTCCAGTAAAATCCACTGCACAGCGCAAAACATCTCAAACGAAACTCACTGCCAGTTATGTCACATCCACGGTAAAACCGACCACAATTACCAACACACCTCCGGTGAGATTCACCACAGATTCTTACACAATTCCAGTAAAACCCACCACATATTTCCAGACATCCTCTCCAGTGCAATACACCACAGGTACTGCAGCAGCATCTCCTGTAAAACCCACAACAGACACCGACACGTCTTCCACAGAAGAGACTTCCAGAGAAACGCCAATGTCAACCCACTCGTCCACATCTGACTCATCAACCAGTACAGGGTCAGTGACCTCAGGACGAACGCTACATCAACGGTCCACGCCACAGCACGTGCCCGCCATTTCTCGCTTGTCAACTTTAGTCCAGGCGGCGTCATCGTCATCACCAGTTGATGCATCATCGGCAACAGCATCGTCATCGTCGTCTTCATCACCATCGTTTCCGTCGCCGTTACTGTCGACGTGGTCGTTGTCTCCGTCTCAGCAGACCAAGACGGTAACAGGATCACATCCGCTTACTGACGCGAACTTCCGTGGTAATCAATCAATCAATCTCTGCTGTCTGTCTGTCTGTCTGTCTGTCTGTCTGTCTGTCTGTCTGTCTGTCTGTCTGTCTGTCTGTCTGTCTGTCTGTCTGTCTCTCTCTCTCTCTCTCTCTCTCTCTCTCTCTCTCTCTCTCTCTCTCTCTCTCTCTCTCTCTCTCTCTCTCTCTCTCTCTCTCTCGTGCGTGCGTATGTGCGTCCGTGAGAGAACATATAAACGCTGACTCTAGCTCAACCACCCTCAACTAGTTTCGGGTGGTTGACTCTAGAGTCAGCGTTTATATGTTCTCTGACAAGTAAGACTTCAATAACCAAAAAAATAACGATTTTTTACAAACATGCATACTGTGTAGGATTATCCGTTTTCAATACTAATTTACTAAACTTTTCAGATTTTAGTTTTTGCTTAATCCTGCGTTTTTCCTGATTATTTTCAATAACATCATTTTCACGCAAACATTCATCAAATGCGTCTCTGTCTTTCATGTGAAATAAAACTACAGTCTTTAACAGTTTAGACAAAGTATTTCTTTTTTTAACTATGTCTCTTTCTATCGAACAGTCATCTATAATAAATAGTGTCTGCGTCACTTCTTGTTTACTGACTGTGTGTCTCTGGCGCTGGTAATATGAGAAAGGTAAATGACGGGGGCTACACCCCTAATTGCTGGTACCCGCAGTAAGAACGTGTAAAGGGAGGAGATAATAATAGCGGGTCTGCACAGCGCACCTGACCTCCCACCACCAGCGCTTGTCATTCTGCATTTAGGAGGCGTGCTGTGCCGACGTACGTGTGTTTTCTGTGAGAGAGAAGTGTTTGCCTGTAAAGATTTTGTTTAAACGAAATATTATCTATGTCGCAAGATAGTATTTCTTCAGAATTAGAGACAGAACTTTTAGAAAATCAAATTGCGCATCAAGAACTTTTAAATTATTCACAACAGCCAACAACTTTAATTCTACCTTCTCCGACTATGGAAGGTCAGATGCCTGTGTGGAACGATGAACAATCTTTAACTATTGAAGAGAACCTCAGTTACCACAACAATTTTGTTCAAGTATTAACTCAAATGAAAGCTGAAGGGCCGTCTCAGAATGGAAAACTACCTAAATTTCCCACAGGAGATAAGAAACTATTGGGCTACCCCCACACAACAACCAATGTGTCTTGATCCACAATCCTCACAAGACCAGCCAAGCGTGTTTACAGGCTAAAGAGAAGCCAGCGCTCCAACCATGGTCGGTCAAAGGTCATGATAGCAATCCTCACAAGGCGAACCAAGCGCGTCTGCCAGCGCTCCAACCATGGTCGGTCAAAGGTCATGAGGGGGGAAAAACCCTTGTCAGCGCTCCAGCCATGGTCGGTCAAAGGTTACCTGCCGACACTTCGAACAGGAACATCAGAGACGAAAGATAGGCTATGGCGCCACGTTAATTACAAAAGGAATACTTTTTTAGTTTTTTAGTTTTTAGTTTTTGCTGTTGTGGCTTCGCTGCTTTGCTGCTGCGGTTACCTGCTTCATCTCCATCCGCTTCGCCGTTTTGCTGCTTTAAGGCTGCCTATAGAACTTTGTAAGAGATCCTGTGATCAATATTCAGGACTCTGATAAGTGCTTTTGGTGGCTGTCTTGAATTTACGTCGTTCAAGTGTACTGCACCCACCCCACCCCATCCTTATGTATGCCCCACGCATGCACATACACCCCCCCAACACAAACTCACGCAAGTTCTTAATCAAGTAACCTTTAAGCTCTTACTCAAGTCTTACCAAGTGTTTAATCAAATGACCTTTAAGTTCTTACTCAATTCACCTTTAAGTTCTTACTTAAGTCATTTTAAGTTCTTAATAAAGTCACCTTTAAGTTCTTAATAAAGTCACCTTTAAGTTCTTAATCAAGTTACCTTTAAGTTCTTACTCAAGTCCCTTTAAGTTCTTACTCAAGTCACCTCAAGTTCTTAATCAAGTCACCTCAAGTTCTTAACTTAAGTCACCTCAAGATTGTAATTAAGTCATCCCCTAAGTACAACCAAGTTCTTATTTAAGTTAACTTATAATTATTTATTAAGTTCTTAAAGTATTATTGCATTTGAAATGGATCAAAATGATCTTTTGTTGTTGGCGGTTTTGGCATGCTTTTGTGTTCGGCTTCTGTATTTAGTGGTTGAGATTTTTTTGACAGCTTTGGTTTTTGCTGTCGTTGTTTATATATTTTATAACCGTAATAACCACCCCCAACAGCAATGCCGCCAAAAATGACAATTGCTTTAAGAAAATTCCATGAAGACTTTGGCGGTGTGGGCAGCCCTGCTGTTGTTGTAGGGCTTGAATCAACTTGTTCTGCACTGGTGTTTTTATAGCGGGCATTGAAACAACTGGCTGCGGCTCCAGCACTTTTTCAGTTTGAGTTATATTCTGTGCTTGCACCTTTAATTTTGTTTGTTTGTTCCACTCTGCTAATCTTTTCCTGCTGCAACACGCCCAGGATGAGGAGGCTTTTTACTGGTCACTTTCTCCACCTGATTCAATGTTTTCTGATTCTGCTGATTTTCTGGCTCGGTCATTTTTAAGGGAAACAAAATCTATATGATTAAAAGTAATTAATCCCATGATTAGCGGCGACAATAATGTTCCAAATCTGTAATATAGATCACATCCTAGAGACTCTAATGACTTTGTTTAAAACTGGATCCTGCGTTAAATCATACATAAAGTCTTGTTCAGAATCAATAGGCGCAAATTTACTTACTAGTTTAGTGTACAAACTAAGAACCGTTTGCCCTACACTTTTTACCATTCTTGATCCCAGTTGCGCTTCATACCTGTTATGATACTTTACAATGTCTTGTGGCGACATCTGTTGAATCTGTTCTATGCTGAATTCATTTCCGAGGAACTGTTTTGTTTTTCCGCATGCTGCCAAAGAATACAGTCTTTCCTTTTTGGGCATAATAGCTTGGTCATCAACTTGATCATTTGTAATCATAAGTTCAGGAAGGTTTAGCAGTTCGTCGCCGTTCATGTTTTATTACTAAATATAATTATTATTTTATTTTTTAAAAATGAGCACCGAAAAAACTGTTACCAACCTTGTATTACCATTCTGCTGTTATTGGAGGCCTAAGTGTAGGATACACAATGCTTGGTAAAAGCCTGTTAAAAATTAAAACCAGCAGATCTTGGCAAGCTAGGCTTTGAGGATTCAGCAAAGCTAATTGCTGTTATAACAGCTTCATTTGCTACGAAAGATTTTCTAGTTAAGCAAGGAATAATTCCTGACAGTATCAATATGTAAATTAAAAAAATACATTTATAAAAATGGCTTCATTCGTAATGATGATAGGCGGCGCAGTAGTGATGCGCTTGCTTTTAGCGGAAGTAATTACGCGTTTAGTAAACTGCGGGATGACGGTGAGAGAAAAAGACATAACAAAGCTATTGAGCAACTAGCAGCTGCACAAGATAACTATGAAAAGCAGAGAATTGAGCAGTTAGATTTTATTAACGACAAACTGAAAAAACAGGGACATGCGGCTTACACATTTAAAGACGTTGACCAGGCAATAAAAGAATATTATCTTGTAACAGGCAAACCAATCGAGACATTGCCCCCGCCAAAATTCAGTGACTTTTATCAACCATCAGAAAAACAAAAGATGCAAGAAATCGTGTTTATCGTCTTTGGTATGACCGTTGTGTATTTTGTTGCACATAATATTGGCTGAATAAAAATGAACAAAATCTATTATTCGCCAAAAGGATATTGGAAGGGAATCACGGCAATAAAAAAGCTAAGGCAAGCAGCGGGAGTCAGTGAACAAACAGCAAAGGAATGGTTATCTAAACAAGCGATTTGGCAAATTTATTTACCTGCGCCTAGACGAATACAGAGACCACACTTTATGAATACAATACCGAACGACACCATCAAATGGACCTTCTATATTTACCCCATGATACGATCAGACGAAAAAGATTTAAGTACGCACTCACAGTCATTGACATAGCTTCAAGATACAAAGATGCAGAACCATTAACACAAAAGAGTGCTTCTGCTGTTGCTGTTGCCATACAACTGATATACCAACGAGGCCCGCTAATTTATCCTCGCATGATTCAAGTCGATGATGGAAAAGAATTTAAAGGTCAAGTGAATCAATTATTGTTAAAACATAGAGTTACCATTAAAAGAGGCATTCCAGGAGTTCACAGATCACAGGCTTTAGTTGAAAACTGTAACAAACAGTTATCCGAAAGACTTTTTCTCCTACCAGTATCACAGAGAGCTGATTGACAATTCTCGCAACACGAATGGGTTAGAAGACTGCCCTCAGTTCTATGTGCAATGAATAATGAAGAATTTAAAGGGCAAAAAACCAGTACAAGCAATCAAAAAACAACAATAAATGTTGCTGAAGACTCCAGTACAACCAGCAAACTATTACCGTTTGGTTTAAAAGTAAGGTACCTTATTTACCGGGAGAAGCAGAAGGGGACACTCGCATCAGGGCATACCGATCCAGTTTGGAGTGTTGATCCATATGAAATAAAAAGAATTGTAAAAATGAATCCGCCCGTGTATTATTTACGAGAAACTGACACAACAAAACAACCAGCCCCTCAAAGATCTTTTGTGAAGGAAGAATGCAGATAATCCCACCAGATACAGTTCCAGTTGCTTAATTAATTTTTAATTTACATAAATATATTTGAGTCTAAAATGGAAGCTCAGAAGGAAGCACAGAACGAAACAAGAATGATAAAGGAAGAGACCTTGGAATTGATACGGGAATCATATGATACGAATTCTATTATTAAGGAAACACTTGTGAGGGTTCGCCAACACATGCTAAAACATCCAGATTACCTACAGCCCAAAATCCCAAATTTTGATTATCAGATATGGGATAAAGAATATCTTGAAATAATAAAAAAAAATTCGAGCACATCAAGCAAAACATGAAAAAGATTTAGCTGAATTGGATAATGATATAATTGAGCTTGTAATAAAATTTGAGGAAAATATGATATAAATGAGCTTATAACAAAACTTGAGGAGGTATGTAATTATACCGTTCTCCAGTGCCAATTGCATATGAAAACTCTGGATTAACAAATACTCGTTTAGTGTTTGTTCTATCTGATGACTTTTTTGTTACAACTGTTGTGTTGATCTCATGTAGATTAGATCGTAGTTTTACGTTGTCATGATGAAAAGTATGTTTATTGAAACATGCTTCTTTGTAGTTGTCATGTGATATGTTTGACTGCACAACACTGCGAGTTATTCCTTTGCTTTCTTAATGGTTTTCTCCTGGCTCGAAAGACTGTACTTTTCGACCTTAAACCAATAAACTCCTTAATCACCCTCCAGATAATTCATCCTTCATCTTTCCTAAAACCTTTTATTACGGATGAATGCAAAGGCGAATCTTTAGGGTAATCAGATGTGTCATACCATCCCGCATGCCCTTTAGCTACTTCTATTTTCCATGTCTTTATAGATGTCTTCAGTAGGGATATCTATAACAAAACTATCTGTATCTGTGTAAAGTACTCTGGACTCTGGATACGAGGGCTTAAAGTAGTCATAAAGAAATTCTAACATCAAAAGCTTTGATAATTCTAAAACAGTAAACCAATAAATACAGGTTTGTCCAATTTGACTTTCTTTTTTTTCATCATTATGCCAAAAAAGCCCATCATGAAATCTTCTAAAGTCCTGATAATTAGGTTTTGAAGTCAGCTTAATTGCTTCGTTCTCTTTGGTGACCAATCTGACATCTTTACGCTTGTGCGGATTTTCCATAGTCTTTCCAAAACAGCTGTTGTTCATCAGCTTGAAAAAAGTCTTTTTCTGAATGAAGCATCTGCGGATTTAGTTCTAAGATCAGTGTTCTTCATTATGTATGGTTTCATGAAACTGTTCTTGGTCAAAAGCAATTACACGATGAACTGCTGTCAACTTTAAACCATGTCTTAAATAAATTGTAGAAGTCTGTAATGACAGACATAATTTTTTTTTGTCTCGAAGATTAGGCACAAGTTTAGGCGGCTCTGTTTTTGCCATTCTTTAGACTTTCTGCTGCTAATGGGTAGTCGTTATGTAGGTCATGGAGTTCATGAGGATATTCTAAGTCAACTTCTAGAATAAGACTCTTTTACGATCGGCTGTAAGAGTATGCAGTTGTTCTACAAATTTTTGAATGTCTTTAATACCGCCAGTGTACATTTTAAAGTTACGTATGGAAGTGATTGCGCCATAGCCCAACCATACAGATTGTTTGCATCTAAATACATGAGATTAGTAGACCTTTTACTTGGATCATAATCATCTAGGTATTTGTTGTTTGCTTTACAGTAATGATGCGACGCCATACTAATTCCTCCACGCAATCCGTTTTCAATCATCTGAATCATTGGTAAATCTGACAATAAATCAATCTGTACTCCAGTAAACTTTAAGAAAGCGTCCCAGTTCATCCCGGGCTCAGAAATGTAATGCGCGGGATCCAGGCTATAATGTTTCATGCAGGTCTTTCTGTAATTTTCAAAAATGTCCGCCAACAAACAAACGTCAGCCATTCAGGTGTGCATCATGATAGTCTCCCATCGTTTTACACTCTAACTTCTGCCACGCATCTTGAGCATGCTGGTAATCAGAATCACTAATGCCCTTTCCTCTAAGACTAGAAAAGAAACACGTCTTTAGGCGGAAGTGTATCTTCGTCAAACCTTTCCCAACTGTTCATGTACTCATAAGGGTAAATGCCCTTTCTAACAAGTGTTGGGACAAAATATTCTTCCGTTATTGGGCAGGACTTTAAGGACATAGCAGTGACTCTAATGAACCCATCATGTGCTGCATAGAGTCATAAAAAGACATGTATTTAAAGTGAAACACATGTACTTTTCTGATGACTGTGCAATGCATGTTACCTGAAGGCGTCGGTTACTGCTTGCATTATAAGATGAGAGTCGTAACCTCGCAAGTTATGAAAGAAGATGGGCAGCTTCATGTCTTTGGTTCAAACTTTAGTTGAAGATTGCATTTACTGTGCGCTGCTCCTTCTGAACTTTCCGCTAATGTGATCATGGTCTCTTACTGTTGGATTCGCTGCGTCTGATGAGAGGCCTAAACCACAAATCCAACAACGTGTGGCTGAGTCATACTGTTGTTGGTCTTTAGGCGTCTTAATAATGTCTGAGAGATTCAGTTTATTAGAACAGGCGTTCGCACTTGCTGCATGCGTTCTAAGAATGTTTCTGCAGCATATGGTCCTCTATATAATTCTGGCTCTGAATGGGCACCATCCGACCTGACAACAATGAAGGCAAATGAACAGATCTGGTGGTTGCCATTAGGACAGTTTTCGGAAGTTTCTGTGGGGTTGGCCCTTTTATAGGGAACAATAAGCGACTCGAAGTCTGCGTAAACTACGTATGGACTTGTTTGCAGCCGTTTCCAGTTCTTAAAACTAACTTTAGATCCAGGTGGGGGCGTAATTAGTTCTGTATTACGTCTACAGAACTTTTACATGTTTTATATGTTCAAGCACGGCTGGAACGGATGGAATTCTTGTTAAACATTTTCTACAGAATTCTTGTTTATGTTCATGCTTTGAAGTATGCTGCATTGGTCTACTCATTGTGCGTATCAATGTGTAATGTTGAGGCAACCCTGTTGATGAAGACATTAGGAGTAAGTCCACATGACTTTTGGCCGGATCGCCTATTGTTGGGCTGTCTTTAGACACTCTAATTGGCACCAAATTTGTTTTCTCAGACCATGTGTATACATTAACAGTTATTGGTTTGTTTTGTTCTTCAAACTGATCAATTGGATCTACACTAACAGGAAAGATCGATATTCCACTAAAGTTAAGATCATTGATGCAAGGCCGATAGTTATCCACTCTCTCTGCGTTTTTGCGGACGTAATGCAGCCTTGCAAGAACACACCACATAAAACATTTGTTGTCCGAATTCTTTATGTTTAGAACTGCTCTTTTTGCGACTAATGCTGGAGGTAGCGGAATGTAAGACTTGCCTACAATCGGTGCATACTTAGCCTGTTTTAATCTGATCTCTAGGACTTCGCCCTCTGACCAACCAGAGCCTCTCATTTTGGCTTCTTCAGCGGCCCACATCAAACTGTGCAAGCAGTTGGTCTGCCCAACCAGGTGTTAAGTCATTATGAGAAAGAATAACTGTTGTTTAGTTGAGACCCAGACTTCTAGTTTTTCTTCATTTATTGTTATATAGTCGATTAAACAGCTAACATTACTTTAACTGGCGGGTCTATTGTTAGTTTACCTGGAACTTGAGAAATAGCATGAACAACACTTGCCTGTACGTTTGTTGGATCAATGACTTCTAGATTAATATCATTTAAAGCTTTTGACAAACGCTCTCCCTTAAGCATTCCTTCAAACAATTCGTCCGGTCCTTCATATATCTCAGCCATGTTGAGTTTTCTTTTCTAACTTAAAATATTTATTTAAATTTAAAAAAAAAATACTTAATCAGAATCAATATCAACGGTCTTTTTGTGCTTGGACTCATAAACTAAAGTATAAACGCCCTTTGATGTTGTTAATGCGAGCTGTTCAGAACAGAGTTTAATGTCTCGTTTACTTTTTTTAAACATTCCTTTTTTATCTGTTCGGTGTCTGGCTGTTGAGAAAACTTGTCCTTGCCTTTTTTGAAGATCAATCTTTTGTCTTTTATAGTCATCAAAATCGGCCTGTAAACGACTAAATTCTTCATCCGTGATGTTTGAGTCAACTAGCGCTTTATTTATTGTCAGTTTAAAACGAACTAAGTTTAGCTGTTATTAGTTGAACCATAGCTGTGTGCTTTTGGAGTTTAGTTTTTAATTTTTTGCCAGCAGCACTTACAGCTAATGAACACAGGCCAAGAGCTAAAGACAAACCGCCTAGAGGTAAAGCTGCGGGTGCACCAACACCTGTTGCTAAGAGACCAACACTTGTCCCTGCTGATAGACCACTCAAAGCCGATGCTCCAGTATTAACATATGTAACAGCATTAAAGGCAGCAGAATACCTTCGTTTGGTTTTGCTGTATTTTGAAAGGTCTTGCTCTAGTACTTGCTGCATTTGTGTAATGTTTGTTAATCTAAGGTTTTTATGTCAGGGGTTTCTACTATCCTTCTTTTGGCGACTCTGGCGCTGTAGGTACTTTTGGATAATGCTTAACAGACATGCTTTTTATAAAATAAAAATAATTTAGTATTGCATATCTTTTAATCTGTTATCTTGAATATTCAGCTGCGCATCAATTAATTAAAAACAAATGTACATTAACTGGTTTATCGCCATCTTTTTCTTTGTCAATTTGAATGTTTATTCCGTCTTTAACAGTTCTCCACTTCCATGCAACTGATTATCCTCTGTTGACCTTAGGTCAATCCATAAACCGTATTTTGTTGTTAAATAATCATCAAGCCTAACACCGTGAAGGTGTAGATCTTTAGACACAAGGTCTACTGTTGGACTTCTACACCTCCCACCCCAAACAATTTTCTTATTTCGTCAAAATGCTGATAAGGTCTAAGCCCGCTAGCGTAGATTTGGTTAGGACTACCCTCAATCGAACATTGTACTTTTGTTATTTTAGGATTAATAAACTTTTCACTTCCTCTTTTGAACGGTTCTTCATCTCACACAGCAATAAAATACCTTTAAGCGATCTTGCTGCGGCGCTAAAACTAAAATTCCATACAGCGTCATTCTTGCTTCTGGGATATGTTGTATGATGAATCACTCGTTCGTAATATATTGCTAATTTTGACTGATATTGTTGCTCAATCAGCCTTGCTAAATTAGGGTTGCTAACAACGTCAAACTCTAACGAGATGTCAGAAATGCTGTACTTTGCTTCGGTGTCTGATGATTTGATAACACGTTTGTATTCATTAAAAGTTAGTTCATATGGACAAATCTGTCTTTTTAATGCTCTTGAAAGTATGGTGCATGCGCTTTTAACAACTCAAAATCTAAGGGAATAGAAAAGCGATTTCCATACGCAAAATTTTACAGCTATATACTTTTTGCGTCTTTAGCATCTTCAGCGCCTATTCTATGTTTTAGTGCTTCTTCATTTTCAATTCCTTGAAACGCAAAGTCAGCCCTTTCATTCGTGGTTAGCCATAGATCAGAATAGGTTAAAAATATGTCTGCATTGTGTAAAGAAAATATTTCTTGCCCCTCAAGTTTTATAGAAATTTTCTTAACGATTGCCCGTCCAGATTCTGGACAACTGTCCTGTTTGGGTCTGTTGCTGATTCGAGTTCTATTTTGAAAGTAAGTCGCGCAGAGCCTGGCACAATCACTTCATCCGCTCCTATGTCTGGAAATTTGACAGTAAGAATTTGATCTGCATCAATAGTAGATGGATTATTTGGAACAGTAATATTCCGTTTATATCCCTTCACGCAAAGGGCTCTTTCAGTCTTCTATGCGGGTCAAGAATTGAACCATTGTTTGCGACATTTTTTTATAAAACAAATAAAAAGTTAATTATTTAAAACATGGCAGGAATTGAAGGCGAAGAAGATTATGATGTTTTTGATCCTGGAGACGACATGAGTGAAATGACTCCTTTAACACAACCATCGCGCTCATTGCAGTATGAATTAGCAGAAAGTCGGCGTAAATTAACAGAAAGTAAGATCGAAGCATTATACCGAAGTTTAGGTCAAGAACCTCCCGAAGTTTTAGACCCTAATGATTTTGAAACAGAAAATAACCGTTTTGTATGTAAAAAAACGATCAAGGACAACGTGTTGAGCTTACACATGAACGAAACCATCAAAGTTTAAAGCCATGAGTACAATTAGACAAAAACTCAGTGTGAGCGTACAAAATCGCCTTGGCATTGCTAAACCAAAATTAGATAGGGATGCAGTTGCTAAACTTCAAAACACACTACAAGAACTTCCAACAGCTAACCAAATACAAAACATGGAACTTAAAGAATTAAATCAATCAGCAGGCGAAATAATAAATGTAATAGAAGCAGAAACCGGTTTGTCAGAAGAAACAGCATTAAAAACAATTAATGATTCCCCATTGCCAATAGCGGCCCTTGATCATTCTTTGAAAACCATCAGAGACGAATTAACAAACAACTTAGCAAAACTGGATGAACTAGATGAGCGTATTAAAAAAGAAAAAGAAAAAAAAACTCGTTGAGGCTGATGACGCCAACTTAGGGCCTGGTGTTAAAAAAAGAATAACCCAAAGACTAAAAGATCTTAAAAAAGAAAGATCAGCAAGACTAAAAGATTCGTCTACTAACCAAGAACAATTACGAACTCAAGTGATCAGAATAAGAGAAACTATCCAAAAAAAATTTATATGAAGACACAACGCTAGCAGAACGAATACAAACACTGTTTAGAGAGCAAGGAGTCACATTAGCAAGCGTTATAACAGCCTTAGGATTTGCAATAAGTACACTGGTGCTGGCTATTACAGGCGGCGGTGGTCAAAGTCGGTGCCTCCACCGCCATCGCCTCCATCACCGCCTGATAAATCGTGGGTAAAAAAACAGCTTGATCATCTTGCAGGTTTATTAAAAAAATTAGCCAGTAAAGCCGTGAACGCTTTACCGGGTATATTAGGGGGTGTTGTTAGCTGGCTTTTGTCTACTGCAAGCAAAGTAGTTGGCTTTATGGCCGAGCACTTATGGGCGTTAGTTGTCTTAATAGTCGGGGTTAATTTTTAGTAAGATAAAGACCAAGTAATCCTAGGCCAGTTAATCCAAAAACAAGTGCTGTCTTTTCATATTCATGGTCATTATTTTTTTTTACTTCTTCAACGGCCTTCGGGCTTTGGGACACAGGGATTGGATGACTTATTCTTGGGGGGTCATCTTGTTTGTTTACTGCTTGCAATATTACAGGCTCAGAATTTATTTCGTTTTTTCCGACTTTCTGTTCATTGCCTGCCACAAGGATTTCATTATTGTAGTTTATTATTGTTCCTATCTGGAGTCTGAGGTCAGAAGGCAGCATGTATAACCAGTACCAACAGCAAAGTCTACTTTCGATCTTGCGTATTGTAAAACATTTTGGTACCTTTTAATACTTGAAGGTAAATCAACTGTAGAATTAATGGCGTCCTCTAAATTTGCTAAGTATTGTTTTTGTGCATCAAAGCCAGTAGAAGGATCAGTTATGCTCGATCTCGTTTGTGCTTGCGAACCTAGCAAACACCAAACGTAAGTACGAACAGAGTCGTTTATTCGTTCTATTCCTGCTTTAGTTAGGCCCTTAGAAGTGTCTAATATAAATGTTGTCCATGCTGTTTTATGCTCTTGCTCTATGGACCCTAGGTGAACAGCTGTGCCTGAAGAAAGATGTGTAAGGTGGATTCCAGTCATAGTTATACTTTCTGTGCACGCCCCAAAAATAAGGGGTGCCTAAACCATGATTAAGATCCAACTTTTGTCTAAAGTCTGTCTTGGCCTTAATATTGAATTCGTTACAGATCCTTTCAAAAGCCTTCATGTCTATTCTGTTGCTGAATGGATTAAACGGTTTGTCATTTGGCAATGGTGCTTGCAGTTCAGTCAAAATACGTCTGAAGGTGTAATAAAAATGAAACCTATACACTGACCTCACCAAAGGATTAGGATGATTTAAGTGATCAGCATACGACACTCCACACCCAGTGATGCACAAAACACAGCAAAGTTTAACTGGTTCTGGTAAAACTGCATCGGATGACTAAACCCCACTTTTGGGATGCGGTCGTTTTTAATAGGAGGGTTAAGATAGCTCTTCAATGGAGTACTAACCTTTACTTGAAAGGTGTCAGACTGAGTCACAGAAATGTCAAGAGTATCAGTTGTTATATTTTTAAGATTGTAGTGCGCCCCAACAGAATATTTTGCATTAGCATATTAAATGCGCTCATTTTTAATTTGTTTTAAAAAATGTTTGTAACAATAACAACTCAAGACCGTCCTTCGTTTTTAGAACATGCTATTGATAACAATTGCGGAACTAGAATGGTTGCACTTCATGAAATATTTTACAAAGTTGTATGGTTTAATATAAGTGAATCCAAGAATAATAATACGATTCTAAAATTTGACAAATCAGGACCAAAGTTAGCCAGTTAACCATACCTGATGGTTATTACGGGTTTTGCTCACTAAAAGAAGCAATGAGCAACTTCGACATTACTCTCAAACTTAACAATGCGAATCTGAAAACAATGTTAACATTCAAGCCTGAAGAAGAAGTAGGTTACTATTTTGATAAAGAGCTAGCTAAAATGTTAGGCTTTGCAGCTGACAATCATAGATTTAGAGTTACGCCAAACAAAACTACTTATGAGGGGGAAAATCCGCTCGATCTTGCATTACATTCATTACTCTATGTTCATTTGGATGAGCTGAGCACTGATGAAAACTTATATGATGGAAGGCCCTCAACTGTTTTAATAGCTCTTCCGTCAGGGAAAGCTGCATATTGCGATTATGAAATTATACAATTCCCTAATTTACAGTTTAAAACGATTAGCTTGTGGAAGGGTCGGATCATTTAATATAAAAATTGCAGACAAAACAGGGAAAGTCGTGAAATGTGATAACCTGCACATTGTTTTGGAAATAAAATAATAAGTTGTACTAAAAAAATGTCGCGTGGGCCAGAAGAATCCGGAGTTACATTAGCGCCTGTGAGGTGTATAACTTTAGAATTAAAAGACCTTGCAGACGTTGCGGACTTTGAACAGAATGGCGAGATAGGCGCTTTGTATGGTTTTGAGTACACTAAAGATGGTGATTATAAACGCAAAGAGGTTGGCGACAACAAAAAGTTTCCTAAACTAGAGCAACTGCGCAATGTAGAAGCAAATAATGCTGGCCAGTATGAATATAAAATAGTTCGAAAACCTGACAGCAAATGGCACTTAGAACCATATTTAGAATGGGATATAAAATTTGAATAGGGGGCCGGATAGCTCAGTTGGTAGAGCGCCG
>CM031603.1:33974173-33987937 GCA_018398815.1 Conus ventricosus
TGAAATGAGGATGTCGTCCATGAAGTTGACGATCCCCTCAAGTCCGCTGAGCAGCTTCCTCATCATTCTTGTGAAGACGGCTGGAGCGTTGACCAGCCCAAATGGCATTACTTTGAACTGATACAGTCCTGATGGGGTGCTGAACGCAGTCAGTTCTTTTGATTCGTCCGTGAGTGGGATCTGCCAGTAGCCTTTACTCAGATCGATCTTTGTGTAGTATTTTCTTTTGCCTGTTGACAGTTCTGCATACAAGTCTTCAATGTTTGGCATGACTTCCGCATCGGTTTTGGTTATGTCATTGAGCCTTCTGTAGTCTATGCAGAACCGATGATCCCCTGTTTTTTTTTCTGACTATGACCACTGGGGCACTGTATGGGGAGTTGGACCGCTCTATGATCCCCATATCAAGCATTTTTTTAACCTCCTCCCTGATTATGTCTTTGGTGGCATATGGGACTGGGTAAGGCTTAACATGAACAGGAGTGTTTGTCGTCACGTCTATGTGGCAGCGATCCAGATTCGTTTGACCCGGTCTTTCTGTCAGAATGTCTTGAAACTCTTCGCATAGCCGTCTTATCTCTTCTGTCTGGTCTTTGTCCAGCCCATGGAATATCTTAACGTCCTGAAAGTTCTCTCCCTTTTCACAGTCCCAGATCATGATTTCTCCTTCCACTTCAGCGTCCTGCTCCCCGATGTCGATGACTGCTGCCCCCATTTGCTCTTTGAGCTCTGTTTGACATCCTCTTTTGATGTACTTCCTCAGCATGTTGATGTGAAACAGCTTATGTTTGCCTTTCACGTCCACTCTGTAGTCGTAGTGACCCTTTCTCTCCAGCACCTCGTATGGTCCCTTCCAGTGCATGAGGAGCTTGTTGTGGTCTGTTGGCAACAACAGCAACACCTTATCGCCCACTTGCAGGTTCCTCATTTTTGTCTTCCTGTTGAAGTGACTACGATAGATTTCGCTCGACTGCCTGAGGTTTTCCTGTGCAAAGCGACATGTGTCTTCTAGACGGTTCCTGAGGTCTAACACGTACTGGTAGGTGGTTTTCACCTCCTCTCCATCTTCATCGTAGGTCCACAATTCCTTCAGAATGGACACTGGGCCTCTGATGGTTCGGCCGTATAGCAACTCAAAAGGGGAGAAACCGAGGCTGTCCTGGGGAGCCTCTCGGTACGCGAAAAGAACTGCAGGAAGATAACGATCCCAGTCTGTTGGTCTCTCTTCACACATCTTCTTTAGCATGTTCTTCAGTGTGCCATTGAACTTCTCCACTAGGCCGTTACACTGTGGGTGATAAGGCGTGGTGTGGAGTTGTTTAACTCCCAACAACCTGCTGACTTCACCGAATAGGTCTGAGGTAAACTGTGTCCCCCTATCGCTCAGTATTTCGGTGGGGACCCCTACCCTACAAAAGATCTCCACTAGAGCCTCGGCGATTCTCTCTGTCTCAACGCCCTTCAGAGCCATGGCTTCTGGTATCTGGTTGCGTAGTCAACCAGCGTCAGGATATAGCGGTTTCCCGACTTCGAGGCAGGGGAGATTGGTCCCACGATGTCCACAGCTACCCGCCTGAATGGGGTGTCGATCAGAGGGACTGTGCCTAAAGGGGCTTTCTTTGTTCTTCCTCTTGGGCCGTTCTCTGGCATGTGTCACAGGATGCACAAAACCGCTTGATGTCTGCCATGATGCCAGGCCAGTAGAAGTGACTCATGACTCTGTCAGCCGTCTTTGCTTTGCCCAGGTGTCCGGACATCAGTGCTTCATGTCCCAGAGACATTACCTTATCTCTGTACCGGGTTGGCACTAACAGTTGTGACGTCACCTTCGCTGTCTTGGAGCTGGTGAAGACCCTGTACAGCAGGCCTTTCTTGACCTTGTATGCGACCGTTCCTCCTCTGGCATCCTGCGCCTTCCCATTTGCTACCTCATACATTTTTTCTAGTGTGGGATCGTTTCCCTGCGCCTCTTTGATCTCCGATGGGGTGGCCATAATTCCTGGTTTCGGTGGTGGCGTTACGAGCGGCTTTATTCCTCTCGATTCCTCTTTAGCTTGATTTCTTGTCAGAACTGCGCTGCTATTGAGAATGCAGGGTCTGGATCATCAGGCCGCCGGGATCCTGTGACGTTTCCGATGATTATCTCACACAGTGGGTTGGGCATTACTATTGCCTCAAGGCGCCCACTGTAGAAAGGCGTTTTGACCAACACTTCTGCCACCGGGAATTCCCGCTCTGTCCCATCAATCATAGCACAGATTCGGTTTCCCCTGTCAGTTCCTTTTCCTTCACCAGGGACCTCTTGACTACTGCACATGTGCAACCGCTATCTCTCATAACATTCACTACTTTTCCTCCAATCACCCCTTGTTGTATAGGTAATTCAGCTTCCGATGACGAGCAGCACTGTTCAGGCTCTACCAGGGCCCCATCTTTCTCTCCCACTGGCGATTCGGCCGAGAACTTGGGATTTGGGTTTTTGTACTCTCGTGCACCCGGGATATTACCTATGACCACGTCGTACAATGGTTTTGGTACCGCCAGAGCCCTTACAAGCCCGCAAAAAAAATGGTGTGTCTATAACTAGCCGAGCAATTTTGAATTCATCTGCTGTCCCGTCGATCCGCATACACTTTCGTGTTTCACCTGTGAACTCTTCTTGCTTCACCAAAGATTCTCTGATAATTACACCCGTGCATCCAGAATCTCTGATCACGCTGACGACACTCCCCCCTACCACTCCCTCATGCACATCCATGTTATCGACAGAATCAGGGGGTACGCGACACATTCCTGAAGTAATAACACCATCTTTCTTTCCGTCCTTGCCCTGTCTTTCTTTCGGTAGGATGCGCATTGCAGCGGCTTTCTGGGTCTTAGATCGGCAGTCTCTGGCCACGTGGCCGGTCTTGCCACACAAGAAACAAGTACGCTTGTCTACGATCTTGTCCGGGTGGCCGTCGGCGCTCACCTTCGTGTGCTCACGTGACGGCATGGGCCTACGGGCAGGAAATCCTGACCCGTTGTGTGAGGAATGTCCAGTCCTGCTATCTTTAGGTTTTGCTTTTGGGTTTTCCCCTTGCCGTGGCAAGTCACGCCTTGCTTCACGGTAAGTCTCTGCCGTCTGAAGTACCTCAGCTATTGTGGTTGCACCTTTTTCCTTAATGTGGATGGTAAGGCCCGTCCCACAACCATCAAGTATCTGTTCCTTCATCACCAGTGTCTTGAGGCCTTCAAAATCACTGTCTACTCCACTAAGTTCTACCCATTTGTTGAAATAGTGGTCCAGTCTAACTCCGAACTGTGTGTATGTCTCACCCTGTTCGATTCTCGCCTCGCGAAACTTACGCCTAAAACCTTCTTCAGTCAAATCATACGCCTTTAGTACCGCCTGTTTCACCTTGTCAAAATCTCTCTGATCACCTTTGGGTAGGGTGGATACTGTGTGTAGCGCACGACCTGTCAACAAGGCAGACAGGTTTATGCCCAGTCATCTTCGGGCCAGCCCTCGTGCTCGGCAAACGATTCAAACCGACTGATATAGGCATCGATCGAATCAGTTTCTTCTCTGAACAGTGGGAGTTTAGGTCTAGGTGCGCAACTTAGTCTGCGGCCTACTGACTCAGAACTGGTGTCGATTTCACTACGATTTTCAGATTTTATTCTTTCCAACTCAATTTGTTTGGCTAAAATCTCTGATTCCGCTTCTGCTCTTGCCCTTGCAGCCGCACTCTCTGCATCTGCTCTAGCTCTGGCAGCTGCACTCTCTGCATCTGCTTTAGCTCTGGCAGCTGCACTCTCTGCATCTGCTTTAGCCCTCTCTGCGTCTGCTCTCGCTCTGGCAGCTGCACTCTCTGCATCTGCTTTAGCCTTCGACGCAGCAGTTTCAAGTCTAAGTCTCTCAGCCTCAGCATCTGAGTTTCTTTTGACAGCGTCGAGCTGTTCCTTTTCAAACTTCCTTCTTTCAGCCCTTTCATCTCTCTCAGTCTTCTGCTGAGTTTCAAATGAATCTACGCAGTTCATCTCCTGTATATCCCATTTCTTTCCCCAAACTTACCAGTTCCGCAATGGGAGTAAAACTTTCTTCAGCCATTTTCTTTTCTTATATGTTTTAGCACCACTAAAACAGTTATGCTTATAAACCCAGTAAAAGTTGGTACACAGTTTATCTACTAAACGTTACGAGTACACCAACCAATGGTAGTGTTCCTAACACAAAGGAGCCTAAATCTTAAACCACAGCTTCTGTGAGAGTTAAGACTAGAACCTTGTTCTTCGTTTCTCTGAACGACCTTTGATTAATACAACCCCCCTACACACAAGTCAATACTCAACACTCAAAGAACTAAAGGAAATAATTAGAAGAGCTAATTAAAATTGCCTTTAGTGGACGCTTCGCCCCAGTACTACTCTAGTACTTACTTTGTTTCCCTCCTGAAACTAATTTGGGCCATGCAATCCTGGCAGGCTCGCCACTTTGTCCAGGACGGGGGAAATCGTGATGGTATTGCTTAAGTGCACTAAGTTGATGTATTATTAGTCAGGCTTAACACACCAAGGGTATCGTTGCACTCATACACGCATATGCACACTCATGCGCACACCAAACATTCACCTCTCTCTGGGAATGGGATGTCACGCATTCGTTTCTCTCCTAACACGACTGAGCACAAGAAATACAATTTCTATGCTACTTATAATTAATCATAAACAATCAATCACACACAATGAAATATCCAAACATAAAGATCAATACTTCCTAATCCCGGGTTATAATAAAATGACTTCTTACCTGGCCAGGTTTTCACACACACAACCACGCTTTCACACCACACCACAGTTCTTGAAAAAAGTCTCTTCACGTCTTCTTCAGCACTGCTTGATGGTGATGCCCTTGGTTGACTGGCTCCAGGCTTCAGGACTGGGTCTTCGTGGTCGTCTCTGGGATCTCGACGTCGAACTCTTCTTCTTCGTCTTCTTCACCCACCCTGGTTCAAATTCAGTTTGTCTGTCTTCACCCACCTCTGGGCTTCAACCTTAGTTTCCTTCTCTTCCAGCTTGTCTTTAACTCTAAGACCTTGCTGTCTCTTCTATCTCCCAGACCACGTTTCTCTCGACCCTTTCTCGGTCCTGCTCACTCCTCTCCTCTCTCTCTCTCCTCTGCCTTCTCTCTCTCTCTCCTGGTGTTGTTCTCTGACACGTTGTTCTCCCTCAGTTTATATAGGGAGGGAAACAAAGGATTCCCCTTCGGGCCATGCCTTTGTCCCTGCTGCTTCTCAAACCCCTAGTTCACAAGTACCCTGAATTCTCCACTCGCTACATTCCACACACATCAGCATTTACACACACCCCTACCTAATTGATTAGCAAACACACACTTAGCCCAGATGGACATCGAAAATTCCCGCCGACTTCGGTGGTCAGTTAACACAGTAATTATCTTAAGGAGGGCTACTACAACCTCCACACGCATTCAGCCAGCCTGACAATAGAACCAACACAGTGACCCACGGCAATACCATCTGAACAAATCCAAGGCCCCCTGCTCTTCACTGACTGTTTACACAAGAACCTCAGCTGACTGAGCATTTAGCGCTCACTTGGGGTGCCGAGGTCGTAGTGGTTACATTCCTTCCCCCTTTCGCCACTGGCAGGTCCGAACTCTCTCCTAGGTGTTGTTTGTCATCTGACCACTTCGGCCTCCTTCACACAGTTCGGCCGTGTGCGGTGGGTAAGGTACCCTGGTTAATTGGTCAATTACCTATTTGTATACCACGTACAATGTCCCTTTGTCTCCAAGCGTCTAATGCCTTTTGTGAGAGGTTTCACGCCCTTGACACACACACACACACACACACACACACACACACACACACACACTTTACGAAAGGAAAACGAAACACCCTGATTAGCCCCGACGCTTCCCCGTTTAACAATTCAGTCGGCACTGACAGTGTCAAGGACCAAACAAACGACAGTCGATGCTCAATCTACAGTAAAGAAGCACTTCACTGACTGATAAAGCAGAACTTTGGAGACAGAAAACAACAACAGTTATCACTGAATGTAGATAGGCTGGACATGCTATCTTCATGGTATCTGCCTACATTCTGCCTGCCTCCTCTACATTGCACTAGCCAGTGAAGACAGTGTCTGAAGACAGAACTTGCATTCTGACGCCAATCCCTACACAAAACTTGTTGACAGCTAATTGGGCGCATTAGATTGCTTCTGAACACACACACACACACACACACACACACACACACACACACACACACACACACACACACACCTCCCCTTCTCATCCGCGAGACTTCACATTTTAACCACTTGAAGATGCTTCCTGTACAAACGTAGTTAATGTAGTTGGTTTGATTCCGTCAGGGTCACCGGTAGTGGCGAGTCTATGGGGGTTGTTGTTAGACGGATGTAATGGCGCCCTTCGGAGAAAGAGCTTACTCACGCCGGTTCCGCGGCTAAGCAATTATTGTCGTCAGTAGAGGACTTAGTAGGTGGTGTCCTGCATATGTTGGATCAGAAGAGGCGCCACTGAACACCACCAAAGTCACTCGGCAGCAGTGCAGTGTCTCCTCCGATGGGTTGCCTCTTGACAGCTTGACACTGACTGCTCCCTGTGGATTGCCGGTGCCAGAGCTACGGTAGGCCGGGCCGGGCTGGGTCTGTGGACAGGTGTCGGAATGAGCGGCGTGGGTGCTCTGCCACTGAGGTGGTACAGAAGATGAGACACCAAAAATAAAAAAAGTCACGTTAGTTGAATATCTTTAGTTCTCTCGCCGACATACAGACAGACAAACAGATCCGTAACAGAAATCTGCTCTGCTGTGCTTTGCGCGTAGAATTACGGAACAGGTAGTTTGGCTCATATGTGCTACGGTTAAAAAAAATACAACAGAAAAAGCGTCATTCTTCTTTCCCCTCGCTCCCTCCCTCGCATTCCCTCTCAGCTACGACCCTCCTTCCCCACTCCCTTCCGATGTTCTAATCTGATAGAAATGAACAATGGGAAAATTTTATCAACCTACGCTATTGCTTCTGTGTCCTTGTATTCAAGTAGACAAGCGTTGTCCGTTCGTTCATTTGTTAATTTTCATTTACACGTTTACTGGTTCTTTGTTTTTGTCTTTCCAACCATCCGTTTATCTCGATCGGTGTATACGTCCCGACTAGCCGACTATACTCTTTAATGTATTCAGACTTTTTAGTTTTTTCTGTCCCACAGATACATCCATGAGTCCGTCAGCTTTCTCAAGCACAACAGAACCAAACGATATGTTGTCTCCCCTGATCTCAACGTCCCACAGTGAAGGCACCAGCCAGGAAGTGTCCACAGCAGAAACTGGTACTGACGCCCACAGCACAGCTGTGACAACTGCCGCTGTACCTTCCCGGTCCGCTTCCTTTGCCACTACCCCCACACAGTCATCCCCAGACAAAAGCAAACAGAACATGATCGTCATCGGCAGCAGCATCGCAGGGGTGATCTTTCTCGCCCTAATCGCTGTAGCTGTCGTCGTCATCTGTACTAAAGTTCGTGAAAAAGGGAAAGACGTTGACAAACACCGAGACGACCTGCCCAACAAAGAGGGTCTCATCCAACGTCCCCGAATCAGGGGAAGAATTCGGATCTCGCTTCTTTCCGACACTGTGGTGGGGGGCAAGACAATAACCAGGTCCTCAACTTTGGCAACGCTCGGTATGAATCGTTTGAGATGGTGCCGATGACGTCAGCAGAGCAACGTTGGCCATGGCTGCATTCCCAAAGTTCAGAACACCCGCGACCACCAGGACAGAACTTTCTCCAATATAACAACGATCTGAGCCAGATCCACTTGCCTGCCCGCGACTATGAAAATGAAGGTCACGATACCAACCGGGTGACGCCGAGTTTTGTTCATGAACGAGAGAGTCCATCTGAAGAACGTTGGCGTAGACATCGTCCAAGCCCCAGCAAGGACGGTAGAAGCCAAACGAGCAGAGTAACCAGGAGAGATGAAGACAATGACGGCGTCAATGAAAGAAATCGCAAAACCAGCCAGAGTGACAGTACACCTCATTGGGTCACGGCGCTACCAGACACAAAGCGACAGATTTTTCACATCCCAAGAGTGCCACTGGGCGGGAAAAGCCTTTCCCTTACACGCCCCAAATGAAATAGTGTTAGAAATGTGTTTCTTGAACAACTTAGAAGTGGGTGAAAACAAATACAGACTACCAATTCTGCCATCATATTAAGGACTTGGCAAAGATTCGAAGAGAGGAGAAAAATAAGGGAAGCAGAAGGGGCAGGGAGGATAATGAAAATAAGGATGGAAAATCACGTAAATATATTATGAATACAAGATTCTTCACTAGCAGCTTATGGAGACCATCGTAATCCATCTTGAAGACAACTGTTCATATTGCCCGCTCTTAGTCCTTTCGTCTGCTGGATCGGACTCGACAGGGAGGCACGGCTGAATGTGTAAGTGGTCCTTTGGCAGCAAATAGAGATATATCACAGTCTACAATTCCATGGTGTTCTCACCACCAAGGGTTCAAAAACGGAATCCAACAGCACCCCAAATCAGCCATGAAAAGGTGGGAAAGTAAAACGAAAAGAAAGTGTGGCAAAGAAATAAGTTGCTGGAAAACTAAAATCGTGTTTAAAATATAAGGGTAAATCTTTGAGCCTATGCTTGAAGATCCATTCAAGGATGAACGGGAGATTACAAAGTGTCAACAGGCAGAGTGGTCAGCTCATCTGTTAGATAACCCAAGCACTTTCAGAATTGTGTAGGACAGCCTTTACTTGGATCTCGTAAGAGATGCAATCTCCCACTGATTGACCAAGCAAATATTATATTAAACAATTTAGTAGTGGCAGAAGACAACTGCAGGCTATCAATTCCTCCTTCATTATATTAATCACTTGGCCAAGATTCGAAGGAAAGAGAACTTGTTTCTCTTCAGGAGCTGCACAATTTCCTTTCGTTTTTCATGGGAGTGGCTAAAATGTAGAAAAGATCATGTACAGCGGGAGTGTGAGAATAAAAGACATGGAGGGGGTGACAGAGGCGGTTCATGTAACGAGCAATCTTTGACATGTATGGGTTTTTTTTTTTTACCTTCATACTGTCCAAGAATCACTTCTTGGAACTGGACATAAACGTGAAATTCGTCATGATGCGCACTGTTAGCGTTGATAGAAACCAGAGTACGTGTCTTTAGCCTTGGCCTGTTGTACGCCCGATCCTTTTCATTGTTAATGCAATATTTTGTGAATAATGTTTCGTTTAAACCAGAAGAGACCTGTATCGTAGTGATTTTTCAGTGATGAAAATCTCGATCGAAAAAACAATAAGAGAGAAAGTGCTAACGTTGATGTTTTATTACTTTTTCTTAAAAAATCAGCTTTTCTGTGGTTTATTTGTACGTCATGTGAAAAGGACCAAAGATAACAACAGGGATTACATTCAATGTTGGCTTGTAATCGATACAAGAAAAGGTAAGCTTCTTCATGCATAACAATATCATTTAAATGAGAGAGAGAGAGAGAGAGAGAGAAGAGAGAGAGAGAGAGAGAGAGAGAGAGAGAGAGAGAGAGACACACACACACACACACACACACACACACACACACACACACACACACACACACACACACACACACACACACAGGAGGGACTTAAATTTCAACCGTGTTTTTCACCACTTTTGAAGTACACAACAGCATCGTCTTATGTTTTCGGTTTTTTTCCTCAACATTAGTCGAACTTAAATCGATCAGCTGAATCTTTGTAAACAATCAAAACATTTCGTGGTGCTTGTGTTGTTCCACTTCCTGAAAGGATCAATGAATTTTTGTTGTCATTTGCGAAGAATATCAATGAAAACAACCTGGACACATTACAGAGAGGCCGAGAAACTTCGGGTTTAACTGTTCAAGTTGACAGCAACTTCGGTGATTCTTCATGACCTTAACAAGAGACAAAACAGCTCTGTAATTAAGAAAGGCATTTTACGATCAATTCTGAAACGTATACGGCTGGTTAAATCCTCTGTATGTTAAAATAAATTGAGAGGCTCAGTTTTTCACGATTATTTTCAAATGTTATTGTTGATGCTGTTGCTTTTGTTCTACTTCTACTACTACTACTACTACTACTACTACTACTACTACTACGACTACGACTATTACTGCTACGACAACGATGACTACGACAACGACTACAGCTACTACTACTACCATGACTTCTTCGTTAAAGTGTCCCTTCCTTTCTAAATCTCCTCTTCTCTTTTTCTCTTTGCATAAGTGTGTGTGTGTGTGTGTGTGTGTGTGTGTGTGTGTGTGTGCGTGCGTGCGTGCGTGCGTGCGTGCGTGCGTGCGTGCGTGCGTGCGTGCGTGCGCGCGCGCGCGCGCGCTCGTACGTGTGTGCGCGCGCGCGTGTGTGTGTGTGTGTGTGTGTGTGTGTGTGTGTGTGTGTGTGTGTGTGTGTGTGTGTGTGTGTGTGTGTAAGCGAGTGTAAGCTTATTTACATCACGCATGCAACAGCTTTTTCACACACTTTTTCCTTGCCAGAATATCATGACTTCTTTATTTTTTAACATTCCGACCTATTCATTTGTGTATTTGTTGCCAACTAAACGCAAATTATGTCCACAATTCTGCAGACAGTAAAAGATGCTTATATCAAACAATGGTTTGCATTGTTGTGGTGTACATAGTGTGCTTGACTTTTTTCAGTCTCCTCCACCCCGTTGAAGACCGTACTACAAACGTAACCTAAGCCGCGTCTTTCTGTGGTATCCATGTGTACCATCAAACACCGTTATTGCATTTGGGACTGTCTTCTCGGTATGAACGTGCGTTTGTGTATTCTTTTCTCTTCGACCTCTGTCACTCCTGAGCTCCCAAGAATGTATAACACGCAATTATGACAGCACTTCTGGATGGGTCATACAAAGAAGTGAATGCTAGTGATTGAGTTCAGATCATTCTAATAACATGAATGAAGAAGACCTAAGAGGTCAATATGCGTCGTGTTTTGTCTTGTGATTCGTTTCTTCATGTTCGGCGGATGTATGACTTAAACTTTTTAAGCTTTTCTTTAAACTTCCGCCTACAGTCGCCTCACTTTGCAAATAAGGTTTAAAGGGTCGTTATTGACAACTATCTGTCACGCCTAAATCATACTACAATATGTAAACATTATGTGAAAAAAAAATTATATATCACAAAAGGAGCAAAAACACAATTACTCCGCCGCCAAACCAAGGAACAAACACATTACAAAACAAACATAACGCGTTTCGACCTATGAAAACAAAGGACAGTCATTTGTCTGGTCGTTTTGGGTAAAAATGTTGGTTCGGGTGCTTTTCTCTGTTTCCTTTTTGAACAGGCTAAATGAAACAGGCCCAGTGTGTTTTTCCTTCCCCTCTTTAAAAAATTTTTCCTCCCCTGCGTTTGCTCTCTTTCCCTCTCCCCCCCTCGAATCTTCATATCGGGGTCCCCTCTGGAGCTCAGCAAACTCACCAGTAACGAGTCAAAGCGGCTCTCACTTTGAATCTGTCAACAAACACCCATTCTTTTCCGGGGAAAAGTCATTGCCGCTGAAAAAAAAGGCCCGCAATTCCCCCTTCCAGTTATCAACAACCCCTTGACCTGCCCAGTCCGTGCGGGGTTATTCTTGTTGGTTCTAAATAAAAAAAACGGGTGCCCGGGGCTTCAGAACGGGAAAAGGGCGTAAAGGTACCGCTTTTAATCAGTGTTTCCCATCTTGGTCACTGTGCTGACATCAATCTGGGTTGAGGGGCCCTTAAAGACGATACGGACCTTTTTCCCTTTCCGGGCTTTTTTTCCCCCGGCATCCTCTTCCCCCCTCCCCCCCTCCCGACTCACAATCGGCCCCGCGTGCGTGCGTGTTGTGTGTGTGGTTTGGTGCATCCCTGACCTAAAAATATTTACAACTGGTCAAAAGCCCCGGAAAAATTTAGCCCCTTTTACTTTAGCCCACAGGTTGTTTTTTTTTTCAAAATCCCAAATTTGTTATTGCACAGATCTAAACAGCCATTTGGTAAAGTGCTTATAAGTAAATGAATGCCTTTCCCCTTGCTGATTTTTTTTTTCATAATTTTTCCCCACGTTATTTTTCCGAGAAAACAAACTTTACGAAAATTGTAAAACGTTTTGTTTTCCTTCGCTTGGAAAGGATATTTCCCCAAAAGCACATGTAAGGTTGCCTTTTTTCCCTCCATGATCAAAAGTCAAGGGGTTTGTCTGCGGGGGTTCGAAAACCCTCGGGGGTGGATTTTGATCGCGGAGACCGCGTTCTGTCCACCCGCGATGGGTTCTTGTTCAGGGAAGGTCAAAGTGGCAGAACGGGGCGGGTTTGGGGGCCCCTTTCGTCAAGTGTGCCCGCCCTTTTGCAGTCCCTGCCTAAGGCTGTGGGGGTTTTCGCTTGTTTTTTTTTTGAATGAAAATACAGCTCTAAAATCTCCATTTTAAAAATTTAAAAGACCCGTTTGATGGTGTGTTGTGTGCGTGCGTGGTGGTGCGTGCGTGCGTGCGGGGTGGTGTGTGCGCGCGCCGCTTGTTGTGTGTTTGTGTAGTGTAGTGGTGGGTGGTGGTGTACCCTTTTTCCTCGTTTTGGACCTAACCGGGTTGATAGCCCTCCCCGTCCGGCCCATGATGTGACTGCTACCCCAAAAGTGCAGGCACTCACAACCACCCAAGGTGACAGGCTACTCCACTCCCCCCAACAAGGGGACGGCTTCCCTCCCCAAAAAGGTGCAGGCTCTCCCTTGTTTTGAAGGCCACTTTTAAAGTGACCGCTACTCTAAAGCGTCTTCCTAACATTTGGCCAACCCTGTGAAATTTAAAATGCAGTGCCCATGTGGTGCCATTTTAGCTCCCACCACAGCTACTTTTAATGCAGCACCACGCATTTTTATTCCTTTTTGGTGTTTGGGGTTTTCAATCTTAAGCACGGGGAGTGCGTTTACATATTTGAAAAACTCAAAAACCGTTTCTTTTCTTGTCATCCCGTGCATTTTCCCAAGAAATCTGCTTTCCTTTTAGTTTTTCACCCCCGCCCGCATGGTCCAACATGTCGGATGTGACAGTAAGGGGGGAATGACTGGATCTCAAAAAAACAAGCACAAAAAATAAAAAAACGAGTGGGTTTTCAATAATTGGGGTTTTAATATTTAAAACTGATGCGGGCGAGTAGGGCCAGTATATGAGATGTTTTTCAAAATATGGCGGATGGTCTCAAAGTTAGGTACTCAAAATTGTTGTTTCTTATATATTTCGATGACAAAAAACCCCTTAAATTCTTCTGAATTGCCACCCAAAAACTTTAACTAATCTATAAACAATATTTTAAATCGGAAAAAATTCAACAACGCTCTTCCTTCGGGGGATTTTCTTTTTTGAAAAGTAGGCTCTCCCGACAGTTTTTTTCAAAAAAAAAAAAATTTTTTTCTTCCTTAAAATATCAAAGTTGACCGAAAGCCATCGTTCCCTCGGATTTACAATACCGCAGGCATCAAAGCTCAGCCCTTTTCCAGACAATGCTTTCCCCAAAAAGGTTAAAATTTCCCTTTTGTCTTAAACCCCCTTCCCCATCCCGCCCCCCACCCAAATTTCCCTTTCCCATTCATCCAAACGGTCCACGCTGTTACCCCAAAACAAGGTCTCTGAGCTTTGGCAAAAAAAAAAGATAGTTTCCGAAAAAAAGGGCAAAACCGGTCATACTT
>CM031603.1:33988937-33998937 GCA_018398815.1 Conus ventricosus
GACCTAGAAAACAAAGGACAGTCACTGTCGGTCGATCTGGTGAAATGTTGGTCTCAGGTGCTTTACTCTGTTTTCCTTTTGTAACAAGCTAAATGTAAACAGGCCCACGTGTGTTTATGCCTTCCCTCATTAAACAAATTTCGCTCTCCTGCGTTTGCTCTCTTTCCCTCTCTCCCTCCCTCGAATCTTCATATCGGAGTCCAGCCTCTGACGAGCTCAGCAAACATCACACATGTATACTGATGTCAAAGCAGGCATCTCACTTCATGAATGCTGTCAACAAATCACGCCATTCTTTTCCAGGAGGAAAAGATGCATCTGCCGCTGAAAAAAAAAAGGCCGCATCTTCCCCTTCCAGTTATCAACAACACCCTTGACCTGACCAGTCACGTGCGGAGGTTATTCTTGTTGGTTCTAAATAACAAAATCATTGAGTGACCGGCTTCAGCAATCAGGACAGGGCGTCAAGGTACCGCCTGTCTAATCAGTGTTGTCCCTATCTCTGGTCACGTGTGCTGACATCAAATCTGTGTTGAGGAAGTTCCTTCAAGACGATACGGACCGTTTTCCTTTTTCCTGGCTCTTTTTCTCTGTCATCCTCTTCCTCCCTCCCTCCCTCCCGATCACGTCACATATCTGGACCTGCGTGCGTGCGTGTGTGTGTGTGTGTGTGTATGTGTGCATGCCTGACCTACATAATGGATTTATCAACTGGTCAAAGACCCGGAAAATTTAGTCCTTTTACTTTAGCCCATTTCAGGTTGTTTTTTTTTCTCAAAAATCCCATTTGTTATTGCACAGATCTGATCATGCCTATATTGGTAAAGATGTCTTATAAAGTGAATGAATGCCTTTCTCATTGCTTGATTTTTGTTTTCATTAATGTTTCACGATTACATTTCCGAGAAAACAAACATTATCGAAAATTGTAAAACGTTTTGTTTTCCTTCGCTTAGTTGAAAGGATATTCTGCCCAAAAGACACATGTAAGGCTTGCCTTCTTTCCCTCCATGATCAAAAGTCAGAGCATTTGTCTGCGGAGTGAATTCGAACCACTCGTGGGGTCGGATTCTGATCGGCTGGAGACCGCGTTCTGTCCACCCAGCAGACTGGGTTACTTGTTCAGGGAAGGTCAAAGTGGCAGAACGGTCGGATGGGGTCCGCCTTTCGTCATGCTGTGCTCTAGCACTTTTGACAGTCCACTGCCTCAACGGCTGTGGGTAGTTTCGCCTTGTTTTTTCTTTGAATGAACTATACAGCTCTAAAATCATCCATTTAAAATTGAAATGAACCCAGTTTGATGCGTGTGTGTGTGTGCGTGCGTGCGTGCGTGCGTGCGTGCGTGCGTGCGTGTGTGTGTGCGCGCGCGCGCTTGCTTGTGTGTGTTGTGTAGTGATAGTGGTAGTGGTGGTGGTGTACCTTTTTAACCATCGTTTTGGCTACCTAACCGGGATTTAGATAGCCATCCCACAGTCACTGGCCACATAAGATGTGACTGACTACCACCAACAAGGTGACAGGCTACTACACACTACCACCAACAAGGTGACAGGCTACTACACACTACCACCAACAAGGTGACAGGCTACTACACACTACCACCAACAAGGTGACAGGCTACTACACCTTGTTTGTGAATGGCCACTTTTAATGTGACACGCTACTCGATATTAGCAGTCTTCCTAACATTTGGCCAACACCATGTGAACTTAACAGTGACATGCTGCCCGATGTGGACTAGCCATTTTAGCATCCAGCACCACAGCTACTTGAATGCAGCACCACAGCATTTTCAGTTCCTTAAAGGTGTTGGCAGTTTGGCAATGCTGTAAGCACGGGCAGTGCGTTATACATATATGAAAACACTCATGAAACCTGTTTCATTTTACTTGTCTGATCCCAGTGCATTTTCCAAAGAAATCTGCTTTCCTTTTAGTCTTTTCACACACTGCCTGTCAGTGGTCTCAACATTGTCGGATTGTGACAGTAAGGGGAATGACTGGATCTCAAACAAACAAGCATCAAAGGAATGAAATAAACGAGCTGGTTGTCAATGACATGGTAATATTAATGACATGATGACGTGGACAGAGTAGGCCTAGTATATGATGATGTGTCTTCAAAATATGGCGAGATGCGTCTCAAAGTTAGGTACTCAAAATTGTATGTTTTCTTCATATATATTCGATGACAAAACCACTTAATATTCCTTCTGAATTGACCATCAAAAGCATTTAATCATAATCTATATAACAATATTATAGTCAGGAAAATATTCAACAACGCTCTTCCTTCGAGGGATTTACATTTTCTGAAAAGTAGGACTCTGCCTGACAGTTTTTTTCAAAAATCAATATTTATTCTTCTCTAACTATCAAAGTTGACCGTTAAATGCTCATCAGTTACATACGTGTATATTACAATACCAGCATGTGCATACAAAGCTCAGCCTTCTTCCAGACAATGCCTTTACCAACAAGAGTAATTTCGCTTGTGTCTATAAGCGCCCCTTCCTCATCCAGCCCCACTACCAATTCCTTGCCCGATTCATCCTAAATCAAGGTCCACAGCTGCTGTGACCTCAAAACAAGGTCTCTGAGCTGCTTGGCAAAAAAAAAAAGATAGTTTCCGAAAAACGATGGACAATACACGGTCATAGCTTGAAAAAAAAAAAAAAGCACTTCCATTGTTTATACATTCAGAAATCACTAGCTAAGTGAAAGTGCGATTTCAGGTTGGCCACTTGCGCGTACGTTTTCTTAACAATATTATCAAAAACACATACAAACCTCCGTTAGCAATGCTCTATCTCTCCCTCCCCAACCCTTCCCCGATCACAATGCCACTGAAATAAGCCCTTTGCCAAAACACGAAACGTCCCGACTAAAATTTGATTTCTATGTGTCTAACCTCACCTTGGTTGATTTCGATTTAAGAAACTGCATATTTCTTTTTAGGTCACAGAGCAATAACAACATAAATATAAGTTCTAATTTACATCCAATGGTCATCGTGAAATATGCGTTCCTAAAACCAAGACTACAACCAAAATCAAACGACAATACACACAGTCTGTGTGTGTGTGGGGGGGGGGGGGGGGGGGGGTTGTATGTGTGTCTGTGTGTGCGTGTCTGTGTCTCTGTATGTGTGTGTGTGTGTGTGTGAGAAAGAGAAAATGAGATAAAGAGAGAGAGAGAGATAAAGAGAGAGAGCACATGTCTACGCCTGTGTGTGTGTGTGTGTGTGTGTGTGTGTGTGTTGTGTGTGTGTGTTTATATGTGCGTGTTCGAGTGTGTGTGTGTGTGTGTGTGTGTGTGTGTGTGTGTGTTGTGTGCGAGTGCGTGCGTGCGTACGTGCCTGCCTGCCTGATGCGTGCGCGCGTTTGTGTGTGTGCAGTGTATGCCTCCCTGCCTGCCAGTGTGCATGCATGCGTACGCATGCGCGCGCGCCCCTGCCTGCTAACGTGCCTGCATGCGGGCGCGCGCGCGCGCGTGTGTGTGTGTGTGTGTGTGTGTGTGTGTGTGTGTGTGTGTGTGTGTGTGTGTTTGTGTGCGTGCGTGCGTGCGTGCGTGCGTGCGTGCGTGTGTGGGTTGGGGTTGAATGAACACACCACTCTCCTCTTCCCCATTTATCACCCCCACCCTTTGCCTGTCATTTTCCTGTGGAGTATTTTCATCCCACGCGACTCAAATTGGCATCACCTCTCTTGTTAAGTGTGGCATGCTGAACGGTTTTTTTTCTTCTTCTTTTTTTTCCCTTTTTTTTTCAAGAACGCCTACGTGATCGTCGAGACAGCGACATTTCATCACAACAGAATCCACTCCATGTGCCTCTATAAGGAAAATTGAGGGGAGGGAGAGGTGAGAGGGACTTGGTGGTGGGCATAATTTAAAACATTAAGGAGTGTCATTGTTCAAACCAGTGCAGACGGAAGCGTGATGCCGACTGGTGAAGATGGGGAGTTGCGGAGCAGTGTACAAAGTGATCTTCCTCCTGTTCTTGTCGTGTGAGAAAATGTTTTTTATCATTATCATTATCATTATTATCATTATCATTATTATTATTATCATCATCATCATCATCATCAATCATCATCATCATCATCATTATTATTATCATTATCATTCCCCAAAGTTGGAGTATGGCTGCCTTAAATTAATGGCAGGATAAAAAAAAAACGGTCATACACACAAAACTCCACTCCCTATACAGGGATGTCCGCAGGAGTAGCCTGCGTACGCAAAAGAAGAATTATTATCATTATTATTATTACTATTATCATTATTATTATTATCACTATAGTCATTATCATTATTATTATTATTATTATTATGTGTTTTATTATTCCACTTCCATGTTGCGCCCAACTTGAGGAAATACGTGATTGTTCGTTCTTCGTCTTCATTGTCTTGAATGTTGCTAGTCTTTCCTGCAGAAGACCAAAGAGGTCTTGCAATTTTGTTGTTGTTGTGTTGTTTTTGGGGGGTTTTTTGTTGTTTTTTGTGTGGTCTTTTTCGTTCGGCGGAGCAATAAATCAAATTTCTTTCAATTTCTGCCTGCATTCACCTCACTTGAAAACTAGTTTTCTTAACATTAATATTTCAGTTCTTTTCATCAGGACCACGCGTGTGCGTAAGGCCATTTGGTTGATCTTTATCCCCTGACTTTTTTTTTTCAATTTTATTTGCTTCCTCTACCAAGTGTTTTCCTGTCCTACAACTGCCACATCTGCAGTCACGTCAAAGGCTCTCCTCTGCCACCGGTCACCGCGTAAGCCCGCATCGTTTCGGGAATCAACACGGGCAGAAAATCTGATCTGGAGATGAACGGACTCCGCCGGGTCGACGTGGCCAAGACACATCGCATTACAGACCAGGGCAGGGAGACGATTTGTGACGTCCCAGGCACTGGCACACAGCCAACAGAGTTGAAAAGGTTTTTTAGTGTGGTGCCCCGGTGACTCTTATTGGAGTCATTATCGTCAATGACGTCCTCAGTACTTATACAGCGACTATCCTCGGTTAGTCACACACACACACCACACACACACACACACACACACACACACACACACACACACACACACACACGCAGACACACACACACACACACACACACACACACACACACACACACACACACACACACACACCACCTTTTACACACACATTCTTATCTTTTAAAGGGTGAAGAAGCTCTGTGGTACATTCCATGTCATGTACCACTCACAGTGAAACAAATCATGTTCGAGTGTTGGTACTTGCAGGATGTGAGACATAAAAACTTTACAGCAGAGGAGATTAACATTCTTCATCTAATCTAAGATTTTGCAGAAGAAAGATTTTTAAATAAAATTTTCTGTGTGGTTTTAGGTGTATTTTACATGATTGCGTGAATGAGGGTTTTTGTTTGTTTGTTTTTTGATAACTTGAGAATTGACTTCAACGCGGTGACAGCCCTGATATGGCTCTTTGCGGTCGACTGGGCTGTAAGCAACATTACCTGAACTTATCTTAGTGACCAAGGTCGAAGCGCTACCTGGGCAGACGCAGCTGAAGAGACGCCTGCTGACGTGAAATTCAGTCGTTTCCTGTGTCATTTGGTCAACATCAGCCGCTCTCTTTTACCGTCATTCTTTCCATTTTTCAGGCAGGGCACATGCTATGTGTAAAGTTGCATCCATATCAATGGTGAGACTGGTCTTCTCTTCTGAATGTTGTACTGGATTATACGTGTCTGCAAAATGTTGTGCTTGATAATATTGTCCAAAGGACTTTTGGGAAACAAATGCCAACTCCGAGAGAAAAACCCGCCTGTGCCAAAACGGCCTGGCGTAGAATCGAAGCCGTAATCCCATGATCATCGATATTTACGAGTCCGGTGCTCTACCAAGTTAGCTTGTCACACACATTCAGTGGTGGCTTGCGGATCGAGATGTAGAGTAACTAATGATTTAATGAGTGTAAATTTTGATGACAATTTGGTGAGTATGTGTTTTGATGGGCCTGGGCGAGGTGAATGATGCGATGGTGAAGTGTATGGTTTGTGAAGATGTTGTTAATGTAAAATTCACAATTACATTAAAAAAAAATCAATAAAGAAAAAGATTAAATCGAACACAGTTTTGGCAATGACACTTTCTTCGTATGTGTCTTGTTGAACTGTGCGCACTAGTTCGTTGTTCACTGTCTTTGTGCGAGATTGTTTGCTGAAGACCTTCCTGAATGTGCGTATACTTGGGTGATGAAATCAAAATGTTACTTAGCTCGTGAAGTGAAGGATGATTGGTGATGTGGAATGGAGATCTTGATCTTGTCGTCCAACCGATGAACTTGTAGGATACTTGTTCGGTGTGGCAAAGAATATTCATGTGAGGTGTGTTTTTTTTTCAGGATGAGTGAGGACTGTTTCTACAGATGGGCATACTTCTAATATATCGCAAATGCCGTTCTGGTGTTTATTTTCAGCGTTTACTTTAAGTCTGAAAAGAATATGTAAAACTTTGTACTAAAACATTTTCATTGAAGAAAGATGGTTGTTTTAAACAATTCTTTACAACTAATTTGATCAAGCATATCATATACAGCTGCAAGTCTACTTGCATGAGATCACCATCATTTCCCACACTTAATGCTGACACACCAAGATACTGCTGTGTTTCAACAACAACAAAATCAAAGCCATAAAGTCAGAATTTTTACTTTTTAATACCACACAAATACGACAGAGAGAGAGAGAGAGAGAGAGAAGAGAGAGAGAGAGAGAGAGAGAGAGAGAGAGAGAGAGAGAGAGAGAGAGGGAGAGAGAGAGAGAGAGAGAGAGAGAGAGAGAGAGAGAGAGAGAGAGAGAGAGAGACCGACAGACAGAAAGACAGGCAAACAGACAGGCAAGCTGACAGACAAACAGAGAGTCTTATAGTCCAGAAGACCGCAAAAGCCATATCAGGTTTTACTTCGCTGAAACCAACTCTCAAAATACACACACACACACACACACACACACACACACACACACACACACACACACACACACACACACACCATATTAAAACATCTTTTTTTTTCAAACGTGCCGGAGTTTCCTTAAAATCTTTCTTCCGTGAAATTTTAGATCGAATGCAAAATACTGATCTCCTTCAGAAAATGAAAAATCACATCAGATGCTTCAACGCCCATTCTGCGCCCAATGTGAGGAGATAGGTGGCTGCTCGTTCTCCGTTTCCATGGTCCTGAATGTTGGTTATCTTGCCTGAAGAAGACCAAGCAAGTCGAAAGGCGTTGTGTTTTGTCTTGTAATTTGCTTCTTTCGTCCGGCGGAACAGGATTGTTTCTTTGAAGTTGGTTACAATTTCAGCCGGCAGTCACCTCACTTTGAAGCAAACACACACCCGCGCGCAAGCACGCACAGGGCTCGCGTTTGCACGCACATAAACACACACAGACACACGCGCGCGCGCCGAGAGAGAGAGAGAGAGAGAGAGAGAGAGAGAGAGAGAGAGAGAGAGAGAGAGAGAGAGAGAGAAGAGAGAGAGGGAGAGAGAGAGAGAGAGAGGAGAGGGGAGAGAGAGAGAGAGAGAGAGAGAGAGAGAGGAGAGGGAAAGAGAGAGGGAGAGAGAGAGAGAGAGAGAGAGAGAGAAGGAGAGAGAGAGAGAGAGGGAGAGGGAAGAGAGAGAGAGAGAGAGGAGAGAGAGAGAGAGAGAGAGAGAGAGAGAGAGGGAGAGAGAGAAGAGAGGGGGGAAGACAGAATGAGGAGGGCAGGAGAGACTATGGGGAGGGTTGGAAGGACAGAGTAGGAAACAGGAGTGAAATGGGAGAGGTGGGAGAGTGGGAGACTATCATAAGGTGGGAGAGTGGAGACTATCATAATCCAAACTCCAATTTCAGATAACGGTACCGCCCTTGATTCACTTCACGTATGTTTAGCTGTTTAGTTACGGCTTCAATTGAATTCGTACGCTTGCCCGCGCATGGCAACTAACTGCCCAACGGAGAAAAAAAATAACACTAAGTTTTACTTTCAGTAATATATGAATTTATATCTGTACCTCAGGCGGGTACAAGATGATTAAAATGGCCCAATCTTGACAGAATGTAGCATGGTAGTGTTTGTCACAATATTTGCATAAAATGTTTTTTAAAACATATATTTTATTAATGGTGACAGTTGAAAAACATGCACGCGTTGTACGACGGCATCGTGGTAGTTGAAAATACGCATGCGTTATATGAAAGTGTCACTTTTCAGTCATTGAATCTAATAACCTCACAATGGGAATGACGTAGAATGGGTCGCAATACACAGCCTGCAAGTCTCCATTACACAGCCATCTACCTTGTGCTCTATTGCTTCGTTCCGTTTTGTGTCGTGTTGTGTTGCATTATTCAGTGATGTTATGCCGTGTTGTTGTGTGCTGCGTGCATATGAAGTGCGTGTGTTTGTTTGTTTTTTTCCCCCCAGGTGTGTGCAGGTGCCAAGAAGTCTGTTGCCCTGGCCAATACAGCTGTGACTTCGAGCAATTTTTTTGCATGCAAGCTGTTGACGACAACCAACACAACACATGGGTGCACGGTTGGGACTATCCTCTATCAAAAGGTAAGCGTTATCGTACTTTATTATCACTTCCCGGCCGACCTACTATGGCCTTTTCGGGCTGCCACCACTATGGGAAAAGATCCATCATGAATAAAAACGGTAAACAATCATGAGCTGTCGCTCATTTCACAAAACATGCCGAAAATGTGTGTGTGTGTGTGTGTGTGTGTGTGTGTGTGTGTGTGTGTGTGTGTGTGTGGTGTGTGTGTGGTGTGTGTGTGTGAGTGCACGCGCGCGCGTGTGTGTGTGTGTGTGTGTGTGTCTGTGACTGTGTCTGTGTTTCAAATTGAATATGCACAACACTTCTCCGCCCCCCCCCCCCCCCCCCCCCCCCCCCCCCATCCCACCCATTTTTTCCCGCCCACCCTTTGCCTGTCATGTTCGTGTACTGTGTGTTCATTCTAAGCAATCAAATTGGCATCATCTCCCTTTGAAAGACTAGCGCTTCGGAAGACCAGCACTGTACAGTCAAGTTTCATCCACTGAATGGATGAATTTCTAACAGTGTTGCACATAGAGGACTGGCACAACACAGTCAGGTTTCATCCACTGAATGGATGAATTTCTAAAAGTGTTGCACATAGAGGACTGGCACAACACAGTCAGGTTTCATCCACTTAACGGATGCGTTTTGAAAACTGTTCCTCTTATAAACACTAGCACTGATTAAAGTCCCCTGAGGAAGACCAAGAGGTCGAAATGTTGGGAAAAAGTTCAACGTGGTTGTTGTTTGGTTCTTTGTTTGGATGTTCACACACACACACACACACACACACACACACACACACACACACACACACACATATATATATATATATATATATATATATATATATATATATGTGTGTGTGTGTGTGTGTGTGTGTGTGTGTGTGTGTGTGTGTGTGTGTGTGTGTGTGTGTGGTGTGTGTGCGCGCGCGCGCGCGTGTGGTGTGTATTTTTTTTTAACAACGTTTTGCAAAAGACAGGAGAAAAACACAAAAATGGAATAAACTGTTAGAAAAGAGGATGATGATAATTTTCACGTTACAAAAGAATGTTGTTGTTTTTTACACATTTATGAATACAAAGCATTATACATAACAATAATAATAATAATGTATAGATTTTATATAGCGCAATTCTTGGGATCAACTCATTGCGCTCAACACACACTCAAACACTCGCACTAACATGTGTTCATACACACACACACACACACACACACACACACCACACACACACACACACACACACACACACACACACACCTACCGACACAGGCGCACTTATCAAGTTCATCGGTTCAAGCGTAAACAATACAGTTTTGCATGCAGTACATAAAAAGTCAGGTCAGAATAATAGACACAGCATTTAGATATTATGGTTGAAGAAGGCTTTCCTAAAGAAGTATGTTTTTAACTCTGAC
>CM031603.1:34003937-34008937 GCA_018398815.1 Conus ventricosus
ATGGTGCACACTGCCTGCACACTCAGCCTCCGCCGTTCTCCTCTGGACCTGACACTGGCCATTCTCCAGGGTGCCCAGAGATACTGGTACCTTCCTGCTGGTCGAGGGGGGGGGGGGGGGGGGCATGTTTGTCCAGAGTTAACCAAAACCCCACTGCAGAGCCATCAATCAAGTCACTATGTAGACAGACCAGCAGCTGAATGTCTTCGACATGCTGAGGCCGGCAGACTTTTTTTCTGCATGTTCTGAGATGGCACTCCACAGGTCTGTCAGACTATTAAGCGCTGTATCAAGACGAAAGAAAAGGGTCCTGATCACAAATACAATGGGACAATGCACTTGCATCGCAGACAAACTGGAATGTTACAAAGATGATAGATGAGTTCTTCACAGGCAGTAAGAGAATACCTATCTATCTACTATACACACACACACACACACACACATACACGCGCGCGCACACACACACACACACACACACACACACACACACACACACACAATATATATAATATATATATATATATATATATATATATATATATATATATATATATATATATATATATATATATATTATATATATTCGTAAAACTGGTCTGTTTCAGGTTGTTTTCAGGGGATCCGTGACTAAAAAACCCAGTGTCTTTGTGGATAATATTTCAATCCAATCATGTAAGTGTTAATTTGCTACTTCTTTCTTTCTCTCTCTCTTTCTCTCTCTCTCTCTCTCTCTTTCTTGCGCTCTCTCTCTCTCTCTCGTCTCTCTCCTCTCTCTCTCTCTCTCTCTCTCTCTTCTCTCTCCTCTCTCTCTCTCCTCTCTCTCTCTCTCTCTACATGCTAAAGGTATATTTCTTCGCATCTCTCCCGCCGTCCCTTCGTCCAACTCCTTCCTCCACCTCTGTCTATCTTTCTTTTTCTCTCTTTCTCTGTGCGTGTGTGTGTGGGAGGCGGGGGGTGGGGGTGGTGGTGGTTAAAACAGGGTGCATAAGAGAGAGAAAAAACTTGACGTGTTTTCTTATCATTCTGTGTATACGTATTTTTCTCTTGAAAGGGATATAAACAGCAACAACAGCCAGACGTAACACATTAGTTGTACCTTGCTGGTTTGTCACCCATAATGAAGCGACGGACAGACTGCATTGTGCTTCTTTATAGATTCTAAACATTTTACCGTCCATTTCAACTCCTATTTTAAAATGAAAATTGCTTCTTTGGCAAACAGAACAATCTGTTATGCACGACAACAACATACAAAAGATATGAACTTTGAGGACTGGATATGATGTTCATTTGCAAATTATACAATTATTTGTACTCACTGTTTGTGTTGTAGTAGTAGTTGTTGTTTTAACCAATTCTGTGTATCGCGTTAAAGGTACCCAAAGATGATGACAAAAGAAAGAGATTAGGAACAGTTCAGTTAATAATGTAAAAGAGTATAAAAACCACTCATAGTAAACGTTCTATTCGAAAAATATACACAATCATACAGATGTACAAAAAATTGCGAAGTACTACATTCTGACACGTAAACAATGTACAAGATTCGAAAATTCCCTCAACTCAGATAGGTCCAGATCAATGTAAGTCTACGCCGGGACCCCGTTTCGGTGCACTTACATCAAACGTTGTCACTGGTTATCGTTTCTGTGGGAACGGTCTGACGTCGGCTGAAGGGTGGCAGTGCAGAGCAGTCTGTGTTAGGACGGTTTGCAAAATTCTTAGCTGGAACAGCTCAGTTGGTAGAGCGCCGGACTCGTAATCTTGGTGATCCTGGGGTTGCGGGCTCGAATCCCTGCCGGGCCGTTTTGGTACAGGGAGATTTTTCCCTCGGAGTTAACATTGGTTCTGACTCCATTCCCCCAAACAGTCCTTCGAATGAGACTATAAACCGAGGTTTCGTGTGTGAGAGCACGCATAACATCTTGCACATATCTAAAATCCCATTAACAACTTTTGGAAGGGAAGGCCAGTTTGGCCGTTGGTATGGATGACCCGTTACACATAGCATGCACCCTGCGTGAGAAATTGAAAGAATGAAGGAAGAAAGGAAACTGAGTGAACGACATTGACTGGATGACACGGGAAACGACTGAATGAAGCGCTGGCAGGAAGCCCTTCTGTTGGCCCTACCCAGGTAGGCAGCCCGTTGTGTGCACGAGAGTGTGGATTGTCAGCGCCCAGAACCTTTGTCAAGGCGCTTTATAAATGCCATGTTATTATGATTTATTGTTGATATTATTATATTGTTTTGCGTGCTTTCCGTGCCTAGATATTTTGCGAAAGAGATATTTTCTTCTTTAGTTCATCTTGAAGATACTTTCTTTCATGGCTCATATCAAAATACGGAATTATTATTCTGTAAAGAAATTTCATTCGTGAGATTAACTCTCATTTTGTTAATTTTGATCGTAAATTAGGAAAAAAAGATACTGTGCAATACCGCCTAAACTCTTCAGTCGGAAGATACAAAAGATCTCAAATTGGTCAAGCGTGACCAGTCCATGTTCGCCGAGTTTGTCATGCAAATTCCTATATTCAGCGATTTTCACAGGTTTCACCGTTTCTTATTTTAAAACAGTAAACACGTGGGGTTAAATTTTGCTCCCATAAGAAAACCTAATACAGAGCAACTTTTATTCAAGACTGCACAGCTTTAAAATTAAATAAAGTCAGACAAATACATCCATAAGACGAACAATCTAATAGTGGGGTGGAAAACGTAACGAAGCGCAGGCCAACAACTCAACTGTCTTCATAGTAATGACTTGGCAAAGAGTTTGGACTTAAAGGAGGGGGAGGGTGGGGGAGAGGGATTTGAAGATGGAGAAACTGGGACATGAATAAGGAAAATATATTATATATATATATTGTATGTAGTCCTTCGAATGAACTATAAAACCGAGGTTCCGTGTGTGAGAGCACGCATAACATCTTGCACACACTAAAATCCCATCCCAACTTTGGAAGAGCGATGTGAGTAGGCATTTGGCCGTTGGTATGGATGACACGTTACACATAGCATGCACCCTGCGTGAGAAATGGAAAGAATGAAGGAAGGAAGGAAAATGAATGATCGATATTGAACGATACTGACTGGATGACACGGAAAACGACTGAATGAAGCGCCAGCTGGCAGCTCTTCAGTCGGCACTACCCAGGTAGGCAGCCCGTTGTGTAAACGAGTGTGGATTGTAAAGCGCTTAGAGCTTGGTCTCTAGCCAGAATAGGCGCTATATAAGTATTCATTATTATTATTATTATTATTATTATTATATACAGGCTGCCTACCAGGGTACAGCCGACCTAAGGGCTCAAAGCTGGTGCTATATTCAGTCGTTTCCCCTGACATCACATAAGATAAGATAATGTTGCTTATAGCCCAGCCGACCGCAAAGGGCCACATCAGGGCTGTCACCACGTTAAAATCAACTCACAAGTCATTAAAAAAAAAAAAAACCAACACTTTCACACATCTCTTTAAATGACATCTTCTAGAAACGCACCAGAAACTTCGTTACAAATCTTTCTCCGTAAAATCTTAAATTAGATGAAAAAATGTTAATCTCTCTCAAAAACTCAAGGATCACGTCTGGCGGGACATCCCTGAACAGGATCTTCACGGACTCCGCTGTAAAATGTTTGTGTCTCACATCGTGCAAGTCCCACATCTAAAAAGAACATGTTTCTTAAAATGGAATTTTTTGGGTTTTCACATCTGAGCAGGGGATATATATGTTAATATTTCTCTCTTGTGGCATTCTTGGCTAAACGATCAACCATTTCGTTCCCTCCGATGCCAACAGACCAGCACCCAAGCTAAAATAATGTTGTAACTATCCGCTTTCAACTTGCTAAAAAGTTCAAAGAATGTAAAAGTTCTGGATGCTGAAGGTTGCGGCCAGCTATGGCCTCAAAGCTGACAGCGAATCCGACAGAACCAGAAAGTCCCTCTTCGTAGATTGTGAGATTATCCTCAGCGCCAGAGCCAGAGCAGTAAGTTCAGCGGAACAGACGAAGAATCTGAATGTATATGTTCTAACAGTATCTGAGAAGGAGCCCCAGGGCAATAGGCTGCACAGGCCACTCCATCCTCAGACTTGAACCGTCAGTGAAAATTTTCTGATAGGATGGGAATTTGGAACAGAGCTCAGCATACAAGGCCTTGTATGCCAGTGAGCTGGTAGACTCTTTACGAAAAGCTGCAAGATCAAAACGGATCTCTGGTGTGAAAAAAGGTCCACGGAGGTTCATCTGGAAACTTGGAAAAATCCGACACAACTCCTAGGTCTAGACCTGCATTCCGCACGTGAGGCTGCATACGAAGACCAAACAGCGGAATACAGTTAGGGTTGTTTTTGAATTTGTTTTGATACTGAGGGTCAAAGACACAGTCATAGGCGGGATTCTGCGGTTCTGAGAACAGTCTGATAAAATAATTTAGAGACATTTTCAGCCTGCGGTTGGACAGTGAGGGTTCACCTGCCTCTGCGTACAGGCTGTACACAGCGGTGGTGCGGAATGCTCCAAGACAGAGACGAAGCCCTTGATGGTGGATAGGGTCCAAGAGTTTTAGGCAAGAGGGTCTTGCAGAGCCGTACACAGCACAACCATAGTCCAGTTTGGAACGGACCAAGGCTCTGTAGAGGTGCAGCAAAGTTTTCTTATCAGTGCCCCAGTCAGTGTGCGCTACGACCCGCAGAATATTCAGAGCTTTCTGGCAAGAGTTTTGAGATTTTTGATGTGGCTGAGAAAGTTGAGTTTTTGGTCAAAAATAACTCCCAGGAATTTGGCTTCTTTTACAGCTGGAATGGTGGACTTGTCCAGACGAATTTCAGGATCAGCAAAGAATTGACGAAAATTGTGGAAATGAATTGACTGAGTTTTGGTACGTGAGAAGGTAAACCCGTTTTCCTCGGCCCACTGTTGAATCTTGTTGACACAAAGTTGGAGTCGACGCTGTACGCTGGCGTAAGAAGCTCCAACTGCGTACAGCG
>CM031603.1:34013937-34048937 GCA_018398815.1 Conus ventricosus
CACAAGATCATCCAAACCGCTTATAAATTGGCCAAGTACTTTCTGAGATATTCCATAAAGAAGAAAAACCGTTACAGGCCGTTACAACCGTTAGTAACGGCTATAACGGGGCAAACTAAAACATCAGGCATCATCAGTGACCCATAATGAACATATCTGCTAATTTTCATAAAGGTCGGCCAAGTACTTTCTGAGATATTCCATAAAGAAGAAAAATCGTTACAGGCCGTTACAGCCGTTAGTAACGGTTATAACGGTAAACTAAAACATCGGCCATTATTCGTGACCCATAATGAACATACCTACAAATTTTCAGAAAGATCGGTCAAGTACTTTCTGAGATATTCCATAAAGAAGAAAAAGCGTTACAGGCCGTTACAGCCGTTAGTAACGGCTGTAACGGTAAACTAAAACGTCGGGCATCATCCTTGACCCATAATGAACATACCTGCAAATTTTCAGAAAGATCGACCCAGTAGTTTTGTCTGGAGCGAGTGGAACACATTTTGACCACGGACACACAGACAGACAGACAGACACACAAAAAGCGAAACTGTCTTTTGTAAATGAGCAGCGTTATAGTGTGCTGTCTTTAGTTCGACACACCCGTTCCGGATCTCCGTCCGGTCCTAGACATAAGCCTCACCTGTGCGGTTGTCCCAACAGACAATAACGACATTGCTGCTTCTATTTATAGTGAACACTTTCTTCCATTTCGGCCACAGCATGACATTTCAGCGTTGTGAAGATCCGTAATTCGTTGAAACAAAGGACTTTCACTAACAGCCTTCTCGCCACCTCCCTTGCTGGATTCACGTAGATGGTAAGTTCATGAGTATATACTTTTGTCTGGCAAAGCATGCTTGTATGTGCCATAACTTACTCCTGTATTCTTACGCTCTAAGGTATGGTTCTTTTTTACTTTATTTTTTCATCTTTCCGAGCCAAGAGTCACCACCAAGCTACATTTTGGAAAAGATTGAAAGCTCAGTTTAAAGATTACAGTCCAGTCGCAGTACATTTATTACTTTCAGAAAGTCTTGTTTTATATGGAACAGATAAACCATTTCATTCGATGAATACACTGAATCTTACCATACTACAGTGCAGAGAAATAATACATACATACAAAATGAAGAAAGACATACCAGTACGTTCTGTATAGAAGGATTTCTTAGAAGCGAGGTATACAGTGGAAGAAATTTCGTAAAACTTGAAATGTGTATAAGGAAAATGATAAATGGGTGTAGAAAAAATTGAAGTGGATTAATCATAAATCGTAAAATACTTTTTTTGTTGTTAATCACATTTTTTGCCGGTGGTGGTGATGGTGTGTTTTGTTTGGGTTGGGGTTTGTGTTCATTGTTGTCTTTGCCACCGTTCTCGATAAATGTCATTGTTCTCAGCTTTTAGTATGTGTGTAACAGAACCAAAACATAAATCTAGTACAATTTGATTATTTGTTGGAGAGCAGTGGTCCTCTTAATCAATACACCCCTCGTCCTCGGCCCTCCTCCTTGTCCTGGCCTCCCGCCCCCCTCCCCCTGCCCAATGATTTTTATCCCCCAGGTTCCAGTTAGTGTTCATTTTCCTAAAAGCTCACTCATTTTTATTTCCCTCCCAATACTTTCTCTCGTCCCTCTCCACCTCATCTCACGCACACACACACACACACACACACACACACACACACACACACACACGTGTGTGTGTGTGTGTGTGTGTGTGTGTGTGTGTGTGTGTGTGTGTGTGTGTGTGTGTGTGTGTGTGCGTATATGTGTGTGTGTGTGCGTATATATGTGTGTGTGTGTGTGTGTGCGTATATATATATATGTGTGTGTGTGTGTGTGTGTGTGTGTGTGTGTGTGTGTGTGTGTGCGTGCGTGCGTGCGTGCGTGCGTGCGTGCGTGAGAGAGAGAGACAGTGCGCGCGCGCACGCGAACGCACGAATGCCTATATATGTGAATGTAAATGTCTTTTTTCTCAGTAATGTGCAGCTGCCAGCAAAGCTGCAGCCCAGGCCAATACAGCTGTGACTTTGAGCAATCGATGTGTATGACAACTCCTGAGAGCATAACACTTCACAACACCTGGACACGAGGACAAAATGCGCACATAACAAAGGGTAAGAATCTTTAATGTTCTTTACTTTTTTGAGCCCAGCCAACCACACAGCGCCACTGGGGCTGAGGGAGGGGGGCTGTCATCACTGAGGTAAAAACAAAAAAATTGTCCTACACAGAAATCCCCATAAACCAGCCGTAAACAGTTATGGACAGATTCACTGAATTCACGGCATAATAACAAATCTACGGATGTCTTCAAGGCTGATATAGTCATGCCTTGCAAGGGGCGCCAGGCATTCTCTCCGACGTTTTGCTTACCGTTCACTAAAGCTGGTAAGAAATAATGGAAAACATTTGAATAAAACAAAAACACCACACACAAAAACACTAGAAAAGTCCATCCGAACAGACGCTGCCGAGTGGACGTCTGGTGTTCATTCTGGGCCGTGTTCATATTTCTACTAGTTGCAAAGTGAGGCGACTGCAGGCGGAAATCTGAATAGATTTTAAAAAGTATTCATATTGACTCCACTGAACAACGTGGACACACGAATCACAAGAAGAAAAAAGGACGCGTTTCGATGTCTAAGGTCCTCCTCAGGCAATATAAGTAACACTCAGGACTGCAAAAATGAAGAACGAGTAATCACTTACCTTTTTCAAATTCGGCGCTAGATGGGCGTTGAATGAAACCGAGGCCGTCAGAAATGAGACGATGCGAGCTCCGAATTTGACAACCCTGATTGCTCGTTCTTCATTTTCGTTGTACGGTGAGTGTTTTGTTGGGGGGGGGGGGGGGGGGGGGGGGAGGAGAGAATTTCCACATATACCCTTTCGAAATAATGCTTTACACATTGGGGGGAAAGGATATCCACATAGACCTTCTTTTCGAAATCATGCTTTACACATTCGGAGGAAAGGATTTCCACATAGACCTTTTTACGATAAACCAAGAATGTAATCATTGCTGTAGTGACGCACGAGTATAGTGTGCATACGCACTCGGTTCACCACCGGAACCGGAAGGTGCGCCTCGCAATGAGCAGTGCTCACTCACCAGCAGACGACAGGGCGGGAAGGAGTTGGCTGCATTCGACTCGCTACCCCCGACGAGTGAGGATCCTCTCAAAGTCAGCTCCTGACTACTACAAGCCACCCAGACAGCTTCAACAACCGTTGCCGACGCCCGTCCTCTATTTGAAGCCAAGAGAGCGACGTGTGGCGTCTGGAGACCATACCAACTACGACCAACACCAATTGTGTCCAACCACCATACCTGACCAGCGGAACCAGACGTGGCCGTCGCCTTTCCTGGTTACGCCGTCAGCTGCTTGACCCTCTGAAAGCTGCAAGCCCGGCTACGACAGAGTGCGTCACAGACTGACACCCACTCGCCATTCCAGTATTGCAGGGTGAGTTTGCACTGTGTGCGTGTGTATGCGTTTGTGTGCATAAGTAGAAACCCCAATACGAGATGCTGTTAGGGCATGATCTTCTGCAGCATTGGGGGGCGATTCATGACATGAGAGCTGAAACTCTGTTGATAGGGGACGAAATTATCCCTTTAGACATGAGTTTTGGTCAGGGACCGCCAACCATAGCCAGGGTTACAGCTGCCTGTAAGGTTGTGGTACCACCCAACACTGTCGTGAGGGTAACGGGCAGATTGGATACAGTCCTTCAGGACTACTACACTGAGTCTTCGGTGGGCTCTGAGCTCTTAATCCCGAGGACGGTGCGGAGGTCCGGAGACGATCCAATCCTCTGCCTGGTAAACCCCAGTGACAGGTACCATACCATTCGGAAGGGGGAGCTGTTGGCCACGGCATATGAAGTGCAGGAGGTTATGGACCCGGTACAGCAGAACTCTTCCTCTGAAAGTAAACAAATGGTAAGGGGGGAAGCAAGCTGCAGAGTGGTACAGGTGGGGTTAAGCCACCCCCGAAGGACCAAGTACCGGAGCATCTGCAGAAGTTGGCTAGTGACTCCAGCACACACCTGACAAGGAATCAGAAGGTGGAGTTGACGAAACTCCTATGTGATTATCAGGATGTGTTTGCTGCAGATGAGTTTGATTTAGGGAACTTCACCGGTATCGAGCACTCCATTGACACTGGTGATGCCAAGCCCATAAAGCAAAGAATGCGCCGTACGCCTGCAGTATTCGCAGGAGAGGAGGAGGCACATCTACAGAAAATGCTGAAGGCTGGTGTCATTCAGGAGTCAATATCTGAGTGGGCGTCAGCGCCAGTACTTATCCGAAAGAAAGACGGATCCGTCCGCTGGTGCATCGATTACCGAGCCCTAAATGATGTCACAGTCAAGGATACTTTCCCCTTGCCATTGGTTGAAGACTGTCTGGATACCTTGTCGGGGAGCACATGGTTTTCAAAGCTGGATGCCAATAATGCGTACTGGCAAGTGAGAGTCAGGGAGGCTGACAGAAAGAAAACTGCCTTCTTGACCAAGTACGGTCTGTTCGAGCATGTTCGGATGGGATTTGGGCTCACCAATGCGCCAGCCACATTCTCACGCGTGGTGAACCTTATCCTGAGAGGTCTGACATGGAAGACTGTGCTCGCTTTCCTGGACGACATTTTGGTGCTGGGGGACAGCTTTGAAGATCATTTGCAGAATTTGAGGGGGGCGTTGCAAAGGTTTCGACAGCATGGTCTTAAGCTCAAGCCAAAGAAGTGCCTTTTCTTCCAGTCCAAAGTTGAGTTCCTGGGGCGGATGGTTAGCAAAAACCAAATTGCTATGTCTGACCGGGATATTCAAACTGTGAGGGACTGGCCCGTTCCGAAATCTTCAAAAGATGTGGAGCGGTTCCTTGGCTTCGCTAATTACCATCGCAAGTTCGTTCCAGACTTTGCAGCGTTGGCGCAGCCTTTGTATAACCTCACAGGAAAAAACAAGTTCTTCTGGGATGAGGAAAAGCAGAATTCCTTCGATACCCTCTGTAGAGTATTGACTGAACCCCCCGTCCTGGCATTGCCAAACAGCACGGATCCATTTGTATTGGATACGGATGCTAGTGATTTGGCAATCGGGGCGGTTCTGAGTCAGATTCAAGGAGGTGTGGAGCGGGTGATTGCGTACGGCAGTTTCGCCCTGACTCCTGAACAGAGAAGGTACTGCACAACCCGGAAAGAGCTGTTGAGTATCCTGAGGTTTACAAGGCAGTTTAAGTACTACCTATTAGGTAGGACTTTTTACGTCAGGACCGACCACTCAAGTCTGACATGGCTCCTGCGGTTTAAACACCCACAGGGACAGTTGGCCCGATGGATGGAGGAACTTTCACAGTTCCATATGGTTATTAAACATCGGGCCGGGGCAAAGCATCAGAACGCCGATGCGCTATCCAGAATTCCCGACGCTTTGACCCCTTGTCCATCTTTCGTGGCTGGCATTCGGCCTGACAGTCTGCCTTGTGGGGGTTGCAAATACTGCAAGAGAGCCGACGAACAGTGGGGGGAGTTCATTCAGGCTGTGGACGAATCCCTGGGCCTGACGGAAGGAAGCCTGACAGTTTTGGCTCCCGAGGATATGGGGCCCCAGCCGGATGGACCTGCAGTAGCTTCTGTGGGGGAGTCTCTCTCGAGAGGTCACGGAAGAGGTGCCATGGGGTTTACCAGCCATCATGGCCGTGTACTTTCTCCCACAGGGAGGGGTACCATGGGGTTTGCCAGTCATGATGGCCGTGTGCCTACTTCCGGGCCCCAGCCGGATGGACCCACAGTAGATTCTGTGGGGGGGGGCTCTCTCGAGAGGTCACGGAAGAGGTGCCATGGGGTTTGCCAGCCATCATGGCCGTGTACTTTCTCCCGCAGGGAGGGGTACCATGGGGTTTGCCAGTCATGATGGCCGTGTGCCTACTTCCGGGCCCCAGCCGGATGGACTTACAGTGGCTTCTGTAGGGGGGTCTCTCTCGAGGAGTCGCGGAAGAGGTGCCATGGGGTTTGCCAGTCATCATGGCCGTGTACTTTCTCCTGCTGGGAGGGGTACCATGGGGTTTGCCAGTCATGATGGCCGTGCGCCTACTTCTGAAGGATGGAATGTGCATGACAGTGGGCAAATTTCCTTGCACATTCCTAAAGTCTTGCTTGCCCGTGCGCCAACAAGCATGACAGTTGCCCAATCTCGTGCGGTCCCAACCAGGGGAGCGCATGCCAGTGTCCGGGTGCAATCGGGGGGTGCACCTGAAGGGCGTTCGGGCTCTGTGTCTGCCAGTTTTCTGGGATGTCCGGACATCCCTGCCAGTTTTCTGGTGCAGAGTGTGCCTGCCAGTTCTCTGGTCCACCCGCAGGTGAACCTGACAGTTTTCTGGCCCGAAAGGGGCCTGACAGTTTTCTGGCACACTCGAAGGTTGCACCTGCCAGTTTTCTGACACATCCTGAGCGCCGAAGTACTTCGTCTGGCCGGCCAATCGTTGGTTTCACCTTGGGTGGAAACACCCAGGTGTCTCAAGGTTACAATGAGCGGTTGACCAGCACGAGTACATTAAGTTTTTGTCCTCGGGGCAGTCAAAGTGCCTCACTGCCTGAAAAGGCAGTGGAGGAAAGTCTTGCCGGTCTGGAAGACTTTGAGACTGGCGGCACTGATGGCGTAAGCTTTGAGATAGAGACTCGGGATGGACAGGTGCAGCTGAGGACCTGTAATGTGCGTCTTGCACAAGAGGCTACCTCACAAATCCCCTCGTGCTGGGGGTTTACAGTTGAGGAACTCCGGACAGCACAGGGGAAAGATAAGGATCTGCACCTGCTCCTCCAATACCTTCAGGACGGGACAGAACCCGATGAAGGGGAACTCTTCTCAGCTTCGCCAGGTGCAAAATACTATTGGCTGAACAGAGAGTTGTTCCTGCTTAAGGAAAGCTTGCTATTCAAGCGCAAGCTAGACTCCAAGGACTTGGAACTGGTAGTCCCCGCTTCCCTCCAGGAACAAGCAATGCAGTGGCACCATGACCTTCCATCAGCAGCACACCAAGGCGTGGCGAGGACTAAAGCCAGATTGAAGGAGAAATTCTTTTGGTTTGCTTTAGCTCGCGATGTCGAGGCCTATGTGTTGTCCTGCGACGTTTGTAGCAAGAACAAGAAAAACAAACGTTATGGAAAAGTCCCATTGACTGAATACCACGCAGGGGCTCCGATGGAACGTGTCCATATTGATTTCATTGGCCCTCTGCCCAGGACAACCCATGGAAATGAGCACTGCCTCGTGATGGTGGACCAATTCACCAAATGGGTGGAGTGCGTGCCTCTTCCATCTCAGAAGGCCGAGACAACAGCAAAAGCTGCGGTGGATGGGTTCTTTTCACGTTTCGGTTGCCCGCTCCAGCTGTTTTCAGACCAGGGACGCAATTTTGAAAGCAAGTTGTTCGAGGCGTTGTGCCATGCTTTCAAAATTCACAAAGCCCGAACAACACCATATCGTCCTGCGTCGAATGGTCAGGTGGAGCGGTACAACCGAACGTTGATGGATGCCGTAAGGTGCTTCCTGGGGAAAGCGCAGAACAAGTGGGACGAACACGTACAGCAGATAGCTGGAGCTATCCGGTCCTCTGTAAACCGAACCACTGGCTTTACCCCTAACATGTTGATGTTGGGGAGGGAGGTGAACATACCAGCTCAGCTGATGTTCCCGGTTCCAGGCCAGAGGTTCGAGTGTGAGGATGAGTACGTGTCCCACTTGGTCCAGTCCTTGCAGGAGGCCCACACAGCTGCAAGAGAGAATCTGAAGACATCCCTTCGACGTATGAAAAGAAGTTATGATCTCAAGATCTTGTTGAGACCATATGCCGAGGGTGATGTCGTATATCTCTTGGATACTGCAGTTGTGAAGGATAAATGCAGGAAACTCTGTTCACCCTGGAAAGGTCCGGGGTCATCTGGAGAAAGCTGTCTGCTTACCTGTATCAGGTCAAACTCCGAAACTCGGTCTTCGTGACAAATCATGACCGACTGATGCCGTGCAGGGACAGGAAACTGCCTGCATGGATCCAGCGGTTCAAGTCACATCCAGAAGAAGAAGAAGTCCCGGAGGATGAAGATCGGGGGGTTTACTGCTTCTGCAGGAAGCAGTGGGGTGGACGTTTCATGATCCAATGCGACTTCTGCCAGGAGTGGTACCATGGATCATGTGTTAACGTCACCGCCACTGACGCACTTGATATTGACAAGTACAAGTGCAGGGCTTGCAGGCAGTGAGCTTATTAGACAGAGGTTCTGTTTCAGGATGGCCACCGGAAAATTGAACGCCCTGGAGCGCGCTGATGGGTTGTCAGCGTCAGGTCGGCTGTTCCCGCACACAGATCAGTTGGTGCAGGACCTCTGGCTTACCAAAGAGGCGTCCGAGGACGAGCGTGAAGCATGCTTGCTCCGGATGGTCGCTGTCGCCAAGCAGCGGGATGACCCTTTCTCAAGGGGATGGCTGAAGAAGGTTGCCAGGGCGATGCAGACTTATCAGTTGCGGAATGATAGGTGGATCACAGAAAATGTGGCACCTGTCACTTCGCGGTCTGGACACCCGGCAAGTCCAAACCAGCCTCCGAGCAATTTGGGGGGGTCGCCTTGACATACGCTTGCTGACCGACCCCAATTTGGAATGCCATATCGAGCGGCCCTCCGCGAGGGATGAGCCTGCCCGGAGTGTGGGGTATGAGCATTCCGACATCCTCAGCGTGATGGATACTGGGGAAGATTTTCATGGGTTGCTCTCCCCACGAGAGTCGCCCGTGGGGGTCGTTTCCCGGGAAACACCAAAATCCGCTGCTGGGTGCTCTTCCTCATCTTTGGGATGGCCGCCTGGCGCGGTACGGACTGACACGGGAGTTGAGGCCAAAAGTACAGCCTCCTCCCAAGAGGTGGTGTTCCGGACTGGGAGCCTCCGGAAGTCTAGAGCGTCGCGCAAGCGGGCAGCCTCAGCACGTCGAGAGGCTCTAGGTAAGGTTCCCAGAGCTGGCCCAGCAGAAAGTGGACCTTCATTCACCTCCCGTACTATTTGGAGGACTGCGAGTGAGGAGGCAGGGGCAGGAAAACACTACTCGGCTTCGGCCAGGAGGAGGATGAAGAAAAAACAGGCTAAGCTGCCTAAGGCGATCCCCAGCGCTACCTTCACCCCCTCTTCGGTTGGGCCGAGGGAGGCCGTCCCTGTAGCCAGTCACACTCTGCCAGTCGAGTCCCGGGAGGAAGAGTGTATGGTACCGGGCTGCGAGGAGCTAGTGGGGGACCTGAAGGTGCATGCCTTCACACATCACCTTCCTGGGGTTTTCGACGAAAGGCTGCCCCCAACATCAGAAAACGTGTTGAAGTGGCGAAGGAAGGCATTGTTGCAGGCCATGGACTGGCTGATCATGTCGTCTGGTCGCTGGGAGGACTTGGTTCGGTTCCTCAACATGCAGCGTCTCCTGTCCACCCTGAAAGATGCACGCATCTTGGATGGGCAGAGGGAGGCTATGACAGCCTTTTGTCAATACATTGGGGAGCCGGTGCCGACTACCTTCCGGCTGTACCCGGCGGAGTCACCAGCCGTGTTGGTCCACTGGAGGGTGGTGCTGCTACTGGTGGCGCGGATGGACCACCAGGAGAGTGAGTACTGGAGGGATCATTATCCGTCGCCGGAGGCCTTGGAGCCTGCCCAGGCAGCCATGATACCCGAAACTCAGCTTCCGCGGGCATTTGATGCACACTTCCACCTGGATAGGACTATCAAAGCAATGCAGCTCCCGCGGGACTCCAGTCTGAGGGCTGTGCTGGATGGGACCTTCGTGAGGATGGCGAAACGGGTCCAATTGGTGGGAACTTGTGCCTCCTTTTGCGATCCCGTCTCCTACCCCTCCTCCGAGGATCTTGTTCGGTACCCCAAGGATATGGTGGTGGCGGTTGGGCTGCATCCCAAGCGTTGTGCGACATTGGCTGGTCGGGATATGGAGAGAGTCCTCGTTAGGCTGCGGGAACTTGTCTCATCGCCACGAGTGGCCGCTGTGGGCGAGATTGGACTCGACCACAGCATGCCAATTGAGACCTGGTCCCGGCAAGCTGTGAATCTCCAGGGGATTCTGCCCTTGGTCTCACCCCACCATGTTGTTGTGCTACACTGCCGAGGGATGCCTGGGGATGATGGGGCAGAGGCCTACCTGCAAATGCTGAGCCTGGTCCGGATGGTCCTACCCCGTGAGCAGCGTATTTATGTTCAGTTTCGCGGGGGATGAGAACGTCCGTGACCGGTGGGTGGGGGCCTTCCCCAATGTCCACTTCGGGTTTACCCGGTTAGCCAGGTCCTTTGACCCGGAGCAGAAAAAGGCACTAGGTGGGATGGACCGGGACCGCATCCTTCTGGAGACAGACGCTCCATATTTCCGTCCCCCAAAGAGCCAGTGGTCTGCACCCAACCAGCTCTTCCAGGTGGCCGAGTGTGTGGCACCAATGCTGTCGATGCCTGTGGAGGAGCTTTTGGACCTGTCTGCCAGCAATGCTCTGCGCCTCTTCAGCTGTTAGGGCCAAGCGGATGCTAGCCGGACCTGGGCTCTTGCGAGGGAACTACACTCATTGAAGCTTTTTTATAAAGTCGGGGGGAGTGTAGTGACGCACGAGTATAGTGTGCATACGCACTCGGTTCACCACCGGAACCGGAAGGTGCGCCTCGCAATGAGCAGTGCTCACTCACCAGCAGACGACAGGGCGGGAAGGAGTTGGCTGCATTCGACTCGCTACCCCCGACGAGTGAGGATCCTCTCAAAGTCAGCTCCTGACTACTACAAGCCACCCAGACAGCTTCAACCACCGTTGCCGACGCCCGTCCTCTACTTGAAGCCAAGGGAGCGACGTGTGGCGTCGGGAGACCACACCGACGAAGACCAACACCAATTGTGACCAACCACCACCACCATACCTGCGCAACCAGAAGTGGCCGTCGCCTTCCCTGGTTGCGCCGTCAGCTGCTTGACCCTCTGGAAGCTGCAAGCCCGGCTACTACAGAGCGCGTCACAGACTGACACCCACTCGCCATTCCAGTACTGCCGGGTGAGTTGCACTGTGTGCGTGTGTATGTGTTTGTGTGCATAAGTAGAAACCCCAATACTAGGAATAGTTAACGCACTAGTTGGACATGTCACGCTAAGCCACCCTTCTAAAGTGTAGGGTAAACACTTTATTGCATACAAGAAATGATTTGCTTTCGTATCTTTCATCAAGATAAGAATGCTTTTTTTATCATTTCATGTCTCTTCCATCACGACGAGAACGTTTTTATCATTTCACATAATCACTACATTTCATTTCACATAATCACTACATTTTAGAGAAGGATTTCCCTTCATAAAATTATTCATTAGTAACAGTAACAGCCCTTAAACACATGTTAGGGAAAGATTTCCGCACACTCTTGTTTATCAACAAACAGACATTCATTATTCATATCAAAGGATGGTTTAGATACATATCACAACCATTAATACACGATAGTTTCCATCGCTCACTTCCGGAGCTTACTATCAATAACATCATTACAATACATTAGAATAAACAAAACTTTTTTTCATCATAAAGCCCTGAACCAGCTAAGCCACCTCCTTTTTCCTATCACCCATCATCATATTTTTTTTCCTCTTTCTATTCATACTTTCTAAAAACAATTTCCTCCTATCACCCTATCAAGTCACAAGATATACAAACAACAAATACTATTTTTTTCTATTAAAAAAAAGTAACCTTTACTAGGCGCTGAGAAAGTTACAGTCGCTTATAGGAGGGGAGAACGATTTCGGTAGCGATTTCAAAATTGCTAATAATGAAATGCCTGACTGCCACAGCAACTAGTTCAGAAGTCCCTCTTCGGCCACTGGGAAGTTGCACTGCCGGAACTGCTGTAGAGACTGCTCGTTTCAGCTCACCTGGCTTACACAGAGCGCAGGTGAGCAGCAGTCAGGTCAACTAACCAACCGGTTTTCTGGTAAACATGTTCCGGCCAACGCGGTTGTAAAAATTTGTGACTGGACAAATACGGTCCGTAACAAAAATACATTTTTACTATTTAATGATGACGATGATCATGACTATCATTTGCTAAATTACTATTTTAAAAAGCTGTCAAGTCTACAGATGATTATTCATGAGCAAAGATTTGCTGGAATAAAGCCAGGTGAATGGTCATAAAGGGGAATAAAACAATGGATGACTGAATGGCAAAAGAAAAAAAAGCAGCGTCAAAAACAGTGACAGAAAAAAATGAAATAACAAGCAGATTCTCTAGAAGGCGAATTTAACCATTTTGTCCAACCGCTAAAACGCTTTACTTGTTTTTGTCATATAATACACCATGTTCAGAACATATTCAACAATATATTGGCGCTTCCCTCTTCCAATCTGTTCACGGAAAGTGATGGCATTTATGTATATTAAAACATTCTATTACATTTTAACTGAGATCCGAATCATCCTTATTCCTAGACGTTGATGTTTTCATTGATGTTTGCATTTTGCTTTCTGGTTTTCTATGTTCCTTGCTCTTTTTAAGACACTTATTTTAAAATGGCAATAATTTGTTGTATTGAGTGAGTCGTCAACTACAATTTTTGCTTTTGACTCACAAACGACTAGTAATAATACATAAATAGTGTGCGAAGTGCAAAGGGTTTCCTCTCTCCTCTCTCTCTCTCTCTCTCTCTCTCTCTCTCTCTCTCTCCTCTCTCTCTCTCTCTGTGTGTGTGTGTGTGTGTGTGTGTGTGTGTGTGTGTGTGTGTGTGTACAGACAGACAGACAGACAGACAGAGAGCTATGGACTTCTTTGCCAGTTTTACGCCTCACTCCTGTCTTCCACTCCCTATCCGTGTACACCTCTTTATCTCTCTTGTCCCTCCCCTGCCCTCTTTTCCGTTCTTCTCCTCCTCCTCATTCTCCTCCTCTGTCTCTGTCTGTCTGTCTGTCTCTCTCTCTCACTCTCTCTCTCTCTCTCTCTCTCTCTCTCTTTCTCTCTCTCCCCCACCCCATCCCCACCTTGAATTTATGGAAACAGTGATGGAAATATTAAACGACGATGACGTGAGGTTTCCGTACACTTTGCATGTGTACAATCTTCCACAAACTGCCAATAACCGGAATAGCTCAGTTGGGTAGAGCGCCGGACTCGTGTAATCTTGGTGATCCTGGGGTTGCGGGATCGAACCTCTGCCGGGGCGTTTCGGTACGGGGGGATTTTTCCCTCGGAGTTAACATTGGTTCTGACTCCATTTCCCATACAGTCCTTCGAATGAGACTATAAACCGAGGTTCCGTGTGTGAACGCACGCATAACATCTTGCACACACGTAAAATCCCATCGCCAACTTTCGGAAGAGTAGGCCAGTTTGGCCGTTGGTATGGATGACACGTTACACATAGCATGCACCCTGCGTGAGAAATGGAAAGAATGAAGGAAGTAAGGAAAATGAGTGATCGATATTGACTGGATGACACGGGAAACGACTGAATGAAGCGCCAGCTGGCAGCTCTTCAGTCGGCACTACCCAGGTAGGCAGCCCGTTGTGTAAACGAGTGTTGATTGTAAAGCGCTTAGAGCTTGGTCTCTAGCCGAGAATAGGCGCTATATAAGTATTCATTATTATTATTATTATTAATTCCATCTTCCTCGATTGTTGACTTCGCTCTTCCACACTGTGTGTTAACGCCCTTCTTCTACGATGTGTTGGCCTCTCTCTTCCACCATGTGCTGACCTCTCTCTTCCACAATGTGCTGACCTCTCTCTTCCACAATGTGTTGGCCTCTCTCTTCCACAATGTGCTGACCTCTCTTTCCACAATGTGCTGACCTCTCTCTTCCACAATGTGCTGACCTCTCTCTTCCACATGTGCTGACCTCTCTCTTCCACAATGTGCTGACTTCTCTTTCCACAATGTGCTGACTCTCTCTTCCACAATGTGCTGACCTCTCTCTTCCACAATGTGCTGACCTCTCTCTTCACAATGTGCTGACCTCTCTCTTTTCCACAATGTGCTGACTTCTCTCTTCCACAATGTGCTGACCTCTCTTTTCCACAATGTGCTGACTTCTCTCTTCCACAATGTGCTGACCTCCCTCTTCCACAATGTGCTGCCTACTCTCTTCCACAATGTGCTGACTCTCTTCCACAATGTGTTGACCTCTCTCTTCCACAGTGTGTTGACCACTCTCTTCCACAATGTGCTGACGTCTCTCTTCCACAATGTGCTGACCTCTCTCTTCCACAATGTGCTGACCTCTCTCTTCCACAATGTGCTGACTACTCTCTTCCACAATGTGCTGTTTTTCTCTTCCACAATGTGCTGACTTTTCTCTTCCACAATATGCTGACTCTCTCTTCCACAATATATGTGCTGACTTCTCTTCCACAATGTGTTGACTTCCCTTTTCCACGATGTGTTGACTTCCCTCTTCCACAGTGTGCTGACTTTCCTCTTCCACAATGTGCTGACTTCCCTCTTCCACAATGTGCTGACTGCCCTCTTCCACAATGTGTTGATTTTCCTCTTCCATAATGTGCTGACCTCTCTCTTCCATAATGTGTTGACATTCCTCTTCCACAATGTTTTGACCTTTCTCTTCCACAATGTGTTGACCTTTTTCCACAATGTGCTGACTGCCGTCTTCCACAATGTGTTGACCTCTTCTTCCACAATGTACTGGCTCTCTCTTCCACAATGTGTTGACCTCTCTCTTCCACAATGTGTTGACCTCTCTCTTCCACAATGTGTTGACTTTTCTCTTCCGCAATGTGTTGACCTCCCTCTTCCGCAAAGAGCTGAATGCCCTTTTCCACAATATGTTGAACTTTCTCTTCCATAATGTGTTGACCTCCCTCTTCCACACTGTGTTGATCTCTCTCTCTCTCTCTCTCTCTCTCTCTCTCTCTCTCCTCTCTCTCTCTCTCTCTGCCACAATGTGTTGACTGCCCTCTCCACATGTGTTGACCTCTCTCTTCCACAATGTGTTGACTGCCCTCTGCCACAATGTGTTGACTTCTCTCTGCCACAATGTGTTGACTGCCCTCTGCCACAATGTGTTGACTTATCTCTGCCACAATGTGTTGACTGCCCTCTGCCACCTCTCTCTTCCACAATGTGCTGACCTCTCTCTGCCACAATGTGTTGACTGCCCTCTGCCACAATGTGTTGACCTCTCTCTGCCACAATGTGTTGACCTCCCTCTTATACAATGTGTTGACCTCTCTCTTCCACAATGTGCTGACTTCCCACTTGTACGATCTGTTGTCTTCCCTCGTCCACACTGCGGGTTAACATCCTTCTTCCACAGTATGTTGACTTCCCTCTTCCACAATGTGTTGACTTTCCTCTTCCACAATGTGTTGACTTTCCTCTCCCACAATGTGTTGACTTTCCTCTTCCACAATGTGTTGACTTTCCTCTTCCACAGCGTGTTGACTTTCCTCTTCCACAGTGTGTTGACTCTCCTCTCCCACAGTGTTGACTTTCCTCTTCCACAGTGTGTTCACTCTCCTCTTCCACAGTGTGCTGACTTTCCTCTTCCACAGTGTGTTGACTTTCCTCTTCCACAGTGTGTTGACTCTCCTCTCCCACAGTGTTGACTTTCCTCTCCCATAGTGTGTTGACTTTCCTCTTCCACAGCGTGGTTGACTCTCCTCTTCCACAGTGTGCTGACTCTCCTCTTCCACAAAGTGTTGACTCCCTCTTCCACAATGTGTTGACTTTCCTCTTCCACAGCGTGTTGACTTTCCTCTTCCACAGTGTGTTGACACTCCTCTCCCACAATGTTGACTTTCCTCTTCCACAGTGTGTTGACTTTCCTCTTCCACAGTGCGTTGGCTTTCCTCTTCCACAGTGTGTTGACCCTCCTCTTCCACAGTGTGCTGACTTTCCTCTTCCACAGTGTGTTGACTTTCCTCTTCCACAGTGTGTTGACTCTCCTCTCCCACAGTGTTGACTTTCCACTTTCACAGTGTGTTGACTCTCCAATCCACAGTGTGGTGACTCTCCTCTTCTACAGTGTGCTGACTCTCCTCTTCCACAGTGTGCTGACTTTCCTCTTCCACAGTGTGTCGACTCTCCTCTTCCACAGTGTGTTGACTTTCCTCTTTCACAGTGTGCTGACTTTCCTCTCCCACAGTGTTGACTTTCCTCTTCCACAGTGCGTTGAGTTTCCTCTTCCACAGTGTGTTGACTCTCCTCTTCCACAGTGTGCTGACTCTCCTCTTCCACAGTGTGCTGTCTTACCTCTTCCACAGTGTGCCGACTTTCCTCTTCCACAGTGTGTTGACTCTCCTCTTCCACAGTGTGCTGACTCTCCTCTTCAACAGTGTGCTGACTTTCCTCTTCCACAGTGTGTTGACTTTTCTCTTCCTCAATGTGTTGACTTCCTCTCCCACATTGCGTTGACTCTCCTCTCCCACAATGTTGGCTTTCCTCTTCCACAGTGTGTTGACTTTCCTCTTCCACAATGTGTTGACTTTCCTCTTACACAGTGCGTTGGCTTTCCTCTTCCACAGTGTATTGACCCTCCTCTTCCACAGTGTGCTGACTTTCCTCTTCCACAGTGTGTTGACTTTCCTCTTCCACAGTGTGTTGACTCTCCTCCCCCACAGTGTTGACTTTCCTCTTCCACAGTGTGCTGACTCTCCTCTTCCACAGTGTGCTGACTCTCCTCTTCCACAGTGTGCTGACTCTCCTCTTCCACAGTGTGCTGACTCTCCTCTTCCACAGTGTACTGACTCTCCTCTTCCACAGTGTGTTGACTCTCATCTTTCACAGTGCGTTGACTTTCCTCTCCCACAGTGTGTTGACTTTCCTCTTCCACAGTGTGTTGACTCTCCTCTTCCACAATGTGTTGACTTCCCTCTTCCACAGTGTGTTGACTTTCCTCTTCCACGGTGTGTTGACTCTCCTCTTTCACAGTGCGTTGACTTTCCTCTCCCACAGTGTGTTGACTTTCCTCTCCCACAGTGTTGACTTTCCTCTTCAACAGTGCGTTGAGTTTCCTCTTCCACAGTGTGTTGACTTTCCTCTTCCACAGTGTGCTGACTTTCCTCTTCCACAGTGTGTTGACTTTCCTCTTCCACAGTGTGTTGACTCCTCTCCCACAGTGTTGACTTTCCACTTTCACAGTGTGTTGACTCTCCAATCCACAGTGTGGTGACTCTCCTCTTCTACAGTGTGCTGACTCTCCTCTTCACAGTGTGCTGACTTTCCTCTTCCACAGTGTGTCGACTCTCCTCTTCCACAGTGTGTTGACTTTCCTCTTTCACAGTGTGCTGACTTTCCTCTCCCACAGTGTTGACTTTCCTCTTCCACAGTGCGTTGAGTTTCCTCTTCCACTGTGTGTTGACTCTCCTCTTCCACAGTGTGCTGACTCTCCTCTTCCACAGTGTGCTGTCTTACCTCTTCCACAGTGTGCCGACTTTCCTCTTCCACAGTGTGTTGACTCTCCTCTTCCACAGTGTGCTGACTCTCCTCTTCACAGTGTGCTGACTTTCCTCTTCCACGTGTGTTGACTTTTCTCTTCCTCAATGTGTTGACTCTCCTCTCCCACATTGCGTTGACTCTCCTCTCCCACAATGTTGGCTTTCCTCTTCCACAGTGTGTTGACTTTCCTCTTCCACAATGTGTTGACTTTCTTTACACAGTGCGTTGGCTTTCCTCTTCCACAGTGTATTGACCCTCCTCTTCCACAGTGTGCTGACTTTCCTCTTCCACAGTGTGTTGACTTTCCTCTTCCACAGTGTGTTGACTCTCCTCTCCCACAGTGTTGACTTTCCTCTTCAATAGTGTGCTGACTCTCCTCTTCCACAGTGTGCTGACTCTCCTCTTCCACAGTGTGCTGACTCTCCTCTTCCACAGTGTGCTGACTCTCCTCTTCCACAGTGTACTGACTCTCCTCTTCCACAGTGTGTTGACTCTCATCTTTCACAGTGCGTTGACTTTCCTCTCCCACAGTGTGTTGACTTTCCTCTTCCACAGTGTGTTGACTCTCCTCTTCCACAATGTGTTGACTTCCCTCTTCCACAGTGTGTTGACTTTCCTCTTCCACGGTGTGTTGACTCTCCTCTTTCACAGTGCGTTGACTTTCCTCTCCCACAGTGTGTTGACTTTCCTCTCCCACAGTGTTGACTTTCCTCTTCAACAGTGCGTTGAGTTTCCTCTTCCACAGTGTGTTGACTCTCCTCTTCCACAATTTGTTGACTTTCCTCTTCCACAATGCGTTGACTTCCCTCTCCCAGTGTGTTGACTCTCCTTTCCACAGTGTGCTGACTTCCTTCTTCCACAGTGTCCTGACTTCAGTGCGCGCGCGCACGCACACACACACACACACACACACACACACACACACACACACACACACACACACACACACACACTCACGTGCGTGTGCGCAATCTCTTACTTTGAGCTGAGTTTTATCTGGGCTCAATTCTGAAGACTGGAACTACACAGTCGATGTTTCAAACACTTTATAACTGCTTCTTTGAGAGTGTTGCTCAAAATTCCTACCAACACTACGGTATGTTTCTCTCGGGCCTGAGTGATGCCGGAATATGGTATGAAAACAAGCGTAGAGTACCCGTCTGGCAGTCTGACAAAACAGAGCTCCGAATCCTCCGTGTCATTATCATCATTATCATCGTGTCTTCATGAGCATCATCATCATCATCATCATCATCATCATATCATCATCATTAAAATTTTGAAACCCCAAATTCCGTGGCCTTCATGCCCTGCGCTACGTGGTTATCTCATGTTCGCTTTCCTCTCCCCTTCCGTGCCCGTAGCGAGTTCTGGTCACAGTCGTCAGTACTGGCCGATTCACGGGAGCTGCAGTCGGACAGACGTGATGGCGCTCCCTAGAAGGAAGAGCAGGGAGGAACGGGTGCTCACTCACGCTGGCTCTGTGACCAAGTCATTACTGTCGTCAGTATGGAGCCTTCTAGATGATCTTTATGCGAATGTTAGATCAGTAAAGGCACCACGCAAAATTCACTTAACAAATGACTCAGCAGTAGTGCAGTGTCCCCTTTGGAGGGTTTCTTCATGACGACTTGATACTGACTTAAAACTGTCAAGGCTGTGACTGGATGACCAAGGGACAGGGAAGCGGGAGGAAGGGGTGTGTGTAGGAGGGGGGGGGGGAGGCTGTGAAGGGGGCTCGGAATGAATGGATTTGGAGCGATGCTGCTGAAGATGACACAGCCAAAAAAAAAAAGAAGAAAAAAAGGAAAAAATGTATTATTATTACATTTACTATTATTACTACTACTACTACTATTATTATTGTTATTACAGTTATTATCATTATTATTGAAAATTATTATTATTGCTGTTATTGTTATTATCATCATCATCATTATGCACATCATATTATCATTATCATTAATAACAAAAACAACAACAGTGAAAATGATGATGATGATGATGATGATGATGATAAGGGGGAGTGTGGGAGCGGAAAGTGAGGAGAAGAACGAGATCTTAAACTGAAGTAATTTCTCGTCTTTTTTAAAAGGCTCTTACAGCTATATCCATTATACAAATGAGGACACGACCGGATCCAAACTGGCGAACATGACCACAATGGCACAATGTTCTTTCGACACCCACTGCCCCCTCCACGTGTCCTTTGACTACATCGTCACCAAAGACAGCCAGCTTCTGGTGTTCCGGCAGTGCCGTCAGGACGACACGGAAACTCTCACCGACACAGGAGGTCACTGGACACATGCCAACGTCACACTGCCGGCCTGCGACTCTGATAACGCCAAGGATCAGGTGAAAACCTTGACAATTTAATTTTCCCCTTCCCAATATTTCCCGTTTTCTCTCCAGTTCCTTTCCACAATTTTACTCGGCCAATAAAAGTACTTCCCACTGAGACTGAAAAAAAATTAAGTTATTCGTTTGCTGATCTTCCGTTTACTTTTTTCGTGTTTGTTTTACTTGTTTGCCCTGCCTGAAGAAGACCGCCAGGTCCAAACGCGTCATGTGTGTCTGGTAAACTTAACGCTCCGTTCATTCGGCGGTCTAGTAAAATGTACTAACTGTAGTTTTCTTCTCTTGCCTTTTTTCTCCTTTTTTTCTATCATTCCCGGTTCGTTTACAGAACTGACAACAAAACTTGATCACTTTCTCTTTCAGGACCGGATAAACTGAACAAATGCTTTCTAGCGTCTGCGATTTCTTTTTATTCTCTTGGTCTTTGTTTTCATTAATTGCATGCAATTGAAATTAACTGTGGTACATTTGTTTCTTTCTTTCTTTTTTTGTTATAATCCTGTTGCTCTGTTGCTTTTTTCTTGTTGCGTGTGTGCGTGTAAGCGAATGAGGGGGGGGGGGGCGGTAGAGGGGGTGGTAGAGGGGGTATGTGCGTGTGCGTGTCTGTATATGTGTGTGTGTGCGCTAATGTCTAAAGGTTTCTTAGCTGCGAGAGTATACAGACGTGTAAATTTTGTTTTAGTGTTTGTCGCTTGAAGTTTTGTACAGGTTAGTTGCAAAAGCTTGCATCTGGTCACATTCCTCTCATCTTTCGGTGCAGTAAGATGCATCACAAAAAGAAGACATAAACTGATTTGTGGTGGAAAAAGATGTACACGGGCGTGCGCGCGCGCGCGTGTGTGTGTGTGTGTGTGTGTGTGTGTGTGTGTGTGTGTGTGTGTTGTGTCACGGTCAAAAATAAACACAACCAAAGTCGTGGTCCGTCGCCAGCCAAGTTGGTTGGACATAAGCTCTAACTCAAATATTCTGGGCGTCAGGCAGACGGCCCCATGTGTCGTGTCCAGCCAATTAAGCATAGCGGAGAGGCTCCACGGAGACGGTCTGTCCAGCCAGACGGACTAAGTAGCTGACCGACGCCTCGATGTCTGGTCAAACGAGTCTCGACGCCCGGATCAGACTCATCCGGCCAATTTGAGCACAGCGAGAGGCTAATCCTAATCTTCCACGGAGACAGCATCAGCCCCGTAGACAGTCGGAGTGGCTGACCAACGTCTCAACAGGTCTGGGCCAGACTGATCTAGCCAATTTACGACCAGTGCCCACAATCAGGTCGACGTCGCCGGAAAGGGAGAGGGAGAAGGTAGTGTGTGGTGGGGGTGAAATCAAGCTAATCAATTAAATGACCAATTGACCACCACAGAGAGTAAGGCGTGTAGGCGTGACTGTCATGATTTGAATATCCAATGGAATTAGAGGGAGATAACTTCGGGTACGAGGTGGTAAAAATACTGACCAATGGTACTCGCCCTTGGACACGGAGTTAGGGGATAAAGTAATGCGTGAGTGAGAAAGAGGCAGAACGAACAGAGAGACAGAGAGAGAGAGAGGTTCTGAGTGTAAGCTCTGCAGGAGAGAGGGGCAGAGAGAGAGATGAGAGAGGAGAGAACCAAGTTGTAGCATTTAGCACCAGAGATAGTCTGCAGAGGAGGGACTAAAGAGAGATGTGGAGAGAGAGAGTTGCTAACTAATGAAGAGAAAAAGAAAGAAAAGAAAAGGAAAAGAAAAGCAACCATGTCCATTTGATAGAGCAGACTAGAAGAGAGAGAGAGAGAGAGTGCAATGCGTTAATGCGGGAAGAAAAAAAGGAGAACAGATCGATGTTGATAGTCACTGTTCCATCTGAACCGGGGGGTTCGACTCATACCCGGCAGCGTCACTTCGTCAAGCCGAACCACAGACCAACGCCAGTGCCAGCAGTCTAACCTGACCAGTGCAAGCAGACCAACACCAGTGCCAGCAGTTGTGTCGTGCTTGTGAAAGTGACAGTGAAAAGAAAAAAAAGGAAAAGAAAAAGACAGTGATTCGTGAATAGTTAAGATCACCTGGCCAGGTAAAGTAGAAATCTATTTATACCCGGGTTAGTTAATGATGTTTTAGATAAATGATTTTGTGAAGTTCAGGAAAGAGAGAATGTTTTATTTTGTTTGATTCCATATGCATTGATGTTTCGTTCTTGATCATGTGTAGTAAAGTTATAGACTTTACTAGTGGTTTGATGTGACGAATGCATGATATATGAATGAGATCGTAAGCAAGCTGTGTGTTTGGGCTGTGCGCTAGTCCTTCCTCCACTGACATAACCCGAGGTTGACAATTTATTGGCGAGCCTGCCAGGATATTCTGGCCCATTTATTATAATTGTTCAACTTCTCAGAGAGGAAGCTGGGTGGGATTCAAGTGTTGTAATCCTAAGACAAGGGGTTGTCTTACTGTATGTTCCCAAGATAGTTAAATACTAGGCTTGGCATTGCTTCCAAGATAGTTAATACTAGGCTTGGCATTTCAGCCCCAGAGTACTTATTTCGCACAGATTGCCTATAATTCGCTCTCATAGTTGGGTCAGGCGCTGGGCGTCTTATAAAAACTAATTACGTTGTCCCAAGCTAATATTATCATTCATAGGATTGTGCTATTACGTCACTCGTGTCGGTAACCACCAGTCTGGCTGTCGTAGTAATAAAATCTTGTTCAAAAAAAAAAAAAAATACAATGGCGGAAGAAAAGAACACCCCTATTGAACTACTTGTGAGCGTCGCTCGTGATTTAGGCTACTCGGGAGGAGAGTTGCGAGCATTTGTTGAAAAAACAAACAAAAGATGGAAAGGGATGAGGAGCGGAAAGACGACGATGTCGCGGTTTAGAAAAAGAAGAAACAAATAAGATTAAGGATTAGGTAATCAGGAAACGCATGGAAACAGAAAAAGACAAGGGAAGCGCAGGAAACAGAAGAAAAGATTAAGGATCAGCTAATCAGGATTAGCGAAACGCTGGAAACATAAAGATTAAGAATTCATTTAGAGTTTGAGCGAGTTGAAAAACAAAGGGAGACCACCAGGTGGGTGTGCAGTTTTCCATTGACTCTGTGCGCCAGTTACGACCCCCACCAATGTTGCCAATTTTGGAGGAACCATTCGATTGATGCATACATCTGTCGTTTTCGAAACGTTTGCGGACCAGTCAGGGTTGGCCTTCAGAAGGAGTGGGCAGTTTTTTGTCAGCGCTATTTGACTGGTATGGCATTACAAGAATTTTCACTGACATTACCGGCAGATCAACAATCTGTTTTGGTGCCGTGAGGAGTCGTTGATGAGGGTTTTGAACCTCACAGAGTAAGATTCTGAAAGAAATTCGTTCTGCTTGATTGCAAGAAGGTGAACCGTACCATCAGTTTGTTGCACCGTTTAGATCACTATTTTTGATAAATGGCTTTGAGTGAGCGGTACGACAGAAGGAGTTCGCTGAATTGAAAGAGCTGGTTATGAAGGAGCAGCTTTTGTCAGGTTGCGGCCCTGAGTAACCATACATTTGAAAGAGAGACAGCCGAGCAGCAGGGGAGTTGTTTGAAGTTCGCAGAGGTGTATAGAGAGGCACGGTTTGGGCACTTAGGTTGCAGGAGAAAACAGGTGCAGGCACGGTGAGAAGAGTTGCAAGGAGACTAGGGGAGTTTTCTGGCACAACATGCAAACCCAGTGGGTGGGGCAGGATGAAAGGAGGACAAAGGGACAATAGGTGTTTCATTTGTCACAAGAAAGGGACATGGGCGAGGGATTGTCGCATGGGGTTCCAGAAGGCAGCAGCCTTGCAAGAGGTGGATAAGGGTCGTCAAGGGAAACGACCTGCAGTGGAACCCAACAGGGATCCAATCTGGAATGAGGGTGGAGTGCAGCTATGGCTAGAACTGGACTGCAGTCTGTGTCAGGGATGGAGGGCACTAGGCTGAGTGGTTCGTTACCAGTGGAGAAGAAGGGTGGATTGGCCAGCAGAGGGTGAAAGGTGTTACGAGACACTGGTTGTTCATGTGGTGTAGTTTGAAACCGCTGGTCGAGAAAGGGGCATTTGACAGGGGCCAGAAAATCCAGACCTGTACTTAAGCGATGGCAATGTGTGGGGGAGTTTCCAGTTGCAAGATAGAAGTTACGTTACCCTTACTTCTCAGGCGAGGTTGTATGCGTTTGGGTGATGGAGAAACCACCTTCATGATTTGTATTGGAAATATTCCAGGGCAAGGGATCCAGGGGATCCTAGTTGTTGACTGCTTACAGGGGCAGCAGTTTTCAAACACGGAGCAAGATGGGAAAAAGGTTGATTAAAAAACCGTTAGTCGTTCCAGCAAGGGCGAAGTCTAGGCATAGATGTGTCGCCTGATGAGTTTTAGGGCAGGCAGGAATCAAGACCCTTCGCTCGTGAAGGCTTGGGAGTTGGCAAGAGGTGGAGTGAAACAGGAGGATTTAGAGGAGGTGAGACAGAATTTCTTGTGAAAGGCGGGCTTTGTTGTACGAGTGTTCCCCCAAGGGGAAGACAGGTTAAGGTGACCACTCAGTTAGATGTTACAGCCTGGTTATCGTGACACTGTCATGTCAGTGGGTCACGAAGTCGATCATGGGGCGGGTCATCTCGGCACCAGCAAAACAGCTGAACGAATCTTGATGACTTTCATTGGCCAGGGCAAAATGGCAGGGCCATCAGCGGTTCTAATGTCATGTGACGTGTGTCAATAGAGTGGCAGCCACAAGGAGGGAGTGAAGAGGAGGAAGGGGGGCGCCTGCCTCTTAAATCAGCCTCCTTTAAATTGACAATCCATTCAGGAGGGTGGCTGTTGATCTGATTGGCCCCCCAATCGCGCCCTCGTTCAAAGGCGGGCCACAGGTATGTGTTGACGCTAGTGGACTACGCGACCAGATACCCAGGGGAAGCAGTTGCAGTGAAAGGCGTAGAAGATACGCAACAGGTCGCTGAGATCCGCGGCTGGTTAGACATCTTCTCTCCGCTCGTGGGTTGTGCCAGCCAAGTTCTCATGGGGACAGGGGGTCACAGTTCAACTAAGGGCGTGATTGAAGGAGGTCAACAGGCTGCTAGGGATCACACAGTCTCACTTACCCCTACCACCCACAATGCAATGGCTTGGTGGCGAGATTCAGGTGTGCTGACAAGGGCTATCTACAATCTTAAAGAAGCTCTGTGAGGAAAGGCCAGCAGATTGGCGACGCTACATTCCAGCGGGCTCGGTTCGCATACAGGGAAGCCCCCTCAGGATAGGCACAGGCTTTTCGCATTTGAGCTTGCTTGTTATGGGCGGGACAGTTCGGGGACAGGGCATTCTCAACGAGCCTGTGGTCCGGAGAACGGAGTCAGGAAGTAGTCAAAAACCACTTATCAGTATGTGGTGGACTTACGCAATAGGCTAGAGGGAGACATGTAAGGTCGCAAGGAGAGTTTGCAGGAGGCTAGGGTCGTTTCAGAAGAAGCAAATATGAAGGAAGGTGAGAAGCCATTTCCTTCAAAGGTGGGAGATCAAGTCCTGTTACTGCTTTCCCAACGGGATCACAACAAGCTGTGGATTGCTTGGAAAATGACCATTCCCCATCATTGAAAAGGTAGATAGGACTACCGAATCGGTTGTGAATGGGTAATCAAACTTTCCATTTGCAAATTGTGTCTCCGAAATATATTCAGCGTGAGAACTCAGCACATAGGTGCAGCAGCAATCATTGATGGAGGTGAAGGAGACCAGCAGAAGAAGGGGAGATTTGTTGCCTGAGTTTCCAGGAGAAGAGTCATACAGGGAGTGTGTCACTGTATGAAGGGCTAGACAGTAGGAGACAGGAGGAAGTTAGGGGGCTCCTAGAACAGTATAGGGCGTCCCTGACTGATAAACCAGGCAGGACAACTCTAGAGACATGTACGGTGGAGTTAACATCGCAAAACCCGTACATGTGAAAGCCTACCCGATCCCATATGCCACCAAGCAAGTGATCGAGGAGGAGGTAGAAAAGATGTTGGACCTTGGGGTGATTGAACCGTCCAAATCATGTATAGTGCACCCGTTCGTCTTAGTGAGGAAAAAGTCAGGTGAGCATCGATTCTGTGTTGACTATAGACGTTGAACAGTGTCACCAAGGTCGATGCAGAGGTCATACCGAACATGGAAATCTGTTCGCTCAGATCGCCACAAGCAAGAGCCAGTATTTCACCAGGATAGATCTGAGCAAGGGTTACTGGCAAATAGCCTTGTGAGGAACTCAAAGGAAGTCAAGCATTCTCCACTCCTATGGGCTATACCAGTGGCGAGTACTCCCTTTTGGGATGGTCAACGCACCTGCAGTCTTCTCTCGGATGATGAGGAAGTTATTGACGGATTGGAAGGCGTTGTGAATTTCATGGATGACATTCTGATAGCATCCGAGACATGGGAGAGGAGCATATGAGGCAGCATAGGAGCAGTTTTAGAGGGGTTTGAGACAAGCCAATCTCACAGCCAGACCAACAAAGTGCCAGGTTGGTTTTCCAAGCTGGAGTTCCTAGGTTTTGTTGTCGGAGGCGACACAAGCAGCCAGAAAGGGGAAAGGTGGAGAAGATGATGAATTCAGAGAGACAAAGACCAAAACAGAAGTCAGGAGTCTGCTAGGTTTTATTGGTTTTTTACAGGGAGTTTGTTCCAAATTTCGCAGCAATCACGAGTCCTCTCAGTGATTTGGTCAAGGCAGGGAAACGGCAGTGGTCGAGTGGTCAGACGCTGCAGAGCAAGCACTGCAGACGGTGCTGGAAGACTAGGTTCCCGTCCCATCTTGAAGCTACCAGATATGTCAAAACCATTTTTGTTGCGGACAGATGCATCAGGCGGTGGGATAGGTGCAGTAATGTTGCAGGAGCATGAAGGGGTCGAGTTCCCTGTGAGGTATGCTGCAGGAAGTTGACAAAGTGTGAAGAAGGGTACGCACGGTAGAGAAGGAGTGTTTAGCTGTCGTGTGGGCCGTGCAGAAGTTCCACAAATACTTGTATGGGAAAGAGTTCGTGATAGAGACTGATCATCAACCACTCAAATTCCTATAACTGACATCAGTTTTCTTACCACTCAGCTTGAAGTTGTCCCTATGTTTTGACAATTTTTCTCATCTTTGGAAGCAAGATCTTAAATAAAATGACATATATTTCAAAGTTACTTTTCTAAGAACATTATACGATTTTTTAAAATTTAATTTATGGTGTTACAGATTATGTCATTATGCTTTAAACCCATCTCAGAGCAAGGAAACACACCCTTTACTACGATTAATACTATTTATATTATATATATAATAATGGTAATTATCGTGTTCTGGATCTGGATCTCCGCCTTTAGTTGTCGGTTGGCGGCTAGTTGTAGGAGCCAATGATGACTGTGATACAACTGGTTGCACAGCGCAAGACTTTAAAAGATTAAAAACAGAGGGGGATGTGGGGGGGGGGGGAGGGGGGGGGGTGATGGCGGGTTAGTGGTGGAAAACGGCCGCCTCAACCTGCCTAGTGCGGTGAAGGCACTGGCATTCTACTGCTGGACGGTGTTGTTGTCCAAGAGGTTCCACTCCTGGGGGGGTCTAATGAAAAGGAGCCTCTATATTATTGTTCAGTTCCAGTGGGTTGTATGACGAAGACTCTATTGTTGTTGTAGATCTGCCTTTGTTGGGGGTTTTGACTTACACAGTCTGCAATTGTTGTTGGCTTGATTCTCCGCCTGGTTTGATCTGCTGGGGTGAGGAAGGTTTTGGTGTATGGCAGGGACCAGGTCGCCAGCAATCTTGTACAGCATGGTGAGTCCAAGCTGTCTTCGGCGGTCCTCCAGAGGTGGTAGTTGGACGTTTCGGAGCATCCTGGTGACACAGCCTGGATCCCTGCTCCAGTAGTTATTACAAATAAAGCGGGCAGCTAGTCGCTGGACCTTTTCAAGTCGATCGATATCCTGCTTTGTGTATGGATCCATGCCACAGCGCCGTACTCAAGGGTGGACCTGACGAGTGCAATGTAGGCAAGGCGGCGACATTCCTGTGGGCGGTTACGGAGATTTCGTCATAGGAAGACCAAGGTTGATCCAGCCTCTTGCACAGCCCACGACATGGGCAGTCTATTTCAGGTCAGAAGAAATCTGTATGCCCAGGTAAGGGTTCTGGTGGACTTGCTTTAAGATTATGTTGTTCAGGCTGTAGAAGTGGCTTGACCGGTTCGAGGTGGAGAGGACATGGCATTTCTTCGCGTTAAAGCGCATCCCCCACTGGTTTGCCCACGTTTCCAAGTTTTTGAGGTCTTGCTGGACCATGAGATGGTCCTGAATGGAGCGGATTGGTCTGTACAGAAGGCAGTCATCAGCAAGAGGCGTACTGTTGACTTTACTGATGCCGGAAGGTCGTTGATATGGCACAAGAACAGCAAAGGGCCTAGCACGGTGCCTTTGGGGACCCCAGACAAGACTGCTGCTGCCTCAGATGCGTCGCCCTCCAGCACCACCCTCACCCTCTGCTTGGTAAGAAAAGTTTGCAGCCATGTCAAGATGGGTCCACGTATGCCATAGTGGTCCAGCTTCAGCAGAAGACGGTCATGAGGCACGGTGTCGAATACCTTGCTGAAGTCTAAAATGATAATGTCAGTCTGGGAGGAGAGAATGTCCTGCATGGTGGTCAACAATTGAGTCTCACAGGAATGACCAGCTCTGAATCCATGGTTTCTATCGGTGAGGATACGATGCTTTTCCAGATGGTAGTGGAGGTGACGGCAGATAATATGTTCCAAGATCTTGCATGGAACTGACGTCAGTGAAACTGGTCTGTAGTTCTCAGCCTTGTAGAGATCTCCTTTCTTTGGGACTGGTGAGACATTCGCAGACAGCCAGTCAGATGGAACTTGTCCTGTCATAAGTGAGACCTTGAATATGGCTGCCAGCGAGGGAGCGATTTTGTCTGCACATGTTCTAAGGATGCGATTCGGAATTCCATCAGGCTTTGGCTGGGTTAAGGTTCCGTAGCAGTTTTGTAATACCTTCTGTCTTGATGGTCAAATTGTCAAGTGTGGGGTATAAGCTGTTTGCTGAAAGTCTGGTAGAGGGCCCCTAGCTGGAGGTGTGAAGACAGACACAAACTGTTGTAGCAGGATGGTTGCCTTGGAGGCGCTGTCGTTGAACAGGGTGGTACCTTTCCTTAGTGGAGCGACACCTGTGCTGTCTTGTCGTCTAGATTTCACATACTTCCAGAAGGGCTTGGTATTGTTCTCTTTCATGCCGTCTTCTATTGCGGTGTTAACAAATTTCCATTCTACCTGTCGGAGTTTCCCTCTGCATTCCTTCTGAATAAAGCGAAAATTAGTCCTGTTATTAGTACGCCTCGCTTGCTTGTATAGTCTTTTCTTCCGACGGAGCAACTTGCGCAGCTTATAATTGACCCATGCCAGGTTATGGCTAGGTCATCGGAGGCTGGATGGTATGTGGCGCTCTACCGCAGACATCAAGGATGTCTTGAAGTGTGTCCACATGGGTTCAACCTCAAACTCCTTTTCCATGCCGCTGATCTCCGTTCTTTTCATCGTTCCTTTCAACAACACGGATATGACAAAGTTTGGTTTGCGTTGCCATCACGGATACCCTTTACATCAGATGAGATGGATGCTCTCAAGGAGAGCGTATTATCAATATCTAAGGCCTGATTGTTTTCATTCAACGAGTGTGCGTGTTCATTAATGACTCAGTGACCGACACTTTTCGGCCTCCTGACCACACAAAAAAATCTTGAGTCTTAAAGGAGTTGATGAAATTTTTGTTCGAACTTTGTACTCCAACAACTGATTATAGGTACATGATAAGACTTCTCCGAAGTCATTTCAGTTGTGTTCATACTTTTTTCATTATTTTCTTTACATATTTCATAGCTTCAAGGGATTCTTCATTTCCATTCTTACAAAGACCGTATTCCATTCACACTTATCTACCACCCCCATAATATTCCTGTCAAAAACATCCTCTTACGCCATTTCAAAATCTTACAATCTGATCCAAAGCTGAAATCGATCTTCCCCAAACCTCCCCTCATCGCCTACAAGGGAGACAAAAACCTTCGCGACCACCTGGTACGAACCAAGTTCAGTAAAAACACCAACTCTTCAGCCGGAAATTACCTGTACAATCAACCTGGATGTAAAACCTACACTTTCATTTCCAACATCAAAAGCATCACTGGCCCAAAAGGAAAATTCAATGTCCAATCCCATTTCACCGGTCAGTCCACCAATTCGGTGTACGTATTGAGATGTAGCCTCTGCTCAAAGTTGTAATTTGGGGAAACATATCGTATCCTCAACGAACGCTTTGTGGAACACCTCAGAGCCATCCAGACGTTTCATCCAACACCAGTGGGGATTTATTTCAACTCTGATTGCCACAGCCAAACCCATATTTCCGTCACTGCTGTTTGGCTAAACCACTCCTCAGCCCCAAAGTAAGTTCATGGAGTCCAGGATCATCTCTCGCATTGGTACCACAATCTCTGATGGACTCAACTCCCACCTCTGTCTTTTTTAGTTTGAATCATTCCAGGTCCTTGCCCTCGCTTTCCTTTCGCCCGACCTCTCCTCCATCCCTTTCTCTCTACACCCCTCCCCAAATTTCCCCATCCTACCATATTTACATTCACACCCCATGTACATATATAGCATATTTATAACATCACATGTAAAGCATAATGTCCAAACACCATCTCCACCATCCAGGTATGCATACTCATAGACACATACACATGTGAAAAATCCATACGCATATATATATATATATATATATATATATATATATATATATATATATATATATATATATAGATCAGTATATTTAAAATGCCTAAAACAATTTTTTAAGTGCTCAACCCCTTGGGGAGCAACATTAGTTAAAACAAGTTAAAAGAGGAATCTTAAAACTATCTACAAATTTGTTTCGAGCGTGTTGCGCTGTCATCAGGATGGTTTTTGGTTTGCCCACCGCCGATGTTATATACCGTGTGGGCTCCCGTTTGCGGTTGTTTTGCACGTGCGGGTTGGCTGCACGTGTTTTTGGGGGGCTTTCAGGTTGTTGTTTTGGGTGTGTTCACTAACAACGATTTCCATTATGCCTGCAGTTGTTTACTATTTCTGTTTTGGTGTTTAAAGTTGCTAAGTGTGGTTTGCATAGTATTAACCATTTTTCAGTTTAAACATAGGTTGCACCTTTTTGAAACATTGCTGTATGGTGATGCTCTTTTTATGATTTTCCAGGATATATTGTAGCTTGTTTTTGCGTCTTTAAGTTTCCAGATATATTTGCTCAGTTCTGTTTGGTTTTTATATTTTTCTTTTTAAATGACTGTTTGTGGTTTGCATATTGGTTTTGAAGTGGTTTTCAGTGATCCCTATGTATGTTTCTTTTTCATTTTCTGATGTCACAGTAGCCTGGTATACAATGTTGTTGTGAAGACATTTATTGTTTAGTGGGCACTGCTCCTTTCTGGTGCAATTGCAAGATTTTCCTTTCTTCACCCTTCTTTGCTGTGTTGATTTTCATTTTGTTGGATGCGTCAATTAGGTTTTTGAGGTTGGGCATACATGAGTACGATAGTTTGACAGTGTAGCCCACACGCTATATAACATCGGCGGTGGGCAAACCAAAAACCATCCTGATGACAGCGCAACACGCTCGAAACGAATTTGTAGATAGTTTTAAGATTCCTCTTTTAACTTGTTTTAACTATATATATATTATATATATATATATATATATATATATATATAATATATATATATATATATATATTTTTTTTTTTTTTTTTTTTTTTTTTTATAGGAGTTTCCACCCAACCCTTTATCCCCCACCCCACTCCTGTTTTCTTTCTTTTTTCTTTTTTTGTCCTCATACACACCCTCAAGTGCCCCCTTCCAAGAATAAGACTCTCCTCTACCACTCTCTCACTTTATTTTACACACTCCCAAGCACCCTCTTCAAAAATAAGACGTCTCTTCCACTCTCTCTTTTCTCTATCTCTGGTTCTGTTTGCCATTTCCCTCTATCTGCCTCTCTTTTTCCTCGAGGTGAAATGAGATTGGGCACTGAATTTTTCTTTCCCCCATTACACACACACACACACACACACACACACACACACAACACACACACACACACACATACACATATACACGTGTGTGCGCGCACACACACAATATTTACACACACATGTGCGCGCGAGCACGCGCGCAGGCACACACACACACACACACACACACACACACACACACACACACACACCTTTAAGCACGTAATCGTCCGTTTACGTATACGTGTTCATACGTCATTTCCTATACGTACTTATTTGTTTTCCTTTTAATGTCACAAGTCCTGAAGACGGTCTATGACCGAAACGTTGTTGATAATTGTTCTGTTTTTCACTTTTTTCTGTTTTAAAATCTTTTGAGAATCCTCAGACATTTAGCATTTTGCACAGAAGATCAGCGGTCAAAATCTGTTCCATTTTTACGTGATTTGAAATATAACACTGCCATCAAGACCTGGATGGGTCCATAGTTGACTTTTGATGGTATTTTCATGAACCTGATTTTCTAATATTTTTATCGTTATAATCATCGTTATCATTACTATTACTGCTAACACTATTATTATGGAAATGAAATAAGGCAGGGAACAGTAGACAATAAACAGTAAACAAGTGGGGTAACTTTTGCTCCCATAAGAAAACCAAACACAGAGTAACTTTTATTCAATACCGGCACAGCCTTTTAAACTTGAATAAAGTCAGACAAATACATAGACGAACAAAAGTTACCCCAGTTGTTTACTGTTTACTATTATTATGATCATCATAATTAACTCCTTTGTTCCCCTTCACAACGGCCTCGTTTTCATTCAATGCCCATCTTGCGTCGAATATGAAAAATAAGTGATTGTTTATTCTTCCTTTCCAATGTCCTGATTGTTGTTTACTTGCCTGAGGTCGAAATGCGTCGTGTTTTGCCTTGTGACATGTTTGTCCTAGTTTTGGGTGCACTCACTAAGAATCATTCTTAAAATTTGATGACAATTTAAAGGGGTTCTCACCCATTTTTACAACTCTATTTGACCAAATACACGGTTTTGGTATGTGGTCGTATTGCGAACCCAGCCCCGAATCAGCCGCCTGTGCTCTCATCTTGCAGTGAGAGCAGCATTTCTTGCGGACCGGGAAAGCGAGAGGCTGAAACAGGAACGAGAGCCTCGATTTCGATAAAAAAAGGGGGGGGGGGGGGGGGTCCCGATTGATGACGTAGAAAAGCCAAGTCACTCTTCGTGTTCGGCTGATAGTGAGATGGGGCGAATGTGTGCTGTGTCTGGTTGCGGAATTTCATCAGGAAATAAGCAAAGAGTAAGCGTTCATGCTTTTCCAGGTGCTTCCAGCCAGTTTAGGCGATTGTGGATAAATGTTGTCACCACAACGAGGAAAGATTTTGTTCTTCGGGACAGTTATCATGGCATTTGCTGTCGTCACTTTGAAGAGCAGTTTCCAAGACCAACATATCTGGTAGGTAAAGGTGGAAGCTGGAATTCGGATCCGAAGACAGCTGAAAGAGGATGATGTGCCAACTATTATAACAAAAAAATGTATTAAATCACTCTCTGTTCATTCGCCGGCTGCAAGTGCAAACCTCAAACGCAACAGTGACACGGATTCTGTCAGGAGCAAGAGAGCCAAACTCAGAGACGTAAAGAAGGTAAGGTTTGTGGAATGAGTGGTTGATCTTTTTGTGTTTCATTTCATTCTCAGTGCATGGTTGGTTGTAAAGATAGTTGTTGGTTTTTGTAGAGTGTTGGCTCAAACTGAAACATACATTGTTACTTCTGTCACACATACCAGAGTCTAGAGGCAGTCAGTCAGTCACATTGCCTGCTGTCACTGAAACTGTTGCATGTTTGTGATTATTTTTTTCCCCTGCTGTTGCTGTTTCCAACAAAACTGAAGGTCTGATTCTTATTAACAAGAAAGTGTCCATGTCCACAAATAACAGCTTGTTGGACTCCAGTGAATAATAGTTTGGGTTTTTATTTTTCAGGACATTGCTGAACATCAGGCACCCCTGCAAGTTCAAGTTTCCGCCCATCAACCATATGCTTTAGTAAGTGAATTATTCATCAGTATTTGGATACAGGATGGTGACAGTGTGCATTTTAAGATATATGCAGTTGTGGTATGTCTGTATGCTATAAACTGCCCTGGTGAGTAAGAGAATAATGAGCTTAGATCTGCAGCTTAGATCTGATGTACGCATCATTTTTTTTAAAAACAGCCAGAATCTTTGACTGCAATATATTGTAAAAGACCCCTCAGATTCTAATTGTCATTGTGGAACTTCAGAATTTAAGTGGAGGGAGTGAGATTGAAAATGAAGAATGTAAAAAAAAAGTGTGTTGGTGTGTGTGGGGGGGGGGGGGGGGACTGAAAGTGAACAGCTATTAAAAAGATTTCTATAGCAGGGAAGAAACTTAGTGTGATGATGCAGTAGCTGACAACTCCTGTTCAAAGGAAAAAAGCATTATCTGATAGATCTGAAGGAAAATGTGGTGTATCACATTAATCATTTTAAAGTTATTTACATACTACGGTAATGTGTGTGTGTGTGTGTGTGGTGTGTGTGTGTGTGTGTGTGTGTGTGTGTGTGTGTGTGAACAGATGTATGTATGTGCATGTGTTATATCATGTACTATCTGTGTCGTGCGCATGTGTGTACATGTACATAATAATGGTCACCTGTACAAATAATGTCGAACTGCCTGGAAAGAAACACAAGCGTCTGATGGCGAGGGAGGTGGTACTGTACAAGGAGCTGTAGGTTCAAACTGGTACGGCTGAACTCCATACACTTCAGTGAAAATTCACGTTCGATGTCCTCTTCGTTGGAACTTGACTCGTAGCTGGGAGCATCTGCCATTATCACCGGAAAATAGTTGAGTTTTACGTCCTCATAGCGAAAGCTTTTAGGGACATGTCTTTCATTCCGGTCGTTTGGCATTTATACGTCACTTGCGGAATCCCGACTCTCGTCTCTTACCGTACTGTGCTCGGCAATCTCCGTGGCGAGTCACGATTTGGCCACTTGCATAACCCGAAACACGGATAGAAGTGAGTTCCAGAAGAAAA
>CM031603.1:34056437-34063937 GCA_018398815.1 Conus ventricosus
GTGAAACATCTCCAGTAAAATCCACCACAGACAATGGACCAACACCATTAAAATTCACCACTCACATTGAAACATCTCCAGTAAAATCCACCCCCGATAGTGAAACACCTCCAGTAAAATCCACCACAGATAGTGGACCAACACTGTTAAAATTCACCACTGACATGGAAACATCTCCAGTAAAATCTGCCACAGATAGTGAAACATCTCCAGTAAAACCCACCACTGATAGTGAAACATCTCCAGTAAAATCCACCACAGATAGTGAAAGATCTCCAGTAAAATCCACCACAGATAGTGAAATATCTCCAGTAAAATCCACCACAGATAGTGAAATATCTCCAGTAAAATCCACCACAGATAGTGAAACATCTCCAGTAAAATCCACCACTGACAGCGAAACATCTCCAGTAAAATCCACCACAGATAGTGAAACATCTCCAGTAAAATCCACCACAGATAGTGAAACATCTCCAGTAAAATCCACCACAGATAGTGAAACATCTCCAGTAAAATCCACCACAGATAGTGAAACATCTCCAGTAAAATCCACCACAGATAGTGAAACATCTCCAGTAAAATCCACCACAGATAGTGAAATATCTCCAGTAAAATCCACCACAGATAGTGGAACACTGTCAAAATCCACCACTGATAGTGAAACATCTCCAGTAAAATCCACCACAGATTGTGAAACAACACCATCAAAATCCACCACTGACAGTGAAACATCTCCAGTAAAATCGACCACAGACAGTCAAACATCTCCAGTAAAATCCACCACAGATAGTGAAACATCTCCAGTAAAATCCACCACATATAGTGAAACATCTCCAGTAAAATCCACCACAGATAGTGAAATATCTCTAGTAAAATCCACCACAGATAGTGGAACACCGTCAAAATCCACCACTGATAGTGAAACATCTCTAGTAAAATCCATCACGGACAGTCAAACATCTCCAGTCAAATCCACCACAGTTAGTGTAACATCTCCAGTAAAATCCACCACAGATACTGGAACAATACGAGTAAAATCAACCACTCACAGACAAACATCTCCAGAAAAATCCACCACAGATAGTGAAACATCTCCAGTAAAATCCACCAAAGATAGTGAAACAACACGGTCGAAATCCACAAGTGAAAGCAAAACATCTCCAGTAAAATCCACCAGATACAGTGGAACAACACCATCAAAATCAACCACTGACAGTGAAACATCTCCAGTAAAATCCACCACAGATAGTGGAACAAAACTGTCAAAATCCACCACTGACAGTGAAACATCTCCAGTAAAATCTGCCACAGATAGTGGAACAAAACTGTCAAAATCCACCTCTTACAGTGAAACATCTCCAGTAAAATTCACCACAGACAGTGAACCACCTCCAGTAAAATCCACAACAGATAGTGAAACATCTCCAGTAAAATCCACAACAGATAGTGAACCACCTCCAGTAAAATCCACAACAGATAGTGAAACATCTCCAGTAAAATCCACCACAGATAGTGAAACATCTCCAGTAAAATCCACAACAGATAGTGAAACATCTCCAGTAAAATCCACCACAGACAGTGAAACATCTCCAGTAAAATCCACAACAGATAGTGAAACATCTCCAGTAAAATTCACCACAGACAGTGAAACAACTCCAGTAAAATCCACCACAGACAGTGAAACAACTCCATTGAAACACACCACAGATGGTGATAAATCCACCACGGATTCTGAAACGTTTCCAATAAAATCCACCGCACAGCGCAAAACATCTCAAACGAAACTCACTGCCAGTTATGTCACATCCACGGTGAAACCGACCACAATTACCAACACACCTCCGGTGAGATTCACCACAGATTCTTACACAATTCCAGTAAAACCCACCACATATTTCCACACATCCCCTCCAGTACAACACACCACAGATACTGCAGCATCATTCCCTGTAAAACCCACAACAGACACCGACACGTCTTCCACAGGAGAGACTTCCAGAGAAACGCCAACGTCAACCCACTCGTCCACATCTGACTCATCAACCAGTACAGGGTCAGTGACCTCAGGACGAACGCTTCATCAACGGTCCACGCCACAGCACGTACCCACCATTTCTCGCCTGTCAACCTTGGTACATGCGGCGTCATCGTCGTCACCAGTTGACGAATCACCGACATCATCGCCACTTTCGTCGTTGTCCTCACAGCCCTCGTCTAAGTCATTTTCATCATCGACGTCTCTGTTGCCGTTGTCCACAAAATCCCTGTCTTGGCAGACAGTGACAGGAACACGATCTGGCATGTTCAGAGGATCCAGTTCTGATGGTATGTGTCTGCCGCCCCCATCCCCCTCCATCCCCCACTCACCCTCTCTCTCTCTCTCTCTCTCTCTCTCTCTCTCTCTCTCTCTCTCTCTCTCTCTCTCTCTCTCTCAACATGCCACAGGTATGTTTCTTTGAGTCTCCTCCGCCCCTCTACTTTCTCCACTACATTCCTCTACCCACCTCTCTCTCCCCTTCCATCCTCTCTGCCTCTCCATCCAATGCGCATAACCATTTTTTTCCTATGTCCTCCCTCCCTCTACCCAAAAATCACCTCTCTCTCTCTCTCTCTCTCTCTCTCTCTCTCTCTCTCTCTCTCTCTCTCTCTCTCTTTCAATGACAGCAACGTCTTTATATACATATATATATATATATACATATATATATATATATATATGTGTGTGTGTGTGTGTGTGTGGGGGAGAGAGAGAGAGAGAGAGAGAGAGAGAGAGAGAGAGAGAGAGAGAGAGAGAGAGAAAAGAGAGAGAGCGAGAGGATGGGGGAGAGACAGAAAGCATGCAAGCGTTTTTGTGGATATATCGACATTAAATCATATCCAAAATCCATTGATTATACGAACTAGTCTGTGCTCATGCTCCTTGCAATACGCTTTCTGTTATTTAGCAAACGTTTGATCATTCAGTGTGTGTGTGTGTGTGTGTGTGTGTGTGTGTGGTGTGTGTGTGTGTGTGTGTGTGTTGTGTGTTTCATTTGCACATTTCCTGACATTTCTTTGTCTCTCAATCTGCATGTATATCTCCCTGTCCATACAGTAGCGAGCTAGCAGTAATCAAATCCGATGCTCGCTTTTTTTTTGTCCCAAGGTACCTCTGCGGGCTCATCACCTTCATCACGTCCAACGGAGCCTACCGATAAGTTATCTCCCCTGACCTCAACGTCAATTATAAGGACCAGCAAGGAACTGTCCACGGCAGAAACAGGTACTGATACGGACAGCAGACCTCTGAAAACTTCCACAGTACCTTCCCTGCCAGCTTCCACTGCCACTTCCTCACAGCCGTCCTCAGATCAGCCCAAAGGAAACATCGTCATCATCGGCAGCATTATCGGAGCTGTCGTCTGTCTCGCCCTAATCGTTGTGGCCACTGTCAGCATCTGCAGCAAAGTTCGTGGCAAAGGGAGAGTCACGCCATTCGATGACGAAATGCTCGACAATGAGGGTCCCAGGCAACGATCACACAAGGGTACGAAGAATTCGGGTCCTACGTCTGACCAAAATTCCCAGACAGGGCGAGACGATAACCAGGATTTGAGCTTTTGCAACGCTGTGTATGAATCTTCCGAGATACTGCCGCTAAAAGAACAACATCGTTCACGGCTGCGTCCTCAAAGATGAGAACGCGCACAAATACCCGAGAGGACTTTCGCTGATATCACCTCAACTGGAGCCAGACCCAGACGCCTGCCACCGACCCAAAGTATGATTACGAAACCAGCAGAGTGAGACAGGGTTCTGTGCAAGAACGTCACGTAACGACACTTTGAGGATATCTGTCCTCTCTATCCCATTAAACCAGATGTTGAGATGTGCGTAATCCTACAATATTTCAAATACATGTTTACCATTGAGAACTTTCATTCATACTAAGTTGTTCTACATTTATCGGTGAGTTGATTTTAACGTGGTGACAGCCCTGATGTGGCCCTTTGCGGTCGGCTGGGCTGTAAGCAACATTATTTTATCTTATCTTCTACATTAATTTTCTTTTGACGTATATTCTCTTGGCGGTGTCTTTAAAGGAGAAGAAAGAGAACCCTTAATGAAGCAGTGCGTTGATAAGGAAAGAAGGGTTAATGTAAATACTGGAACAAGCCATGATCAAAACAAATGAACAACTAAAAGAGTTGGCTTATCAAACAAAAGCAAGAACGACCCGGCCCTTTCCCCACCTCGCAGAAAACATATTAAACAATGCAATGCATTGTAGATATGAATACAAATAATATAATTCTAAACAAGAAACGTAAATTTAAGCAAAGCCTCCATATATTTGTTTTTCTATGAGAATGAAAAACTTCGATCTAAATTGTTTGGGTAGACGGGAATTTCGAAAGTTCCTCTCGTATGAACAAAAGGCAAACTACTTTAGCTATTAAGAAAGGTAATCCACTGTGAAATCTGCAACATTTCTGTGTGACTTACTGTTTACCTCATTGTTTGGGGAATGAATAATAAGGCAGCTACCCCTCTCCTGCCCCTATTACCCCGCAAGTGCCTCGCTTTGCCCTCACCATTTGTCTCCTCCCGTGTATCTTTTTCTGTACAACAAATATTGGATTACTGATTCTACATTTGCATGAAATTAGTTCATACATCCTACGAATATTTAAAGAATACAGTCACGATGATCACCACTTAATTCTCTTTTTCATCAATATGCCTTTCCACTCCCCCGCCTCCCCATTTCTTTTCTTTACTTCCAGACTGATGAATATGGTAATGGATTGCTTTCTTATAGGAAGTGGGAGATTGTTTATTATGTACATGGGGTGGGGTGGGGGATGTCCTTCCTGCTGTTTATGTATGTTTGTATTGTTATGTGCAACGTCATGCATTTCTGGTGCGTGCATTAACACTGTAGGCTGCAATGTGACAGCGTGCTCCATAAGACAAGCTTGATATTACGACAATATTTAGTTCGTAAAGAATTGCCTATTAGTCTGAATGTTAGACATGAAATAGGTCTGCAGGTCGTGACAAAGTCTGTGAGAGTTTGATATACATGCCAGCTGACATCCATTAAAAAAATATTTGATTTAAAGTTGAGATAAACAGGACAGTAGACAAGTGTATTCTTCTGCCTAAGTTCTACCGACCAATTATGAAATGAGCGATTAATTAAATCAGCTGATGTGTCATTAAGAAATTAAAATCGTCATACGCCCACAGTTAATAATGTATTTAGTTGTGTTACTCCACGTCTTTTAACTGTATTAACCATGAGCAGCAGAAGGTGTATGTATTTTGCACACGTTTTTCGTTGGTTTGAAGTGTCGCTGGTTTCTCCCCATTTTTGTTTATCTTCATTCATGCCTTTTTTTTTTCTCTTTTCCTTTCCAGCGTGGGTAACCGTCATTTATCCCGATTGTACGTCCATGTTTCATACACTTTACAGGTTTTTGTCAGCTGAAATAAAAATGAAAAGATATTTGAAAGAAAAAAAAGTCTGAGAGAATTTCGTTGAAATCAACATCGTAGTTTTTACATAATCTTCCTGATCGGAAGCTGGGTCAGCCATTTGAAACGAATCAGCACTACAGCTGAATTATGTGAATAACCCACCGTCTCCCTTTTCACCAAAGTTTGCCTGAAATTGCTTCAGCAGGTTTTTCTTTCACTATCTTGCCGACAAATAACCAAACCAACTGATGCGATTTTACTTCCTTGCCTAAAAGTAAATTAGGCTGGACAGGAAGAGATTAGACTGGTTCCATTTCAGAGAAATCGGCTTAATTAAAGAGTAGTACGCAAATATGAGTCAGAAGTGTCAAATAGGTTTTTTCTGAAGGATTAAGGTATGCTGAATCCATTTTTGCCATTTAACATGAGCAGTTTTGCGCCGTTCACAAGATATAATTAATTATTCAAAATGGCGTCCACGCTACGCCACACGTTGCATATAGTAAAATTATCTTCTTTTTTTCGCGAATTTTAGTCATTACAGTTGTTTTCAAGAAAATAACGATGATTTAGTGTGTGACATGACACTTTTCTAATGATAGACAAGAAACAATCATGAAAATAGACGAGTTTCGGAAACGAAAAACGACCGTTATACTGTCAGTCATAATTACACTGATTTGCAGCTAAAATTTGAAGAAAGGAATTATTTCAGCTTCATCAGAATTGATCTTTTCAATGGCAGTGGTGAATAAGCAAGGAAAACAAACGATGCTTCAGCTTTTGTCAGTAATGCTGACGAAAGCAGGCAGGTTTCAAAACCAAACACTAGCTCACATAAAAATTAGGGGGGCGAAGTAGATTTGCCCAAAAAAGTCTAACCAAGATTTCTTAGACGAATCCACATGATTGAATTGGTGCTGATCTCCAAAAATAAAAAATGATTTTAGCCAGGATGAAATTGCGAGATGCTCTCAAAACAAACACAAAAAAAAAGGTCATCACTGATTGAATTCGCGTTGTTCTCCAAATAAAAACAAAACGCCCATTTAGTTGGTTTTTAATTTTTTTTTTTTTTTTTTTTGGGGGGTGCAATATCCTCCTGGTCCCCGTCTACTACACCTGTGCTAGCACATACGGTCAAGGAGATAAAATAAACTCAATTTAACATTGATTTGCAGCATGAAAATTGAAACAAAACAAAACCACTCAAATGAGGTCCATCAGAACTGTCATTTTTATGTGCAGAGTTTCCGTTGAGCTTACATTCCTAAGCTTCCGTCAGTTTGTGCTCCTCGGTACCGGTACTCATCATTCAACCCTTGATCTATACGAGCACAATGGAATCAGTCACTGAACACAATATACCACAGTCATCCACATTTGTATCAGTAATCATTTCGGCAGAGGTCTCCGCTTGTACTGCAGATACATGCCGAAGTACATGGGAGCCTCTTCCTTCTGCAATTGCAATTGTTGCTTCTGCACTGTGTGGTACACTTGCAAGTGATGAGTTCGATGCAGGACGTTGGCAATGAAGGCAAGGAGGTCAAGGTTGGAACCAGAGCACCACTCTGAATTTTCCATCCCATAGTCTCTGGTGGGGGCAGTTCAGGACGCTGTTTGTCTGTCTGTCGCCATACTGATGCTTGATAATGTGACGCTTGATGTGGAAGGACAAAGCATCATGAGTTGGGGGTAGGGTCTCCAACAGGTGGGCTGAGCAAAGAGGGTTGACCTGGCACTGTCCACAGAAACTGTAGCGTTAATCTTGTAGACTTTACATATGAAGGCTTCTGCAGTAGCAGAGGTTTGGTCACTGAGGTCGACTTTGCCGAGATTTGACAGGAGGTCGTGATATTCCTTGTAGACATTCCAGCAGGATTTCTTGGTGTGGCCAGCCAAAAAAGAAGTGGTGTCAGATCCCCTGTCAACGAGTGAAACCCTGACAAGTTGCTGAGGATATGAACATCAAACTGAGCTGCCACTGAATGAATTGGGATATATTTTGGTTTTCTGGAGGTTCCAGCCTTCATC
>CM031603.1:34069411-34071911 GCA_018398815.1 Conus ventricosus
TTTCAATACTTGTCTGTTCCTTCGTTTTCCGGCTCAGTCATTCTATTTCTGCTTTTTTGTGTGAAATAGTTTCGCACCACATAACAACTAAACAGCTCCACATTCTCGAATACGCAAATAACCGTCGGAAACCGTGTTAGAGTGACTAAACCAATCTTACCGAAAACATGGGAAACAGCGGGCAGATCGAAGTCGGCGTGCCACTGGTGTAATTCATATTCTTCTAACTGGATTGGTCCAGACCATGCACTGGGTTTGAAGCACACGAAATACGCAGCAACCAGAAGTAGACACCACAACCACCGAGAACCCCGAGCCTAAAACGATCTGTGACTCTCATGCTTCCCCCAGCCTCATCCTCGTCATTGCCCCTCCGTCTTCCCCAATCCCTCCCCGCGCCCAACCCCCCCCCCCCCCCCCCCCCCCCCATCTCTCTCTCTCTCTCTCTCTCTCTCTCTCTCTCTCTCTCTCTCTCTCTCCTCTCTCGTTTCGTTCCTCTCATGCACGGCTGAAATTATCCCCACTCCCCCATACCACGTCCATCCCTTGCCACCCATCCTCTCTCTCAATCTGAGTGTGTGTGTGTGTCGGTGTGTATGTGTGTGTGTGTGTGTGTGTGTGTGTGTGTGTGTGTGTGTGTGTGTGTGTGTGTGTGTGCGCGCGCGTGCGCGCGCGCGCGCGCGTGCCTGTGTGTGCGTGTCTTTTGAGCTCAGTTCCTTTTTGTATTCAACTAAATGTTCTTTTTATTGCATTTTTTTTCCTTCTCCTTCTTCTTTTCATTCATTGGTGTGATTATCCACGCTGCAAATGTTTACATTTCATTTTCTATACTAATTTGTCGTGGACATAAGCAAACAAGGTTATAACTAAGTGCTTACCCTCATTAGAATAGTCATTTCCGTTTTTCGTGCCCTCATCTCCTCCTCCCAACCCCCTCCCCACCATCTCCCACAGTCGACCTCCATCGAAATTTCCAACACCTCATTCCCAACCCTCACACCCCCCTCCGTCTCTCTCTCTCTTCTCTCTCTCTCTCTCTCTCTCTCTCTTCCCCCTTTTTTCAGGGCTCGCGGTCTCCCCCCCCCCCCACCCCACCCCTCTGCGGCTCGCGGTCTCCGCCCCCCCCCCCCCCCCCTCTCCTGCGCTCCCGCTGTGATTGGGGGGTGGGGGAGGGGGACGCGGGGCGGGGAGAACAGCAACAAGGCCTGTTCTTAATTTACCTGGGTGACAAGTATTACAAAGGTTCGAGGATATCTATGTTGGTATTACAATAGTGTTGCTTATCAACCTTAGGAAATATTGTCTCAGTTAACTAGTATGTTTTGTGAATATCTATCTATAATATGTTTACTGACGTAAATTCTAGGGATGGTTTTTCAGTTCTTGATTGCAATGAAGTCACTACATTATTCAACCTACCCTAACCCCATCTAACCCTAACCCTAAACCTAACTCGAGTTTTGGGAAGAAAAAAAAACGATCTCTGAAAACAAGGCCTTCAAAGCGAGAGAATCAGGAATCCCCAATTCTGAGGCTGGCGTCTCCTTACTGAGACTAAACTTATGCAAGCGAACGAGAACTATGTTTCATTTCATTTGATGCAGTTTTCTTTGGAAAAATCGAAAATTTGACGCTGCGAACTCTTTGTGTGCAGACCTTTGGCCTCACAATAATTGGCGCGGCGTTAAACGTGCGTCAAGAGTCAAGAGTCTGTCGCTTCCCCCTAATTATTTTAAATATATATATGAGTCCAGTCTTTTTAAAACACTAAGTACTCTGATCACAGTCTCAATCACAATACTTGCATATACGAAAGCTTCTGCAGACATTTTACATGTTGAATCTTGTACCCAATCGATCTATGTTTTCTTTTCTTTCCACACAGAAGGGCTGCAACTTACCCATGCAATCATCAAGACCGCTCTGACCTGACCCACTCACGAGCGAAGGTTATCGTTTATCTTTACAGAAAACAATATCGTTGGAATGACTGGCTACGGCAATCAGGGCACGGTGTAGAGAAAGGTGCCGCCAGCCTAATCAGTGTCGGCTCTCTCGCTCTCTGGATAAATGTATGGAGACATCAAGTGTTTGTTGATGAAGTTTTCCTGAATGATGATAAAGACAAACGACTTATCCCTGGGACTGTTGTTCTATCGTTATCTTCTTACCTCTCCCTCACTCAAAATCCCCTCACGCATTTACACACCTTCTTTCGTGTGTGTGTGCGTGTGTGTGTGTGTGTGTGTGTGTGTGTGTGTGTGTGTGTGTGTGTGTGTGTGTGTGTGTGTGTGTGTGTGTGTGCGTGTGTGCGTGCGTGTGTGTGCGTGCGTGCCCTGCGTGCGTGCCCTGCGTGCGTGCCCTGCGTGCGTGCAAGTGTGTGTGTGTGTGTGTGTGTGTGTGTGGTGTGTGTGTGTGTGTGTGTGTGTGTGTGTGTGTGTGTGTGTGCGTGCGCGTGTGTGCGTGTGTGTGTGGATGTACGCACGCACGCACACACGAG
>CM031603.1:34076911-34110061 GCA_018398815.1 Conus ventricosus
TGTATCCAAATATATTGTCAGAAGTCTTTCTGTTGAAAATTCAGTTACTGAAGAAATACTGATTGATTCCAGTAAAGATTTTCCTAGGAGGTCTAAAAACATATCTTGCATTCAACCAATTAGAAACTACACATCTGACTTTATGTTACATTGTAATATTGATATTACTGCTATACCAGAATTTCCTGCAGTACCTCCAATGCCTCCTTGGGAGCACCTAAATGCTTCTTTTGATTACAAATACACTTTGGTAAAGAAAAGTGATAATGTAAATATTTTAACAACTGAAGTTCGTGAACATCTAGAAAACAGCTATCCAAATCATCTAAAAGTGTTTACAGATGGGTCGGTAATGGAATCCTCTGACAGTGGTTCAGGCTTTATAATACCAACCTTAAATGTCAGGAAATCATATTACGAGGGTTGTTCAATTTAAGATGTCACCACCCCCTTAAAAACGTACCTCTCATCTCAGCAACTTGAAACTTTTACATCCCCTCGAAGTATTCTCCGTTGGCTCGAATGCAAATTTCAAGCCTCCTACGCCAATTCTCAAGCGCCCTCTGGTAGTCGGTTTTAGGCAGACCGGACAACTCTGATCTTACGGCTTTGGCGAGGTCTTGTACCCGGTCAAACTTACGCCCAGCGAGCTTTTCCTTCAGAGCAGGGAACAGCCAGAAGTCGCATGGGGCCAAGTCGGGGCTGTAGGGTGGGTGGTCCAAAACTTGGATTCCTTGCTCGCTCAGGAAGGTCGTGGTGACCTTCGCCTTATGGACACTGGCATTGTCATGCAGAAGAAGGGTCCTCTGGGTGCTGACGGTTGGGCGCTGCTCATGGATTTTTCCTACAACTTTTGGGAGCACAACTTGGGTATAGTAGGAGGCAGTGATTGTTGATTTCTCAGGCAAAATGTCAATTGCCACAAGGCCTTGCGTGTTGAAAAAAATAGAAAACATTCGCTTGCGACTCTGGAATCCTGGGCGAAGAACAACTGGTCGGTCTCCGTCAGGGCCAACCCACATGCGGTTGCAGCGTTTGTTGGGGATGCCGTAGAATGTCAGCCAACTCTCGTCTCCCGTCACTAAGTCACACAGTCGTTTTGGCCCATTGGGCTCAAACTCGTCGAGCAGTTTGCGTGAACATGCCCCCCGCTGCTGCTTCTGATCATCGCTTAAGAGATGTGGCACCCATCTTGCAGCCAGTTTTCTCATGTGAAGGTCTTTGTGCAGAATGTTGTTAATGGTGCCAATTGAAAGCTCACATGCCTCGCTTAATTCCCGCACAGTCGAATGTGGATCCTCCTCTATCAGTCTTTTCACAAATGCAATGTTTTGTTCGTTCCGAGCTGGTAAAGCTCGCTCTGCACGATTACCCCAATCAGATGGCGCCCTACCTGCTCTTAATTGTTTGACCCATCTGCAAACTGTGCGGTAAGACACACAATCCGTTCCGTAAACAGCTTGCAAATCTGCGTGTATCCTCCTACAATCGTCACCAAGTTGTAGCCTTGTGAAAGTGTAGAAACGAAATTGCTCATTGGTGACGTCCATTTTTTTCAGGCTCAGCTGTTTGAAACACAGTTGTAATTACGTCATACTCCGAGTTGCGTCATGACGTCAACTTTATTTTCTGCAATTCTAATCAGGTAAACTTTAAAGTTGTGTTTGGTATAAACATTTTTCTGTGCGGTGCTTCGTTTCCAAACGGCAAGCCTAGTGTCATCTTAAATTGAACAACCCTCGTATGTAGGAAAGGGGTTTTCAATCTATACCTCAGAATTATATGCCTTACTGAAGGCTTTGACTTACATATATGATACATCAATTGCTTTCTATCAAATTTTACTTTGTGTTGATTCCAAATCAGTTTTACAGTCATTAGAGCGTTGGGACTGCAAAGCTAGAAAAGATTTGCTTTTTGAAATAAAACATCTCCTGCATTGTTTCATTACACTAGGCATAAGAATAGATTTTTGTTGGGTCCCATCTCACTGTGGTATAAAATGGAATGAAATAGCAGACAGTCTTGCAAAAGAAGGAGCAAACAGAAAGACGGAAAATTTACTAAACAATCCCTTAGATCTATCCTCTTGTGAATTAATCCAAATTATGGAAAAATGTATGCATAAGCAGAATTCTAGTCAAAAAATGGCTACTTTACCGTCATGCCCAAGGCACATTGTTAGATTAATTCATAAATTAAGGTTGAATGCTTGGAACACTAAATATTCTCATGGTATTTCTTGTGTATGCAGAGAAAACATTTCTGTACATCATCTTTTGTTTGAATGCTCAGTGTTGACTCCACTCTATGAGGAGAAAGGTATTCAGATGAATAACATTGATAATGTCAATACTGTCTTATATGGTTCATATGTTGCTGAAATTGCCATGGTTATTTCGCAGTCACAGGTTGCAAATTTTTTATAAAGATCAACAACTTTGTGTACCGCTAGGGTATTTATTACACTCATGTCAATATGCATATATCAGATGTGGGTTTGAAAGTACTAATGTGGATGATAAGTTAAGTGTGGAGGGTGTTTTTTACTTGCATTTTTTTTTTAAGTGTCTAATATCATCTGGCGATGAAAAGACATTAAATAAACCACTGAACTGAACTGAACACACACACACACACACACACACACCACACACACACACACACACACACACACACACACTGAGGTAAAAAAAAAAAAACCCAAATTGTCCCACAAAAAATCCCCATAAACCAACCGTAAACAGTTATGTACAGATTTCACTGAATTCACGGCATTAGAACAAATCTACGGATGTCTTCAAGGCTGAAAAGGTCATACTTTGCATGGTGCGCCAAGCATTCCCTCCGAAATTGTGCTTACCGTTGACAAACGCTAGTGACAAATAATGGAAAAATTTGAATGACACCCCACACACACGTACACACACACACGAAAAGTCCATCCGAACAGGCGCTGCCGAGTGGACGTCTGGTGTTCATTCTGGGCCGTGTTCATATTTCTACTAGTTGCGAAGTGAGGCGACTGCAGGCGGAAATCTGAACACATTTTTTAAAGTATTCATAATGACTCCACTGAACAACGTGGACACACGAATCACAAGAAGAAGAAAAAAGGACGCGTTTCGATGTCTAAGGTCCTCCTCCGGCAATATAAGTAACACTCGGGACTGCAAAAATGAAGAACGAGTAATCACTCATCTTTTTCAAATTCGGCGCTAGATGGGCGTTGAATGAAAGCGAGGCCGTCAGAAATGAGACGATGCGAGCTCCGAATTTGACAAGCCTGATTGCTCGTTCTTCATTTTCGTTGTACGGCGAGTGTTGTTTATCTTGCCTGAAGAAGCCCACAGAGGTCGAAATGCGTCGTGTTTTGTCTTGTGATTTGTCTGTCCACGTTGTTCGCCGGAGTCATTATCAATACTTTTTACAATACATTTTTACAATTTAAATGATGACGGTGATCATGACTATTATTTGCTAAATTACTATTTCAAAAAGCTGCCAAGTCTACAGAGAATTATGAGTACAGATTTGCCGGAATAAAGCCAGGTGAACGGTCATAAGGGGAATAAAACAATGGATGACTGAATGGCAAAGAAACAAAGCAGCGTCGAAAATAGTGACAGAAAAAAATGAAATAACAAGCACAGAATTTCTAGAAGGCGAATTTGACCATTTTGTCCAGCCGCTGAAACGCTTTCCCCGTTTTTGTCATATAATACACCATGTTCAGAAATATTCAACAATATATTGGCGCTTCCCTCTTCCAATCTGTTCACGGAAAGTGATGGCATTTATGTATATTAAAACATTCTATTACATTGTAACTGAGACCCGAATCATCCTTATTCCTAGACATTGATGTTTTCATTAATGTTTGCATTTTGCTGTCACGGACGTACATACTTTTGGTTTAGAAGATAAATCATTTCTTTTCAAACCCAGTATAAAGTGGAGTGTTTACCAGTGACATCTTTACTACATTGGCCGGGTGTTGACCAGTGTGCTATTTGTGTCATCCCGGGTGCGCTACGTCCGTGCATTTCGCTCCCATCCTCCAATATTTCTCTTCATTTTTTCTTTTAAGCTTTCTTTTCTGTTCTTTTATCGCTTTCCACGTGGTTCATCAGCTGTGTCAGGTACCACAGGTGAGCTGTTTTTTACCTGTTGCCATCTTGGTTAGGCTAGTGGTGTGGCACTCATTGACGGACCGTCGAGTCGGAGAGATCTCCATCTCTGCTAGCTGGGCCCACATTTCTTTATCCACTTCGGTGTGGGTTTTGTGGAAGAGGTCTTTCGCCTTCAGCGGGTCGGAAAGTATTCCACTGGACACCTCTGGGATCCCTATCCCTGCCAGCAGGAAGAACCACCTTGGGTCGTCCCTGACCTGGAGTCCCTTCGGTGTGGACCGGCACGGTTTCGGCTGCCCCTTCGTCGGACCGGGGAGCGAACCGTTTCTACCTCGCCCCCCGCCATTTTGGTAACTATATGTTCTGTTTTGGACAGTGTTTTCTTTTATTTGGGTTTTCTAACCTTTCAGCGGTTGAGAGGTTTTTCTTCTGCCTTCATATGCCGTTGGCTCGGGCAACCTTTTTCTGTGTGTAACTGCTCCAAAGAGGGGAAGCAGGTATGGAAATGGTATCGAGATATGCGTCTTGTTGTAGAATTGTAGAAACGCATTATCTTTAATTGCGTTTTCGGTCCTTAGCGGCTAGGGATTCTGTTACTTTGGACTAAGTTGAAAATCTCTTACTATATGATATCCCTTCATTTCGGTCAATGGAAGCTGTGTGTTTTTTTTTTCTTCTGGTTACACAGGTTGAGTCAATGCTTATCTCGCTCAATATGTGATTTGGGCCGGAAGGATATCAAATATGTTAGTTTCATTTTCCTTGTTGCTTCATAGACACGAGACGGATCGGGGAACGCATGAGCGTGCGAACGGCTAAACATTTAGACCGCAGAGTGTGGAATTCCTGCCGTATCGCCCCACATGTGGTTCCGTTCTCGTTGTGTCCTTGTCTTATATGTTTGTGTGACAGACGTGTGGATGAATTCTAATTGTTTTTATTCATTGGAGCTTTTGTTGACTAAGGAAATTATCCTTAGTACAGGTCAAGTAAAAAGCAAAGGAAAAGGGGGAAAGAAGTTATTCTAGTTCATTTGCCCTTTTGTAGTGACAAGACATTGTTGACCTTATTACGGCATTGTGACCCTTCACACTGTGACGCACTGCCGGACCACTATGTTGCCACACACTGACTACAAGGACTATGGGTGATGACTTCTCATCTGGAGACTGATCTCCGCCGTAGGGCGGGATTTTTCGCCCTTTTCCTTCAGCTGCAGCTCCGGTCTTGGGCTGGCTGGACGACCAGTATCCACGGACCCTGCAGTCATCATCCTTCATCCTGGCACCAGTCGTTTCTCAAGCCTGCGGACTGGTGGAGGTGAACCTTGTCTCCTTTACTGGGACACCTGCTTCACCTCGGACTGGAAGACCAGCCACTACGAACGTCACCCCTCTACAGGATCCACCTCCCTCTGCGAACCTCCTCGGTTCATGGACTCGAGTTGAGTGTTCAATCTTGTGTGATGTGGGTGTAGGTCTGGCGTGCGTGTGCGTGGGTCTAAAGCCGGTCACTGATTCGTTTTGTTGGTTTTTGTTGTTGTTGTTTTTTTGTTTTGTTCATTGTTTCTAATACTGTCTTTCTTCTGTCATTCTGTTGAATGTCCTTGTAGCGGTTTAGCGGGTTAGGTTGGGACAGTAGCGGGATCCGGGATATTGGAGGGTTTTTTGTGGTCTATTCAATTTACTTTGTCCCTAAGTCAGTTAGTTCCGAATAGTGCCTTTCTCTTCTATGCCACATTTGTTTTTCTTTCTTTTCCTCTCTCGGCTATCTTTTCTCTTTGTTATGACCCATACCCCATCTGGAGTGCTAGTGCGAGTGAGTGATTGTAATGTGAATAAAAATATTGTCGAAACTTCTTCCTCTTGTGGTCTGGTGGTGTGAGGGATTGAGTGGTCGCTCCGTTTCTGCCACTGCACATTACCTGTATAAGAACCCCCCTGTCAGGTGTACTCCCACGTGACATTTGCTTTCACGTTTTCCATGTACCTTGCTCTTTTTAAGACACTTATTTTAAATGGCAATAATTTGTTGTATTGAGTGATTCAACTACAATTTTTGCTTTTGACTGACAAACGGCTAGTAATAATACATAAATAGTGTGCGAAGTGCAAGAGATTTCCTCTCCCTCTCTCTCCCTGTGTGTGTGTGTGTATATATATATATTTATATATATATATATATTATATATGTGTGGTGTGTGTGTGTGTGTGTGTGTGTGTGTGTGTGTGTGTGTAGACAGACAGAGAGCTATTGATTTCTTTGCCGGTCTACCCCGTTTTTACCCTCGCTCCTGTCTACACTCACTATCCGTTTACTCTCTTTTATCTTCTTGTCCCTCCCTGCCCTCTTCTCCGACCTTCTCCTCCGCCTCCTTCCCTCTCCCTCTCTCTCCCATCCCCACCCCACCCCACTTTGAGTTTATGGGGTGTTCATGGAAACTGTGATGGAAATATTAAGCGACGCTGACGTGAGGTTTCCGTACACTTTGCATGAGTACAATATTCCACTATCTGCCTTTCCGTCTTCCTTGATTGTTGACTTCCTCTTCCACACTGTCTGTTAACGTCCTTGTATTCACCTCTCTCTACCACAATGTGTTGACCTCTCTCTTCCACAATGTGTTGACCTATCTCTTCCACAAAGTGTTGACTTCCCTCTTCCACAATGTGTTGACTTCCCTCTTCCACAATGTGTGTAAACGTCCTTCTTCCACAATGTGTTGACTTTCCTCGTCCAAAATGTGTTGACTTTCCTCTTCCACAGTGTGTTGACTTTCTTCTTCCACAGTGTGTTGACTTTCCTCTTCCACAGTGAGTTGACTTTCCTCTTCCACAGTGTGTTGACTCTCCTCTTCAACAGTGTGTAGACTCTCTTCTTCCACAGAGTGTTGACTTCCCTCTTCCACAGTGTGTTGACTCTCCTCTTCCACAGTGTGCTGACTTCCCTCTTCACAGTGTGTTGACTTCCTCTTTCCACAGTGTGTTGACTCTCCTCTTCCACAGTGTGTTGACTATCCTCTTCCACAGTGTGTTGACTCTCCTCTTCCACAGTGTGTTGACTTTCCTCTTCCACAGTGTGTTGACTTTCCTCATCCACAGTGTGTTGACTCTCCTTTTCCACAGTGTGTTGACTTTCCTCTCCCACAGTGTGCTGACTTTCCTCTTCCACAGTATGTTGACTCTCCTCTTCCACAGTGTGTTGACTCTCCTCTTCCACAGTGTGTTGACTCTCCTCTTCCACAGTGTGTTGACTTTCCTCTTCCACAGTGCGTTGACTCTCCTCTTCCACAGTGTGTTGACTCTCCTCTTCCACAGTGTGTTGACTCTCCTTTTCCACAGTGTGTTGACTTTCCTCTCCCACAGTGTGTTGACTCTCCTCTTCCACAGTGTGTTGACTTCCCTCTTCCCAGTGTGTTGACTCTCCTCTTCCACAGTGTGTTGACTCTCCTCTTCCACAGTGTGTTGACTTTCCTCTTCCACAGTGCGTTGACTCTCCTCTTCCACAGTGTGTTGACTCTCCTCTTCCACAGTGTGTTGACTTTTCTCTTCCACAGTGTGTTGACTTTCCTCTTCCACAGAGTGTTGACTTTCTTCTTCCAGTGTGTTGACTCTCCTCTTCCACAGAGTGTTGACTCTCCTCTTCCACAGTGTGTTGACTCTCCTCTTCCACAGTGTGTTGACTCATCTTCCACAGTGTGTTGACTTTCCTCTTTCACAGTGTGTTGACTTTCCTCTTCCACAGTGTGCCGACTTCACTGCGAGGGTGCGCACGCACGCGCACACACACACACATACACACACATACACACATACACACACACACACACACACACACACACACACACACATCACACACAGGAAAAAAGCAGAAAATAACATCATATCATTATCATCATTATCATTTTCATTGTTACTACTTTATTATTATGATTGTTACTTTTATCATTATCATTATTATTATATATCATCATCATCATTATTATTATTACTAGTACTATTATTATCATTATCATTATTGTTATTATTATTACTACTATTGCTATTGTTATCATCATTACTGTACATCACATCATTATCATTATCAACAACAAAAACAACAATAACAATAATGACAATGATAACAATAGTAATGATAATAAAAATAATAATAATGAGGAGGAGGAGAGATGACGACGATGAAGATGATAAGGGAGAGAGACGGGAAAGCGAGAAGAAGAACGATTTAAAAAAAAAAGTAATTCCTCGTCCTTTTTTAAAAGGCTCTTACAGCTATATCCATTATACAAATGAGGACACGACTGGATCCAAACTGGCAAACATGACCACAATGGAACAATGTTCTTTCGACACCCACTGCCCTCTCCACGTGTCCTTTGACTACATCGTCACCAAAGACAGCCAGCTTCTGGTGTTCCGGCAGTGCCGTCAGGAGGACAACGGAAACTCTCACCGACACAGGGGGTCCACCGGACACATGCCAACGTCACACTGCCGGCCTGCGACTCTGATAACGCCAAGGATCAGGTAAAAAAAAAACACTGACAATTTATACTCTCTCTCTCTCTCTCTCTCTCTTTTCTCTCTCTCTCTCTCTTTTACTCCTCTCTCTCGCTCTCTCTCTCGCTCTCTCTCTCTCTCTCTCTCTCTCTCTCTCTCTCTCTCTCTCTCTCTCTTCTCTCTTCGTTTACTCCTTTCTCTCGCTCTCGCTCTCTCTCTCTCTCTCGTTTCTCTCTCTCTCTCTTTTCTCTCTCTTTTCCCCTCTTCTCTCTCTCTCTCTCTCTCCCCTGAGTTTTGTTAGTGCTTGGAAGGATCTCGGTGGCAAGGCCAAAAATGTTTTGCTTTGTATCGTGAAAAAGTTCTACGTTCTCAACAATACGTCTTTTCATGTATTCTGCTAGTTGTTCGATAGTCAAGTGCAGCCAATTGCACTGTACGGATCGAAATTATGGGGATTATATCATGCTCCAATGCATTGTGAATCTGTGCATCTTTTCGCTTTAAAAAATTTTCTTGGTGTAAATAGGCGGACGCCTAATGATCTTTATGGCGAGACAAATAGGTTTCCTATATATATTGTGTCTGCAGTTAAATGCATCCGATATTGGCTTGATTTACTTCATATGGAAGAGAAACAGAATACCTCGTAAAGCTTATACTATGCTTTATGATCTTGTTTCTAGAGGAACAAATAACTAAGCTAGTTAAAGTACGTATGTGTCTTTTTGAAGACGGTTTTGGTTTTGAATAGGTGAATTTAGAAATAACGGTTTTTAACGGTCAATTTTAAGTTTTGGTTCGTAAAATTTGCATAGCATTGTTCAGCACTTAAAACTGTACGTGCATACGGAATTTTTATCAAGAACGGTGAAATTTAGAAATTCAGAAAATAACGGTTTTTAACGGTCAATGTTAAGTTTCGGATCTTGAAAATTGTATATCATTGTTTAGCGTTCAAAACTACACATGTATATCGAATTTCTCAAGAATACTCTTTAATTTATAAAATAACATTTTTTAACGGTCAATTTTAAATTTCGGTTCGTAAAAGTTGTATATCATTTTTCGGCATTTAAAACTGCACATGTATAACCGAATTTCATCAAGAACAGCCTAAATTTTGAAAATAACGGTTTTTAACGGTCAAATTTAATGGTCATGATGACTATCTAATGACCCAATGTTACCCGCTGGATGTTCTGTTGGCTTATGTCAAGTTTGGTGGCGATCCGATGACTCTCGTGGCCGCCAACCTCAGAAGATCGGGTTTTAAACAGTTTTATAGGGTTTGGTGTTTTTAACGGTTTTCAACTGTTAAAAATAACGTTTCTTAACTGCCAAATAACGGTTCTAATTTTCGAGAAGTAGCCCCGTATCTGTGCAATGTCACAATGGCCATTTGATGAAAAGCAGAGGAAAAAGGTGTCTTTGAAACCGTTATAACAGTTTTTTAACGGTTTTTAACGGTTGTTTTTTTTTTTTAGAGATTAGCCCAAAACCATCCTCGGGTCACAACAGACGTACCTGCCAAATTTCATTACAATCGGTTGAGCCGTTTTTGAGTCTATAGCGTACACACACACAGACAGAAATTTGCCATTTATATATTAGATATATAATATATATATATATATATATATATATATATATATATAAATATATATATATATATATATATATATATACTAGCCGGTGTACCCGGCTTCGCTCGGGAATATCTGTACAATGATTGTCTGGCCACCCCTCTCTCTCACCACTTAAAAGACAATACAATAAAATTCAGCTTGGGTTTGTTTCGTTTTTCCCCTGCTGAACCAAGTGCCCCAGCTCCTCCTATCTACTTCACCCAATTTCTTCGGACGCCCACTCCCTTCTTGCCTCTCAATCTGTTTTCCCTCACGAATTTTTTTTCGTAATACGATACACAGTCCATAGAGGGATGCCTGTACTTTGTGAACTTACTGATGCATTCTCAATTCCTTGATTGAAGTGCTCCAAAATGACAACTCTGTTGGGCCGCCATAAAACCCAGTGGATAAGGCGCTGGACTCATGATCCAAAGGTCGTGGTTTTGAATCCCGGGTTGTCTTGGAAATTTTCACGTGGAATGTTTCCAGCTAAAATGACCGTGGTTAACCCCGATGTCCCACCCTGGCCCCACAGGTGTCAGGCTAATGTGACAGACCAGCCATCTGCATATCCTTGATTTGGGCACAGACGTTAAATCCAACTCAAACATGACAACTCTGTGAAAAGATTGCATTTTCACGATGTATCATGTCTATTGGAGGGCCTCTGGGTAGACAACATTTCTGTCTCCCTGTTTGCGCAAGTAGTCAGTTTTTCATTTTACAACTTTTTTATTATGATTGTTACTTTTTCAAAATCATTTTAATTTTTCATCATCATCATTATTATTATTACTAAAATATTATTTTATTATAAATTATTTTTAATATTTTTTCTACAAATTGCTTTTGTTAAACCCACCCATTACTGTACATACATAAATTATAAATTATCAACAACAAAAACAACAAAAACAATATAAAAATGAAAACAATAGAAATGAAAATTAAAAAAAAATAATAATGAGGAGGAGGGGGATGAGGGACGATAAAAAGGATAAGGGGAGGAGAGGGGAAAAGGAGAAGAAGAACGATTTAAAAAAAAAGAAATTTCCCCCGCCCTTTTTTTTTAAAAGGGCCTTACAGTTTAAAATCCATTATACAAATGGGGCCCGACGGGATCCAAACTGGCAAACCCTAAACCACAAGGGAAAAAAGGGTTCTTTCGCCACCCATTTGCCCTCCCACGTGCCCTTTGACTAAAACGTCCCCAAAAAGACACCAGCTTCTGGTTTTCCCGGGCCAGTCCCGGCCCAGGGGGAAAAGGGAAAACCTTAAAACCGACACGGGGGGTCCCCGGCACTTTCCAAGGGCAAATTTCCCGGGCCTGCGCTCTGATAACCCAAGGATCGGGGTAAAAAAAAAAACACAAAAAATTTTTTCTCTTCTCTCTCTCCTCTCCCCTCTCTCTCTCTCCTCCGTTTACTCCTTTTCTCCGCTCTCTCCTCGCTCTCCCCTCCCCCTCCCCCCCCCCTTCTTTTCTTCTCTTCTCTTTTCTCTCTCTCTCCCCCTCTCGTTTCCCCTCCTTTCTCTCCTCTGGGCTCTCCTCTCTCCTCGCCTCTCTCCTCTCTCTCTCTCTCTCTCCCTCTCTCTCTATCCCTCTTCTCTCTAAATTTTTGTTAGTGCGGGGAAGGACCCTCGGTGGAAACGGCCCAAAATTTTTTTGTTTTGTATCTTTAAAAATTTTCTACTTTTCTCAAAATATTTTTCAGGGTATTCTGCTAGTTTTTTCGATAGTAAAGGGCACCCAAATTTTAAAACTGTACGGATCGAAATTGGGGTTTATATAAATGCTCCAATAAATTGTAAATCTGTGCATCTTTTCGCTTTAAAAAATTTTTTGGGTGTAATAGGCGGAGCCTAATAAACCTTTATGGCGAGACAAATTTTTTTCCTATATATTTTGTTCTGCAAAAAAATTTGCTTTCCATTTTTGGCTTGATTTACTTCAAAGGAAGAGTACAGAATACCTGTAAAGCTTATATTTAGCTTTTTGATCTTTTTTTCAGAGGAAAAAATAACTAAGCTAGTTAAAAGAAATTTTGTTTTTTTTGGAAGCGGTTTTGGTTTTAAATTAGGGAAAATTTAGAAAAAAAGGGTTTTTTAAAAACGGTTTTTTTTTAATTTTTTGGGTTTCGAAAATTTTGGGGCATAGCATTGTTCGCATTTAAAAACTGTACGTGCTTAGGGAAATTTTATCAAGAAGGGTGAAATTTTGAAATTCAAAAAAAAAGGGTTTTTTTAAGGGTCAATTTTAAATTTCCGGATCTTAAAAAATTGTAAAACATTGTTTAGCTTTTAAAAAACTACACATGAAAAAATCAAATTTTCTTAAAAATACACTTTTTTTTTTTAAAAAAAATTTTTTTTTAAAACGGCCCAATTTTTAAAAAATTTTGGGTTTTCGAAAAAGTTGTATATCATTTTTCCCCCATTTAAAACTGCACTTTGTAAAAACCGAATTTCTCAAGAACACCAAAATTTTTGAAAAAAATTTTTTTAAAAAGGGTAAAATTTTAATGGTCATGAGGACTATCAAAGGGCCCCAAAATTTTACCCGCGGTTTCCTGGGGTTATGTCAATTTTGGGTTTGGCACCCGATAAACTCCGGGGGGCCCCCAAAACCCCCAAAGATGGGGGTTTTAAACAGTTTTTATGGGGGTTTGGTTTTTTTAAAAAGGGTTTTCAATTTGTTAAAAATAACTTTCTTAACGGCCAAATAAGGGTTCTAATTTTGGGAGAAGTACCCGGGCTGTCCCAAGCAAAAGGGCCCTTTTTGATAAAAAGCAGAGGAAAAAGGTGCTTTGAAACCTTAAAAACCCATTTTTTTAAATTTTTTTTAAAACGGTTTTTTTTTTTTTTTAAGAGTTTTACCCCAAAACCATCCTGGGGTCAAAACAGACAAAACCTCCAAATTTCATTCCCAAATCGGTTGACCCTTTTTGGTCTATGCGTACACAACAAAAGACAGAATTTCCTTTTTAATAAAATTTAAAAATAAAAATTTTAAATTTTATAAAAATATATTTAAAAAAATTTAAAAATTTATTTTAAATTTTTAAATATTTTAATTTTAAAAAAAATAAAAAAATTTTTTTTTTATTTTTTAAATACCAAAAAAGGAAGGTTTTTTGTACCGCCTTTCCGTTTTTCCGGGAAAATTTCGGGGGGAAAACCAAACCGGGGATTGCCCTGGGGCCCCCAAACCCCCCTTCCTTTCCCCCCCCTCCCACCACTTAAAAGGGAACCCAAAAAAAACCAATAAAAAAAAAAAAAAAAAAAAAAAAATTTCCGGGCTTGGGTTTTTTTCTTTTTTCCCACCCTAACCCTAGCCCATTCCTTTTAAAAACCAAAAAAGGGCCCCCCTTTTTGGCCCCAAATTGTTTTCCCTCCTTTTTTTAATGATTAACGGGAAAAGGGGGACCCTTTTTTGGGAAACTAAAGCCACCAAACCTTAAATTGGGGGGTGCCCCAAAAATTTTGAAATTTTGGGGGGCACCCTTCCCCTTTGGGGTGGGGCCAACATGATAAATTTTTTGGGGCTTTTTTAAATTTCCGGGGAATTTTTTAAGACAAAAACCGGGAACCGAGTCATTTTTCCCCTTTTTCCAGGAGGGGAAAGAAGAATCGGGGAACCGATTTCACAACAAAATTCAACTAAACCAGAAACTCTGATTAAAGTTCCTTTTTAAAGATTTCTTTTAACCTTTGACAACATTTTTCGGTTTTCCCTTTTCCGGGGGGAAGTCAGTGTTTCGGGTTTAGTTGTTAAGTCCTTCGGGGGAAATTCTGGTTTGGGAAAACCCGGAGTCTGAAAAAAAAGGGATAAAAATGGGTTGGCCCCGGGTTTCTTAGTTTTCCCCTGGCTTCTAAAACGGGCCCAAAAGGGGCGGGGTAAGCCAAATTAAGTTTCCTGAAAAGGGGACAAAACCGGCATTTTTGGGGGCCAAGGTTTTCCCCAAAGTTTGGGGGGAAGCCGGGGGCCTTGCCCTTTGGGGATTTTTCCCCAGAAAGGTTGGGGCCCCCAAATTTTAAAAAATTTCATGCTGGGCCAAAATTTTTCAGGGGGTTTTTTGGGGAAAAAGGGCTCCTTCCATTTAAAACGAACGGGAATTCTGCCGGGTTTTCCCCCGGAAACAGCGTTTGGTTGCCTCCCTTGGGAGGGGATTTATGGTTTCCCTGCCATCTGAGTCCAAAGGCCGGGAAAACCGGGGTGGGGAGTTTCCCAAAACCCCCGGTTAAAAAAAAGGTTGGTTTTTTGGGGGGAAATTAATTTTGGAAAACTTGACCAACTCTTGCCGGAAAGGGTTTTGGGGGTTTGGTTTTGTCGGGGTTTTCCAAAAGGGGTTTAATTTTTTTCTAAAACTGTCCCCCCCCCCCCAAAAAGGGTTTGGCCAAGGGTTTTTGGGGCCCATGGAACACGGGGGTTTGCCAAAACCCCCAAAACCGTTGGGATTCCCATTGCCCGTCCATTGGGTTGTCTGCACAACCAGGCCTTGAAGTTTTGGGGGGTCAGGGACTTCACAGTTATATTCAGTTTTGTGTTTTTAAAATTTGCCATTTGGGGGCGGTTTCTTTTAATTTTTGGGCCCCGGGCCTTGAAGTTTTTTTATTTCCGAGGCAAAGATTAGGGGTTGGACTTAAGGCATCCCTATCCTTTTCCGGGGGACGCCTTTTAAAGGAAAAGGAAAGGTTTTCCGGGTCCAAAAAGGGTTGGGTTGTTAAAAGGCATCTGTGTCCTCCTTTCCCCTTAACAGCTTTCATCACTTGGGAAAAAGAAAAATATGAAAGAATTTGGCCCGGGGGGGAAAGCCCCAACGGGTTTGCCGGGGTTTTACTGGGCCCCCCAACCCCGGATTTAAAAGAAGAAAGAGGTCGGGGACTTTTGAGAGGTTTGGATTTCCTTTTTTTTAAAAGATTATTTTTGAAGGGGTTTTCTTCCTTTTTGGTTCTGAAGGGGTTTAAAGGGTTTCCGGGGGTTTCGGGGTTTCAAGCACCGGGAAATTCCCAAAATTTCCTGGAACGTCTTTTATAATAGGTTTTTCCCGGGGCAATTGTAAAGGGGGTTTCTTCCTTTTGGTTTTAAAAATTTGGGAAAATATACATTTTCAGCTTTAAATTTCCATTTTTTAAAACCAATTTCATCAAAAAAGGAAAAAATTTTAAAAATATTAAAAAAACGGTTTAAAAACGTCAATTTTAAGTTTCTTTTCGAAAAAAATTTTGGGATACATTTTTCACCCTTTAAAAAATTTTAAATTTGGTATACAAATTTCACCCAAAAAAGGTCAAAATTTAAAAAAAACCCCGGTTTTTAAGGGTAAATTTTTTAAATTTTCCCTTTTCTTTGAAAATTTATACATTTTCACGTGTAAAATTTGATTTTTAAATCCCAAATTTTCATCAATAAAGTCTAAATTTAAAAAATAAGGGTTTTTTAAACGGTAAAATTTTTAATTTTTCCGTTCGGGGGTTAAAGTTGGTTAAAAAATTGGGAATAGTTTAAAAGAAAAAAAAACGGGGGGGGGGGGGGGGGGAACCAAAAATTTAAAACTTCACCTTTTAAAACCAAATTTCATCAAGAAAGGTCTAAATTTTAGAAAAAAACGGATTTTTAAAAAGGGGTTTTAAAAACGCCCCCTTTTTTAAGTTTCGTTCGTGAAAATTTGGGTTTTATAAATTTTTCCCGGTGGAAAACTGCATCGGATACGGGAATTTAATCAAGAATGGTCAAAAAATTTATATAATAACGGTTTTTTAAGGTCAATTTTAAGTTTGGGTTCGTGCAAGTTGTAAAAACATTATTCAGCTTTTTAAAACTTCCCCTGTATACCAAATTTCATAAAGAAAGTCTATTTTCCTCACAAATTTTTTTTTCTTTAAATGCGATACCAGCCATAGAGGGATCCCTGTATTTTGGGGAAATTTCAATGCATTCCAATTCCTTTGGATTAAAGTGCGCCAAAATTGATAACCCTGTGGGGGCCCCCCATAACCTAGTGGAAAAAGGTGTTTGGACTCATGTTTCAAAGGTCGGGTTTCGAATCCCGGCTTGGTTTTTGGGGAAATTTTTCAGTGGAATTTTTCCACTAAAAGGGCCCGTATTTTTTCCCCGATGTCCACCCGGCCCCTGCAGGGTCAGGCTAATGTGACGGACCACCAAATCTGCAAATCCTTGTTTTTGGGCAGGACTTTAAAATCCAACTCAAACATGACAACGTGAAAAGTTTGCATTTTCACAGGGTATCATTTAATTGGGGGGCCCTTCTGGGTGACAACATTTCGGGGTCTCCCTTTTTTGGCGTATTATAGTCAGTGTTTCTGCGTTTCCAGTTCGTGAAGGGTGCAACGTAGAATTTTTCCATGTGTAAAACACGGAACGGTCCCGGGGGCTAAACCCAAAGGGGTGAAAATGTCTTACCCCCGGCTCTTTTAAAGATTGTCAACGAAAGCTGGGGGCATGGGGAAATTTAAGGGGTCAGAATGGAAAGGCAGGGGTTTTTGGTTCATGGTTTTCCCAAGGGAAATTTTTGGGGAGGGAGCCCCCGGGTTACCCTTTTTGGGGGGGCCCCATAATTTTCGCTTCTACAAGTTCCTGTGCAAACTGGGAAGACACATGGGTCCATTTATCCCCCCTTTGGGGGTCCCCCCAGCGGAGAAAGGGTATTTTTGGGCTCCAGAAAAAAAATTTTTGCAACCCTTTTATTGGGGAAGTCCCGAAATCTCAATGGGGTTTAGGGGTTCTTTTGGATAAAGGGGCTCCCTCAACATCATTCTTGGCCGTTCAACAGATCTGAACAGAGTTTCCTCTCCAGGGAAGTCACTACGTTTTTTCTGTTTTAGCCCGTTGAAAATCTCGTTCAGTGAGGGGGTTTTGGCCCTTTCCGCTAAACCCGTCGAGTCTTCACAGTGACATGAAAATCCGGGGAGATGCTTCAAACAGATCCTCCCGGGTATCATAAAAATGGGATAGGGGTGGGGCCAATATAGTTCTGGAAAATAACTCAATGGCACCATTGCCCAAAGCAAGCAGAAGTTTGGGGAAGTGGCTGTCCCCGGGGGTTTTTTCCCGACAGGTGGGGTCTCATATTGGTGGTTTGACGTTTAACAATCATGCCCCGCCACTTTTTAAGGAAAAGGTGGGACAATGTTGGGTCTGGTTTCCATTGAAGGGCGACAGGGAGGTTGCCGAAGTCCCCACGAACAGGGGTTGAATGCCTCCCCCTGGCCTTGCACTTGGGGGGGGTTTTGCAGCGTAGAGTCCATGGCCCCTTTGACAGCTTTGTGGGGCATGGGAAATTTATCAATTTTTGACGGTTGCAGCCCCTTTGATGACTTTGGCCAACCCTTTACCCCCCTTGACAGAGCAGGTTTTGGGGTTTTTTGCTTGTCGGCAAAAACCAAAAGGGCCCCTTAAAAAAGGTAAGTAAAAGTCCCCCAACCCGGGAAAAGAGTAGCCAATGCCACTGGAAGCATGGCTACACTATTTTTTCCCCTTTGGAGGGTCCTGTTTTTAGGGTAAGATTTTGGATGAAGGTCTTTTTTTCCCGTCCTCATTAGCATCAAGAACTTTTTATTGCTGCCCTTTCTGTGGGATCCGCCTCTGCTAACCATGGTCTAAAGTGTCGCACACGTTTTCTGGTCCCGCTGTCACTTCTTCAGCTGGTCATCGCTGCTGCCCCGGGGTGCAGCATTTTCTAAATTTTGGGGGTCGCGGGAGTATTCCGAGGCACATTTTTTTGTTGTGTGACTGTTTTTGGGATCCCCTACCCTCTTAGACTTGCAAACCCCAAAAGGAAGAGTTTTTTGCTTAAACCAGTAAGAGCTTGGTTTTTAGATGGCATCTGTGTACGCACTTCATAATGACACTCTTTGGACTTTTGGGAAAAGGACATCTTCACAAGATGGCTCTGAAGAGGTTCCACAGGTGCCTGGGGTTTCTGGGGTTGAACCCCAAGGATAATACAGAAGTCACGCAGCAGTCGGGGTCTCTGAGAGATGGAGGTTCCCCCCAGGGGAAATTGAAAAATGACTGTCATCTTCTAGGGGTTTCCCAAAAGCAATTTCAACATTCGAAAAATGTTGTGGGGCATAGCCTTGACAATCTTTAAACTCCTCGAAAGAACGGGTCCTTTCATAACGTTCGTAGAAGCCCCAGAAGTAGCACTCTCCCTGGCGAGGGGCTGATGCGACAAACGCCGGATTGCATGCCCCCCCTTTTTCGTTTCTTTTCCCTTTTATTCCCGGTGGGGCAACCATGGAAAAATTCTCAGGGACTTTCCCCGTACTTCACTTTGTGCGTAGGGTTCACCTTTGTGGGGGCCACATGGGTATTTTCGCTTCTACCCAAAGTTCCCGTGGGGTCTGGGAAGACACAACCCGGGGGCCATTGATCACCTTTGGCAGGTTCCCGTGGCGGGGAAAGATCATGGGGACTCCCGATTTCAGCAACAAATTCATCTGGGGAAAATCCAGAAATCTCTTTTGGGGTTTAGAAATTCTTTTTGGGTAAAAGGGCCCCTCATCATCATTTTGTCAAAAGATCTGTACCCGGGGTTTTTCCCCCCAGGGGGAATCCGCTTTTCGATTTTTTTGTTTAAACCTGTTGACAGTCCGTTCAGGGGGGAGATTATGGCCCTTTCCGCTGACCATCCCGAGAATGCCCCGTGAGCATGAAGATCCGGTTTGACTGTTCTAAAAGATCCTCCTGGGAAACATAAAACTGGGATAAATGGGTGGGGCCCCAAAATTTTATCTTGGGGAAAAATGACTCAAAGGCACCTTGCCCCAATTTTCAAGCAGAAGTTTGGCAAGCTGGCTTCTGGGGGTTTCCCGCAGGTGGGGGCCTATTTAAAAAATCATGCTTTCCCCCTTTCTTCAGACAGGCGTTGACAATGTTTGCTCTTGGGGCCATGAGGACGACCGGGGGGATCGCCAGAAGTCCCCCCCGAACAACGTTTGGGGTGCCCCCACATTGGCCGTGCCGGGGGGATATCCGCCCGCGGGAGAGCCATGGGCCCCGAAGGGCAGCCTTTTTTTGGGCATGGGGGCTTCATCAATTTTAAAGGTTGCGCCTCTTTGGGGTGACTTTGGCAAAAGTTGACCCACGCTTTACGGGGGGTTGGGGTTTCTTTCTTGTCGCATCCAGAGGGGCCCTTTAAAGTGCTATGTACGTCCGCCCCAAACCCCGGGAAAAGGAGTAAAAAGGGAAAGGCCCCCGGGGAAAAGGGCTAAACACTATTTTGCCTTTTGGGGGCAGATCCCGTTAGGAAAAAGATTCGGAGGTCTTTCCTGTCCCTCATGGGGCATCAAAGGGAAAATTTTGTTGCGCTTGCTGTGGGAACCTGCCTCGCTCAACCATGGTCATAAAAGCTGTCTATACGTCTTCTTGGGGCACTGTCACTTCTTCAGCGGAAACATCACTGCTGCCCCGGTGGGGTTTTGATGTAATTGGTCTCCGGTAAATATTCCCCGAGGCCCCAGTTTGGGCGTTGTGTGACTTTGGGATCCCCTACTCCTTGTAACTTGCCCCCAAGAAGGAAGAGTTTTGTGGGAAACACAGTAAGAGCTTGGTTTAGAAAGGCTCTGGGGTTCTGCGCTTCATAAAAGACAACCCTTCGGGTTTTTGGGAAAAGGAAAATCTTTTAGCAAATTGGGCCCCTGAAGAGGTTCCACAGGGGGGTTTCCCGGGTTACGGGGTTGCAAACCACCAGGGGTAATACAGAAGTCACGCAGGAGTCGGGGGCCGAGTGTTTGGGGGCTTTTCCCCCAGGGGAAGTTGAAAAAGGCGGGCACTTCCATTTTTGGTTCGTGTAAGTTGGAAAACATTTTTTCACAAATTTTAAAAATACACCTGTATGCCCAAAATTTTATCAAGAAAGGCTAAAAATTTTTGGTAAAGGTTTTTAACGGTTTTTAACCCCTCATTTTAAATTTTTTGCTCGTTTTAAATTTTTATATCATTGGTTTTGCGTGTAAAACTGCACTGTAACCGAATTTCACCAGGAAAGGTCTTAAAATTTATATAATAACGGGTTTTTAAAAGTCAAATTTAAAATTTTTGGTTCGTGTAAGTTGATATCAAAATTTAACCCTTTAAAACTTTCCCCGTAAACCAAAAAATTTTACAAGAAAGGGCTAAATTTAGAGAATAACGGGTTTTTAACGGGGTTTTTAAAGCTCAATTTTTTAAATTTCTGTTTTGTTAAATTGTATATCATTGTTTAATGTAAAACTCATCTGTATACCGAATTTTTTCAGGAAAAGGTCTAAAAATTTATAAATACCCTTTTTTTAAAAGGGCAATTTTTAAATTTCGGTTCGTGTAAGTTGTAAATCAATTTTTCAGCGTGTAAAATGCATCTGTATACCCAAATTTTATCAAGAAAAGGTCTAAAATTTTTAAAAAAACGGTTTTTAAAAGGTCAATTTTAAGTTTCGGTTTGTGAAGTTTTATTCCAAATTTTTTGCATTTAAAAACACCCCGTATACCAAATTTTTCAAGAAAGGGCTAAATTTAGAAAAAAAACGGGTTTTTAACCCGGGGAAAATAAAAGGCGGGAAAAAATAAGAATGACCCCCAAAGTTACCACAGTATGTCCCCCAACCCATGCCAAGTTTTGGGGGCCCATCCGAAAGACTCCCTTTTTCCGCCAACATCAGAAAAAATTGTATTTTTTATCGTTTTTTTTAGGGGGGGACGGGTTGTTAACGGTTTTTTTAAAGGGCAAAATAACGTCGTAGAAAAAGTCCCAAAGACCCTTTTGTTATCGGGAGATTCCCCAGGGCGATGTACCCGTGCAAAGTCACAACGGCCTTTTATGAAAAGCAAGGAAAAAAAGTCTTTGAAACCGTTAAACAGTTTTTTTAAAAAGGGTTTTTTAAAGGGTTTTTTTTTTAGAGTTTTTCCCAAAAACCCTTTCCCTTGGGCACAAAACAGAAGTACCTGCTAAATTTTAAGAAGATCGGGTTCTAAAAATTTCTTTTTTTAGGGTTTGGGTTTTTTAACGGTTTTTAATGTTTTTAAAAAAAAGGTTTTTTTTTAAATGCCCAAAAAACGGTTTTAAATTTTTGAAATTTGCCTGTAAACCCGTGCAAAGTCAAAAAACGGGGCCCTTTGGGGAAAAGCAGAGGAAAAAAATGTTTTGAAACCGTTTTTAAAAAAGTTTTTTTTAAAGGTTTTTTAACGGGTTTTTTTTTTTTTAGAGATTAGCCCAAAACCATCCTCGGGTCACAACAGACGTACGTCCAAAAATTTTATTACAATCGGTTGAGCCTTTTGAGTCTATAGCGTTCACCCACACACAACCACACCACAGGGAATTTTCCCTTTAATATTAGGAAAATTATATAAATTTCAAAAACAAGACGGGCTGCAGGGGGAAACTAAAACCCAAAACTTAAAAATGAGCGAACCGCCCAGAGAACGTGGGCAAACCCATTTACAAGACAAAAAAACAAAAAAGCGTTTCCCACCTTTTTAGGTCTTCGTCCCGGGGAAGTAAAAACGAATAAAACCCAAAGAGAATTCACTTTGCTTTGATCGCATCAGATGCTCAGGGTTCAGCGCAAGGAAGAAGGGGTTGAATGAGAAAGAGGCGGGTTTGGAAAGGGGAAAAAGTGAGTGAGTCAAAATCGTAAAGAAGATAAAAATAATTTCGGGTAAAGGGAAAACAAAAATTTGGGCAAAATTGGTGGGGGGGGGGGGGAAACCCGATCAAAACGGGGTCAAAAAGTAAAGGGGAAAGGGAGAAAGGGGAGTGGGTTTAAGGGTTCTTTAACAGCAGGGTTTCCGGGCAAAAGTTTCCCCGAGGCGAAGGGCGTTTTGTTTAATGTTATTGGGGGAAAAAAAAAAAAAAATAAAAAAAAAAAAATAATAATAAAATAATAATAAAAATAATAATAATAATTTTTAAAAAAAATTTTAAAAAAAAAAAAATAAAAAAAATAAAATTAAAAAAAAAATTTAAAAAAATAATACAAAAAGATAATAAAAAATATATAAAAATAATGATAATAAATGCATAAATCAGATAGCTATAAGTTATGTGTAAGGTGAATAGTGGGAGATAAGGTAGTATGTGTGTGTGTTGTGGGAGGATATTGTGGGCTGAGATTGAAGTGGTGGGTTGGTACATGTTACTTTAAGGTGTTGATGCTATGAGGGTGGAGGGAAGAAGGGATGGGTTTACGTACTAACTGGGGGAGGGGGAGGGGGGAGGGCAACATATTCACACCTATACACAAAATCTCTCTCTCTCTCTCTCTCTCTCTCTCTCTCTCTCTCTCTATTCCCCCCCCCCCCCCCACCCCTCTCCCTTCACGACCAACGATAAAGGAGATAGCATTCTATTCATTATGTGTGTGTGTATGTGTGTGAGTGTGAGTGTGTGTGTGTGTGTGTGTGTGTGTGTGTGTTCCATGTGTAATATCAGCCTTATTCATTGGTTGCCCCACCTCCACCCCCAACAACCGCATACCCACAACATCCCTACACACATCATTTCTAGGGTAGGAGGGGGGGGGAGGGTAAGTCGATTGATGTAGCAAATGGAGAGACTCAGAGAGTGTAGGAAAAGGGAAGAGGATGATAGCTGCAACCTATGTCTGAGGTAAACAGAGGTAGGGTGTGCGTAGGTGGAGGATATTTCAGGTGGAGCTGCAGAGATGGAATGGCACATACTACTTTTGGACGTTGATGCCATGAGGGTGGACGGTGCCCAGTTTGGCAATGAGATGAGATTCCTGCATAACGCGTCCAAGTTGTCACTCTTAGATTGCCAAAGTGCCAAGACTTTTCGGTAGAAAATCATAAACCTGCCTTTGAGACGAAACCTATGATCACTTTCAAACGTGACAAAAACCTCAAAGACCTACTGGTGCGTTCTAAGCTGAACAAAATCTTCACACCTAAGCCACCAGGTACTTTCCCCTGCTCTAAACCCAACTGCAAAATCTGCTCTCTCACCAAACCAGACACCATCCTACATGGCCCCAGGCTCTTTCACTATTAAACGCACTTTCTCCTGCCGAGCCACAACATTGTGTATGCCATCCACTGTCAGCTGTGCGATAAGATCTATGTAGGTGAGACATCTCGCACACTTGAGACACGCATCTCTGAACACCTGGCCGACATCCGCAACCATCGGCCCAAACCAGTCGCTCTACACTTCAACCATGCCCAACACAACATCAACCATGTCAAAGTCTTGGCACTTTGGCAATCTAAGAGTGACAACTTGGAACGCGTTATGCAGGAATCTCATCTCATTGCCAAACTGGGCACCGTCCACCCTCATGGCATCAACGTCCAAAAGTGGTATGTGCCATTCCATCTCTGCAGCTCCAACCTGAAATATCCTCCACCTACGCACACCCTACCTCTGTTTACCTCAGACATAGGTTGCAGCTATCATCCTTTCCCTTTTCCTACACTCTCTGGTCTCTCCATTTGCTACATCAATCGACTTACCCTCCCCCCCCCCCTCCTACCCTAGAAATGATGTGTGTAGGGATGTTGGTGGGTATGGCGGTTGTTGGGGGTGGAGGTGGGGGCAACCAATGAATAAGGCTGATATTACACATGGAAACACACACACACACACACCACACACACACACACACACACACACACACACTCACACTCACTCACACACATACACACACACATAATGAATAGAAGCATCTCCTTTATCGTTGGTCGTGAAGGGAGAGGGGTGGGGGGGGGGGGATAGAGGAAGAGAGAGAGAGAGAGAGAGAGGAGAGAGAGAGAGAGATTTGTTGTATAGGTGTGAATATGTTGCCCCTCCCCCTCCCCCTCCCCCAGTTAGTACGTAAACCCATCCCCTTTTCCCTCCACCCTCATAGCATCAACACCTTAAAGTAACATGTACCAACCCACCACTTCAATCTCAGCCCACAATATCCTCCCACAACACACACACATACTACCTTATCTCCACTATTCACCTTACACATTAACTTATAGCCATCTGATTTATGCATTTATTATCATTATTTTTTTATTTATTTGTTTTTTTTTTTTTTAATTTTTTTTTTTTTTTTTTTTACCCACTAACATTGACATCACAATCGCCTTCGCCTCTGGGACTGTTGCCACGGCAACCCTGCTGCTTAAGAATCCTCTAACCCCCTCTCCTTTCTCCCATACCCCTACTTATTGACACCAAGATTGATCCTGTCTTCCCCCCCCCCCCCCCCCCCCCCCCCCACCAATATTTTGACCATTATTAGTATTCCTATCAGTAATATTATTATCATCATTACGACTTTGACTCACTCACTATTTCCCTTCCAACAGCCTCGTTCTCATTCAACGCCTTCTTCCTTGCGCTGAACCCTGAGCGATCTGATGCGATCAAAGCTAAGTGAATTCTCGTTGTTTTATTCGTTTATACTTCACTGACGAAGACCTAAGAGGTCGAAACGCGTTGTGTTTTGTCTTGTGACTCGGGTTTGTCCACGTTCTCTGGGCGGTTCGCTAACATTTATTTAAGATTTGTTTAATATTAAATGGCAAATTCTGTTGCGTGCGTGCGTGCGTGCGTGTGTGTGTCTGTGTACGCTATAGACTCAAAAACGTAAACGTTGTAAGAATTGGCAGGTACGTCTGTGTGACCCGAGGAGGTTTTGGGCTAATCTCTTAAAAAATAAAACCGTTAAAAACGTTAAAAAGTTATAACGGTCAAAGCATCTTTTTCTCTGCTTTTCTCAAATGGCCGTTGTGACATTGACAGGTCGGATACTTTCTAAAATTAAACAGTTACTTGGCAGTTAAAAAAGTATTTTAACGGTTTAAAAACGTTAAAAACACCAAACCTATAATCGAAACTGTTTAGAACCCGATCTTCTTGAAATTTTGCAGGTACGTCTCGTTGTGACCCAAGGATGGTTTTGGACTAATCTCTAAAAAAGCAAACCGTTTAAAAACCGTAAAAAATGTTTATATCGTTTCAGGATACTTTTTCCTCTGCTAATCCATCAATGCGACGTTGTGACATGCACAGGTACATCGAACCTGGGGACATCTTCCGGTAACTGGTCATGGACAGTTTCTTCACAGTTTTTTGACCGTTATAAAAAAACCGTACCAACACGTACCCCCTAAAACGATCAAAAATACAATTTTTTGATGTTGGCGCAAAGGGAGTCGTTTCGAGATCGGCACCAATTGGCATAGAAGTCTAGAGGGACATACTGTGGATAACCGGGTCATTCGATAGCTTTTTGACCGTTATTTATCTACCGTTAACAAAGGCGTTATTTCTAAATTTAGACCTTTCTTGATTAAAGAAGCGTATTTTGGTATAAAACTTAAACAACCGAACTTAAAGAATGTTAGACCGTTTTGAAATTTTAGACGTCTTGATGACAAATGGTTTATGACATTTAACAAAAAAACTTACAACGTTAAAACGAAACTTAAAATTGACCGTTAAAACCGTTTATTATATAATAATAGAACGTTCTGATAAATCGGTCATAAGATGCAGTTTTACACAGTGACAATGAGTTACAACTTACAACGAACTTGAAAAACGTAAATCATTTTCTATTTAGTCTGATGAAATTGGTACGAGGCTCTGTGTACACGCAGTCGATAGAAGCTAATATGACCGATTAATTACCGTTAAAACGTTATTTTAAATTTAGACCGTTCTTGTGAAATTCGGTATACAGGTGTAGTTTTAAGCTGAACAATGATACAACTTACACGAACGAAACTTAAAAATTGACCGTTAAAACCGTTTTATATAAAATTTAGACCGTTCTGTGAAATTCAGGTATACAGATGCAGTTTTACACGCTGAACAATGATATACAACTTACACGAACGGAAACTTAATTGAGTGAAAAACGTTAAATCCGTTATTTTAAATTTAGACTTCTGATAATTGGATACAGTGAAGTTTTAACGCTGACAAGATATACTAATTACAGAAAAATTAAAATTGACCGTAAAAACCGTTAATGTCTAATTTAAATTTAGAACTCGTTCTTTGATGAAATTTTTAGGGGGGGTTGACGTGACACGTGCTTGCAGTTTTACCAGCGATCAACTGATTAGACCGGGCTAATATGAAAACCGGAAATCTTACAAATTGATTCCGGTGTAAATGCGTGTATTATATAATATTTGAGACCGTTTACTTGCTGAAATTCGGGTTATACAGGTGTACTGGTTTACACGTGAACAATGTTCATAATGCATCTTATCATCGAACGGAAATTATAAAATTGTGAGCCGTTTAAAAAACCGCTCAAAATTATTATATAAAGTACGACCCCAGTTGTCCCTGTTGAACTTCAGTAATATCAGATGCATTCAGTTTTTTACAAGGGACGACAACCTAACTCGATAGATACAACACTTAAAACCCCACGGAAACTTAATAGTTGAGAGGTAATTAAAAAACGTTAAGATCCGTGTATTTTCTAAATTTGACCTTTCTTGATAAAAATTTGGTATAAGGTCTAGGTAGAATGTTTTTAGCATGCTGTTCAATGATACAGACGAGATTGATGACTAGAAAATTAAAATGACGTTAGTAAAAACCAGGGCTAATGTCAATTGTAGAGTGGTAGTCTGCAGAGGGATTTCAGAATACACCAAGTTATAAAGGCCCGCATACCCTGATTGTTGTCTGTCAACAAGAGGCAATGCGTCAGACACTTTCACTCCGTGGGGCAAGTCGACTCGTTCCGTGTTACACACTGGAATGTTCTACGTTGCAGCATCACGAATTACCGAATCGACAGAAACACTGACTATACTTGCGCCAAACAGGGAGACCAGAAATGTTGTCAACCAGAGGCCCTCCAATAGACATTATACATCGTGAAATGCAATCTTTTCACAGAGTTGTCATGTTTGAGTTGGGTTCAACGTCCGTGCCAAAATCAAGGATATGCAGACAGCTGGTCCGTCACATTAGCCTGACACCTGCGGAGCCAGAGTGGACATCGGGGTGAACTATGGTTATTTGAGCTGAAAACATTCCACGTGAAAATTTCCAAGAACAAACCGGGATTGGAAGCCACGACCTTTGGTCATGAGTCCAGCGCCTTATCCACTAGGTTATGGCGGCCCCCCACAGAGTTGTCATTTGGAGCACTTCATCGAGGAATTGAGAATGCATAGGTAAGTTCATTAAGTACAGGCATCGCTCTATCGACTGTGTATCGTATTACGAAAAAAAAAATTGTGAGGTAAAATTGATTGAGAGGCAAGAAGGGTCATAGAGCAGGGTGAGGACAGCTACCCCAAGTACAGGAGACGCGAGGAGTCTGATGGAGGACATACTGGGACTGTGTCGCTTGGGCAGAGAGAAATCATCGTCACCAACCAGTGGGTTGTCCCCTACAACCTTACCTCCTACATTAGTTCAACTGCCACATCAAGGTGAAATATGCAGTAGCATAAAATCCATCAAGTACGTCCTGAAGTATTCCACAAGGGCACAGACCAAGCCGTCTTCCAACTCCAAGCCACTCAGGCAGGTGAAGGAGGCACTCAACAAACCTCCAGTCGTTGATGAGATCCAAATGTGCCAGAATGCCGCTACGTTGGCAGCATCGAAGCGACCTGGAGACTCCTGGGATTTGACCTGCATGAGCGCCACCCCATGGTGCAGAGACCAGCTGTCCATTTGGAGATTGGACAATGGGTCTACTTCAATCCACACAACACAGCGCAAAGAGCACAAGGCTCTCCCCCAGAAGCAACCCTTACCGCCATCTTTAGCCTATGCTTTCAAGACCCTACAGCACGAGAGCTGAAGTACGTAGAAGTACCTGAGCACTTCACATGGATGTCCACTCAGAATAGGTGGAAGAAACGACAAAGGGGCACTGCAATCCGGCGATTGTACAGTGTCAGTCCTCGCCAGGAGAGTGCTACTTCTTGAGGTTTCTACTCAACGTTATGAAAGGACCCCGTTCATACGAGGAGCTGAAGATCGTCAATGGCTATGTCCACAACATTTTTCGAGATGCTTGCAATGCTCTTGGACTCCTAGAAGATGACCGGCTTCTACAACTTGCCCTGGAGGAAGCCTCCATCTCTCAGAGACCCCGCTGCTGTGTGACTTCTGTATTATCCAGATACTATTATCCAAATCAGTGTACAGAAACACTGACTATACTTGCGCCAAAACGGGAGACCAGAAATGTTGTCAACCAGAGGCCCTCCAATAGACATATACATCGTGAAAATGCAATCTTTTCACAGAGTTGTATGTTTGAGTTGGGTTCAACGTCGTGCCAAATCAGGATATGCAGACAGTGGTCGTCACTTAGCTGAACTGCGGCCAGAGGGACATCGCGGTGACTATGGTTATTGAGCTGAAACTCCACGTGAAAATTCAAGACCAACCGGGATGGAAGCCAGCCTTTGAATGAGGCCGCCCTTACCACTAGGTTATGGCGGCCCTCAGTTGTCATTTTGGAGCACTTCAATGAGGAATGAGAAGCATAGGTAGTTCATTGTACAGCATCGCCTATCGACTGTTACGATTACGAAAAAAAATTGAGGTAAAATGATTGAGAGCAGAAGGGTCATAGAGCAGGGTGGGACAGCTACCCAGACAGGAGCGCGAGGAGTCTGATGGAGGCCTGGGCTGTGCGTGGCAGAGAAATCATGTCACCACCAGTGGGTTGTCCCCTACACCTCTCTACATTAGTTCAACTGCCACACAAGTGGAAATTGCGAGCATAAAACCATCAGTAGTCTGAGTTCCACAAGGCACGCAAGCGTCTTCACCCGCCATAGGCAGGTGAGGCAGCTCAACAACCTCGTCGTTGATGAGATCCAAATGTGCCAGAATGCCCGCTACGTTGGCAGCATCGAAGCGACCTGGAGACTCCGGATTTGACCTGCATGAGCGCCACCCCATGGTGCAGAGACCAGTTTGTCCATTTGGAGATTGGACAATGGGTCTACTTCAATCCACACAACACAGCGCAAAGAGCACAAGCCTCCCCCAAAGCAACCCTTACCGCCATTTTTAGCCATGCTTTCAAGACCCTACAGCACGAGAGCTGAAGTACGTAGAAGTACCTGAGCACTTCACATGGATGTCCACTCAAATAGGGGGAAGACACGACAAAGGGCACTGCAATCCGGCGATTGTACATGTCATCCTCGCCGGGGAGAGTGCTACTCTTGGGGTTTTTCTACTCAACGTTTAAAAGGACCCCTTTAATACGAGGAGCTGAAGATCGTCAAGGGCTATGTCCACAACATTTTTTCGAGATGCTGCAATGCTCTTGGGACTCCTAGAAGAGACCGCTTCTACAACTTGCCCTGGAGGAAGCCTCCATCTCTCAGAGACCCCGACTGCTGTGTGACTTCTGTATTATCCAGATACTATTATCCAGAATCATGTACAGAAACACTGACTATACTTGCGCCAAACAGGAGACCAGAAATGTTGTCTACCCAAAAGGCCCTCCAATAGACAGATACACCCGAGAAAATTAAATCTTTTCACTGAGTTGTCATGTTTGAGTTGGATTTAACGTCCGTGCCCAAATAAAGGGATATGCAGATGGCTGGTCCGTCACATTAGCCTGACCCCCTGCGGGCCGGGGTGGACATCGGGGTGAACAGTCATTTTAGCTGGAAACATTCCACGTGAAAATTTCAAGACCAAACCGGGATTCGAAACCACGACCTTTGGATCAAGATCCAGCGCCTTATCCACTGGGTTTTATGGCGGCCCCTACAGAGTTGTCATTTTGGAGCACTTCAATAAAGGGAATTGAAATGCATCGGTAAGTTCACAAAGTACAGACAAAAACTCTATGGACTGTGTATCGTATTTCGAAAAACATTCGTGAGGGAAAACAGATTGAAGGCAAGAAGGGAGTGGGCGTCCCCAAAAATTGGGGGAAGTAGATAGGAGGAGGCTGGGCAATTGGTTCAGCAGGAAAAACGAAACAAACCCAAGCTGAATTTTTTTGTATTGTCTTTTAAGTGGTGAGAGAGAGGGGTGGGCCCGAAAATTATTGTACAGATAAACCCGAGCGAAGCCGGTACACCGGCTAGTATATATATAGCTAGAGCACAAAAAACCCCTTTAAAAACCAGGTAACCCTTGGCTTCAGATTTATGCTAAATTTTCGCCCGTAGCTCGTCCGAGCATCATATATTCTTCTTAAGGGGAATATTCAACTAAAAGTGACTTAAAACCATTCCAATAAACAGCACAGATTAAACATTCCTGTATTAGGGGGGGAAACTGACTCATTATTGGAATGGTTTTAAGTCACTTTTTAGTTGAATATCTCTAAGAAGAACATATATGATGCTCTGACGAAGCTACGGCGAAAATTTAGCATAAATCTGAAGCCAACGTTACCTGGATTTTGAGATTACTCGGTTCCTTGGCCACGAGTGCTGGTGCGGCAGTGTGCGAGTGTATTCTTCTTGTGTGTGTGTGTTATAATATATATATATATAATATATAATATATATATATACAAGAAACTAATAAATTCCAAGGATAAGTACCGAGCACCGTTCCAGCAACTTACAGAGCAGCTTGGTGTTGCAATGACTGCTTTGTTTATAATTCAATATATATATATATATATATATATATATATATATATATATATATATACACACACACATACACACATATACATACATACACATATATGTTGTGTGTGTGAGGTGTGTGTTGTGTGTGTGTGTGTGTGTGTGTGTGTATGTTTGTGTGTGTGTGTGTGTGTGTGTGTGTGTGTGTGTGTGGTGTGTGTGTGTGTGGTGTGTGTGTGTGTGTGTGTGAGTGCGCACGCACGCGTACGCATACAAGTGTGTGCATGAGGAAGCACATGTTTGTCAGTGAAGAATGGGATTCATGTAAGTAGGCCCTGCACATCATAACGGTTCTTATAATTATTTCGTAACATAATCGAATGTTACCGAAGCGGAGGAGAACAAGAATACATAAATAAAGATTATATGAGCAGACACACTGACCGGTAGATAGAGAGAGCGGCATGTGGGCAACTAGACAAGGACACCGACAGAGATAGCGAGGATCACCTGATACCAGTTTTAGAGGCTTTAAAATGAAGATGAATGATAACATGGAGAGATAGACCTAATGACACAGCTAAGAGCGCGCGGGCTGTGTTGTGTTGTGTTGTGTTGTGTTGTGTTGTGTTGTGTTGTGTTGTGTTTTGTTGTGTTGTGTTGTGTTGTGTGTGTGTTGTGTGTATGTGTGAGAGAGAGAGAGAGAGAGACAGACAGACAGACAGACAGACAGACAGACAGACAGACAGACAAACAGATGGACAGACAGACAGACGAACAGACAGACAGAAAGAAAGAGAGAGGAGGATGAGGACATAATGGTGTGAGACCATATATTTCTCATGTTAAATCATTAGTGTTTTCCTGTAACATTATCGACCATGTGTTAGACAAGCTTCAACATCCCCTGCTAATACACAAAACGCTGACATAATAATAATAATAAATCGAGCTTATATAGCGCTCTTCGATGAGAGAAGAAGACTCATCCTCAGATCGCTTTACAATACAGGAAAAACAAAAGTTTCCATAAACATTGCACAATATTGTGAAAAAGGCATCAAAACAATAGGTCACAAAGCAAGCACTAAAACAGATGCCATGCCACATCCTCCCACTCTATCCTCCCCCACCTCCCCCCCCCCCCCCCCCCCCCACACACACACACACCGCCACCCCACACACACCAAACACATGACATTATATGAACAAAGCTCGACAAGAATTTGGGAATAGAAGAAAAGAACCAACCCCCATCCCCACCCCCACCCACCCGCCTCCAATTTCGTGAACACTGCACGGGATACAATATAAAACATGCAGAAGGGAGCACCCACACGCACACACACACACACACACACACACACACACACAAAGGGCAAACTCAACACGAAGCAACAAAAACCCACGCGCATAAACGCACACACACGAACGCACACACGCAAAAGCACATAAGCATTCAGGCACGAAAGCGCGCGTGCACATACAAGAGGCGAAAGGATGGAGAATGCAGGGGAAATACACATTAACTCGTACGCTATGAAGAAAGACAAAAAGACTTCTGAAAGAGATGCGTTTTGAGACCAGATTTGAACGCATAGAGAGTCTGTGAAGAGCAGAGCTGGGAGGGGAGGGAGTTCCAGACAAGGGGGGCTTGATAACTGAAAGAACGTTGGCCAAAGGATTTCAGTTTCATGCGGGGAAGCTTGAGAAGTTTGTCACTGCTAGAGCGGAGAGTGCGAGAGGGTTGATAAGTGACAAGTGTGTTGGAAAGATAAGCAGGCAATGTTTCATCAAAGTGTCGGAAGGCAAGTGTTGCGAGTTTATACTGAATGCGCGCATGAATGGGACGCCAATGTAGTCTAACTAACAGAGGTGTAGTGTGGGTTCTTTTGGACATTTGGAAAACAAGTCTGGCTGCGTTGTTTTGTATTCATTGAAGTCGGTTTATATCGACAGCGGGAAGACCGGCAAGAACGCTGTTACAGTAGTCGAGTTTTGACATGATGAGGGAACAGTAAGTTGGGCAGTCCCTTTCTGTGTAAGATATGAGCGAATTGACGCGATCTTTCTCAAAGCCAAATAGGCTGTACGACACAGGTGACCGATCTGGACATTCATGGACAGCGTACTATCCAAATGGACACCCAGATCCCTCACGCTGTCTTCAAAGGAAATTTTGTTGGTTCCAGCTTGAATAGATTTTTCAGAAATGCGATCCAAAACAGAACGAGGTGCTGCCAACAGAGCCTCATTTTTTTCATCATTTAGCTTGAGCATATTTTTAAGTATCCATGATTTAACAGATTGGAAACACAGTTCAA
>CM031603.1:34110161-34125161 GCA_018398815.1 Conus ventricosus
ATTCCGATACCAAAAGTTGGAATGCAGCAGGCTCAGCAGCGTCGTGCAGCTGGGTGTCATCGGCAAATTTATGATGAGGAATCCCGTGTTCCTCAATGACCATAGATAGAGGTTGAATATACAGAGAGAAGAGAAGAGGGCCCAAAACGGAGCCTTGGGGCACACCAAAGTCCAGGGAAGGGAGAGGAGACTTTGCCACCAACAGACACAGATTGAGTTCTGCCAGTCAGGTATGACCGAAACCATTCTAATGCAGTGTCTGTGATACCGAAAGACACCGACAGTCTTTTTAAAAGAATACTGTGGTCGATAGTGTCAAATGCGGCACTGAGATCTAGCAAAGTCAGAAGCGATGCCTTTTTATTGTCAGCGGACCGAAGAAGACTGTCAGTCACACAAAGCAACGCTATCTCGGTACTGTGATTCTGTCTGTAAGCAGACTGGTTAATTTCATAGATTGTGCTGGGACAGATGGCGTTCGAGTTGCACAAAGACAACCTTTTCCAGGAGTTTGGAGAGAAAAGGAAGGTGAGAAACAGGTCTAAAGTTTCTAAGTTCATCGGGACATAGGCCATTTTTCTTTAGAAGAGGAACTACCAGAGCATGTTTAAAACATTCAGGAACAGAGCCAGTAGCCAGAGAAACATTTATAATTATCGTGAGAACTGCGGCAACATCGGCAAGATTCTGTTTGGTGAGGTTGGTGGGGGTTGGGTCAAGATCACAGCACTTTGTAGCAGACTTGGAAATAAGTTCTGAGACGAACGATTCAGACACTGTCTCAAAACAGCTAAGCTTGGGGCCGTTAAATATTTTGAAGTTTGGGGGGCCAGCGTTTTGAAAATCCGAATCACGCCGTATTTTGGACACTTTCTCATGAAAAAAGCGAGAAAACGTTTCTGGAAGTTGGTATGGGTCAAGGTTGCTTGGAGGGGGGAATTTTGAACTGTGCCCAAGAGCTGACCAGCCACTGCATACAACTGTTTGGAGGAGGTACAATCGGCAATAAGGCCACTATAGTATTTCACTCGGACGTTCTTAGTAAACGTAGTGTAAGAGTTCAGTTTTCTTTTGTACTCTTCTTGATAGACAGTCAAACCAGTTGACCTCCATCTGCGCTCCACCTGACGAACATCTTTCTTCGCGTCCCTGACACTGTTGTTTCTCCACGGCGCTGAGGGGCGGTCAGTCACCATCCTGGTGACCAGAGGAGCGTGCTGGTCCAGAATGCGGCAGAGACCCACGTTGTAGTGGTCGGCAAGCTGGTGGTCCGGGCAGTCCCTCAGATCACAGGCCGCCAGATGCCGCACGTCTGCTTGGAACGCTTTGGGATCGATCCGCTTCAGGTTCCTGGACTGCACCATGTGCTGTTTTCTCTGGGGCTTCTCCATGGCGAGGGCTCCTATGATCGCCTCATGGTCAGAGAAGGGGATGGTGAGCACAGCACAGCTGGACACAACAGTGGAGTTTTCACGCACTATGCACCAGTCCAAAATGTGACCGCACCGACGGGTTGGCTGATCAACAAGCTGTTTGAGGCAGTGCTCACTGAAGAGGGTCTTTAGTTGTCTGACATGGGACAGGACAGGAAGTCAAAATGAAAATTCAGATCGCCAGCAATCATAACTTCACCTGAGAGATTTGACAGACGAGAAACCAAAACAGGAAACTCGTCAATGAACATCTTGTCCGTCATATTGTTTGATTTGCTGGGGGGAGGTCAGTAGAGACAGACAATGGTAACAGCACCCCTACTCTGTGGGAGAGTAACCTCCACGGCCTACATGCAAATTCCTAAGTTTTTTTAAGACATCAGTGATAATGCCTTAGTAAGTCATTTCGATTTTAAATCCTCGGATTTCCATACGATTATTTGCAGCCATGTCATACTAATTGCTTACTTAGCTGTTGATAACAAAAAATTACTAACCGATATTGCAGTGATTTTTTTTAGTACGTATGCACATACTTCCTAATAGAGTATGGTTTACCATGACAGGTCTCTAGTGGTTTAACTCACTGCTTTGAAATCTAAATAAAACATATGTTCAGTTACGCTGATACATTTTACAGATCTGCTATGTTTCAAAAAGTCTCATTTTTTATCAACTATATTCGCTAATGGGCTCTTATAAAAGAAATTTTCGACAAGAATTATTTGCACGTCAACTCAATATAGTCATGTTTATGGAAAATCAAATCTGTATTTTTTTCAATCTTCTGAACAAAAACATGGATTGAATAAATGTTGCGGTTAATTTTTCAATGCAGCTCATGTAGATTAACGTATCTATTGCTTCTGTCACACAAGTGCAGACAGAATGCACTTCGTACGGTACTGAGACTCAATTTCTTTCCCTTTTTCCCGTTGTTGTCGCTGTTGCTGCTCAACTGGAATGACGTGCTCGTGAGTGATCAGTAAGGCGTAAGGTCGTGATCGTCCGAAATGACTCCACATTTTTATCATGAGGACGGCCTGCTGTAAGATATATTTTGTTGTTTTCAACACATTCAAAATGTCCAAGGATTACAAGATCACCATCACTACAATGAGACGGTAGTTCAGTCATATTTCTTTCAACAGTTTATTTACTAAATCGTTGGGAGCACACACATCTGTGTCTTGACTGTTCTGTTTTTCATTAGCTACAGAAATAACTCGTATTCTTTCTTGTCACTCGACAAAATCAAAATCCGTCATGTTCTGAAATCAATGTTATCTCGCTTCTGCTTCTGTTTGTACATTCATTATTGAATGTCCTCCATTCCCGTACATTTTTTTTACCCATGATTCGGTTTCTCTTTCAGTCCCCATTTAGTTTTGAAGGATTTTTTCAAAACTTAATTCCTATTGATTTCGTTTCTGAATCTTTCAGCGTTTAACAAAATCATAAGTAAATGTCAAAATATATGAACATGCATGTTTCGTTTGAACACAAAAATCAACTGTGAAGCATAAAATCTATGTTGAGAAGGCTTTCTTGAAGTCCACTGAGCAAGAATATGATCTTGTTCTTTGGATGTCCAAGAGAAACAGAAGAGCTCCTACCACTCTTCCATAAACACAAGATAAGGCCGCACTCTATATTCATGGGCAATGGCATTGTTAATGATGAAGGCACGAGTGCAAGCAGTCTACCTCAGAGCAAGAATGGTTGAACAGCTCAACTGAATGATCTGTCTATTCCTCAAAGGTTGCTTTCTAAGTGTACACCTAGACCTGTCATACAGAACTAGAAGAGCGTTTCGGTTTTGTCCCACTGAAGAGTCTGAGGATATTTAGACTGTTGCAGATCATGAGCCAGCTACACTGACTTCAGTTTTCTTACCACTCCCCTTGAAGTTGTTCCTATGTTTTGACAATTTTTCTAATCTTCGGAAGCAAGATCGTGAATAAGATGACATCATTTCAAAGTTGCTTTCCTGAGAACATTATGCGATTTTTTAAAACAATTTATGGTGTTACAGATTATGTCACTATGCTTTAAACCCCTCTCAGAGCAAGGAAACTAGTAGCCTTTTACTATAATTAATACTAGTCATATATATAGTAACAGTTTTTTAAACGGGAAAATTATACCTATAACAAGAATGTCCAGGGTACGAGTTGAACAGATTGCTTGAAAATGTTGAGAGAAGGGGTCCACGTGGAGGTGGGGGAGGATTAGGATGAGGATGATGGTAGCAGTGGCTTCGACCATACAACAAAAAATCGTGGATAGAGCATAACCGTATGTAAAAGGGTGCAGTGGGAAGGTACAGGGGGGCATTTGGACCCCAACATCGTGTTCTTTCACCATTCCTTCCAACAACACGGATATGACAAAAGTTTTGTTTGCGTTGACATCACGGACACCCTCTACATCAGATGAGATGGACGCTCTCAAGGAGAGCATATATCAATATCTAAGGCCTGACTGTTTTCATTCAACGAGTGTGCGTGTTCATTAATGACCCAATGACCGACACTTTTCGGCCTTCTGACCACACAAAAAAATCTCGAGAGTCTAACGGAGTTTGATGAAATTTTTTGTTCGAACTGTACACTCCAGCAACTGATAAGTTCATGATGAGACCTTTCCAAAGTCACTGCATTTGTGTTCATACCTGTTTCAGAATTTTCTTTACACGTTTTATAGCCTCAAGGGATTCTTTATTACCATTTCTTCGGGATTTGAAATATCGCACTGCCATCAAGACCTGAATGGGTCCATAGTTGACTTTTCGTGGCATTGTTATGAACATAATTTTGTAATATTTTTATCATCATCATAATTATTACTATTACCGCTATCATTATTGTTATGATCATCATTATTAACTCCCTTGTCCCATTCACAACAGCCTCGTTTTCATTCAATGCCCATCTTGCACTGAATATGAAAAGATAAGTGATTTTCATTCTTCGTTTTCATAGTCCTGAATGATCTTTATCTTGCCTGAAGAAGAGCTATGAGGTCGAAAAGCGTCGTGTTTTGTCATGTTATTAGTCTGTCCTTGTTTTTGGCGGACTTACTAAGAATTTTTCTTCAAATTTGATGGACAAGTAAATGAATGCTGTATTGATTTTCATCGTATGTCGTATACACTTTCCTGTTTGTACGTTAGTTGTTTGGTGTGTAAGTTTGTTCGCATTTGTTTAATGCTGGTGGTGGTGGCTCTTTTCTTTTGTTCTTGTTGTCGTTTGTTGCATGTGTGCCATTTTTTTAAATTAAATAAATGAAGCGCTAGAACGACGAAAAACTTTGACTCATTGGAGGGCACAAAGATAAACAATGACAGCATCTGCCCTTCAAAAGCAGAATGCAACGTACAGCGTGAAATAAAAAGTTGTTGTTTTAAGAAGTAACAAACTACATCAACAGTGAGGATAATGCAATCAGCTGGTGGCTGCATGAAGAAACAAACAGAATACCACGCGACATTTCTCATTTCGCACCCGTTTGCCTAGATCAAATCAAATGCCAGCTCTACCTCCGAACTGTTTGGAACAATTAAAAACAGACTTAGGTTTTAAACACCTTTTGGGATTAACTTTATTCGAATGTCATTAAATGTTGGACATTTTATTACCCTAATGAAAATCATCTCCGATAACAACACACACACACACACACACACACACACACACACACACACACACACACAACACTGTGGCTGCTGTCAAGTGAGTCACCAGTGTTCAATGTTTAAAGAGAATTATTATCTTCTTTGTTCTAGGTTGTTTTCAGTGGGTCTGTGACAAATCCCCCAGCGTTGTTGTCGATAATATTACCATTGAATCGTGTGAGTATTCCGACCAGCTGTGTGTGTGTGTGTGTGTGTGTGTGTGTGTGTGTGTGTGTGTGTGTGTGTGTGTGTGTGTGCCTATGTGTCTCTGTGTCTATGTCTGTGTTCTCTGTGTCTGTGTAGGCGTAGGTCTCTTTGTGTGTATGCATGTCTTCGTCCGTGTCGTCTGTATCTTTCTTTAAACAGCTTAAAATTTTGCTTGGCTATATAATCATTCTTTATTCATTAGAAAGTTTGTAACGAACTTGTGGCTTACAAATGTGCAGTCTCACCACTTCATACTCCCGTTAGGCCTGTTTCATTCCTCTGCATGGGTGTCATTGTTCGGTTGTTGCTGTAATTTCAATTAGCTCTTCCGCTTTTTCAAACTCTGTAGTTGCCATAACTGCATATGTTTCTCTCTGTGTGTGTGTGTGTGTGTGTGTGTGTGTGTGTGTGTGTGTGTGTGTGTGTGTGTGAGCGCACGAAGGGAAGGAGGCTGTGATGAAGGGAGAGGTTGTGGCTGGGAGGATTGGTGTATACTAATGCGTGCGTATGAATGTTCTTTTTCCCTCAGTAACGTGCAGGTCCGAAGAAAGCTGCAGCCCCGGCCAATACGCTGTGACTTCGAACAGTCGATGTGTATGACGGCTCCTGTGGACAAAACCCTTCACAACACCTGGATACGAGGAAAAAATAGCAAATTAACAGACGGTAAGAATTATCGTTATTCCTTACCTTTACAGCCCAGCCAACCACACTGGGCATTTCGGGGCGGGGGGGGGGGGGGGGTGGGGGGGTGGGGGGGGGGGGTGTCATCGGTCAGGAAAAAAGAAATTCTGTTCCAGAAAGAAATGGGCAGCAGTACACAATAGTGTAACATTTCACTGAATTCACGCTTATAACAAATCTATGGATATCTTTAAGGCTAATAAAGTCATGTCTTGCTTCGACCGCCATGTATTCCTTCCAATTTCCGCTTACAGTTCACAAAAGCAAGTTGAAAAATATCACTGAAACATATCATCCTATGTGATGGTCAATTATAAAAGCCCCAAATTCTGGGCCTGTATGCTTCGTGTTCGTGGAGACACTCATTTTCGCTTCTCTCTCTCCACTTCCAGGCCATAGCGAGTTCTTGTGAAAAATGGTCGGTCTCGACCAGTTGGATGGATGTGGTAACGCCCTCCCGGGACAGTAAAGGGCCGGGGGGGGGGGGGGGGGTTCGAGGGGGGTCGAGGGTATACTCTCTCACACTGGCTCCCTGACTGAGTAATTATCATTGCCGATAGAGACTTATCAGTTCATGTCCCGCTGTGAGTGGTCACTTCAGGCATCACGGAAGGCCAGCCAGGCCACACAGCGGCAGTGCAGAGTCTCCTCTGGAGGGCTGCCTCATGACGACTTGGTGCCGATTGCTTGCCACTCGTGAACTGCCGAAGCTGCGACAGCGACGAGCCAGGACGGGTTGGAAGGAAAGGAAAAGGGGAAGGGGTCTAAATACGGGTGGTTGGAACGGGCGGCACTGGGGTAACGCTGCTGGGCTGCCGCTGAAGATAATAGAGCAAAACAAAAAAATAAAGAAAGAAAAGAAAAGAAGAAAAAGAAAAGAGGGGGGGCGGCGGATTAAGACTTTCATGAGTTCATTTCCAGTATGTCGTTTTTTCTTTTTAAGGTTTTTTACAGCCATATTCCGTTATACCAGTAATGACACGACCGGATCCAAACTGTGAACATGACCACAATGGCACGATGTTCTTTCGACACCCACTGCCCTCTCCACGTGTCCTTTGACTACATCGTCAGCAAAGACAGCCAGCTTCTGGTGTTCCGGCAGTGCCGTCAGGACGACACACTGCCAGAACACCAGAACCTCACCGATACAGGGGGTAAATGGAGACGTGCCAACGTCACACTGCCGGCCTGTGACTCTGGCAACGCCAAGGATCAGGTAAAACCCTTGACAATTTATACCCTCCTCTCTCTCTCTCTCTCTCTCTCTCTCCTCTCTCTCTCTCTCTCTCTCTCTCTCTCTCAACTTATACTCGCACGACCACATATCTCCACACATGCAGAAAGAGAGACAGACAAACAGACAGGCAGACAGACCCACAGACAGAAGTGATAGACAGACAGAGATAGACAAATTGACAAAAAGAAAGAAAGAGTGAGACAGCGACACACAGGAGGTGGGGGCATGGAGGAGAGAAATGGACAAGGAATGCATAGCGATCCAGGATTGTACTCATGTGCACTTAATCTTAAATCCATGGCTTTTTTCAGCACCACGTCAGAACGTGCGAATGGACTACTACATCCCCATCCACGCCTTTTTTTCATTCGTATTACTTACTTTACAGTCACAGCTATCCAAACTAAGAAGAAGAAGAAGAAAAAAAACATCATCATAGTTTTTCAAAATATCAAAGCAAGTGCAATAACAAAAGCACAGATGAACACACACACTCACACATATACCCACACATACAGACGCGCGCAGACACACACATACATATGAGAACACACACACACACCACACACACACACACACACACACACACACACACACACACACACACACACACACACTGGCAGACAAGTGAAAATCCTCTCTACAATTTTTGATTGGGTCAGTGAAAGTGGGGTTGAGAAGTAAGCTTCCGTACAAACCGATTGCGATCATCACCCCACCCCCATCCCCACCCCTCCATCTCCCTCTCTCTCCATCCTCTCTCTCTCTCTCTCTCTCTCTCTCTCTCTCTCCTCTTTCTCTCTCCTCTCTCTCTCCTCTCTCTCTCTCTCTCTGCCACGTCCATAAAACTATTGTTAGCAGCATACGGGACTTAGAGTTAGCAAAAACGGGCGGGAAGGGGGGTCTGAGAAGAAAACTTCAGCTTCAGCGCTTCCTTCTTTCCCCTTTCACTTCCAGACCGTCACTATTACCACTCCTCTACCTCCATTCCCCATCCCCGTCCCCCCCCCCTTCCACCACCCCCCCCCCCCCCCCCCCTCCCCACCACCCCCGCCTTCCGCGAGGTCTTGACATAAAGCACGTCAGCAGCATACAGGACTTTTGCCTCGTCATCACAGAAATGATAGATCCACTCCCTTTCTTTTTGTTTTAAATTTACGTATATTAGACGTGGTTAATTTTGGAATGTGTGCGTGTGATGAACACAATAGAAAGAGAGAGAGAGTGAGACGAGAAGGATGATAGAGGTTCTATATCTTCAGTCAAGGAATTTAAAACATGATTGCTATAGCTCCGCCCAAAAAACGTTGGCAAACGAATCACAAGACAAAACATGACGCGTTTCGACCCCTTATGTCTTCTTCAGGCAAGTCACACAACATTCAGGACAACGAAAATGAACGAGCAATCACTTATCTTCATCCAATTTGGCCACACACTGTGGCTGCTGTCAGTGAGTCACCAGTGTTCTATGTTTAAAGAGAATTGTTATCTTCTTTGTTCTAGGTTGTTTTCAGTGGGTCTGTGACAGAATCCCCCAGCGTTGTTGTTGATAATATTACCATTCAATCGTGTGAGTATTATCCGTCCAGCTGTGTGTGTGTGTGTGTGTGTGTGTGTGTTTTGTGTGTGTGTGTGTGTGTGTGTGTGTGTGTATGTGTGTGTGTGTGTGTGCACCTCTGTGTCTATGTCTGTGTTCTCTGTGTCTGTGTAGGCATAGGTCTCTTTGTGTGTATGCATGTCTTCGTCTGTGTCGTCTGTATCTTTCTTTAAACAGCTTAGAATTTTCCTTGGCTATATAATCATTCTTTATTCATTAGAAGAGTTTGTAACAAACTTGTGGCTTACAAATGTACAGTCTCACCACTTCATACTCCCGTTAGGCCTGTTTCATTCCTCTGCATGGGTGTCACTGTTCGGTTGTTGCTGTAATTTCAATTAGCTCTTCCGCTTTTTTAAACTTTGTAGTTGCCATAACTGCATATGCTTCTAACTCTGTGTGTGTGTGTGTGTGGTTTTGTGTGTGTGTGTGTGTGTGTGTGTGTGTGTGTGTGTGTTTGTGTGTGTGTGATTGAGTGTGTGTGTGTGTGTGTGTGTGTTGTGTGTGTGTGTGTGTGTGTGTGTGTGTGTGTGTGTGTGTGTGTGTGAGCGCGCACGAAGGGAAGGGAGGCTGTGATGAAGGAGAGGCTGTGGCTGGAGGATTGGTGTAAACGAATATGTTTTTTTCCCTCAGTAACGTGCAGGTCCGAAGAAAGCTGCAGCCCCGGCCAATACAGCTGTGACTTCGAACAGTCGATGTGTATGACGGCTCCTGTGGACAAAACCCTTCACAACACCTGGATACGAGGAAAAAATAGCAAATTAACAGACGGTGAGAATCATTGTTATTCCTTACGTTTACTGCCCAGCCAACCACACTGGGCATTTCCGGGGGGGGGGGGGGGGGGGGGGTCAATCGCCAGGAAAAAAGAAATTCTGTTCTAGAAAGAAATGACAGCATACACAATAGTGTAACACTTCACTGAATTCACGGCTTATAACAAATCTATGGATATCTTTAATGCTAATAAAGTAAATGTCTTGCTTTGATCGCCATATATTCCTTCCAATTTCCGCTTACATTCACAAAAGCAAGTTGAAAAATATCACTGAAACATATCATCCTATGTGATAGTCAATTGTAAAAGCCCCCAAATTCTGTGGCCTGTATGCTTCGTGTTCGTGGAGACACTCATTTTCGCTTCTCTCTCCACTTCCAGGCCCATAGCGAATTCTTGTGAAAAATGGTCGTCTCGACCAGTTGGATGGATGTGGTAACGCCCTCTGGAGGACAGTAAAGGGCCGGGGGGGGGGGGAGTCGAGGGGGGGGGGGGGTCGAGGGTACTACTCTCTCACAGTGGCTTCCTGACTGGGTAATTATCTTCGTCGATAGAGAGCTTATCAGTTCATGTCCTACTGTGATGGGTCACTTCAGGCACCACGGAAGGCCAGCCAGGCCACTCAGCGGCAGTGCGGAGTCTCCTCTGGAGGCTGCCTCATGATGACTTGGTCCGATTGCTTGCCACCCGTGAACTGCCGAAGCTGCGACAGCGACGAGCCAGGGACTGGGTGGGAAGGAGGAGGAAAAGGGAAGGGGTCTAAATACGGGTGGTTGGAACGGGCGGCGCTGGGAATGCTGCTGGCTGCCACTGAAGATAATACAGCAAAACAAAAGAAAAGAAACAAAAGAAAGAAGAAAAATAAAAGAGGAGGGGGGAGGATTAAGACTTTCATGAGTTCATTTCCAGTACGTCGTTTTTTTTCTTTTTAAGGATTTTACAGCCATATCCGTTATACCAGTAATGACACGACCGGATCCAAACTGGTGAACATGACCACAATGGCACGATGTTCTTTCGACACCCACTGCCCTCTCCACGTGTCCTTTGACTACATCGTCACCAAGACAGCCAGCTTCTGGTGTTCCGGCAGTGCTGTCAGGACGACACACTGCCAGAACACCAGAACCTCACCGATACAGGGGTAAATGGAGACATGCCAACGTCACACTGCCGGCCTGTGACTCTGGCAACGCCCAGGATCAGTGAAACCCTTGACAATTTATACCCTCTCTCTCTCTCTCTCTCTCTCTCTCTCTCCTCCTCTCTCTCTCTCTCTCTCTCTCTCTCTCTCCAACTTATACTCGCACGACCACACATCCCCACACATGCAGAAAGTGAGACAGACAGACAGAGAGACAGACAGGCAGACAGACCCACAGACAGAAGAGATAGACAGACAGACAGAGATAGAGACAAATCGACAAAGACAGAGACTGACAGACAAACAAAAAGAAAGAAAGAGAGACAGATAGGATGTGGGGGGCACGGAGGAGAGAAATGGACAAGGAATGCATAGAGTTCCAGGATCGTACTAATGTACACGTCATACTATGTTATGTACGTGCACTTAATCTTAAATCCATGGCTTTTTTAAGCACCACGTCAGAACGTGCGAATGGACTCCTACATCCCCATCCACGCCTCTTTCTTTCATATTACTTACTTTACAGTCACAGCTATCAAAACCAAGAAGGAAAAAAAAACATCATAATTTTTCAAAATATCAAAGCAAGTGCAATAACAAAAGCACAGATGAACACACACACTCACACATATACTCACACATACACACGGGCCCGGACACACACATACATACGAACACACACACACACACACACACACACACACACACACACACACACACACACACACATACACACACACACACTTTTACTGGCAGACAAGTGAAAATCCTCTCTACAATTTTTGATTGGGTCAGTGAAAGTGGGGTTGAGAATTTTAGCTTCCGTACAAACCGATCGCGCTTCCCTCTTCCCCTGTTTTCATCATCGCCCCACCACCCCCATCAACATCCCCCCCCCCCCCCCTCTCTCTCTCTCTCTCACTCTTTGCCACGTCCATAAAACTATTGTTAGCAGCATACGGGACTTAGAGTTAGTAAAAACGGGCGGGGAAGGGGGGGGGGGGGGGGCTGAGAAGAAAACTTCAGCTTCAGCGCTTCCTTCCTTCTTTCCCCGTTTCACTTCCACACCGTCACTATTACCACTCCTCTACCTCCCTTAACCCCCCCCCCCCCCCCCCCCCCCCCCCCCCCCCCCCCCCCCCCCCCCCCCCCTCCCGCGCGTTCCGCGAGGTCTTCACATAAAGCCCGTCAGCAGCATACAGGACTTTTGCCTCGTCATCACAGAAATGACAGATCCACTCCCTTTCTTTTTGTTTTAAATTTACGTAGATTAGACGTGGGTTCATTTTGGAATGTGTGCGTGTGATGAACACAGAGAGAGAGAGAGAGAGAGAGAGAGAGAGGAGAGAGAGAGAGAGAGAGAGAGAGAGAGAGAGAGACAGACAGACAGACAGTCAGACAGACTGAGAGAAAGACAGACAGACACACAGACAGAGAGAAAGAAAAGAGAGAGAGAGAGAGAGAGAGAGAGAGAGAGAGAGAGAGAGAGAGAGAGAGAAAGTGAGACAGAGAGCATGATAGAGGTTCTATACCTTCAGTCAAGGAATTCAAAAAATGATTGCTATAGCTCCACCCAGAAAAACGTTGACAAACCAATCACAAGACAAAACACGACGCGTTTCGACCCCTTATGTCTTCTTCAGGCAAAACACACAACACTTAGGACAACGAAAATGCAAGCAATCAATTATCTTCATCCAATCTGGCAAAAGATGAGCGCTGATTCATGCGCGCGTGCACACACACACACACACACACACACACACACACACACACACACACACACACACTAGCCATTATCAAACGAACCACCAGTGATGTATGTTTACATAACACTTTGCTTGTTCCAGGTTATGTTCAGTGGATCCGTGACAGAAAAGCCCAGCGTTGCAGTGGACATATTTTAATTCAATCGTGTAAGTGTTATCCCACCAGTTTGTGTGTTTGTGTGTGTGTGTGTGTGTGTGTGTGTGTGTGTGTGTGTGTGTGTGGTGTGTGTGTGGTGTGTGTGTGCATGAATTGCGTGCCAGCGCGCATTGGTGTAGCACGGTCATTTTCGTTTTTCTGTGAGTGAATGTGTGTGTGTGTGCGTGTGTGTGTGTGTGCGTGTGTGTGTGTTTGTGTGTTTGTGTGTGTGTGTGTGTGTGTGTGTGTGTGTGTGTGTGTGTGTGTGTGTAAGGGCTTTGGATCTATTAATACGCATGTATCACGAGCAAATTTGCAGTTTCAATACTTCACACTCCCGGGAAGGCCTATTTCTTTACTGTGCATGGACATCAGCGTTCAGTTGTTGCAATACGTTCAGGTAGCCTTTCATGCGCGCATGCACACAAGCCGAGAGAAAGCGAGACAGACAGACAGTCAGCAGACAGAGACACACAGACAGACAGACAGACAGACAAGCAGGCAAAAGGCAGACAGACAGACAGACAGACAAACAGTCTGACAGTCAGACACATAGACAGACAGACAGACAGATAGACAAGCAGTCAAACAACAGACACAGTGATGCGTTGGACCTGGGATACATGACTACAGAAAGGAAGCAACAGATTTTTTTTCTTCTTCGATCGCTGTACACAAGCTAGGGTTGGCTCTTCCTTGAAAATTCTGTGTTGTTACAGTTTCCATTCATTCTAATGGCCGGTACCAGACAGCATCCTGCCAGAACTTCAAAGATGACCTGGTGAGGGCAGTCTGACAACGTCCTCATGGATGAACCGGTCTGAGATCCTGCGGACTTTCAGGGTTCCTGAGAGACATGGCTGAAACCGGGTTGGCACTGGCATGGCTGCAGACCAGACGGAAGAAGTCCCAGACTGACGATCTAAAGGGTGGGAAGTTTCAACACCTCTGCCTTGTTGAGCATAATGATGGGGGAAAGAGCGCTACTGAGATCCCCCTGACTGTCTATTGTCTGTCTCAGCATCCCCAGACCCAGAGTTACGGGACGATGACAATGTACTGTTGGTGCAGTTCTGAATTATCGCTGAACATAGCGGACACCTGGATTTAAACACGTTTTTGTATTTTGCAGGCTCGGGCCCATCAACAACTACGACAATGCAGCTACCGTCAACGCTTACAACAACATCAGTGACCTCTCCGCCCTTGGCAGCACAAACAACGACCTCTTTGCAGGTGTCATCAGAAAGTTCACCAGAGACTACAGTGCCGATGTCCGCTGTATCGGAAACCACCACCCTCAATAGATCAGTAATAATCACCACAAGTTCTCGAACATCTCCAGTGACATTCACCACGACTTCTAAAACATCTCCAGTGAAATTCACCACAGGCATTGAAATGTCAACTGTAAGATTAACCACAGAGAGTTGAAACGCCTGGAAAATCCACCACAGAGAATGAAACATCTCCAGTAAAGTCTACAACAACCAGTAACATATCCCCTGTACGATCTAGCACAGACAGTGAAACATCTCCCATAAAATTCACCACAGATACCAGAACATCTCCCATAAAATCCACCATAAACAGTGGAACATCTCCTGTAAAATCCACCACGTATAGTACAACATCTCTGGTAAAATATACCACAGTTAGTGAAACATCTCTAGTAAAATCCACAACAGACAGTGGAACAACACTGTTAAAATCCAGCACGACAGTGAAACATCCTAGTAAAATCCACTACAAACAGTGCAACATCTCTAGAAAAATCCACCACAGTTAGTCAAACACCTCTGGTAAAATCCACAACAGAAAGTGGAACAACACAGTTAAAATCCAGCACAGACAGTGAAACATCTCTGGTAAAATCCACCTCAAACAGCGGAACATCTCCTGTAAAATCCTCCACATATAATGGAACAACACTGTTAAAATCCACCACTGAGAGTGAAACATCTGCAGAAAAATCCACCACAGATAGTGGAACAACGCCATCAAAATCCTCCACTGACAGCGAAACATATACAGTAAAATCCACCACAGATAGTCATACGTCTCCAGTAAAATCCATCACGGTCAGTGCAAAAACTCAGTCAAAATCCACCACTGACAGCGAAACATATCCAGTAAAATCCACCACAGATAGTGATAACGTCTCCAATAAAATCCACCACGGACAGTGGAACACCTCTAGTAAAATCCACTACAAACAGTGAACATCTGTGAAATCCACCACAGATAGTAAAACATCTCCAGTAAAATCCACCAAAGATAGTGGACCAACACCATTAAAATTCACCACTGACAGTGAAACATCCTCAGTA
>CM031603.1:34143111-34190694 GCA_018398815.1 Conus ventricosus
AAAATTTTTGGGGGGCATAACTGCGCACAGGGTCACTGGAAACTGAACAAAACCATCATCGGTGGTCTCCCTCTGTATTCTCACTCTCTCTAACTTTAATTGAATCCTTAATCTTTCTGTTTCCTGCGTTTCGCTAGCTTTAAACCCTTTCCTGCTCTGCTAATGCTATTTCTACTGCGACACGGCGTCTTTCCCGCTCGCTCATCTCTTTCCATCTTTTGTTGGGTTTCAACGAATGCTCGCAACTCTTCTCCCGAGTAGCCTAAAATCACGAGCGATGCTCACAAGTTGTTCAATAGGGGTGTTCTTTTCGTCCGCCATTATATCCCCCTTTTTTTTTTTTTTTTTTGAACAAGATTTATTACTACGACAGCCAAACTGGTGGTTACCGACACGAGTGACGTAATAGCACAATCTATGAATGATAATATTAGCTTGGGACAACGTAATTAGTTTTTATAAGACGCCTAGCGCCTGACCCAACTATGAGAGCGAATTATAGGCAATCTGTGCGAAATAAGTACTCTGGGGCTGAAATGCCAAGCCTAGTGTTAACTATCTTGGAAGCAATAGCCAAGCCTAGTATTTAACTATCTGGAAACATACAGTAAGACACTACCTTGTCTTAGGACCCTCCGGGGGTTGCGACCTGTCGTGGTCGGAGGGCTTGCGCGTCCAGTGATCCCTTAGGCTTTGCTGGCGGGGCATCATTACTCGGAGATAGGCTGGTTTTGTCAAACTGCTTCTAGGTCCGAGAAGCCAAGATGCTGTCTGACCTAAGCGTAACGGTAAGGAGTTGATGCCCCTGGTAGGGCTTCCCATGTCAGATAGGCTAAGGGTGAGGATCCTGACTAAGAGTAACTACCGCCTTTCTCCATTTCTTGTTTTCTGCTCCCTTATTTGGCCCTTTCTATCTTCGTCTCCCCTTCAAGTCTCTTTTCCACACATCCTTTTCTCTCTGTGGTCTCCTTAATTAAGATCGTCCGCGTTTGCCGTGCGGTGCGACCTGTGTCGGAGGGAATGAGATCTCTGGTGATTGAGAGGGCCAGCGCTCTCAACAACATCACTTTGGCTCGGACCTCTCCTAGACAGGGAGTACACTTTGGCCCGGGTGTACTAATCGGCTCCCCTTCTTGGGTTGGGTCAAGACAGACAGTTCCCCTGCTGGCCAAGTAAACCCCTGCAGTGCTCAGCTCTCTGTTCCCGGGAGTTGAGCACGATCAGGGGGGATAGGGTTGGTGGCTTCTGTTTGTCGTATGTCTCTCCCGAAGCCTGGAATGGGTCAAGACATTGGTTTCTTGGCCCTGGCCCCTTAGTTGGACTCCAAGTGGGTGGGTAAGGGAGGGATGAAACACAATAAACAAAATATGGCTTTTTCAAAAAACTACCCCCCCAAAAGGAAGAGGAAGGCAGCATCCCCCTATTTCAGGGGAATTTGAAACAGACAGTGATTCTGATACGAGGTTAGACAGAGGACAGGTTTCTGGGCTTCCTGGCTCGTGATGGAAGGGACGGAGCAGGAAAGACCCCTTTCAGCTCTGAGCCCTTTTGCCATACAAAAAGGGCTTTCAAGGTCTAGCAGATGACCCTCAGTCCGTAAAAAGGTTGAGGAATGGCTCGTTTCTCATTCAATGTCGATCAAAGAAGCAATCTGAACAGCAGTTGAGGGCAACAAAAATAGTGGAGGGAGATCAGGGTGACTCCCCATAAACAGTTAAATTCCTCAAAAGGAGTGATTCGCTGCAGAGATCTAACAGGTGTCTCAGAGGCAGAGATCAAAACGGAACTGGCGTCCCAGGGTGTGACGGAGGTGCGCAGGGTGACAGTAAAGAAAGGTGCAGAGAGAGTGGCCACCAACACCCTCTTTCTGACCTTCTGCAACCCTGTGCTGCCTCCAGTCATCAAGTTGGTTACCTGAACGTCAGAGTTCAGATGTATGTTCCGTCCCCGTTGAGGTGCTTTCAGATGTCAGAGGTTTGGCCATGTCAGAGACCGTTGTTCTGGGCAGGAGGTGTGCGGTGTTTGCTGCAAGGCAACCCATGATGGGCCGTGTAAAGATCCGGCACATTGTGCTAACTGCGGTGGCAACCATCCCTCCTCTTCCCGAAACTGCCCTCTTTGGATTCAGGAATCCGCTATACACGAGTAAAAACTGAAAAGAAAATCTCCTTTTTGAGGCCCGCAAACAGGTTGTTGGCAGTCAGACGCCAACAGCATCTTCGTATGCTTCGGCCGTAAAGAAAGTTTCCACTAGGTCAGTCTGCTGCCAGACTGATGAATTTTTCTTTTCCAAGACACTGCAAGGAAGAACTGTCAGCTCTGGTGGAAGCAGGTCCACCACCTCCCAACCCAAAGTGACTGCCCCTGGTGGAGGCAAAAAATCCGCCACCCCTCAGACTGCCCAGCAGTCTACAACATCTGCTGCTGGGCAGATTAAAAAACCAGCACCCAAGCCTCGAACTCCTCTGTCCAGTGCCCGTGCGGGCAAGGGAGTTCCACCCAGTGTGGAGATGGTGGAGATGAGGAAGAAACCTCCACCGTCTCCCAAATCCAAACCTTCTTCGCCTGTTGGCAAGTCTGCCAGCAGTCTGAAGAACAACACAGTTCAGTAAAACTACAAAATAAATTCACTCCATTGGAAGCAGACGTTGAGGAGGAGATGACCTGATTTCTCTCCTTTTCCGCCCTCTGCACCATGGATAGTACAATATCCCATTGGAATAATCCGTGGACTAAATTCCAACTTTGAGGAGTTGCAGCTTCTGTGTCGATCTATACAGCCTTCCGTCGTGGCTCTTCAGGAAACTCAAATTCAAGCCATAAGACCTTTACTCTTTCTGGCTTTAATGTTCTTTCAAAACCTGCACAACCATCCACGTTGGGACTGTCGGGCGGTGTTGCCCTTCTCATACACAAAACTCTGTTGTATAGTCCTGTCGCTCTGTCACCTCCCTTCAGGCTGTAGCTGCGAGAGTCACTCTCCACAAGACTGTGACAATCTGTTCACATTTATCTCCACCTTCTGTCCCGTTTGTCGTCAGACCTTGTCAGTCTGATAGGTGAACTTACTCGACCTTTTTTGCTGTTGGTGACTTTAACGGTCACAATCCTCTTTGGGTAGTGTCAGTACGTCATCCGAGGGTCTGCTAATTGAGGATGTCCTTTCGGATTTGGATTTGTTGTTGTCCTGAACGACGGATCTGCAACTTACCTCCACTCTTCCACAGGTTCACTTTCGTGTTTAGATTTGTCGGTTTGTGACCCCTCGCTGGTACCTGGACTATGAGTGGTCTGTCCATGATGATCTGCACGGAAGTGACCATTTCCCTGTTTGTTACAACCCGTAATAACTGAACAAGTCTCTCTCTCTCCACATCTAAATTATAAGAAAGCAAACTGGGATCTCTTTGCAGCCACTATTTCAAAAGAATTCCAGGACACTGATTTTCTTCAGAGTCCGACCCCAGCAGAATCACTGACTAACACTATGATCAAGTGTGCTAAAGCTTGTATTCCAGTGTCTTCCGATAAACTTCAAATGCCAAAAACACCCTGGTTTGATTCAGACTGCCAACAAATTTCCAAAGTTCGAAAACGGGCTCAGCGTCAGGTGTACCAACGACCTTCGGTCCCAACGCTCGAGCCCATCAGAAACTCCGTGCTAAATCAAGACACACTTTTAAAATCAGTAAACGTCGGTCCTGGAGAAGTTTCTGCTCCAGGCTGACATCGAAAACTTCCAAGAAAAAAGTGTGGAACATCATTAAGAAAATCAAAGGGAAGAACACCTGTCCCACTGTGAACCATCTCAAGTTTGCTGACTCTTTAATAACAGAGAAAAATGCAGTTGCTAATCTGCTAGCTTCAACCATAGAAAAGATCCTTCTCCTCTTCTAACAAATCAGCCACTTTTGTCAAAAATAAAACCCTTAAAGAAAAATCACCCTGCAACTTTTCGTCAGACAACATGGAAGACTACAATCTTCTTTCCACTTTAAATGAACTGAAATCTGCCTTACTGTCCTGCAACGATTCCTCTCCAGGTATAGATGAAATCCATTATCAACTGTTGAAACATCTTCCGCAAGAAGGTCTGAATATACTGTTACAGGTATACAACCATGTGTGGACTACAGGTTTCTTTCCGCCCTCTTGGCGAAAAGCCCTCATTATTCCATCCCCAAACCTGGAAAAGATCTTTCTAATCCATCAAACTACCGTCCCTAGCTTTGACCAGCTGTGTCTGTAAAACTGATGGAGAGAAAATGGTCAATGCTAGGCTTATGTGGAAACTCGAAACTGATGGCCTTTTGGCGAAAGAACAGTGTGGTTTCCGCAAACATCGGACTACTGTTGACCATTTGATTCGTCTGGAATCTACACTTCGGAACGCCTTTCTGAACAAACAGCATGCAGTGGCAATTTTTTTTGACTTGGAGAAGGCCTACGATACCACCTGGAAGTCGGGATACTTCATGATCTCCATGATCTGGGTTTTCGAGGTCATCTTCCGCTTTTCCTTCAAAATTTTTTGGCAGAACGACAGTTTCAGGTCCGGGTTTGGCACCACTCTCTCTGATGTCCACGAGCAGGAGTTGGGTGTTCCACAGGGGAGCATACTGTCTCCTGCCTCTTTAGTATTAAGATCAATAACATTGTTAAATCAGTTCAGCAGGGTTCAGACTGCTCATTGTTTGTGGATGATTTCGCTGTCTACGCAACTGGAAGCAGTGAGTGTACCCGAGTGTCCAGCGCAGACTCCAGCTTTGCGTGGATAAAATCCATCGATGGGCAGATGAAAACGGTTTTCACCTTTTCTGCTTCAAAGACACAGTGTATTCACTTCCATAATTTCCGTCAGTTTTTTCCAGATCCTGACTTCAAGTAGGGAAATCTCCCATTCCAGCTGTTAAAGAGGCCAAATTTCTGGGAGTCATTTTTGACCAGAAACTTAACTTTCTCAGCCACATCAAAATCTCAAAACTGCTTGTCAGAAAGCACTGAAAATTCTGCGGGTCGTAGCGCACACCGACTGGGGCGCTGATAAGAAAACTTTGCTGCACCTCTACAGAGCCTTGGTCCGTTCCAAACTGGACTACGGTTGTGCTGTGTACGGCTCTGCAAGATCATCTTACCTCAAACTCTTGGACCCTATCCACCATCAAGGGCTTCGTCTCTGTCTTGGAGCGTTCCGCACCACCCCTGTGTACAGCCGTTACGCAGAGGCAGGTGAACCTTCACTGTCCAACCGCAGGCTGAAACTGTCTTTGAATTATTATATCCGACTGTTCTCAGAACCAGAAAACCCTGCCTATGACTGTGTCTTTGACCCTCCGTTCCAAAGTAAGCTTGAAAACAACCCTAAATGTATTCTGCCGTTTGGTCTTCGTATGCAGCCTCACGTGCGGAATGCAGGTCTAGACCTGGGAGTAGTTTCCGATTTTTCCAAGTTTCCGGATCAACCTCCGTGGACCTTTTTCACACCAGAGATTTGCTTCGATCTTGCAGCTTTTCGCAAAGAGTCTACAGCTCTCTGGCGTACAAGGCATGTATGCTGACCTCTGTTCCAAATTCCCATCCTAATCAAAAAGTTTTCACTGACGGTTCCAAGTCTGAAGATGGAGTGGCCTGTGCAGCCTACTGCCCTGGGGCTCCTTCTCAGATACTGTGGAACATATACTTTCAGATGCTTCTGTCTATTCTGCTGAAATTACTGCTCTGTTCTGGCTTTGAAGATAATCTCACATTCTTCAAAGAGGGACTTTCTGGTTCTGTCGGACTCGCTGTCAGCTTTGGAGGCCATAGCTGGCCGCAACCTTCAGCATCCAGAACTTTTACTTTTTTTGGAACTTTTTAGCAAGTTGAAGGCGGACGGTTACAACATTACTCTGCTTGGTTCCAGGTCATGTTGGCATCGGCGGGAACGAAATGGTTGATCGTTTAGCCAAGAACGCCACAAGAGAGAAACTGTCCAACACTTATATCCCCTGCTCAGATGTGAAACCCAAAATTAATGATTATGTGAGAGACCTCTGGCAAGAGGATTGGAACACACAGACGAATAACAAACTCTTTCAGATCCGTCCAAACCTTAGGACTTCCTCCCATCCACGTCGGGAGGTCGTAAAGAGGAAACGGTTCTGTGCCGGCTACACACCGGCCATTCGATTTTACCCATGCTTACCTTTTAAAGAGTGAAGAAGCTCCGTGGTGCATCCATGTCATGCGCCACTCACTAATGAAACATGTTCTTTTAGAGTGTTGGGACTTGCACGATGTGAGACACAAACATTTTACGGCGGAGTCCATGAAGACCTGTTCAGGGATGTCCGCCTGACGTGATCCTTGAGTTTTTGAGAGAGATTGACAATTTTTCATCTGATTTAAGATTTTACGGAAGAAAGATTTTTAACGAAGTTTCTGGTACGTTTCTAGACGATGTCATTTAAAGAGATGTGTGAAAGTTTTTTTTTTTTTTTTTTTTTTTTAATGACTGGTGAGTTGATTTTAACGTGGTGACAGCCTTGATGTGGCCCTTTGCGGTCGGCTGGGCTATAAGCAACATTATCTTATCTTATCTTGTCTTAGGATTACAATACTTGAATCCCACCCAGCTTCCTCTCTGAGAAGTTGAACAAATTATAATAAATGGTCCAGAATATCCTGTCAGGCTCGCCAATAAATTGTCAACCTCGGGGTACGTCAGTGGAGGAAGGACTAGCGCACAGCCAAACAACACTACACACGCTTGCTTACAATCTCATTCATATATCATGCATTCGTCAAATCAAACCACTAGTAAAGTCCTATAACTTTACTACACATAATCATGGAAGAAAAACATCAATGCGCAGGAGTCAAACAAAATAAAACATTCTCTCTTTCCCTTGAACTTCACAAAACCATTTATCTAAATCATCATAACTAACCCGGTATAAATAGATTTCTACTTTACCTGGCCAGGTGATCTTAAACTATTTACGAATCACTGCCTTTCCTTTTCTTCCTTTTTTTTTCTTTTCTTTTCACTGTCACTTTCACAAACACCAGTCACGACACAACTGCTGCACTGTCAGGTTGGACTGCTGGCACTGGTCAGGTTGGACTGCTGGCACTGGTCAGGTTAGACCACTGGCGCGGGTCAGGTTGGACTGCTGATGAAAGTGGTGCTGCCAGGTATGAGGTCGAACCCCGGTTCAGATTGAACAGTGACTACCAGACATCGATCTGTTCTCCTTTCTTCCTTCCTTCACTAACGCATTGCACTCTCTCTTCTGGTCTGCTCTATCAAATGGACATGGTTGCTTTTTTTCTTTTCTTTTTTTTTTTCTCTTCATCAATTAGCAACTCTCTCTCTCTCTCACATCTCTCCTTAGTCCTTCCTCTGCAGACTCTATATGATGCTAATGCTTCAACTCGGTTCTCTTCACTCCTCCCCTCATCTCTCTGCTTATCTCTCGTGCAGAGCCTACTCCCAGAACCTCTCTCTCTCTCTGTCTCTTCTTTTCTTCCTTCCGTCTTCTCTCACTCCCCTAGCTTCTTATTCTGTTCCTACGTGTCAAAAGGGTGAGTACCATTGGTCAGAATTTTTCCCGCCTTGTACCGAGGTTACCTCCCCTCTAATTCCATTGGACATGCAAATCGTCAAAGTCACATCTACCGGCCTTGCTCTCTGTGGTGGTCAATGGGTCATTTAATTAATTAGCTTGATTTCACCCCCACCACACACAATACCTTCCCCCTTCCTACTTCAACCGGCGACGTCTGGCTTAACTGTGGGCGCTGGTCTTGCAAATTAGCTGTATCAGTCTGACCCAGGCGCCGAGACCCGTCTGACCAGACCTATTGAGACGTCGGTCAAGCCACTCAGTCTGTCTGCGGGACGGTGCCGTCTCCGTGACGGACTAAAAATAGCCTCTTCGCCGTGCCTAATTGGCTGACGCGACACATGAAGTCGTCTGCCTGGAAACCAGGATGTTTGAGTTTGGACTTATGTCCAATTGAACTGGCTGGCGACTGACCACGAATTCGGTTTTTCTTTTTTTGTCCGTGACAGGCAGGTCACCCAGACTGTTGTCCCTGAAGGGCTCACAGGATCACAGTTGGTGTTGTGAGAGTCAATACTGGGATAAATCAACGTTCGGTTCAGTCGATGTCTTTTTATTTTCCTGGGCAAAGTCAGCATTTGTATGGCTTAATTTTGACAGCCCAAGTTTTCATCACCAAAGTCTCACATTGGTGTACGTTGACATTATGTTCCCCCTCCTCATATCTCTATAAATCAACAGACAGTGCTTCCCCCTCCTGATAAATGATGGGACATTATTTATTTCCCCATCCTCATATCTATATAAATGGACAGACATTACTGCCCCCTACTCATATCTATATAAATGGACAGACATTATTCCCCCCTCCTCATATCTATATAAATGGATAGACATTATTTCCCCCTCCTCATATCTATATAAATGGACAGACATTATTTCCCCCTCCTCATATCTATATAAATGGACAGACATTATTTCCCCCTCCTCACATCTATATAAATGGACAGACATTATTTCCCCCTCCTCATATCTATATAAATGGACAGACATTATTTCCCCCTCCTCATATCTATATAAATGGACAGACATCATTTCCCCCTCCTCATATCTATGTAAATCGACAGACATTATTCCCCCCTTCTCATATCTATATAAATGGACAGACATTATTCCCCCCTCGTCATATCTATATAAATGGACAGACATTATTCCCCCCCCCCTCATATCTATATAAATGGACAGACATTATTTCCCCCTCCTCATATCTATATAAATGGACAGACATTATTTCCCCCTCCTCATATCTATATAAATGGACAGACATTATTCCCCCCTCCTCATATCTATATAAATGGACAGACATTATTCCCCCCTCCTCATATCTATATAAATGGACAGACATTATTTCCCCCTCCTCATATCTGTGTAAATGGACAGACATTATTCCCCCTCCTCATATCTATATAAATGGACAGACATTATTTCCCCCTCCTCATATCTATGAAATCGACAGACATTATTCCCCCCTTCTCATATCTATATAAATGGACAGACATTATTCCCCCTCCTCATATTTATATAAATCGACAGACATTATTCCTCCCCCCCCCCCCCCCCCCCCCCCCCCCCCCCCCTCAATATCTATATAAATCAACAGACATTATTTCCCCCTCCTCATGTCTGTAATAAATTGACAGACATTATCGACAGACATGATTTCCCCTCCTGATTTCTGTGTAAGTCAACATCTGTTCGAGTCCACTGCATTCTAGCAGTGCTGTCAAGTTCACAGACTAGCAGGTTGTGATTAAACGGGTAAAAGCAGTCTCTTGCCTTCAACGTAAAGAACATAAACATCTAAAGCTTTTCATTTGTCTGTTTGTTTATTTGAATCTTAGATTGCTTGTTTGTTTTTTCTTTCTTTCTTTGTTTTTCTTTCTTTCATTCTATGTAGTGAGAGAGACACAGCCCAGTTCACGACAAGACAGTATTACAAGCGAAATTTTTTTTCTTTTTGTCCCATGCTCATCAAAACATGAAAAAATGCTTTTCAAATGTGTGTAGTTCTCTCTCTTACACATACATGCAAAGTTAACAATGGTTCAAGTCTGTATCATTTTCTCTCTTCTCATTCAGATCAGTTGATGCTATCTTACTGAAGTAGAAGAGAACAGAAAACTTTATAGTCTCCTTCTGTACAGAGAAAACTGCCTCACTGTCTGAGTTTGACCAGTTAGCTAACTTTTGTTGACTGGGTCAACATGGAGAGGGGACACAGCTCATGCATGAAAAAAAGGTCTGATCCTCCTCCTTTTCAGATCTTGATTCTCTTCGTTTTCTTTCCTTTTATTTTTTTTTCATGTTTCTTTTACTTTTTTTTGTCTTTCTGTCTGTCTTTCTTTCTTTTCTTTTTTTGATGCTTGCAGACTTACTACCTTGTCTTTCTCTGTCTTCAGTTATTACTTGGTCAACCCCTTATAAGAGGGTTATTTATGGTTAATTTTTATTCATTACATCTCTTTGTTATAGAGGGAGGGGCATGGGGGTGCACTCATGCATGCATGCTCAGATCTCTGCTTTAATGGAGTGATTGAGCTGAAATGTTGTTAGTAGTTCCCTTATTATTGATTTGACAGTCCTAACAAAATACTGAAGATTCCAAAGTTGACGGACAGGTCTCAAAATTCCAACTCCCTAGCAGCCACTCAGGTCTCTGGTATTAAAGGCTGATTGAGTTGAAATGTCATATGGACCTTCCTTTTAGCTCGGTCTTTTACTATGCAACCCCTGTGTGCCTTACAATACGTGTGGGCAGGAAAGCCAAGTTGGTTGCAGGATGTGTCGAATGGGAACGAACTTTCCACAGGCATATCCAACTGTCCAGCTTCAACAGTGTATATTCCTTTTACTTTTTTGTTTCAGGCCTAAGTTTACGAAGAAAAATTGAGAAGACATTTCCAGAAAAATTCAAGGTCAGTTTAGAATTTTCTTTTGTCCTTTTTATTTTTTCATTAATTTTTGTTGTTGTAAGGATGGAGGTGGGGCAGATGAGGCAGATTTGGAAGATGTCATAGCATGTACAAGAAACAGTGAATGCCATACAACCTACACTTAATGCTTTAAACATGAGTCAGTGATGTAGGGAACTTGCTCTCAAAGTTAGCCACATCTGCTAATAATGTTCTTCGTACCAAGGATAGTTTGAAATATAAACTATCAGAATGTTGCTCCAAATTTTAATGGAATTTCTGGTGGTTTGATGGGTCAAGAGTACCTTATGTGGTGTTTATTTGCATTACTCGTTTGTCACGTACTGGTAATATTGACACTAATCTTGCACAGTGGAAAGAAAGTTACATTGATTATGCTTGGGGTGAAAAAGAAAAAAAAGTTTAGCTTTGTGTATTGGGTTGATGGGTATAGTGCAGTATGTTTGCTGGAAATAAGCAAATCTGCCACTTGCAACTGATTGCTACACGCATATACAGCAGTAACTGATACGCTTTATATAGCAGTAACTGATTGCTACACTTATATACAGCAGTAACTGATTGCTACACTCGTATACAGCAGTAACTGATTGCTGCACTCATATACAGCAGTAACTGATTGCTACACTCATATACAGCAGTAACTGATAGCTACACTCATATACAGCAGTAACTGATAGCTACACTCACATAGAGCAGTAACTGATTGCTACACTTATATACAGCTGTAACTGATTGATAGATGTAGCCATCTATATATCAGTAACTGATTGCTACACCTAGATACAGCAGTAACTGATTGCTACACCTGTATACAGCAGTAACTGATGGCTACACATAAATACAGCAGTAACTGATGGCTACACTTAAATACAGGAGTAACTGATGGCTACTCTTGTACATAGCAGTAACTGGTGGCTACACTTAAATACAGGAGTAACTGATGGCTACTCTCGTACACAGCAGTAACTGGTGGCTACACTTTAACACAGCAGTAACTGATGGCTTACACTTGTATACAGCAGTGACTGATTCCTACACTTGTATACAGCAGTAACTGATAGCTACACTTGTATACAGCAGTAACTGATTGTTACTCCTATATACAGCAGAGAACAGGAAAACCTTCATTCTGGGCCACTTTCGCCCTCAACCAGTTTCGGGCGAAAGTGGCCCAGAATAAAGGTTTTCCTGTTCTCTGACAAGTAAGACTTCAATAACCAAAAAATAACGATTATTTACAAACAAACATACTGTGCAGGGTTATCCGTTTTTAATACTAATTTACTAAACTTTTCAGATTTTAGTTTTTGTTTAATCCTATGTTTTTCTTGATCGTTTTCAATAACATCATTTTCGCGCAAACATTCTTCAAATGAGTCTCTGTCTTTCATGTGAAATAACACTACAGTCTTTAACTGTTCTCTAAAGTCTTTTAAAACCGAGTTATATTTCTGGCATAAAATCCACACACTTATCCCATCATGTCTTCCACTGAAAGCTAGTTTTGACAAAGTGTTTCTCTTTTTAACTATATCTTTTTCTGCTGAACAGTCATCTATAATAAAGAGTGTCTGCGTTCCTTCAAACACTTTATAAAAGTATTCTAAACACTCACTCAGTTTAGTGCTAGGATTAACTAAATATACGTCATTGTCTGTCCATATAAACCTTCTATCATGATATGCTTTGTTCCTTTTAAGTGTTGGACAGAAAATCACAATATGATCAAAATTATAGCGATAAACTGTTTGTAATAAGTCTAGGACAAATATTGTTTTTCCACAACCAGTCTGCCCACAAATCATTGAACAATGAGGGGATTTTATCATAAAGTTTAACTGCTCCATAGTTTTATAACAGAATTTAATCTAATCCAGTTATTATTTTTATCATACTCTCCGTCAAAACTTGTTCAGTATAATAAAACCCTACGAGGCCTAAATGTGTAAGATTAATCCAATTCAGTTCTGTAAGATTGTTTCTATTTAAGTCAACATTGATTTTGTTGCTTGTTGTTATGATCTTAATATCCTCGCCATTGTGAAGAACGACGACAACAACGTTAAGGCGTTTAACGTCTAAGTTTTGCCAGCTAATATTAATTCCTTTTATAAGGTCATCACTAACGCCCACAACCCCATCCCTCTCCACATCTTTAAAGACAGAAATTTCAAATATTATTGTGAACGTGTCTCCTAATTTTCTGCTTGGAAAGAACTGTAATTTTGTTGAAGCTTTTTTTACAACTGTTTCTTTTCTGTGGAGGATGTACTGCTTTTTCCCATACGGCGTTATTTCAATTTCTTTCCGACTATTGTCGTCCGGCATAAGACTTACATGTAAAGGGCCAGAGTTGAATGCTTTTCTGAAACTTTTTTGACGGCTAAAATATGTAAATGGGCTTATGAATTCAAATTTTATTTCCCATTCTAAATATGGTTCTAAGTGCCATTTGAGGTCAGGTTTTCGAACTATTTTATATTCATACTGGCCAACATTATTTGCCTCTAGATTGCGCAGCTGTTCTAGTTTTAGGAAACTTTTTGCTGTCGCCAACCTCTTTGCGTTTATAATCACCATCTTTAGTGTACTCAAAACCATACAAAGCGCCTATTTCACCATTCTGTTCAAAGTCCGCAACGTCTGCAAGGTCTTTTAATTCTAAAGTTATACACCTCACAGGTGCTAATGTAACTCCCGGTTCTTCTGGCCCCGCGACATTATTTTTTAGTAAAGTTATTATTTTATTTCCAAAACAATGTGCAGGTTATCACATTTCACAACTTTCCCCGCTTTGTCTTTGATTTTTATATTAAATGATCCGACCCTCCCACAAACTAATCTTTTAAACTGTAAATTAGGGAATTGTATAATTTCATAATCGCAATATGCAGCTTTCCTGACGGAAGAGCTCTTAAAACAGTTGAGGGCCTTCCGTCATATAAGTTTTCATCAGTGCTCAGCTCATCCAAATGAACATAGAGTAATGAATGTAATGCAAGATCGAGCGGACTTTCCCCCTCATAAGTAGTTTGGGTTGGTGTAACTCTAAATCTATAATTGTTAGCTGTAAAGCCTAACATTTTAGCTAGTTCTTTATCAAAATAGTAACCTACTTCTTCTTCAGGCTTGAATGTTAACATTGTTTTTAGATTCGCATTGTTAAGTTTGAGAGTAATGTCGAAGTTACTCATTGCTTCTTTTAGTGAGCAAAACCCGTAATAACCATCAGCTATTGTTAACTGGCTAACTTTGGCCCCTGTTTTGTCAATTTTTTGAATCTTATTATTCTTCCTGGATTCACTTATATTAAACCATACGACTTTGTAAAATATTTCATGAAGCGCAACCATTTTGGCCCCGCATTCGTTATCAATAGCATGTTCTAAAACGAAGGACGGTCTTGGGTTGTTATTGTTACAAACATTTTTTTAAACGAAATAAAAATGAGTGCTTTCAAATATACTGATGCAAAATATTCTGTGGGGCCGCACTACAATCCTAAAAATATAGCAACTGATACTCTTGACATTGCTGTGACCCAGACTGCCTCTTTTCATAAAAAGGTGAGTACTCCATTGAAGAGCTATCTTAACCCCTATTGAAAAAGAGCGCATCCAGAAAGCGTGGTTTAGTCATCCGTTGCAGTTTTATCAGAACCAGTTTAAACTTTGCTGTGTTTTGTGCATCAACTGGGTGTGGAGTGTCGTATGCTGATCATTTAACTCATCCTGATCCTTTGGTGAGGTCAGTGTATAGATTTCATTTTTATTACACCTTCAGACGTATTTTGACTGAACTGCAAGCACCATTACCAAATGACAAACGTTTAATCCATTTAGCAACAGAATAGACATGAAGGCTTTTGAAAGGATCTGTAACGAATTCAATATTAACATCAAGACAGACTTTAGACAAAAGTTGGATCTTGATCATGGCATAGGCACCCCTTATTTTCGGGGCACGCACAGAAAGTATAAATATGTCTTGAATCCTCCTTTCAAAATTGTTCAGCCCTGGTCCATAGAGCAAGAGCATAAAACAGCATGGACAACATTTATCTTAGACACTTCTAAGGGCCTAACTAGGGCGGGAATAGAACGAATAAACGACTCTATTCGTACTTACGTTTGGTGTTTGCTAGGTTCACAAGCACAGGCAAGATCGAGCATAACTGATCCTTCTACTGGCTTTGATGCACAAAAACAATACTTAGCAAATTTAGAGGACGCCATTAATTCTACAGTTGATTTACCTTCAAGTATTAAAAGGTACCAAAATTTTTTTACAATACGCAAGATCAAAAGTAGACTTTGCTGTTGGCACTGGTTTATACATGCTACCTTCTGACCTCAGACTCCAGATAGGTACAATAATAAACTATAATAATGAAATTCTTATAGCAGGCAATGAACAGAAGGTTGGGAAAAACGACATAAATTCTGGGCCAGTAATATTACAAACAATAAAAGAACACCCAAGATTAAGTCATCTAACCCCCGAAGTCCAACCCCCCAAAGTCATTGAAGACTCAGCAAAGCTCGCGGACTCTGTTCGCGATGACCATGAATATGAAAAGACAGCGCTTGTTCTTGGATTAACTGGCATTAGGATTACTTGGTCTTTATCTTACTAAATAGTAACCCAACTATTACAAGAACTAATGTCCATAAGTGCTCGGCCATAAAGCCAACTACTTTGCTTGCAGTAGACAAAAGCCAGCTGACAATACTCCCCAATATTCCTGGTAAAGCGTCCCCGGCTTTACTAGCTAATTTTTTTAATAAACTTGCAAGATGATTAAGCTGTTTTTTTACCCATGATTTATCAGGCGATGGCGGCGGAGGCACTGAACTTTGCCCTCCACCACCGCCTGTAATAGCCATCACCAGTGTACTTATTGCAAATCCTAAGGCAGTTATAACGCTTGCTATGTGACTCCCTGCTCTCTAAACAATGTTCTTATTCGTTCTGCTAGCGTTGCGTCTTCATATAAAATTTTTTCGATAGTTTCTCTTATTCTATTCACTTGAGTTCGTAATAGGTCTCGGTTAGTAGTCGTCACTTCTAGTCTTGCTGATCTCTCTTGTTCAAGATCTTTTAGTCTTTGGGTTATTCTTTCTTTAATATCAGGCCCTAAGTTGGCGTCATCAGCCTCAACGAGTTTTTCTTTTTCTCTTTTTATATGCCCATCTAGTTCACCTAGTTTTGCTAAATTGTTTGTTAATTCGCCTCTGATGGTTCTTAAAGTACGATCAAGGGCTAATAATTCTCGCATAGGCAATGGGGAATCATTAATTGTTTTTAACGCTATTTCTTCTGAAAAACTGGTTTCTGCTTCTATTGTATTTATTAATTCGCCTGCTGATTGATTTAATTCTTTAAGTTCCATGTTTGCATTTGGTTATCTGTCGGGAGTTCTTGTAGTGTGTTTTGAAGTTTAGCAACTGCCTCCGCCCTTAATTTCGGTCTAGCAATGCCAAGGCGATTTTGATCTTTCACACTGAGTCTATTTCTAATTGAACCCACAGCTAAAAACTTTGATGGGTCGGGTTTAGTTGTAAGCCGAACAAGTTGCCCTTGATCGTTTTTTACAGACAAATGACCATCTTCTAATTCAAAATCATTTGGGTCTATAAATTCGGGAGGTTCTTGGCCTAAACTTTTGTAAAATGCTTCGACCGTACTTGCTGTTAATTCACGCTGCAATGAGAGCGTTGAGCGATGCTGTGTCAAAGGGATCATTTCACTCATGTCGTCTCCACGATCAAAAACATCATAATCTTCTTCGCCTTCAATTCCTGCCATGTTTTTAAATAATTAACTTTTTATTTTGCTTCATAAAAATGCCACAACAAGCACATGGCTCGATTCTTGACCCGCATAGAAAACAGAAAGAGCCCCATGGCGTGAAGGGAAATAAACGGAATATTATTGTTCCAAATAATCCATCTACTATTGATGCAGATCAAATTCTTACTGTCAAATTTCCAGACTTAGGAGCGGATGAATTGATTGTGCCAGGCTCTGCGCGTCTTACTTTCAAAATAGAGCTCGATTCAACAACAGACCCAAACAGGACAGTTGTACAGAATTTGGGACGGGCAATCGTTAAGAAAATTTCTATAAAAATTGAGGGGCAAGAAAATATTTTCTTTACACAATGCAGACATATTTTTAACCTATTCTGATCTATGGCTAACCGGGAATGAAAGGGATGATCTTGCGTTTCAAGGAATCGAAAATGAAGAAGCACTAAAACATAGAATAGGCGCTGGAGATACTAAAGACGTCAAAAAGTATGTAGCCGTAAAGTTTGCGTATGGAAATCGCTTTTCCATTCCCCTTAGATTTTGAGTTGTTAAAAGCGCATGCGCCGTACTTTCAAGGAGCATTAAAAGACAGATTGTCATATGAACTAACTTTTAATGAATACAAACGTGTTATCAGATCATCAGACACCGAAGCAAAGTACAGCATTTCTGACATCTCGTTAGAGTTTGACGTTGTTAGCAACCCTAAATTAGCAGAGCTGATTGCGCACCAATATGAGACACATTTCCCAATATATTACGAAAGAGTGATTCATCATACAACATATCCTAGAAGCAGGGCAGACACTATATGGAATTTTAGTTTTAGCGTCGCAGCAAGATCGCTTAAAGGTATTTATTGCTGTGCGAAGATGAAGAACCGTTCAAAAGAGGAAGTGAAAAGTTTTTTAATCCAAAAATAACGAAAGTACAATGTTCGATTGAGGGTAGTCCTAACCAAATTTACGCTAGCGGGCTTAAACCTTATCAGCATTTTGATGAAATAAGAAAACTGTTTGGAGGCGGGAGGTGTAGAAATCCAACAGTTGACCTTGTGTCTAAAGATTTACATCTTCACAATGTTAGGCTTGATGATTATTTAACAACGAAATACGGTTTATGGATTGACCTAAGGTCAACAGAGGATAATCAGTTGCATGGAAGCGGGAGAACTGTGAGAGACGTAATAAACATCCAAATTGATAAAGAAGAAGAAGCCGATAAACCGCTTAATGTACATTTGTTTTTAATATATGATGCGCAGCTGAATATTGTAAATAACAGATTACAAGATGTAGTATACTAAATTATTTTTATTTTAAAAAAGCATGTCTGTTCAGGTTTATCCAAATGTGCCTACAGCGCCGCCAAAAGAAGAGATAGTAGAAAACCCTAGCATAAAAACCTTTAGATTAACAAACATTACGCAAATGCAGCAAGTATTAGAGCAAGACCTTTCAAAATACAGCAAAACAAACGAAGGTATTCTGCTGCCTTTAATGCTGTTACATATGTTAATACTGGAGCATCGACTATAAGCGCTCTATCAGCAGGAACGAGTGTTGGTCTCTTAGCAACGGGCATAGGCGCACCCCCAGCTTTACCTCTAGGAGGTTTGTCTTTAGCTCTTGGCCTGTGTTCATTAGCTGTAGGTGCCGCCAGCAAAAAAAATAAAAACTAAACTCCAAAAGCACACAGCTATGGTTCAACTAATAACAGCTAAACTTAGCTCGTTTAAACTGACAATAATAAAGCGCTAGTTGACTCAAACATCACGGATGAAGAATTTAATCGTTTTACAGGCTGATTTTGATGACTACAAAAGACAAAAGTTTGATCTTCAAAGAAAGGGCGGTGACAAGTTTTTCTCAACAGCCAGACCCCGAGCAGATAAAAAAGGAATGCTTAAAAAAAGTAACGAGACATTAAACTCTGTTCTAAACAGCTCACATTAACAACACCAAAAGGTGTTTATACTTTAGTTTATGAGTCCAAGCGCAAAAAGACCGTTGATATTGATTCTGATTAATTATTTTTTTTTTAATTTAAATAAATATTTTGGCTTAGAAAGAAAGACAGCATGGCTAAGATATATGAAGGACAAGACGAATTGTTTGAAGGAATGCTCGAGAGAGCGTTTATCAAGAGCAATGAATGATATTGATTTAGAAGTCATTGACCCAACAAACGTACAGGCAAGTGTTGTTCATGCTATTTCTCAAGTTCCAAGTAAACTAACAATAGACCCACCGGTTAAAGTAATGTTAGCTGTTTTAATCGACTATGTAAAAATAAATGAAGAAAATCTAGAAGTCTGGGTCTCAACTAAACAGCAGATATTCTTTCTCGCAATGACTTAACACTGGTTGGGCAGACGAACTGCTTACACAGTTTGACGCTGCCGCTGAAGAAGCTAAAATGAGAGGCTCTGGTTGGTCAGAGGGCGCAGTCTTAGAGATTAGATTAAAACAGGCTAAGTATGCACCGATTGTAGGCAAGGCTTACATTCCGCTACCTCGAGAGTTGGTAGCGAAAAGAGCAGTTCTAAACATAAAGAATTCAGACGACAAATGTTTCATGTGGTGCGTTCTTGCAAGGCTGCATCATGTCCGCGACCACGCCAGAGAGAGTGACTAACTATCGGCAATACACCAAAGATCTTAACTTCAATGGAATATCCTTTCCTGTTAGTGTAGACCAAATTGATCAGTTTGAAGAACAAAAAACCCAATAACTATTAATGTATACACATGGGATGAGGAAACAAATCTACAGCCGATTAAAGTGTCCAAGAACAGTCCAACAATTGGCGAGCCAGACAAAAATCATGTTGACTTACTACTAATGTTTTCGCCAGCAGGGCTGCCACATTACACATTAATACGAACAATGAGTAGACTAATGCAGCATACTTCAAAAGATCATGGCAAACAAGAATTCTGTAGAAAATGTTTAACAAGAATGCCATCTGTTCAAGCCGCGAGCGAACATAAGAAACATTGTAAAAGTTCTGTGACTGTAATACAGAACTAATTACGCCCCCACCTGGATCTAAAGTTAGTTTTTAAGAACTGGAAACGGATGCAACATTCTCCATACGTAGTTTACGCAGACTTCGAGTCGCTTATTGTTCCTTATGAAGGGCCAGCGCCACAAAAACTTCGAAAAACAGTCTTAATGAGTAATCATCAGATTTGTTCATTTGCCTTCATTGTTGTCAGGTCGGATGGCGCCCATTCAGCACCAGAATTGTATAGAGGCCCAGATGCTGCAGAATACTTCTTAGAACGCATGCAGAAAGTGCGTAATGATTGTTCTAATAATCTGAATTTATCTGAAATCATGATGACGCCTGAAGCCCAACAACATTATGACTCAGCCACTCACTGTTGGATTTGTGGTTTAGGCCTCTCATCAGACGCAGCGAATCCAACAGTAAGAGACCATGATCACATTAGCGGAAAGTTCAGAGGAGCAGCGCACAGTAAATGCAATCTTCAACTAAAGTTTGATCCAAAGACATGGAAGCTGCCCATCTTCTTTCATAACTTGCGAGGTTACGACTCTCATCTTATAATGCAAGCAGTAACCAGCGCCTTCAGGGTAGCATGCATTGCACAGTCATCAGAAAAGTACATGTGCTTTAATCTAAATAACATGTCTTTTTATGACTCTATGCAACACATGATGGGTTCATTAGAGTCACTGGCTATGTCCTTAAAGTCCTGCCCAATAACGGAAAAATATTTTGACTCAACTCTTGTTAGAAAGGGTGTTTACCCTTATGAGTACATGAACAGTTGGGAAAGGTTTGATGAAGATACACTTCCTCCTAAAGGCGCGTTCTTTTCTAGTCTTAGAGGAAAGGACATCAGTGATTCTGATTACCAGCATGCTCAAGAAGCATGGCAGAAGTTAGAGTGTAAAACGATGGGAGACTATCATGACTCCTACTTGATGGCTGATACATGTTTGTTGGCGGACGTCTTTGAAAATTATAGAAAGACCTGCATGAAACATTATAGCCTGGATCCTGCGCATTATATTTCTGCGCCCGGGATGAGCTGGGATGCTTTTTAAAGTATACTGGAGTACAGATTGATTTATTGTCAGATTTACCAATGCTTCAGATGATTGAAAACGGATTGCGTGGAGGAATTAGTATGGCGTCGCACCATTACTGTAAAGCAAACAACAAATACTTGGACGACTATGATCCAAGTAAAAGGTCTAACTATCTCATGTATTTAGATGCAAACAATCTGTATGGATGGGCAATGGCGCAATCACTTCCATTACGCAACTTTAAAATGTACACAGGCGGCAATCCGAATATAATATTCAAAAGGCATTAAAGTGGTTGGGCAGTTTAACGCCTGATCAGCAGCGGGGTTTCATTCTAGAAGTTGACTTAGAATATCCTCACGAACTCCATGACCTGCATAATGACTATCCATTAGCAGCAGAAAGTCTAAAGATGGATCCAAGAGAGCCGCCTAAACTTGTGCCTAATCTTCGAGGCAAAAAAAATTATGTCTGTCATTACAGACTTCTGCAATTTTATTTAAGACATGGTTTGAAGTTAACAGCTGTTCATCGCATAATTGCTTTTGATCAAGAACAGTTCATGAAACCATACATCATGAAGAACACTGACCTCAGAACTAAATCCACAGATGCTTCAGAAAAAGACTTTTTTAAGCTGATGAACAACAGCTGTTTTGGAAAGACTATGGAGAATCCGCACAAGCGTAAAGATGTCAGATTAGTCACAAAGAGAACGAAGCAATTAAGCTGACTTCAAAACCTAATTATCAGGACTTTAGAAGATTTCATGATCAGCTTTTTGGCATAATGATGAAAAAAAAGAAAGTCAAATTGGACAAACCTGTATTTATTGGGTTTACTGTTTTAGAATTATCAAAGCTTTTGATGTTAGAGTTTCTTTATGACTACTTTAAGCCCTCGTATCCTGAGTCCAGAGTGCTTTACACAGATACAGATAGTTTTGTTATAGATATTCCTACTGAAGACATCTATAAAGACATGGAAACCGAAGTGGCTAAAGGGCATGCAGGATGGTATGACACGTCCGATTATCCTAAAGATTCGCCTTTGCATTCAATTACTAATAAGAAGGTTTTAGGAAAGATGAAGGATGAATTATCTGGAAAGGTGATCAAGGAGTATGTGGGGTTAAGGTCAAAATGTACAGTATTTCGAGCCAGGAGAAAATCATTAAGAAAGCAAAGGGAATATCTCGCAGCGTTGTGCAGTCAAACATATCACATGACAACTACAAAGAAGCATTGTTTGGCAATAAGACTTTCCATCATGACAACGTAAAACTGCGATCTAATCTACATGAGATCAACACAACAGTTGTAACAAAGAAGTCATTAGATAGAACAAACACAAAACGGGTGTTTTGTTAATCCAGAGTTTTCATATGCAATTGGGCACTGGAGAACCGTAAATTAATTAAAGCGGAACTGTGTCTGGCGGGATTATCTGCAGTTCTTCTTTTACAAAAGATCTTTGAGGAGCCGGTTGTTTTGTTGTGTCAGTTTCTCGTAATAATACACGGGCGGATTCATCTTTACAATTCTTTTTATTTCATATGGATCAACACTCCAAACTGGATCGGTTGCCCTGATGCGAGTGCCCCCTTCTGCTTCCCCCGGTAAATAAAGGTACCTTACTTTCAAACCAAATGGTAATAGTTTGCTGGGTGTACTGGAGTCTTCAACAACATTTATTGTTTTTCTTTTGATTGCTTGTACTGGTTTTAGCCCTTTAAATTCTTCATTATTCATTGCGCGCAAAACTGAGGGCAGTCTTCTAACCCATTCTGTGTTGCGAGAATTGTCAATCAGCTCTCTGTGATACTGGTAGGAGAAAAGTCTTTCGGCTAACTGTTTGTTAAAGTTTTCAACTAAAGCCTGTGATCTGTGAACTCCTGGAATGCCTCTTCTAATAGTAACTCTGTGTTTAACAATAATTGATTCACTTGGCCTTTAAATTCTTTTCCATCATCAACTTGAATCATGCGAGGATAAGTTAAAGGGCCTCGTTGATATATCAGCTGTATAGCGACAGCAACAGCAGAAGCACTCTTTTGTGTTAATGGTTCCGCATCTTTGTATCTTGAAGCCATGTCAATGACTGTGAGTGCGTACTTAAATCTTTTTCGTCTAATCCTATCAGAGGGTAAATATAGAAGATCCATTTGATGGGTGTCGTTTGGTATTGTATTGACAAAGTGTGGTCTCTGTATTCGTCTAGGTGCCGGTAAATAAATTTGCCAAATCGCTTGTTTAGATAACCATTCTTTTGCTGTTTGTTCACTGACTCCCGCTGCTTGGCTTAGCTTTTTAATTGCTGTGATGCCCTTCCAATATCCTTTGGGCGAATAATAGATTTTGTTCATTTTTTATTCAGCCAATATTATGTGCAACAAAATACACGACGGTCATACCAACGACAATAAACCCGATTTCTTGCATCTTTTGTTTTTCTGATGGTTGATAAAAGTCACTGAATTTTGGTGGGGGCAATGTCTCGATTGGTTTGCCTGTTACAAGATAATATTGTTTTATTGCTTGATCAACATTTTTAAATGTGTAAGCTGCATGCCCCTGTCTTTTCAGTGTGTCATTAATAAAATCTAACTGCTCAAGTCTCTGCCTTTCATAGGCGTCTTGTGCAGCTGCTAGTTGCTCCATAGCTTTGTTATGTCTTTTTCTCTCGCCGTCATTCCCCAGTTTACTAAATGCGAAATTACTTCCGCTAAAAGCAAGCACATTCACCACAGCGCCGCCTATCATTATTGCGAGTGAAGCCATTTTTTTATAAATGTATTTTTTTCTTACATATTTATATTGTCTGGAATTATTCCTTGCTTAACTAGAAAATCTTTCGTAGCAAACGAAGCTGCAATGATAGCAATTAGCTTTGCTGAATCCTCAAAGTCTAGTTTGCCAAGATCTGCTGGTTTAATTCTTAACAGGCTTTTACCAAGCATTGAGTATCCTACACTTAGTCCTCCAATAACAGCAGAATGGTATACAAGGTTGGTAACAGTTTTTTCAGTGCTCATTTTTATAAAATAAAATAATTATAATTATTAAAAAACATGAACAGTGATGATCTACTACAGCTACAGGGCGGCCTAAACCTTCCTGAACTTATGAATGACCAAGTTGATGGCCAAGCTGTTATGCCCCAAAAGGAGAGGTTGTATTCTTTGGCAGCGTGGGGGAAAAACAAAACAGTTCCTCGGAACTGAATTCAGCATTGAACAAATTCAACAGATGTCGCCACAAGACATTTTAAAGTATCATAACAGGTATGAAGCGCAGCTAGGGTCTAGAATGGTGAAAAGTGTGGGGCAAACGGTTCTTAGTTTGTACACTAAACTAGTTAGTAGATTTGCGCCCATTGATTCTGAACAGGATTTTATGTATGATTTAACGCAGGATCCAGTTTTAACAAAGTCATTAGAGTCTCTAGGGTGTGATCTGTATTACAGATTTGGAACATTGTTATCGCCATTAATCATGGGATTAATAACTTTTAATCATATAGATTTTATTTCCCTTCAAAATGAACGAGCTGGAAAATCAGCAGAATCAGAAAACACTGAATCAGGTGGAGAAAGTAACCAAGCCAGAAAAATCAGCAGAAAACGCTGAATCAGGTGGAGGCCATTAAAAATCCTGGGCGTGTTGAAGCAGGAAAAAAATTAGCAGAGTGGAACAGACAAAAAAAATTAATGTTACAGAATATAACTCATCATGAAAACATAACACCGCCAGCGCCAGAACAAGTTGATTCAATGCCGGCTATAAAAACTCCATGTGATACAAGACCTACAGCCCCAAAGTCTTCATGGAATATTGAACTTAAAACTGTTGCCATTTTGGCGCCATTGCTGCTGTTGGGGGCAGTTATTACGGTTATAAAATATATAAACAACGCTGGCAAAAACAAGAGCCCAAACAATCTCCACCGCTAAATACAGAAGCCGAACACAACTGCACGCCAAAACCGCCAACAGCAAAGCATCATTTTGATCCATTTCAAATGGAATAATATTTTAAGAACTTAATTTTAAATTTTTTTAATAAAAATAGATCATGGCGTATTATAAAATGATAAAGTCAATAAATAAAGACATGGAGTCTATAAAAGACATTTCCATAGACCAGAATTGTAATCAATGCGGTTGCTTCGGATGTAAGACCTTCCTTAAGATCTATGCAGAGAACGCTGAGCAAGACATCCTCAACGATGACACGTTTTTTGAGGCGTGTGTGTACTATCTTAGACATTTACTATTTAAGATAAAAACATAGATTGTATTTTTTTGATAATTATAAGATAACTTAATAAGAACTTAGTTGTACTTAAAGGATGACTTAGTTATGATCTTAAGGTGACTTAATCAAGAACTTAATCAAGAACTTATTAGAACTTGAAGTAACTTGGGGTGACTTGGGGATGACTTAAGGACAACTTGAGAATGACTTAAGTAAGAACTTGAGGATGACTTAGAAGTGGCTTGGGGCAACTTCAGTTAAGAACTTGTGGATGACTTGAGTGTGCATGCGTGGGGTGGGGGCGGGGTGGGTGGACGTGCGTGCGTGGGGTGGGGGTGGGGGTGGGGGGGAGGTGCGTGCGTGGGGTGGGGGTGGGGGGAGGTGCGTGCGTGGGGTAGGACAAAACACACACACACAAACAAACAACAAACACAAACAAACAAACACACACGAAGCAGAGCAGGCGCAAATGTCATATAGCAGCAAACCGTACATGCATGATCGTTACTATATTTAGAGCCACGTCATTTACTATTTTTGAAACCGTACATGCATGATCGTTACTATATTTAGAGCCACGTCATTTACTATTTTTGAAACCGTACATGCATGATCGTTACTATATTTAGAGCCACGTCATTTACTATTTTTGAAAACCGTACATGCATGATCGTTACTATATTTAAACACTTGTCTAACAGTACACAAACACAGTGTGATACTTCTGTTGTTACGCACAAACAAGCACTGTATGTCTAAGACGGGGACTGTTGGCGCTCTGATGTGATAGGAATAACCTGCGCTTCTGACCAGTACTTTTTGTACTCTTCGATCTGAAGCATCTCTTCAATTTGCTTCAGTTTGCTCATAATATAAACTGATTGGCAAACCAACGGTGTAAAATCGGGGAAATGCTTGAAGCGATTTGGCAACAGCACGCAGTCTACGCGCATGAACATCAGAATAGCCACTTGTCACAGTATCGCGTGATGAATTGTTTTGCTTCAGCCGACTTTCAACAATGCAGCGCCATTTTTCTCATCGATAGCCAAACACGTATTAAAACTGGCTGTATCTTTGTCAACAATATTGTCTTCAACGAGCCAACAACCTTTAAGATACACAATTCTGTTCTTCGGTAAACCGGTTACACACCCACAGCACAGGTAAACCTCCCTGCTCGTCCGACTGTCAGCGAAAGAATGTGTGGGTTACCTAGTCATGTGAGCGCCCGGTGATTGGCCAGGCTGTGGTTAAGAGCGCCCCCACGCGGGCAGTGTTGGCTGACGTCATATGGTGCAATCGAGAGGAAGGAGTGGGGGTAAGGAGGAAGTGCGGCAGTATTAATTTTTTTGGCCGGAGGCACACCTGCAATGTAGACAGGGAGCACGCCACCGTAGGTGAGGGGTATGCCGCTGTAAACCAGGGACACATTTTTTTAAATAGTGCGTGTGTGTGTGTGAGTGTGTGTTTGTGTGCGTGAGTGAGTGAGTGAGCGTGTGTGTGTGCGTGCGTGCGTTCATGCGTTTGCACGTGTGTGTGCGTGTGTGTGTGTGTGTGTGCATGTGTGAGTGTGTGTGTGTGTGTGTGTGTGGGACGTATTTTGTGAAACGCAGAACACGTATGCCTATGGCCCCGTGTCTAAATGAAAATATCACAAAGAATCCTTCGCCACACGGTCAGGTTACGCCAGCCCTACCTTATGGCGTCATAATTACAGGCCATAGGATCCGTCCAGGGTACTGCCTGCCACAAACCCCAAACCCTCTAATTAGGGTGTTCGCACAGTGTCTCAGCCAAGTTTAGTTTGGTGACTGTCTCCGCAAAAATGATAGTATTGAAAATGACTGTATGCGCGAAAATGATTAGGAAAACATAGTTTGAAGTCTTACTTGTCAGAGAACAGGAAAACCTTTATTCTGGGCCACTTTCGCCCGAAAACTGGTTTGAGGGCGAAGGTGGCCCAGAATGAAGGTTTTCCTGTTCTCTACAGCAGTAACTGATTGCTACACTTACATACAGCAGTAACTGATTGCTACACTTATTACAGCAGTAACTAATTGCTACACTTGTATGCAGCAGTAACTGATAGCTACACTTGTATACAGCAGTAACTGATTGCTACTCCTATATACAGCAGTAACTGATTGCTACACTTACATACAGCAGTAACTGATTGCTACACTTACATACAGCAGTAACTGATTGCTACACTTATATACAGCAGTAACTGATTGCTACACTTATATACAGCAGTAACTGATTGCTACACTTGCATACAGCAGTAACTGATTGCTACACTTGTATACAGCAGTAACTGATTGCTACACTTGCACACAGCAGTAACTGATTGCTACACTTGCACACAGCAGTAACTGATTGCTACACTTGCACACAGCAGTAACTGATTGCTACACTTGTATACAGTAGTTACTGATGGCTACCCATGTATACAGCAGTAACTGATGACTACACTTGTATACTGCAGTAACTGCAAGCAAAAATTTAAGACTGTTTCCTTGTCAGTGAGTCCAGTTAAGCCAAAGTCTGCATGAGTTATGATATATATATATAGTTTGTTTGTTTGTTTTTGTTTTGTTTTGTTTTGTTTTTCTCTGCCGTAAGGTAAAAAGAATAACTGGACACTTCAAACATCACAGTAGGAGACTTTGAAATTCAGAAGCACAGACTGGTCATAGACCACAGTGCAGAGAGAGCTCTCGTCTAAAGACCTCCACAGATGGACTGTAAAGAAGGCAGTCCACTACAAAGGAGATGAATGAACAATTCAGAAAGAACCAATGACAATCCTGACAGGTCAGCAAATGATCAGAGGAAGCAAACTGTGTCCAATAGTTATCCTAGTACAGTAGTAGACGGCATTTACCATGCACTGCTTGTGAATTCAGCTCATATGAATATCTTGTTGCAAAGACGTTCCACTTCTTTGCCATCTCCATTTGTTCATTTCAGCAGTTGGAACACATTTCTTTTGTGAGGTACCTTAAACAAAGCCCATGAGAATAATTGAAAAAACCCCCACTATGTATACACACTGCACACGTGTATTCTTCATGACACATTTGTGCTCATATCTCACTTTATGTCTTTCTGTCCTTCTCTGTTCATCTGCCTGTCTGACTGTCTCAGTCTCTCTGTGTTGTATAAGCAGGTACAGACAGAATCACACCTATACTAATGCATATGTATCCAGACACATACGCACGCACACACAAGCATACACACACACACATGCATACACACGCGCGTGCACACACACACACACCACACACACACACACACACACACACACACACACACACACACACACACACACACTAATCTCCTCCTTGTCTCCCCTTTGCACACACTTGCTTAACCTATTCCTTCTCTCCCCCACTCTCTCTCTCCCCCTCACACACACACACACACACACACACACACACACACACACACACACACACACACGCACACACACACTTCTGTCAGCTGTGGTATGATTGTGTTGACACCAGGTGGATATCTTCATCAAGGAAGGCACCCACCAGACTGCAGATGAAAGTAAGCACATTCTGGTCCATGGTTGGACCTTTTTGTTCACAGGTAGTATCATGTAGAAATAATGCATTGTCTGGCGTTCAGAAGCATTACTCGTTAGAAATATTGTGTTCCGAATTATGGCCGACAAGAAATAATGTTTTGTCTGTGTCAAGATGATTTTTCTTTAGATAAAGTGTGTTCCGAATTTCGGCCGACCAATTCATCATCTTGAAAAACAAGTGATCAGTCACAAGCTAATTTCTGCATGGTCAAGACATACTATCTGTATTTAGAAAACTTTAATTATGAATAAAGGCATCATTTTGCTTTGTTTGAATGGCTTCATGGTGACAGAATGTACTGTAATGTATGTAATGTCATGAATGTAATGTCATGAATAAGCAACTAAAAGTATTTCTGAAAAAAGGTTCATCACAACGAGTTGGCCCCACTGGAAAAAGATGCACACACACGCAGTGAATTTGTAAAACCCCTGTTGTGACACTCGCACAGACACAGACAAATCAGGCTGGTAAATCGTAAAGGCAACAGCCGGAATAGCATTCAGGTAAAGCAGCTGGTTTATCAGTCCATGAATATACATTAAACCACTAAGAAAGGGAGTTAACTTACACAGAACTTCCTTCTTCACTGGAGGCTAAATAGAGCTGAATGGTTCAGTTGATTGAAAATTTCTAAAACACTTACACTATTCTTCGGGGGATGTTTTCTTTAAATACTTACACATAAAAAAACACACCGGAGCTTAGCAAAGAATAAGTAAATTCTCGAGTTTGTCAAAGTATCAACAACCTGATTGTGCATCACATTTCTTGAAATTTTGGTAAGTTGAAACAAAATCATTTTGCTGTAAGCTTATGAAAGAAATTGCTAACCTTTGGGGTTCAAGAGATAGTAGGTAAATAAAGTGCTCCTGCTGTTGAAGCAGATGAGCCTAAACTGGGCGAGCTCTAGAGGCAGCCTGGATTGTAAATTCAAAAGGGTTGAAAAGTTTAAAGGGCGGGAATATTTGTTGAGAGCTGTGCCCAAAATGGACTCGAAGATGACAGTGTTCCAGGAAAAAAAAAAGTTTTTGAAAGGAGAGAGTATTTGTTAGCAAAAAATCTGAACAAAGACGAAATACTCCATGAAAATACAACTTTGAAGGGTTGATGTTTTGTACGGTGATAGATCTAGACTGGACAAAGACAAAGATGTTCCTGGAAGAGTCCTCTTTAAAGGGGGGTAATCTCAGTTGTTAGGTATTTGTACGACAGATAAAGTTAAAAATACTTGAAGAGGGGTAGTCTTTAAAAAGAAGGAGGTCTTTGTTGCTAAGTAAATGTAGAACAGACAAAAGAAAAAGGTAACAAACAAGTAGGACAACTCTTGGTCCCTTGATGAGATTATTACACGCCCATAACTCCAAACAAACTCTGCTTACAACACAGAATCTCCTTGCACAAAAACCAACACAGATCCTACAGAACAAGCAAGGAGACACCGCCTCCAGAGTAATCCTGCTTGTTTGGTATATACTGTATGCTCTTCCCTGCCTTATATAAGATTTTCAAAAACAAACATATTAAAAAAAAAGTCATCGTTTAAAGGAGAAAGTCTTTGTTGCGACGTGAATGTATAGCAGACAGAGGTGTTTAAGAAAAACAAGTCTGTGAAGGAGGGAGTCTTTGAGAGCAGGGTCTTTGTGAAAGGAAGTTTCACTGTATCATCTTTTTTTTCACTATATCGTCTTGTTCCTTTATTCTGTGTTGGTTATTTATTGTTTCACTGTATCGTCTGTTTCCTTTATTCTGTGTTCTTTATTGTTTCACTGTATTGTGTGTTTCCTTTATTCCATGTAAGTTGTTTATTGTTTCCCTGTATCGTCTGTTTCCTTTATTCTGTGTTCTTTATTGTTTCACTGTGTCATCTGTTTGCTTTATTGTGTTGTTATCTATTGTTTCACTGTATCGTCTAATTCCTTTATTCTGTTGCCGCTATTTATTGTTTCACTGTATTGTGTGTTTCCTTTATTCCATGTAAGTTGTTTATTGTTTCCCTGTATCGTCTGTTTCCTTTATGGTTCTGTTGTTTAGTTATCGTTTCACTGTATTGTCCTTTCCTTTATTCTGTGTTCGTTATTCATTGTTTCACTGTATCGTCTGTTTCCTTTATTCTGTGTTCGTTATTTATTGTTTCACTGTATCGTCTGTTTCCTTTATTCTGTGTTCATTATTTATTGTTTCATTGTATCGTCTGTTTCCTTTATTCTGTGTTCATTATTTATTGTTTCATTGTATCGTCTGTTTCCTTTATTCTGTGTTCATTATTTATTGTTTCACTGTATCATCTGTTTCCTTTATTCTGTGTTCATTATTTATTGTTTCACTGTATCATCTGTTTCCTTTATTCTGTGTTCATTATTTATTGTTTCATCCTTTATTCTGTGTTGCATTATTTATTGTTTCATCCTTTATTCTGTGTTCATTATTTTTGTTTCACTGTATCATCTGTTTCCTTTATTCTGTGTGCATTATTTATTGTTTCATCTTTATTCTGTGTGCATTATTTATTGTTTCTCCTTTATTCTGTGTTCGTTATTTTTTGTTTCATGTATATCTTTTTCTTTATTCTGTGTTCATTATTTATTGTTCACTGTTGTCTGTTTCCTTTATTCTGTGTTCGTTATTTTTTGTTTCACTGTATCATCTTTTTCCTTTATTCTGTGTGCATTATTTATTGTTTCATTGTATCATCTGTTTTTTTAATTCTTTGTTCATTATTTATTGTTTAACTGTATGGTCTTTTTCCTTTATTCTGTGTTCATTATTTATTGTTTCACTGTCTCGTCTGTTTCCTTTATTCTGTGTTTGTTATTGTTTCACTGCATCATCTGTTTCCTGTATTGAGTTGTCGTTATTTATTTCATTTTCATGCTGGTCTGGTTGGTGTGGGCAGTCAACAAGCAGATCAACGACAAGGAGAGAATATCAGCTGCCATGGAGAACCGCAGCCTGCGAGAGCTGGTGGACAAATGCACAGAGGATGGGATCGGATAGGGCACAACAGTCTCCTGTTGTACCAGCTTTTGTTACTCTTCCTGGGGTGTAGAGCTGGTGGACAAATGCACAGAGGATGGGATCGGATAGGGCACAACAGTCTCCTGTTGTACCAGCTTTTGTTACTCTTCCTGGGGTGTAGAGTTGGTGGACAAATGCACAGAGGATGGCATCAGATAGGGCACAACAGTGTCCTGTTGTACCAGCTTTTGTTGCTGTTCCTGGGGTGTAGAGTTGGTGGACAAATGCACAGAGGATGTAGAGTTGGTGGACAAATGCACAGAGGATGGCATCAGATAGGGCACAACAGTGTCCTGTTGTACCAGCTTTTGTTGCTGTTCCTGGGGTGTAGAGTTGGTGGACAAATGCACAGAGGATGGCATCAGATAGGGCACAACAGTGTCCTGTTGTACCAGCTTTTGTTACTCTTCCTGGGGTGTAGAGGTGGTGTGTCCTATCGAGTCAGATTGTCAGTTTGAGAAGTGAAAGGCTGTGAAATCTTTTGTGTGTGCTGTGTGTGTCTATGTACATATATGTGTGAGAATGTGTGTGTGGTGTGTGTGTGTGTGTGTGTGTGTGTGTGTGTGTGTGTGTGTGTGTGTGTGTGTGTGTGATTTCAGAGTGCTAAACTCATCTTAAGTATGCATAGATGACTGCCCAGCATAAACTATTCTTAGTGTGTGCAGGCTCTTTCTCTCTTGGAGGCCAACATAGGCGTTAGGGGATCAATCTGTTACCTTTTTCCTTTTTTCTTTTTTAACAAACTATGTTCCCAACACCTGAAAGTTCCATGCTGTGAAACATTTACTAAACAAGTGAAAATCAAGGTTCAACATGCTGAGGAAAATCTGTAGGACGGGAATATAAAAACTTGTGTAGCCGTTTTCTCAATTGATGGACAGAACAGTAATCCTCTTTAAACGGTCATAACTTTCTTACTTTTTTGTCCTAGCTCAATCAGTCTTGCATCTAATCAACAGGGTAGCCTGTGGATTTCAGATTTTACGTATATCCCAAAATAAAGAGAAAAAAATTCCTGTACAGACTGATCTTGTGATGAAGTGTCACAGTATGTTTATGTATACAGGATCATTCTTTTGTAAAAGGGAATGCGTAAGAGGGACGTCTGAAGTTCATATTTTTCTGTTATTTGTTTGTGCACATTATGTTACATTGGACTTGGCTGCCACTTTTTAGTGTTGCTACTAATGTTTTGTATTTAATAATGGAAGTAGCAGTAGCTGCACCATTATGATTAAGTGCACAAATGTTCATATTTTTTTTTGTTTTCCTGATGAGGTGTGTGTGTGTGTGTGTGTGTGTGTGTGTGTGTGTGTGTGTGTGTGTGTGTGTGTTTTGTTTATTGGTGGTGGTGGTGGTTTTTCATGTTTTTTTTTGTTTTGATTTTTGTTCTTTGTTTTTTTGCTGCTGCTCTTGTTATCCTCGGCATTATAACTGCTGCTTTTGTTGCTTGTTATCATTTACCATAGTGGCTATTGTTGTTTTCTTTATTGTTAGCATTTCGTTGTTGTTGTTTCTTAGTGGCAGCTTTCATTCATGGAACACCTCATCCATCTCACACAAAGTGAACCTGTCTAACCCTTGTCATTCCCTTCCTCCCCTTACCTTTCTGACCGTACAATTATGCCCTAGGGCATAGCTCAAGTGAAACAAAGGCACAGTGATTCTTTTCTTTCTTTCTGTATTGATGATGGATAGCTTAAGTCATTGAATGTTATTGATTGATTTGTTAAAACTTGTGTAAAACGTCTGTTTTCTTTATCGATTAGGTAAGAAATATGTTTTTGTATTTGAAATGAGATGTAACCAGTGACCCTTTTCTTGTCTGTATATTTTTGGTACTCCTCTGTGTGTGTGTGTGTGTGTGTGTGTGTGTGTGTGTGTGTGTGTGTGTGTGTGTGTGCAAACGCATGCCGTGCGCATGTTTCAAGTCATTGTGTATGCAGAAATATAAGATGAATAATTACAGTGATGATGTCCAATATTGTCTGTGAATAAATTGTGATTACATCACAAGAGAAATATTGTGATTGTATCGCTCCATTAATGAATACAAACTAGTTACAATGATTACAATCACCAATCGTGATTTATTTTCTATCTATCTACACACCACACACACACACACACACACACACACACACACACACACACACACACATTTTGTGTGTGTGTGTGTGTGTGTGTGTGTGTGTGGTGATCTTCCCTCTTTTTGGCTGGTTTGTGTGTGTGTGTGTGTGTGTGTGTGTGTGTGTGTGTGTGTGTGTGTGAAGTCCGTACGTTTGAAAGGGATGTCACACATTAAACTTTAGTGGATGATAGTCATTCTATGTTGGAACAAAATGAATGATTTCTGCCATTTTGTGTGCGTATCCTTTGAGTGGAAATCTGTAGGTAAGAATCAAATTTCATGTCTGAACTCAACAAAATTGTTTCGACTCCAAAACTATCGTTTTAAGTTTGTATTCATTATATCTTTCATGAATGAGTTGTTAAAGTATAAATGATGGCAGATATTAACTGTTTCCATTGTAACTTAATGGGTGAGGAAAAGCATGGATTATTAATTTTTGATTTTTATCATGGATGCCAGTGCTTTCATTTGTGGCTCACAGAAAACAGTTTGACTTGTAAATTATCAGTAAGGTTTTCCCAGATCGATGTTGAACAAGCCGTCTTCCTCCCCCCCCCCCCCCCCCCCCCCCCCATTCCCCCTTCCCCTGTCCCTCTCTTTTTTCCCTTCCATCTTCCCCCCCCCCCCTCCCCCCTCCCCCCCCCCTTTCCTTTACCCTTCTTCCTCTGTCCCATCCATCTATGCCATCTACCACACCATCCCACCCTGTCTCCCTTGCACCCCCTCCCTTCCCCTGCCTTTCTTCGTACCTATCCTCCCTCCTTCCACAGCCTTCTTGTGTCCCTTCTCCCCTACTCCCCCCCCCCCCCCCTCCTCCCCCAATTCCTTTTGCCTTGGACCCACATTGAATTCCTTGTAGGAAAAAAAAAGTTTAAAAAAAAAACTGTTGGAAACTGGGATTGAACAATCAAATACGTCTTTCTCAGCTAAGCTGTTCTGGCTGATCAGTAAGCCCTGCTTACATAAAACGTCCTTGGCAAGACATGTTTGACTCGCTTTGTGTCTCAATGTTGTGCTGTTTCCACCATATGATTGCAATAAAAATGCCTTCTTTTTTTTTCTTTTTCTTTTTTTAGCACAAAAGTGATTTGTTGTTGATGAGCTTTGCATGTGAGTCCCAATGCCAAATTTGGTGAAGATGAAATGAAAACAGTGGATTTATTTCAAAGACAGACTTAACACAGACGGACAAACAGACAGAATGTGCACAGGTATGAACAGTATGAAATTACCCAGAGGTAAACGGGTGGATCCCCAAAGGCGGCCTGTGGTCTTCAGCTTGTCTGTGCACAAAATGGTATTAGCAGTGAAAATTACCTTGATTTATTATGGGCCTGCCGATTCCATTTACTGGCGTCTTCAGCACAATGGGTTTTGAGAAACTGGTTGTTGGTCTCAGTGGTCTTATTCTGTGTTACCCTCCATGCCTTCCAGTGAACTTCAGCGTGGTGACAGCCCTGATGTGGCCCTTTGTGGTCGGTGGGGCTATAAGCAACATTACCTTGCTATGTCCTCCAGCGACAGTCGACTCATGCCACTTGCTCACGCTGCCACAAACACAGGTATTGCCTACTGTGTTGTAAGGCCAGCAGTCCCGTGAGGATTGTCAGTGTCAGGTCACCCTTGGGTTACTCACTGAAGGAGGCGCTGCCGTGCTCCTGAGTCACTTGGGAGATGTTCAGTTGATTCTGTTCTGATACAACAAATGACGAGTGGTGGTAAACATAAGCAAGTAAAGAAATCATCTTTCATTGTGAAAATAGTAGAGGAAATTGTTTGGGAAAAAAGGGGAAAAAAAAAGAAGAAAAAGGCCGTTTCTATACAAGAAGGCGTTGCAGTCTCCATATGAGTGTTTTGACTTTTTCTCGTTTTATGTTATGAAGATATTTCAGATCATTGAACATTAAAATGATTATTTTCCCCCTCTTGATTCAAAGGTTGTTATGTTTTGCGAGCATTGTATGATTTTTTATCATGTCGGAAATGTGAAAAATAAGTGATGCAAGCAGTTTAAAAGGAAATATTTTGTTTTGTGTACGTCATGATTGTTCCATCAATTTCAGAAATATGAATTCAAGCTGAACTGGAGTGGCGTTTGTGTGTGTGCAGACATATTTTTGCTTTTGTTTGCTTGCGATGGATGCGAAGACCTTTGACCAAATGTCGATCTGATCTGAAATGGTACCGCATTAAAACTTGCAAGTACGTGGATATTTACAGAGAGGGAGTCTGTGTTGAGTTTTTAGTTTAAATTTTGACCAGCCGTTTTCACAGGATCCTTGAGGTCTGTCCCAGATAAAAATCATGGGAAGATAACCCACATCATTCTGTTGCAGAGTTTGTTTTGCAATGACTTCGGTTCTGTTGTTGGTGTCGCTGCACTCTTCTTGTTTTATTCATGCGCTACTTATACTTTTCAGTTTGTTAGTTATCTAGAAGATAGGTAAATTTCTATTGTATTCTGTGTTTCACTTTCTTGAATGCCTTTTTTTTTATACTTAAAATAATGTCTGTATTCTTGGCCGTGTTCACAAACTGCAGCACATCCCAATATTTATTCCACAATACACTCTTTCTGGATCATCAGACATGAACAGCATGTTGATATGTGTGTGTGTGTGTGTGTGTGTGTGTGTGTGTATTGGTGTGCACGCCACACACACACACACACGCACGTATGCACATGCGCGAGTGCACACATACACACACCACGCACATGCACACATCACACACACACACACATACACACGCACACACACACGCGCACACACACACACATGCATGCATGCATGCGCGCGCACACACACGCACACTTGGCGCCACACCATGTATCAGTCTGTCAACAAGTTGGCACTCGCACAGGGCTGGAGGGGAAAAGAAGACTTTCCCTTGCTGCCACTGTGGCCAGGCTTTCCTGTCCTGCACTGGTCACCTTGACCACCATAAAGTCTGCAGTTCACGTGCACAGTTCCCTATCTGGATCCACGTGGGCCAAACCGATCTGTGCCACACACACACACACACACACACACACACACACACACACATGACTACCCATAGGTGAAAACTATGGACACCCAGAAGGCAGATACAACCACTCTTGTTGAGGGCACCCGCTGTCTCGCACAATGTATCAAACACATTTCTTTCTCTCTTGAAAGTCAGTTATAAGAATTTCTAAGGAAAAAAAGGCGACCTATACATATTTTTCTTAACTCTAGACAACATCTACAATATGACTACCTAATTGCCAGCTGAGCAACGGACAAAAATGTTGTCAACAGTGAAGGGAGATTAAGGTGTAAACACTTCGCAGAACAAACACCGCTCAGTTTGTCGAAAGGAACGGAAACGGTTGACGATCATACAGGAAAATAAAACAAAGAAAAGAAAAAAGTGTGTGTGTGGAGGGGGAGGGAAGGAGGGGAGGGGATAGAGTCGGAGAGCGCATTAAAAAAAAAAACAAAAAAAAAACGGGGAAATTGCAGTACAGAATTCCCAAAGGTAAGGACACAAACTGTGCTCACACAGCCTCTGGCCTCGCCGTCAGGGAAGTGTGTTGAGAGAGAGAGTGACAGTGTGGTACAGACAAAAACAGACAGACGGCTGTGGACTGAAAAAAAAACCCTCTTTACAGCGTGTATTGAGTACTGTCTGTGTAATTTGGTAAAAAAAAAAAAAAAAAAAAAAAAGGAGCTGTAACAGCTGCAGGGGTCATTGCGGAAGGCCACCAGCTGATGTCCAGGCAGATAATGGACACAGTGGTCCTCTCGCCTCTCTGGTCAGTCAACATCTGTTCAAACTGGAGAGTGCACGAACTACTACTATGAGCATGAACTGACAGCATACGACTGTGACTTACACCTTACACGAGTGTGCAGTGACAGGGTCGGCTACCCCCCCCCCCCCCCACACACACACACACACTTTTTCTTCTTCTTTTGATCCACTGCTGTTATGACCTTTAGACGCTTTGCATGGTGACAAGCGTACACCGTGTTCTCACGATGATAGTTTATTATTATAATTTTTTTGTTTTTTTACGATTACGAGCATTTGGGATCTTTACGATAATAACATGGGTTCTTTACGATAATAACGTGGGTTCTATACAATGGCAAGCATATGAGTTTTTTAAGATCGTAGCGCCAAGTTAACTTATGGACAAAGAATGACACTGGCCCAGTCTTGCTCAGTTACCAACATAATTACTGAGGGGGCTGTTTGTTTTCAAACGAAGACGATTATGGCGGGAGCGTGCCGGTGTTCCCGGGTTCTATGTTCCCCAGTAGCGCTGTTCCCCGTGTCTCTGTTCCCCAGTGTCGATGTTCCCCGACCAAAAAAGCGTGCCGCTGTTCCCGTACCGGTGTTCCCCAGGTTCTCTGTTCCCCAGTAGCGCTGTTCCCCAAACCGATTTCAGTGCACGTTAGCGCCAGTACGGGCCCTACTGTACAAGGAGAGGTTGCGCGGGGCACATCCCAAGGTAAACAAAATAATAGGGGAAAAAAATGCACATGCCCACCCCCTCCCCTTTCCACCGAGAGAGCGAGAGAGAAGAGAGAGAGAGAGAGAGAGAGTTGCACGTGCCCCACGCGTGTCAACTCAGGTTGTTCCCATTTCAACTGCGACATTGGAAGTGTCATCGCGCTTCTGTAGAGAATGTAAATATGTTCGTTCAAGCTCACCCATGTTATTCTGCCCGAAAACCCCCTTTTTCACATACAAATCACGTCCTTCACATATCAGTTTTGACCAATTTTAAACACTGTTTTTAAACAAAATTAACACGCCAAAACTGCCAAATATTGACGTAATCAGTACATTGAAACGGGGGTTTTCGGGCAGAATAACATGGGCGATTTTGAACAAACATATTTACATTCTCCCCCGAGAACATAAAAAGCACCTTAAAATGTATATGGCTTGGCTGTCCTGTTTGCTCACAGCCCGCCGCCGACTGAAATCACATATAACTTCTTCAGTTTCTTGCCACAAAACAAGAGAAACAGATTACTTATTTTTTTTAATTTATAATTTATTCTGGTTAAAAATGAAGCCGAAGAAGTTAGAAAGCTTACTTATATCTTCACAAGTTGAATTGGAAGGCTCATAGAGAAGTGTTAAGGACAGGTTTGAAAAATCAATACTGATCTTTTTATTCACATAAATATACAAACAAGCGTGAAAAAGGGCCATCAGTGAAATACAAGATTATTGGCCCCCACAGGCCATAAAATTGTTTGCATATTAGTTGATTATAATATTCTGATTTTATGGATGTTGTGGATGTTTCTAACCAGCCCTAAAGGGAGTAGTAGCTATTAGCTTTAATGAAAATCAGATTAGAAAGACTTTTAATAACAGTTGAATTTAAAAATTTATTTTTTTTATTATTTTAGATTTAAAATGGCTGCCGAATCAGCGTATCTGATTTAAAGAAGTGTAATGAACTATTTAACGAGACAATGAAAGTGTTAAACATTGTTTTTAGTGAATTTGGTTTTGAGAATGATGTAAACAATATAAAAAAAGATCATAGTGAACTATTAACGAAGCAACCAAAAGTGATGAACATTGACTGTAGTGATTCAGAAAAGCAAAAATGCTGGCGGGCGTTATTATAAGGCTAACGGTCTTGAAAGTGTTGCAACGCTTGGGCGAAGAATAAAAAGTTTGTTTTACTTATTTTTATATACATTATTTTTTTGATTTACGTAAATATTTTGAGTTAAAAAGGGAGCCTCACAAACACGTCTGAGTTTGAAATACTGCCACCCCAGCGCACTGGTGAAAGGTAGTGACAAAAAATTTAAAGCAATATGTTTAGTGAAGTAGACATGGACATCATTAACCCCACAAATGTTCATGAAAGCGTAGCACATGCTATCTCTAAAATCCCAGAGTCTCTTCAGATGGAGCCGCCAGTAAAAGTGTTGTTGGTCGTTCTGATTGACTATATAACGCCTGATGATAGCAACATGGAAGTCTGGGTTTCAACTAAACAGAAAGAAGTTATTAGCTATCGCGGCTTTAATTCTGACTGGGCTGTTTAAACATGCTTACACAGTTTAACCATGCAAGTGAAGAGCAAAATTGCGCGGTTCTGGCGGGTTTCTGAAGGAACTCCTTCAAATTATATTGAAACAAACAAAGTTCTACCCTATATTTGGCAATTCTCACCTTCCTCTCCCAAAAGAGTTAGTTTTAAAACGAGCAGTCTTAAACATAAAAAAATCCTGACAACATGTGTTTATGTGGGTGTTTTAGCCATTTACATCCTGTTAAAAAGAACGCAGAAAGAGTATCTAATTATGAACAGTACAAACAAAAACTGAACTTTGATAACATATCCTTCCAGTAAGTATAGAAAGCTATCTCAGTTTGAAGAGCAAAAACAACCCCAATCACGGTAAACGTATACACATGGTCTGTAAAAAGCTGATCTAGTGCCTCTAAGGGTTTCTCCCCACGCCCCCACTTTAGGCGAACCACTTAACAAACACGTAGACTTGATACTGTTTGAAGATAGTGCAAAGAGCCATTATGTATTAATCAGAACAATAAGCAGACTTATGGCCTATACATCAAAGAATCATGCTATACAAGGGCTTTTGCAGAAGGGTTTGGTCAGAATCCCACTATAGAAGCAGCTGCCAGTCATAGAATCATTGTAAAAGTTTTGTAGACTGTGAAACCAAACTCCTCACACCTAAACCGGGGTCTAAGTTAGTTTTAAGAATGTACACAAAATGCAAATGAGCCCGTACGTGGTTTATGCTGACTTTGAATAAATCTTGCCACAGTATTTACGGCCCACAACAAACAAAAAAAAAAAAAAAAAACAACCTATTAAACCCACCATCAGATCTGTTCTTATGCGTTTATTGTTGTTAGGTCAGATGGGGTACACACACGTCCAGAGATTTATAAAAGCCCCAACGCAGCTAGTAAATTCTTAGAGCGATGAAACAACTTCGCAATCAGTTATCCAACCAACTAAATCTTCAGGGATTGTTATGACCCTGAAGACCAAGAACGTTATGACTCATCTACACACTGCTGGATATGTAACAGAAAAATTATGGGCAACGCGTGAGAGACCACGATCACATTACTGGAAAATTCAGAGGGGCGGCACCAAAATTGTAATCTTCAGCTTAAGGTTGATCCTAAGACATGGAAGCTGCTATCTTTTCATACCCACGAGGCTACGATTCTCATTTTTTCATGCAAGCAGTGGGCTTCTGAATATAAGAGGGTTACCTGCATTGCACAATCTTCAGAAAAGTACATGACTTTTACTCTTGACTGTTTATCCTTTTATGACCCTGCCCAACATCTGAAAGGGGAGTTTAGATAAGTTACTCGTAGCAGGATCTCTACAAGACTTTCCAATCACTAAACAATACTTTGATCCATCTTTAGTGCGTAAAGGAGTTTATCCTTATGAATACATGAACTCGTGGGATAGGTTTGATGAAGACTCACTTCCTCCTAAAGGCGCTTTCTTTTCTAGTCTTAGAGGCAAAGACATAACTGATGCTGACTATGAATACGCACAGAAAGCCTGGACAGAATTACACTGTCAAACAATGGGCGACTATCATGATCAGTATCTAAAGGCTGACGTGTGTTTATTAGCAGACGTCTTTCAAATTACAGAACTACATGCTGAAACATTACAGCTTAGACTCATCACTTACATCTCTGCGCCCGGCCTTTTTTTGGGACGCCTTCTTAAAGTCTACAAACATCCAGATTGACTTAATATCTGATCTGCCCACACTTCAGATGATTGAAGATGGGTTGAGGGGAGGTATTAGCATGGCCTCGCATCCTTACTGCAAAGCCAAAAACAAAAATTTAGACGACTATGATCCCACTAAAACCATCCAACTATCTAATGTACTTAGACGCACAATCTGTATGGGTGGGCTATGAGTCAACCACTTCCACTGAGAAACTTTACAATGAAAAAAGGGCCTCATGATGTCAATACTGTGTTAAGTATGTTGTCACAGCTTCCAGCTAATAATCCAATAGGGCTAATCTTGGAAATAGACTTAGAATTTTCCTTATGAACTACACGATCTTCAAACGATTTTCCCTAGCCGCAGAAAGATTAAATGAGTCCTATCGAACCTCCTAAACTTGTACCCAATCTTCGCAACAAAACTAAATATGTGTTTTCATTACAGACTCCTACAGTTTTACCTAAGACACGGTCTGAAACTGACTGCTGTTCATAGAATCATTGCTTTTGACCAAGAGCCTTTTAGAGACCATACATAAAAAAGAAAACTGATCTTAGAACCAAGCCACTGACGCTTCAGAAAAAGACTTCTTTTAAAATGATGAACAACACTGCTTTGGTAAAACTATGGAAAATCCACACAAGCGTAAAGATGTTAAATTAGTTACCAAAAAAAAACCAAGCAATTAAGTTTGCTTCTAAACCTAACTATCAAGACTTTAAAGGTTTAATGGACAGTTTGGTGGCATTATGATGAAGAAAAAGGATGTTAAGTTGGACAAGCCGTGTTTATCGGCTTCACCGTATTAGAGGTTGTCAAGTTATTGATGTTAGAATTTCTGTACGACTACTTTTTAAACCCGCTGTACCAGAAGCAAGAGTTCTTTATACAGATACTGACTCTTTTATTCTAGACGTTCCCACGGAAGACTTCTAATTGGATTTAGAAACAGAAGTGGCTTTTTAAAAGGGGCTGATGGATGGTACGAACACATGCGACTATCCAAAAGACAACCCTTTACATTCAACTGCGAACAAGAAAAGTGATTGGAAAATGAAGGATGAACTTAATGGGACAGTTTATAAAAAGAATATGTTGGGTTGCGGTGAAGAGTATAGCGTTGCCAGCAGATTCTGTATGAAGAAGGCTTTAAGGGATAATAAGAAGTTGTCAAAAAAATATATCTTTACGATAACTACAAGCAAAGTCTCCTTTGAAAAACAAAGTATTTTATCACACAAAAAGTTAATCTACGTCTACTCTCCATCAAGTAAACACAACTGCTGTTTAACAAGAAATCACTAGTCTCTAACAATAACAAGAGAACTTACGTCAATCCTGAGTTTTCATATGCTGTAGACATTGGAGAACTTTAAAATTAACTTGACTGGGCTTGACTTGTACTTAACTTAGGAACCTCACAATACTTATTTAAGAACCTAACAAGAACTTAACTTAATACCCTAACAAGAACTTAAATTTAATAACCTAACAAGAACTTGACAAGACTTATAATTTACTTACACTTTACTTTTATTTACTTGCACTTAACTTAAAAAGTACTTTCTATAACTAACTTAACTTGTACTTATCTGTTCTTAAATTGTACTTTATCTAGTTCTTAAAAACTATTCCATAGAAAAAAGGGTCTACAACAGGAGGTTGCACTTTTTTTTGCAGAAGTTGGTTCTTCTTCTTTTACTGGCTTTGTGGGGGTTTGCGACTTTGCTGCTAAGTATGGCGTTAGACATTTGTATGCTAAAACTCCCCCACCAACAACAACAGCAGCCAATACATAATAATACATCTTATTGTTTGTTTGTGATTGTCATGTGACGTAGCCTCACATCAAGGCATGTGACGCTCCATCACATGTGGTTGTTGATATGAATCATTTCCCCGTGCCACAATTAAAGGAAGAATATTCATATGGCTTGATAGTGTAGCGGCGTCCCCAAAATAATTGTGAGTATGACTCATTCAAGAAACGAATGTGGTCATTGGGTGAAAGTGACCACTGAGTGATAGTTTAACAAGGGCTGGTAAGGTAAGGTGCTGGTCATGTGTTTTGAACACTGAGTATGCACTCACTAGGAGAAGGGGGGAAAGAGTCAGTTTTTAACCCAGCAGATGGCCTAGAGACTCGAACCTGTCAGGACGGTGGTCCTCTTTGCTGACCAGTCATTACCAGTGAGTGATAGATAGTGGGGAAAGCTACAGGGGGATAACTTAAAGAAAAGAGAAAGAAAGAATTCATATGTTGAATTGAGAAGCAGGTTACTTACACGAACCTTATTCGTGTTTCAGCCCTTCACCCTTCACCCTTTACCCTTCGCCCTTCACCCTTCACCTTTCGCCCCGTGAGGTGGTTGAAGATGGCCATGGTGTGGGGAACATACCGGTAGTTCAGCCCCAGCCAGTACCAACTCCAGGGAGAGGAGTTGAAGCTCGTCATTTCGCAAGAGACAGAGGAAATCGCGGAAGAGAAGACGAGACTCGTATCTCCAGGACAAGAGAGTTCGAGGGGGCAGTATATTGTCTCAGAGAGAGAGACAGGGAATTGAGAAAGCAGGGGAGCTTTTTCTTGAGGCAGGCAGGTCCTCAGTGATTACGGGAGTTATGTATTCTCCTGGTTCGGATTTTTTTGGATAACGGAATGTGAAGGCCATAGCTTTATAGAAGCGGACTAGACTATTTTATCTCTCGATGTGAGGAGAGATACATGTGTGCAGATTTATTTGTCTCTCGGTGTGAGGAGAGATACATTGTGAAGATTGATTTGTCTCTCGATGTGAGGAGAGATACATGGGTGCAGATTTATTTGTCTCTCGTGTGGAGAGAGATACAGTTTAATTGTAAACTCTGTTTACAATGTGGTTGATGATTTAGTAAAATTGTTTTCCCTGAAGGAGAGGGGGAGAAGAAAAAACATTCGGTAGGTGCGCTTTTGGTTGTTTGCAAAGAAAAGATGGGCGTGTTGCGTATGGAAGTAAATGCTGTCATGAATGCGGGGTATATTGCAAGAGTGACAGTGTTGACAGTGGTGACCCCCGGACTCCAGTTTCACCGGGTAGCTGCCGTTAGTTTTCCCCGGAAAAAAAAAACAAAGAAAAGATTTTCTATTTGTGCCCTTGGTGGTTTTAAAAAAAAAGAGAGATTTATATTTGTTACCCTCAAGGGTTTGAGGGCAAGGGAAAAAAAAAAAAAGAAATTAGGGGATTTTGATTGTGTATAATATTTGCATTTGTTGTTGTTTTTTTGCATTTCTATTTGTGTTTTGGGGGGGTGGTTGACATTTCTTTGGGTTTGCTCTACTCCGTTAAGGGTTTTTTTTTTTTTTGGTTAGGATTTCATTTTGACCCTTCCCCACCTCAGGACGATAGCCTCATCCTCCTCTTGACTCGAACCTGGCAGCAAGGGGGCAAGGGCGTTGAGGTGTCGTTTTCCTTCCCTACGAGAATTAGAAATTTTGTCCCCTTTCCAGGACTGATAGCCCATCTCTTCCTGCGTTTAGAGGGGGACATGGCGTTGGGGAGTCCCAATAGTCTTTCCCTTCTCATAAATATCTATTTCTTTCGCTTTCTATTGTTTCAGTTTGATTTTTCCCCTTGACCTCAGAGTGTGGAATCAACTTCTCCTTCCGTCACGCTAATAGTGTAGGTGGTGGAGTGGAGTTGATTACCGCTCTGTCCAATTAAACATCTTATCTTTTTGATCAATTTTTTTTTTCCTGGGTGTGGTGCGAGCGGAGAATTTTCTTTGAGTGTGGGTGATTGTGCATTTATTGATGATTGTTTAGTTATTTTGTATTATTCTGTAGTGTGGTGTATATTGTTGCAGTGATTTGTTTTTCCCGTCTCCAGTTTCACGAGGAGACAGTGACCACTAGGGTGCAGTCTGTGGAGGCTTCTTCTTTTGCTTTCTTGATTTCTGCTTCACTATTCCGTCCTTTGTATCCTGTCATTTTCCTTTTCACCCCCCCTTTTTCAAAACCTCTTAAACCTTTCCTCATTAGGCGCCTATCTAGTTTTCTTTTTCTACATTTTCCTCTGTTAGGCTAAGATCTTCCGCTAGTTTTGTGTTTCTTCCCCTCTTTTTAATTGTTTGTTTAATTCCATTTGTTTTGTAAATTTAATATTTCATTTTTTGTATAAGGGGCGGTACACTTTGTTTTGTATATTCGTTTGAAATTAATGTAAGAAAAAGAAAAGATGACAACCAAGAACATTTGAGAACATTAAACTTTATAATGTATTTTATTTTCAGAAAACTTTAGTGTGTTTTATTTTTTTTTCTTTTCTTAGGAAAACGCAGTTTGTATTAAAAACTTCATTTTGTTTTGTAATTTCCATACTTACAGTTTGCAAATTCCAACTAAACAGTTGCAAATTATTTTTGGAAAAAATTCCATTCCTTGGACTTTCTATCTACCCCTGTTTAAGTATAAGCTTGTTTTTGTTTTATTCCGGAAATTGAATTGTATTTGTATTATCCTATACATACGGTTTTGTGAAAACAGAACCCATTATAATTATTCCGCCTTATTTTTATTCATACTTTGAGATTGTTTGGTTGTTTATATCTGCGATTATTATGGATGATATTGGCTAATAAATATGTTAAACAAGCGGAAACGCGTGGGTTTTGATGGAGTGGAGAGAAAAACTTACTAACTATGTGCAACAATGCACAGATTAGGGCAGACAGGCTTAAGACAGAGGGATGCTGAAGAAATTAAATTACAGAGGGAAGCACGAAATTGAGGAAAAAAGATTACAGAGGGAAGCTGAAGGCAAATTGACTACAGAGGGAGCCTGAGAAAATAAATTACAGAGGGAAGTGGAAGCAAAATAGATACAGAGGGAAGCTGAAGTGAAGAACGTCAATTTAAGTTGAGGCCGTTAGAACTAGAGGACTGATGCTGAAAATTAAAGAATCCAAGGCATCGAGAGAACCTCCACCAGTCGGTTTTCCGCAGCCATGCCTCAACCATAAAGCGGCATATATTCCAAAGTTGCCGCCTTTTGAGGAAACAAAAAACGGATGGAAATTTGATAGTTTTTCTTTTCCGTTTTGAAAGTCACGCAAACGTCTTGTGGTTGGCCAAAGGAAATGGACATTGTATATTGCGTGTTGTGTAAGGGTAGCCGCTTTGACCATTGTTACCACTCACTAGCAGCGAAAACAAAATTTAACTTGTGGAATCCAGTTGAAGAAGAACTCCTCAAGAAATTTCAATGTTCTGCGTGATCGTTTTCACGAAAACCTTTCCGTTCTGTGCGCCCTGAAAAAAGGAGAGATGAATCGGTTTCCGTTTTTCTGATCGTTAATGAGTCATTGTTTGGATCGATGGATCGATTTATCTAAAAACGAACAAGACTTTTCAGTCACTGCGAGATCTCCTTCTTAGAGAACAACTTTTCCAGAGCGTGAGAAAAAGATCTGGCCACTTTCCTTAAAGAAAGGGAATTTGAAACGTTGGAGGAAATGTGTCAGATGGCTGATCAGTATTGTATCGCTCACCCAGATAAGGGCGTGGCTAGGAAAGGAGAATTTTCCATCTTTGAGTCTCATGCGTCATGTACTATCCCATCAGGACAGGGAAGTTACAGGAAAGGAAATCGTGGGTCATTTTTTTAGTCCTCAAGGATATACCTATCCTAGGAAACGGACAGGGATCTTTCCGCGGTTCGAGTGACTTTCGTCAATACCAGTACTCACCGCCGGACAGACCCGTTACTTCTCAGCAAACGTTCCGAGGTCGTGGACAACGACCACCACGTAGACCTTTTGGGCCAGTTCGTGGCCAGAACAGAAGTTCACAAAATCAGTCAGCTGCCGATCAACAATGCGCTGTTTCTTTTGTGATGGCAAGTTCCATCTGAAACAGAATTGCCCTTTCAGACGGGTGATTCAAAACCCGCATTAGTCTCCACTGATTGTGAAGAAGGCCTTGTTTTGACACCAGATCAATCTGTTGATGGACTGGTGTTAGAAAACGGAGCCATCAATGGATTGCAGGCTTCGGTTTTGCGAGACACTGGGTGCACTACTGCTGGTGTACGGAAATCTTTCGTGCTTCAAGACCAGTATCTCAACACTGTCCAAAAGTGTAGGTCGTTTGGAGGCAAGATTGAAACGTTTCCGCTGGCGAAAATTTCAGTCGATACACCGTACTACTCCGGTTTTCTTACCGCCTGTGTCATTGATAACCCAGTCTGCGACTTGATCTTGGGCAATTTGCCAGGTGTCGCTTTCAGACATGGTGGTGCTGGAGGATCGTTTGTTCCTTGTCTTGTGAGTACTAATCAAACGTCATAGAGCAGGGAAAGGCTACAAAGCCGCTAAAAGTCTCAAACTGGATGAACTCAGATTACCCAGTGATGTTATAAAGAAAT
>CM031603.1:34195794-34198294 GCA_018398815.1 Conus ventricosus
TGGGGGGGGGGGGGGGGGGGGGGGGGGGGGGAACGTGGCGTTGTTATGGAGGTCCTGGACGGGGATCAGGGCCGGCCCAGTCAAGCCGGCGGGCTTTTCTACCAGTCCGCGGGTCCCGACCAGAGCGTGGGCCTCAACCAGCGCGTGGCACCAACCAGTCCGCGGTCCCAACCAGAGCGTGGCCTCAACCAGCACGTGGCACCAACCAATCCGCGGTCCCAACGAGAGCGTGGCCCCAACCAGAGCGTAACACCAACCAGCGCGTGGCACCAACCAGTCCAGGCTCTGGGTGAAGCCACCGGGAGGGGGGAGAAACGTAGCTGGGAGGAGAGAAGAAAGGGAGGGAAGGAAGAAGGAGGAAGGAAGAAGGGTACTGGAACCCCGCCGTCAGTACAGTCTGACCCATGCTGTTAAATCCTAACAGCCACTCGCATGATGGGCGAGGGGAGGTCTATTAAACACACCAACAACGCCAGCCCAACACAGACCTGAGCGTAACACAGCACACCAACCAAATCAGGAATGTTCATTAAAGTCTTCTCACACGAAGCAGGTAAAAGATTGCATTAAATCAACAGGCTATAAAACAAATATGAATTATCTTCACCCTTCTCTCACTCACGTTTAACAATTTCCTTTCTTAGGAATTAAACCAACACAGCGACCATCGCTTTATAACTGCCACCACATTTGCAAATAATAATTCATGGCATAATTGTCACATTTTATAGCCACATTTTAAAATAACACAAATCTCCAACCACGCATCCGAACGACAAATCATGCGTACGCACACTCGCAACATAAAACTCGTTCTCCTTGCACACACAAACAGACGGTGGCCGAAGGATAAGAGTCCGGCGAATGTGACAAGGGCGGACGAGCGAGACCAAGCAAGTACCAACCTGAATCACCAGGTTCTCTCCCATCCACACCGACTACCGCATCACGAGATGCATAAACAGGAGAAAGAATTTTGGATATAATTTAGGATGGCCAGGTTAAAGACTGAATTAACCAGAAAAAAGGTCTCAAACAATATTTCTTTTACAATTTTGAAAACAAAAGAAAATTGCGCAAAAGAGAAGAATAAGCCGGCTAACAACAACAAACCAAAACAAACAAACACGAAACTGATGCTTACCAGCTACCCGTGGGTGACCCGAAGAGGCGGGTCAAACGACTCTCTCTGCCCTCTGTCCAGTCGAGAGGACAGAGGCACAGATGCGGAAAAAGAAGAAGTGATGTCCCTCTCCTACAGGCCGACTGTAGGAATTGAAGATACCGACTGTACCTTCGACGAAACGGTGAAGAACCAAGACCGGAGCAGGCGCTCCCAGAGACATCTTCCGCTCGAGTGAAGAGCTAACCTCCCTCAGCGATGGCGGACAACATGCCACGCTACGTCACAGAGTGAGCATACTTCAAACTAAAAGAAATGAAGCACGTGCGACAGGTAAAAAGACAGGCGAGAGGCCGATAGACAGCCAGTACAAGAAAAAGATACCCACCACCCGTGAACCTGCAGGATGAATGCACGGGCAGTTGAATTAGAGAGAGAGAGAGAGAAAGTAAACCTAACCTGAACCAAACCACACCAAAGGTGCAACCACACCACAAGCCACATTAAGGGACAGATATACGACAACAACGAAGACAATAAACAAATGAATAATTCCGCCACCCCAGTTGGGTCAAACGTCGTAGGCCTCGTGACAAACTCGTGACAATGGGGTTTAGAGGTCGGAGAGGGAGTTGTGAACAGTTCGGCCATAGGGGGTTTCTCCTCCCATGTGTCAGGTGCAGTAAGCGTTCTGTGGTTGGTTATCGGAGGTGGTCTGCATTCTCATTCCCCTCTCCCACTCCCTCGCCTTCATCTCTCTATCTCGGCTATTCTCTCTCTCTCTCTCTCTCTCTCTTCTCTCTCTCTCTTCTCTCTCTCTCTCTCTCTCTCTCTCTTTCTTTCTCTCTCTCTCTGTCACTCGCTCTCTGTCACACCACACACACACACACCACACACACACACACACCACACACACACACACACACACACACACACCGCACGCGCACGCACACACACACACACACACACACACACACACACACACACACACACCGCACGCACCACACACGCACGCACGCGCACATACACACACACACACACACACACCACACACACACACAACACACACACACACACACACACACATGCACAAACAAACGCGCGCGCGCGAGCGCACGCACGCACGCACGAACGCATTCACGCAAGCACGTTCTCGCGCGCGCGCGCACACACACACCTACACACAGCACGCGTGCGCACATGCATGCACGCACACGCACATATACACGCACACGCTCACGCACACACACCACACACACACACACACACACACACACACACACACACACACACACAGAAAGAGAGAGAGAGAGAGGGAGAGACAGACAGACAGACAGACAGACAGGTGCATACTAGAGGAAGTCTTTTAGAGAGAAA
>CM031603.1:34215794-34220794 GCA_018398815.1 Conus ventricosus
TGTGTGTGTGTGTGTGCGTGCATGAATTGTGTGTGTGCGTGCGTGCGTGCGTGCGTGCGTGCGTGTGTGTGCGTGTTCCAAGTGGAACAGTAAGAGGTCCAGCCGATCTGAGCGGGGCGTGGTCGGTACCGAAACACGGACGGGTTTCTGAACTGACGCTCTCTGGGTGGACGTGGAACCCAGAGGGACAGTGGAGGATTGGATTGGAGGGTAAGGCGGAGAGAAAGAACCACCGCACCCCGCCTTTCACAGTGTGCATGCAGTGCGTGGAAGGACACGGTGAATCAATGTCCTCATTTCCTCCGCCTTTCACAGTGTGCATGCAGTGCGTGGAAGGACACGGTGAATCAATGTCCTCATGTCCCCCGCCTTTCACAGTGTTCATGCAGTACGTGGAAGGACACGGTGAATCAATGTCCTCATGTCCTCCACCTTTCACAGTGTTCATGCAGTACGTGGAAGGACACGGTGGGATCAGTGCCCTCATGTCCTCCGCCTTTCAGAGTGTTCATGCAGTACGTGAAACACACACGGTGGGATCAGTGCCCTCATGTCCTCCGCCTTTCAGAGTGTTCATGCAGTACGTGGAAGGACACGGTGGGATCAGTGCCCTCATGTCCTCCGCCTTCAGAGTGTTCATGCAGTACGTGGAACCACACGGTGGGATCAGTGCCCTCATGTCCCTCCGCCTTTCAGAGTGTTCATGCAGTACGTGGAAGGACACGGTGGGATCAGTGCCCTCATGTCCTCCGCCTTTCAGAGTGTTCATGCAGTACGTGGAACCACACGGTGGATCAGTGCCCTCATGTCCTCCGCCTTTCAGAGTGTTCATGCAGTACGTGGAAGGACACGGTGGGATCAGTGCCCTCATGTCCTCCGCCTTTCAGAGTGTTTCATGCAGTACGTGGAAGGACACGGTGAATCAATGTCCTCATGTCCTCTACCTTTCAGAGTGTACATGCAATACATTGAAGGACACGGTGAATCAATGTCCTCATGTCCTCCGCCTTTCACAGTGTACATGCAGTGCATGGAAGGACACGGTGAATCAATGTCCTCATGTCCTCCGCCTTTCAGAGTGTGCATGCAGTGCATGAAAGGACACGGTGAATCAATGTCCTCATGTCCTCCGCCTTTCACAATGTACATGCAGTGCATGGAAAGACACGTGAATCAATGTCCTCATGTCCTCCGCCTTTCAAGTGTACATGCAGTACGTGGAAGGACTCGGTGAATCAATGTCCTCATGTCCTCCGCCTTTCACAGTGTACATGCAGTGCATGGAAGGACACGTGAATCAATGTCCTCATGTCCTCCGCCTTTCAGAGTGTTCATGCAGTACGTGGAAGGACACGGTGGGATCAGTGCCCTCATGTCCTCCGCGCCGCCTTTCAGAGTGTTCATGCAGTACGTGGAAGGACACGGTGGATCATGCCCTCATGTCCTCCACCTTTCAGAGTGTTCATGCAGTATGTGGAACCACACGGTGGGATCAGTGCCTCATGTCCTCCGCCTTTCAGAGTGTTCATGCAGTACGTGGAAGGACACGGTGGGATCAGTGCCCGCATGTCCTCCGCCTTTCAGAGTGTTCATGCAGTACGTGGAACCACACGGTGGGATCAGTGCCCTCATGTCCTCCGCCTTTCAGAGTGCTCATGCAGTACGTGGAAGGACACGGTGGGATCAGTGCCCTCATGTCCTTCGCCTTTCAGAGTGTTCATGCAGTACGTGGAACCACACGGTGGGATCAGTGCCCTCATGTCCTCCGCCTTTCAGAGTGTTCATGCAGTACGTGGAAGGACACGATGGGATCAGTGCCCTCATGTTCTCCGCCTTTCAGAGTGTTCATGCAGTACGTGGAAGGACACGGTGGGATCAGTGCCCTCATGTCCTCCGCCTTTCAGAGTGTTCATGCAGTACGTGGAACCACACGGTGAATCAATTCCTCATGTCCTCTACCTTTCAGAGTGTACATGCAATACATTGAAGGACACGGTGAATCAATGTCCTCATGTCCTCCGCCTTTCACAGTGTACATGCAGTGCATGAAGGACACGGTGAATCAATGTCCTCATGTCCTCTACCTTTCAGAGTGTACATGCAATACATGGAAGGACACGGTGAATCAATGTCCTCATGTCCTCCGCCTTTCAGAGTGTTCATGCAGTACGTGGAAGGACACGGTGAATCAATGTCCTCATGTCCTCCACCTTTCACAGTGTTCATGCAGTACGTGGAAGGACACGGTGAATCAATGTCCTCATGTCCTCTACCTTTCAGAGTGTACATGCAATACATGGAAGGACACGGTGAATCAATGTCCTCATGTCCTCCGCCTTCACAGTGTACATGCACTGCATGGAAGGACACGGTGAATCAATGTCCTCATGTCCTTCGCCTTTCAGAGTGTGCATGCAGTGCATGAAGGACACGGTGAATCAATGTCCTCATGTCCTCCGCCTTTCACAGTGTACATGCAGTGCATGGAAGGACACGGTGAATCAATGTCCTCATGTCCTCCACCTTTCACAGTGTTCATGCAGTACGTGAAAGGACACGGTGGGATCAGTGCCCTCATGTCCTCCGCCTTTCAGAGTGTTCATGCAGTACGTGGAAGGACACGGTGGGATCAGTGCCCTCATGTCCTCCGCCTTTCAGAGTGTTCATGCAGTACGTGGAACCACACGGTGGGATCAGTGCCCTCATGTCCTCCGCCTTTCAGAGTGTTCATGCAGTTCGTGGAACCACACGGTGGGATCAGTGCCCTCATGTCCTCCGCCTTTCAGAGTGTTCATGCAGTACGTGGAAGGACACGGTGGGATCAGTGCCCTCATGTCCTCCGCCTTTCAGAGTGTTCATGCAGTACGTGGAACCACACGGTGGGATCAGTGCCCTCATGTCCTCCGCCTTTCAGAGTGTTCATGCAGTACGTGGAAGGACACGGTGGGATCAGTGCCCTCATGTCCTCCGCCTTTCAGAGTGTTCATGCAGTACGTGGAAGGACACGGTGGGATCAGTGCCCTCATGTCCTCCGCCTTTCAGAGTGTTCATGCAGTACGTGGAAGGACACGGTGGGATCAGTGCCCTCATGTCCTCCGCCTTTCAGAGTGTTCATGCAGTACGTGGAACCACACGGTGGGATCAGTGCCCTCATGTCCAGCGGAAGGAATGCAAAATATGGTTTCCTGTTTGTCGCTACACCCTCTCCTCCCCCCCCACCCCCCACCCCACACCCACCCCTGCCAACACAAACCATGCCCCCCTCTCTCTCTTTCTTCCTCCCTCCCTCTCTTTCTCTCTCCCCCTCCCTCCTTCTGTCTCTCCCTCTTTCCCTCCTTATCTTCCTTCCTCCCCTGCTTCTCTCTCTCTCTGTCTCTCTCTCTCTCTCTCTCTCTCTCTCTCTCTCTCTCTCTCTTCTCTCTCTCTCTCTCTCTCTCTCTCTCTTTCCCCCATCTTTCTCTCTCTTGAAGTTTCAGTGTAATGTCAGATAACTCCATCTCTTACTTCCCATCCCACCCCAGCCTCGTCGTCATTCTAGCAAGACTGAAACGAATTAGCATTAATAACGGCTGCTACTCCCCCTCCCCCTCCTCCATTCCCCTCCTTTCTTCCAACCACTGTCTAAACACCTCCCCTCCACCCCCCCTCCCCTCAGCCCCCCACCCCCACCTTACCCCTCCTCCCTCACCTCACCTCACCTCACCTCACCTTACCTCACCCATACCCTCCCTGCGCTGGTATGGACAGGCGAGCAGGTAGACGGAGGGCGGGTGATATATTGTGGGAGGTAATGATGAGAAAGAATGCTGCAGCATTAGTGTTGGGGCACGCGGAAGACTGATGTTCCGATGTCCCGCGAATCACGTGCGTTACGTTAAGGGAAGACACCGCGGACAGTTAGAATGCCGCTCCAGCCCCTGGCTGTCTTGACAGCTACAGACAGCGAGGACAGGGCAGCCGTTGCCTGACGGTGACGACGCAGACAGACAGACAGACAGACAGACACAGAGGGCTGGCCATGTCAAGGCACATGCTCTGCCTGCAGATGACCGCGAAGAGAGCAGAGCACAGCCAAGGACATGCCCAAGACACGGGGTCAGGTTGCGCCGATGTTGTCGTTCTTAGTGTGTTTCCTGTCTTTTGTTTGTTTGTTTGTTTTTCAAGCTTCGTGTGGTTCACTGTACGTTTTGGCTTTGCGTCACTGAAGGAATATGAAAGGTATGTTTTGATGACCAAATTCTGTTTTTAGTGTATAGTTTGAAACTTTGTGCATGTAAAAAAAATGAGCTTCGTGATCACAGAGTTTCGGATAACGATGTAAACCAGCTCCAAGCAACGTATTGATTCATAAGCACGAGAGTCTTCAAAAACAGCTTTTTCTTTTACGTGTTAAAGTGTACTTTACAGCATCATCTGTATAATTGTCAAATGATTTTGCATATGACGGAATACGAATAACGAATATATATATATTTTGAGCAGATAATAAGATGTCCACATACAATGGAGGAATACAACTTAAATGAGGATGGTTAAAATCCTGGCTGTCCAGATGTCGCTTTACGGCTGTTTTCATTCTTCGATGACACGGTGAAGAATGAACAAGGCAAATACAGACAAACACAGCAGTTCTCGTTGTAACGCAATCACCAGCCCCCAGCTCTGACCTCGTGCCGATTGCAGCACCCCACTCCCGTGGCATACGTGTCACATAAACGCGGAAACGCGAAGAGAATGTTGCAGGCCCACACTGCTGCTACTACTACTAGTCTACTTGCGCGACAGACGAAACCAAGAGAGACAACCGCGGGCTGACAGACTGCTGTTGAATTTAGTTCTCAAAAGGTGGGCAACTTGACGCCGCAGTGGCCGCAGTGGAGCCAGTTGTCGGGGAGAGGGGGGGGGGGGGGGGGGGGGGGGGTCAGTCTCTTTAACATTCACTCCAGTTCTTGAATGCGCTTGAGCAACGATCATATGCTGCCATCTCGGTTCTCGAGTCT
>CM031603.1:34238294-34245794 GCA_018398815.1 Conus ventricosus
TCCCCACTCACCTTATAGAATAGAGGTTGGTAGGATCTGCCAGGAATCGGCTCGATCGCAGCATCTTTCGACCTGAGAGTGAGAACCTAGCCAGAGAGCCCCAGACCTGTGTGTCTTCCATCGCTCTTCCAGTGATATACTCCAAACTGCCTTCAACCAGGGAAAGACGAAGTCGCCATCTTCACACCTCAGCAACGGTACTTCAGGCCACCCCAAGAGACAGTGAGGATGACGGCTTCCGCTCGGAAAAATCCCTGACAAAGGCTACGATAGGCAGACCAATGCCCATGACGAATCCCGGATTCGTATGGACACAAAGATTTAAAAAAAAAAACAAGGAGAAAAACTACAACGACAAAAAAATGACACCAACATTGCTACCAGCACACCATCACCATACGATGCTGTGGTCAACGGAAGACGCAGTCACCGACATCCCTAAGAGGCAATGCCCTGCAGTGATGCATGACTCCCCAGTTGACGAGTCGCTTGCCCGCCCACGCCTCATTACCAGTCCGTTTCATTCCCCCTTTCCACGACTAATCCTCGTGGCGGATTGTCAGCCCACGGTGACAGCAGCCTCTTGTCTTGTTGCGTAACGCTACAGCCCTCGCCAGGCGGCAAACGAGGGCATTCATTACACCCCCACCCAGGGATACACAGGGAGGCAGGCAGATTTACTAGTGGACGACCCCGGGTCCTCAGGCTTGTCGAGTTGTCTCCGCTTTTGTCGTTTCTGCTTTTTCTTCTTCAGGGGTCAGGTCAGCTATGTCTGGTCTCCTCCCGTTGTCCTCCGTCTTCACATCACAAACAGGGATACCGTGGAAAGACAGGGATCGGCCATGAACAAAGTGAGATACGGAGAGGAACGACCTGTGCAGAGAGAGAGAGAGAGAGAGAGAGAGAGAGAGAGAGAGAGAGAGAGAGAGAGAGAGAGAGAGAGAGGAAGGAAAATATTCGGATGGTTTAATCAATCATAGGCCTTGGCCCCTAATGAAGGGGGTGTGAGTCGAGTACATATACACAAAACCAACGAAAGAGAAACAAAAACACAAAAAGACCTGAATTCAGTTGAAATTATTGACAATAATGAGGTTGATATGAGCGTTTCATTCTGATTATGAAACAGATAATTCCCCTATCTTAAATGCCTTGCATAAAATACCAGGAGAAATTGTTGATATCTTGGGCAGAGGATGACGACATCAACAAAACCAATGTAAATAAGGATGTTTGCCTGTGATATTTTTGCCTGACAAATTCAGCTCGAATACTCCTGTAAGCAGGGCAACAAAGGACAAAATGTACTTCATTCTCCTGTGATTCTTTGCACAGGGGACATAACAGCCCAATTCTATCAGCAGATCTGTGTCTATTGTGATGAACAGCTTTTTCTGAGACACCAAGTCTGAATTTCGTGGTTACAAATTTCAAATGCCTATCCATGTCGAGAGCTAGATACGGTTTTGGATCATGATAATTACAATAACAGTTGTAAAATCCAAATCTTTCGCTATTCTGGATGTGGTCAGACCACTTTTGCCAACGACAATCAATCGGATGTTGACGAAAAAGGCTTAAAAGTTCATGTGCATTTCCAACACCTTGATTGAGCCATGCAAAAACCAAACCCATACTCAACCAGACAAAGGCGTACTTTAGTTACCCAGTTATTCTTTCCTCTTGCATCCAAGTCGAATAGAATATTGTAGGCTTTGCGAGGTATTCTACAGTCTTCCATTTGTAGCAGTTTCAGCCAGTAACGAACACATCGAACAGCTGAAACTAGACACATAGGGAATCTATTGGTTTCATCGTAAATGAGATAATTAGACTTTTGCCTATCTGCACCCAAAAGTTTCTTCAAAACGAGCTTATGCACTGCTTCACAGTGGCAGCTTTATCAAGACCCCGTATCTCAGAGCCATATTGAACAACTGGCTGAACTTGACTATCAAATAATATCTTTTTTTTTAAAACAAGAGAAGAATCGTTTGATATGTGTAACTTTTTCTTGATGCAGAATAAAGCACCTTTAGCCGTACTAGCTAGGTCTTTACATGCACCAATAAAACTCAAAAGAGTAGAGAAAATTATACCCAGATATTTATAACCATTAACTACAGGCATTAAGTCACCGTCTCCGGCCATCAGAGAGAGAGAGAGGGAGAGAGAGAGAGAGAGAGGAGAGAGAGAGAGAGAGAGAGAGAGAGAGAGAGAGGGAGGGAGGAAGGGAGAGAGAGAGGGAGGGAGGAAGGGAGAGAGAGAGGGAGGGAGGGGAAGAGAGAGCCAGAGAGAGAGATGGGGGTAGGAGAGGGGAGGGAAGATGCACCCTATTCCCTATATCATTCTAAACGTGAACTCGGTGACTACATTCACCACTTTATTGACGTCCCCAATGGCATGTTATCCTGAACTCTGCCTATAGTCCTCTCGCGGTGCCGGTTCCCTGTGGAAGAGAAGGGGCAGGTGCAGACAATGGCAGTGACTCCATCCGCTGGAGACACCAGCAGACGTTCCTCAAAGTGAGGACTGGCCACAGCAGACCTCTGAGCCACTTCAGCCGACTCCAGATCCCCCAGACTGACAAAGGTTTCTACGGCACGGGCCCCGAGACCCATCTCTCCGGACTGTCCCACCTGTCACGTTCTACGATGTCACACCTGGCCCGAGGGCCCGGAGCTGCCGTGCCGCTTTGAAGAAGCTGTCACGACCTGCAAAAGACTGTGAATACCGACCTGATGCAGCCAGTCACATCGACGGCAGAAGACGAACTCTGCGACACTTTCGGAGAATGGTTGACATCCACAGTTTTATCCTGTTTTGAATTTTGTGGCACTGTCTAATGGATTGTCGACATACCCTATTGCATCTACGTTTGAAGTCTGTGACAGTATTCATAAATGTATGAACATCCTTTCCGCCAGTTAATCTTGAACTGTGTGACAGTGTCCGTTGCGATATGGACATAACCTGTTGTGTCTTGTCTTGAACTGTGTGCCAGTGTCCGTTACGATGTGGACATAACCAGTTGTGTCTTGTCTTGAACTTTGCAACCATGTCAGTGGAGTCGTAATGTCCAGTTTCAACCTGATCGTGAACTCAGTAACCCCTATCGATAGAATCTTTAACATCCCAATTCCTAGTTCGCCCATCCAGCGCCCGTTCTTCGTTTTCATCGTCCTGAACGTTGTTTATCTTGCCTGAAGAAGACCTAAGAGGTTGAAAGGCGCCATCTTTTGTCTTGTGAATTGTTCGTCCATGTTAACGACGGGTTTACTTTAAATTCCTTTTAAAATTTATCCCAATTCCTTCTAGATTTGAACTCTTTGACTGTCTCTATTTAATCGTACCAAGCAATCTTATCTTGAACTCGTTGACAATAACCATATGACTGTTAGGATCCCAATTTCATTTAACCTTGAACTGTGCTAAAGTATCCAATTTTTCACCCCAGTTTCATGGCATCTTGAACTGGATGAAGAATCTGTGAAAGCGTTCACCTACCTTTTTCCACCAGTCTGGAACTTGGTCAGCCGTCCCACCCGTTGGCTGGTACAAAGAGAACAAGTGACATAACGTGCACCACGCACACAGCAGAAGTCGATCAATAACTTGTAGCACCATTCCTAAAATGATACCATACAAAATGAACTCGTGCGCGTTACGGGGTTGTTAGGTGTTGTTAGGTGATTGCTCATATCATCCTCCGAGAATATTCTGGACTCAACTTCGTTTTCAGTGAAATATCATTCCTTGATTATATGGAGAAGTACAGCTATTCCTAGAGTGAAACGGAAAAAATAAAAAACACGAATATTTTTATGCTACATTTTCATGGTTCATAGATCTTACCCTGTGACGCAGTTATATGCATTGTCTCTCGATCAACATGGAGAAGGTTTCAAGCATGTTCTCATTTTCTGTCATCGTCAGTTTGTGGAACAAAACTTTAACACGGAACGTCTTATCCAACTCAGCAAATAAATGAGTACCGAGTATATCCCGTATTTCAAAAAATACTTTGCTCGTCATCTACGTTTATTGGTCATTTCAGAATAAAAAAGAAATGAAACCGCTATAGATGTAGTTGAAGTTAATGCTGTTATTAGCGTTTTTCCAGTTTCATTGAGTTGTGGCAGTTACAGCACTCTCAGATGACCAGTCCGTTAATCGTGTACAGCTAGGGGAAGCAACTGTTTTTGATTCTGACTGCTACAAAAGGACAGTTTCCCTTGTCAGTGGGCAAACGCTGTGACCAGATATTATCACGCAATTTCATTTCAGATTCCAGGTGATTCAGCTGACCAGACAGGGCCCTTCTAGGAATGCTGTCTGATGGCGGATGATGTTGAACAGTGTGTGGTGTGCTGAACACGTTTGCTGTCTTGTCCATGGAGTCAGCTCTTCACATTTGCTTTTAAGAGTAGAGCTTAGTGAAAAGAATTATTTTGGAACTGGTATGCAGGGCGGGGAAAGAGAGAGAGAGAGAGAAGAGAGAGAGAGAGGAGAGAGAGAGAGAGAGGAGAGAGAGAGAGAGAGAGAGAGAGGGAGAGAGAGAGAGAGAGAGAGGAGAGAGAGAGAGGAGAGAGAATAGCGAGGGTGAGAAACAGAGAGAGAGAGAAGAGAGAGACAGAGAGAGAAAGTAGAGAGAGAGTGTGAGAGAGAGACAGAGAGACAGAAGGAAGAGAGAGGGAGAGGAGAGAGAGAGGAGAGGAGAGAGAGAGGAGAGGAGAGAGAGGAGAGAGAGAGAGGAGAGAGAGAGCTCGCGCATGTGTGATCGTGCACGTGTGTGTGTGTGAGTGTATGACTCAAGCCTTGGACCCGGATATGTGTCCCAAGAACTCAAAAGCGTCAGTACACACAGTGTAGTAACACTGTGAACATTCATCATTAATATTTGGACCTTAATCTTTATGGGCCCGTCTTTTCGTATGCACGCAATCACAGACGTATTTTCTTGTGTGGTTTCGTAGAGCGTAACTGCTTGGCGTTTCTCTCGAGCATAGTTTCTGTAAGTTTAGTTCTGGCATGTGTGTTAACAGCTGTTCTGTTAATTTTTGTCTTAACAGCTTGTTTCTGGAGCAGCTGTCTAGAATGTGTGTGTGTGTGTGTGTGTGTGTGTGTGTGTGTGTGTGTGTGTGTGTGTCAAACAGCCCAGCACCATCAAACCTGGTGAACGACACTAACAAAATAATACCATGCATAATTCATTTCCTGTTCTACCATCGAAGACGAGCGTCAAGGAAAAAGCCCAACCGGGGGGATTTAGAGAGTGACAGCACTTCCCTTTCCTCCCAGCTTCCTGCCTGTCCGAGAGTCCCTTTGAAGCACACCGACAACAAGCGCCGAGGCGTCTCCGGTATCAATAAGTGTCACGAGTTTGTCACGAGGCCTACGACGTTTGACCCAACTGGGGTGGCGGAATTATTCATTTGTTTATTATCGTTGTTGTTGTCACGTGTCCGTCCCTTAGTGTGGCTTGTGGTGCGGTTGCACCTTGGTGTAGTTCAGCTCACGTTCGGTTTGCTTTCTCTCTCTCTCTCTCTCTCTAATTCCACTGCCCGTGCTATTCATCCTGCAGGTTCACGGGTGGCTGGTACCTTTCTCTCGAACTTGCTGTCTATCGGCCTCTCGCCTGTCTTTTTACCTGTCGCACGTGCTTCATTTCTTGTAGTTTGAAGTATGCTCACTCTGTGACGTAGCGTGGCATGTTGGCCGCCATCGCTGAGGGAGGTTAGCTCTTGACTCGAGCGGAAGATGTCTCTGGGAGCGCCTGCTCCGGTCTTGGTTCTTCACCGTATCGTCGAAGGTACAGTCGGTATCTTCAATTCCTACAGTCGGCCTGTAGGAGAGGGACATCACTTCTTCTTTTTCCGCATCTGCGCCTCTGTCCTCTCGACTGGACAGAGGGCAGAGAGAGTCGTTTGACCCGCCTCTTCGGGGTCACCCACGGGTAGCTGGTAAGCATCAGTTTCGTGGTTTGTTTGTTTTGGTTTGTTGTTGTTAGCCGGCTTATTCTTCTCTTTTGCGCAATTTTCTTTTGTTTTCAAAATTGTAAAAGAAATATTGTTTGAGACCTTTTTTTCTGGTTAATTCAATCTTTAACCTGGCCATTCTAAATTATATCCAAAATTCTTTCTCCTGTTTATGCATCTCGTGATGCGGTAGTCGGTGGGGATGGGAGAGAACCTGGTGATTCAGGGTTGGTACTTGCTTGGTCTCGCTCGTCCGCCCTGTCACATTCACCGGACTCTTATCCTTCGGCCACCGTCTGTTTGTGTGTGCAAGGAGAACGAGTTTTATGTTGCGAGCGTGCGTACGCATGATTTGTCGTTCGGATGCGTGGTTGGAGATTTGTATTATTTTGAAATGTGGCTATAAAATGTGACAATTATGCCATTGAATTATTATTTGCAAATGTGGTGGCAGTTATAAAGCGATGGTCGCTGTGTTGGTTTATTTCCTAAGAAAGGAAATTGTTAAACGTGAGTGAGAGAAGGGTGAAGATAATTCATATTGGTTTTATAGCCTGTTGATTTAATGCAGTCTTTTACCTGCTTCGTGTGAGAAGACTTTAACGAACATTCCTGATTTGATTGGTTTACTGTGTTATGTCAGGTCTGTGTTGAGCTTGTGTTGTTGGTGTATTTAGTAGACCTCCCCTCGCCCATCATGCGAGTGGCTGTTAGGATTTAACAGCATGGGTCAGATTGTACTGACGGCGGGGTTCCAGTGCCCTTCCTTCCCTCCCTTTCTTCTCTCCTCCCAGCTACCTTTCCCCCCCCCCCCCTCCCGGGGGCTTCACCCGGAGCCTGGACTGGTTGGTGCCACGCGCTGGTTGGGGCCACGCTCTGGTTGGGACCGCAGACTGGTTGGTGCCACGCGCTGGCTGGGGCCACGCTCTGGTCGGGACCGCGGACTGGTTGGTGCCACGCGCTGGTTGGGGCCACGCTCTGGTTGGTACCGCGCGCTGGTTGGGATCACGCACTGGTCGGGACCACGTTCTGGTAGAAAAGCCCGTGGTTTTGACTGGCCGGTCCTGATCCCCGTCCAGGACCTCCAGCAACAACGCCACGTTCCCCCCCCCCCCCCCCCCCCCCCCCCCCCCCCCCCCCCCCCCCCGGGACGCGCTCTTCACTGCCTGCTTGTGTGTGTCGAGGGTGTCGGCCTTGAACGACTCTCTTCAAGAGCCGACCGGTTCGGAGCACCTAGTGCGACAGGGTGCTCCCAGTAGACTTGGGAGAGGCAAGGGTGTGGAGGCACTCCATGGTGTGGAAAGGGATGGATGCTGGAAATGTTTATTTATAATTGTGTATATGTCATATGTGTTGGAATGCTTAATTGTGTGTATGTCGTGTGTTGAAATGCTTGATTGTGATTGTGCATGTTATGTGTGTTGGAATGCTTATTTATGACTGTGTATGTTGGTGTGAATAAATGGGGTGTTGTATCGTAATCTTTATTGTGTGGTCTCTTGCGGGGCGTGTGAGGTCAGTC
>CM031603.1:34263294-34268294 GCA_018398815.1 Conus ventricosus
TGTGAACTAAAGGACTGGAGCCACAAGCGAGAGCTGTCCTCATTGTGGCTGTGAACTAAAGGACTAAAGCCACAAGCGAGAGCTGTCATCATTGTGGCTGTGAACTAAAAAACTGAAGCCACTAGCGAGAGCTGTCATCAGTGTGGCTGTGAACGAAAGGACTGAAGCCACAAGCAAGGGCTGTCATCATTGTGGCTGTGAACTAAAGGACTGGAGCCACAAGCGAGAGCTGTCCTCATTGTGGCTGTGAATTAAAGGACTGGAGCCACAAGCGAGAGCTGTCCTCATTGTGGCTGTGAACTAAAGGACTGGAGCCACAAGTGAGAGCTGTCATCAGTCTGGCTGTGAACTAAAGAACTGAAGCCACAAGCGGGAGCTGTCATCATTGTGGCTGTGAACTAAAGGACTGGAGCCACAAGCGAAAGCTGTCCTCAGTGTGGCTGTGAACTAAAGGACTGGAGCCACAGGCAAGAGCTGTCATCATTGTGGCTGTGAACTAAAGGACTGGAGCCACAAGCAAGAGCTGTCATCAGTGTGGCTGTGAACTAAAGGACTGAAGCCACAAGCAAGGGCTGTCATCATTGTGGCTGTGAACTAAAGGACTGAAGCCACAGGCAAGGGCTGTCCTCAGTGTGGCTGTGAACTAAAGGACTGAAGCCACAAGCGAGAGCTGTCATCAGTCTGGCTGTGAACTAAAGGACTGGAGCCACAAGCAAGAGCTGTCATCATTGTGGCTGTGAACTAAAGGACTGAAGCCACAAGCAAGAGCTGTCATCAGTGTGGCTGTGAACTAAAGGACTGAAGCCACAAGCGAGAGCTGTCATCATTGTGGCTGTGAACTAAAGGACTGGAGCCACAAGCAAGAGCTGTCATCATTGTGGCTGTGAACTAAAGGACTGAAGCCACAAGCAAGGGCTGTCGTCAGTGTGGCTGTGAACTAAAGGACTGAAGCCACAAGCGAGAGCTGTCATCAGTGTGGCTGTGAACTAAAGGACTGAAGCCACAAGCGAGAGCTGTCATCAGTGTGGCTGTGAACTAAAGGACTGGAGCCACAAGCAAGAGCTGTCATCATTGTGGCTGTGAACTAAAGGACTGAAGCCACAAGCAAGAGCTGTCATCATTGTGGCTGTGAACTAAAGGACTGAAGCCACAAGCAAGGGCTGTCATCATTGTGGCTGTGAACTAAAGGACTGAAGCCACAAGTGAGAGCTGTCATCATTGTGGCTGTGAACTAAAGGACTGAAGCCACAAGTGAGAGCTGTCATCATTGTGGCTGTGAACTAAAGGACTGAAGCCACAAGTGAGAGCTGTCATCAGTGTGGCTGTGAACTAAAGGACTGAAGCCACAAGTGAGAGCTGTCATCATTGTGGCTGTGAACTAAAGGACTGGAGCCACAGGCAAGGGCTGTCATCAGTGTGGCTGGGAAATGAACGGACTTGAGAATCCGTGACAGAGGATATCCCTGGTCTCCGTGTGTGTGTGTGTGTGTGTGTGTGTGTGTGTGTGTGTGTCCTGCCTGTTAATGTTGTTCTTTGCTCCTTGAGTTTTCAGCTAGGAATGGATCAGTCCTGACTCATGTAGTGTTTGTGAGAATGGGCGCGCACTTGTGCCTTTGAGCGCTTGCGCGCGCACGCACACATACGAACGCACGCACGCTCGCACGCACGCACGCACGCACGCACGCACGCACGCACACACACACACACACACACACACACACACATACACACACACGCGCGCGCGCGCACGCACGCACGCACGCACGCACGCACGCACGCACGCACACACACACACACACACACACATACATATGCATTTGAGTCAGTCCTGACTATGAAGTGTTCCTGAGTTTAGACGCGCACTTGCGCCTTTGAAAGCGCGCGCACACACACACACACACACACCACACACACACACACACACACACACACACACACACACACAACACGCGCGCGCGCGCGCGCGCGCGCGCGCGCGCAGAGAAAGGGAGTGAGAGAGAGGGGGAGAGAGAGAGAGAGAGACAGAGACAGAGAGTGACAGAGACACAGAGAGAGGAGAGAGAGAGAGAGAGAGAGAGAGAGAGAGAGAGAGAGAGAGAGAGAGACGCGCGCGCGCGCGCTGGCGAAAAAGCAAAACGAAACGAAACAGAAGCGTGGGCGGTTGACTTGACCGAGAGCTGCGCAAGACAACGCTGTGAGAAGAAGACACGGCGAGGCCCAGCCGTGCTGTTTACGGCTCAGCCGACCACGATGACCAACTGGTCCCGCACGATGTCGGCAGTAGTTTACAGTGCGAAAAATGGGTAGACCCTTCTCAGCAGGTACTCCTGTAGAACGTCAACGGCAAAGAAACGAATGGATAGACGTAGACATAGACCCTGCCCTTCACACCAAAAGCAGTCAACGTCAGCAGGAGTTGACAACGTGGAAAACGAATGGACCTTGTACACCAGGTGTTCTGCATAAGTTCAAACGTGCACTCTTACGGGGAGGCTTCTGAAAAATGGCGTGCACTTGAGTAGAAAAGTTCAAGCGCCTCAGTAATTTATTATGCCTCAGCCTCAAAGTGCTTGCAGTTAAAAGTTAGCGCATTGTGAAATCGCCCCCCTCTGAACTGCTTTATTGAGACATTTACACTCGCCCCCACGGCCTAATGACGTCAAGGCAGCTGTTGACTCGATGGGAATCTGTTTTAACTTTATTACCTGGACTTTAAAAGGTTTGAACTCGTTCCAGCGGCGCATTCCGTGTCTGGCATGGGATGTTTTTGTTTTTTTTACAGAGATGAAAATAACTAGCACTTCTTTCCCTGTCCCCCAATCGTTTTACAGCGTCTATAGGAATTTGTGTGTGTGTGTGTGTGTGTGTGTGTGTGTGTGTGTGTGTGTGTGTGTGTGTGTGTGTGTGTGTGTGTGCGCGCGCGTGCCTGTGCACTTGTTTGCCCATGGTCATGAGGGAGGATACTGGTGTCTTAGGGAAACTGGAAGAGGAAAGCTGGGAGAGAGTGGCGTTAGTTCTCAGCAGATGTACTCTTCCAGCATGTATTTGCTGGCAAATTGACATTGGATTATGTGAAACACATACGACTGATGCTGAATCATCTGAAACATTAACCCATAGTTGTGAAGACGTTTGAAGCATTTATTACTGATGTTGAATTATCTGAAACATTAACTATAGCTGTCAAGACAATTGAAGTATTTATTACTGAGGTTGAATTATCTGAAACATTAACTATAGCTGTCAAGACAATTGAAGTATTTATTACTGAGGTTGAATTATCTGAAACATTAACTATAGTTGTCAAGACAGTTGAAGTATTTATTACTGAGGTTGAATCTTTTGATACAGTTTGTTTGAGGTCTTAAGTCATTCGAAGCATTCATTATTAAAAGTGAATCATTCGAAACATTTAGTCTCGGTGTTGAACCATTTGAGACATTTACCTTTGATGTTGAGTCAACAAATATTTTTACTAATGGTATAAGATAGTTTGGAACGTTTAGTATTGGTGCTGAATGGTTTAAACGTTTGCTGTCGACATTGAATCATTTGAATTTACTATAGATATTGAATCATTTGAAACATACACTATAATCATTGATTCATTTGAAACATTTATCATAGATATTGAATCATTAGAATTTATCTTAGATATTGAATCATTTGAAATGTTTACGATAGACATTGAATCATTTGAAACATTTACTATAGATATTGAATCATTCCAAATGTTTAGTGTAGATATTGAATCATTTGAAACGTTTTACTATGGTTATTGAATCATTTGAAACATTTACTACAGACATTGAATCAATTTTAAATGTTAAAACTGTTAGTATTGAAACATTCGAAATATTGACTGTTGATGCCGTGTGACGTGAAACAGCTGCTTTTAATGAAGCATCATGTAAAACATTTACTGTTAGTATGGAATTATTTGAAAATTTGCTGCAAATATTGAATATTTTGAAAGATATACTATTAGTATTGAAAAATTTGGAACCTTTAGAATTAGGTCTGAATGATTTGAAAACATTCACTATTAGGTCTGAATAATTTGAAATGTTTACAAGTAGTATTGAATCATTTGAAACATTTCTCACTGGCGTTGAATCGTTTGAAACATAATTATATAATAGTGTTGAATGATTTGAAACAGTTACTATTAGTGTTGAATAATTTGAAACCTTTAGAATCAGGTCTGAATAATTTGAAAACATTTACGAGTAGTACTGAATAATTTGAAATATTTACCATTAGGTCTGAATAATTTGAAATGTTTACTAGTAGTATTGAATCATTTGAAACATTTATCACTGGCGTTAAATCGTTTGAAACATGTATAATAGTATTGACTGATTTGAAACAGCCTACTATTGATGTTGACTCGTTTGAAATATGTGCTTCTGATACACGGTCATTTGAAACATTCATTATTGATGTTGAACTATTCAAGACATGAACTACTGATATTGAATCATATGAAACATTTTCTACAGACGTCGAATCATTGCACATATATAATGTGCTCGTTGATTTAGAAATCATGGGTGGGAGTGAGGCATTATCCCAGTGTCTGTAACACACGAGAGAGAGAGAGAGAGAGAGAGAGAGAGAGGAGGAGAGAGAGAAGAGAGAGAGAGAGAGAGAGAGAGAGAGAGAGAGGAGAGAGAGAGAGAGCGTGGATGTGTGCGCAAGCACGCTCGCTCATGCGCTTGCATGCGCGCGCGCGTGTGTGTGTGTGTGTGTGCGCGCGCGCATATGTGTGTACGTGATGTGCATGTGTCTGCGCGCGCGCGTGCGCATGCATGTCTACTCTTTGTTGACAGCCGTGCACATACCCAAGCTATAACATAGCAAGGCCTGGCTTTCACGGCCCTGAGTCACCTTTCCGAACATTTCCATCCAACGACACTCCCCACCCCCACACTACCCCATCCCCACCCCCACCCCTCCCACCCCCCACAAGAAACAATCGCAACGTCAACCAACCCCCC
>CM031603.1:34273294-34280861 GCA_018398815.1 Conus ventricosus
CGTGCGTGTGTGTGCGTGCAGGTGTGTGTGTGTGCGTGCGTGCGTGCATGCGTTTATGTGTGTGTTTGTATATGTAGCATGTATGGGAGTGTCACGTATGCCGCGTGCCAGATTGCCGCGTGCCACTTTGCCGCGTCCTACACACACGTGTACACTCACTACACACAATGATAATGCGTAGGTCTGACTTCTTCTTCTTCTTCATTCGTGAAGTGTCCACCTTCATCAAGCTGAAGATTCTGACACGACAAAAGTCGCATCGACGAGACATCTACATCTGCAAAGTCGTAGCCACGAGACCCTATTCTTAAATTCTCTCATCTCAGTCATAAACTCATTTATCCATCAGCTTTAAATCATGCGGAGTGTGGTCTCAAAAGTTAGCGGATGTGGTGTAGCGTATATGAACTAGTCCGTGCGCAGTGTGTGTACACGTGTGTGTAGGACGCGGCAAAGTGGCACGCGGCAATCTGGCACGCGGCAAACTGGCATGTCCCCGCCTGAACTCTCCGAGTTGTGAAGGAAACCTGTCAGCGAAAAAGAAGAATATTCATGAACATTGTCATGATCATCATAATCCACATGATAACAATGCATGTTACGTCATGATCATCATAATCCACATGATAACAATGTATGTTACGTCATGATCATCATAATCCACATGATAACAATGTATGTTACGTCATGATCATCATAATCCACATGATAACAATGTATGTTACGTCATGATCATCATAATCCACATGATAACAATGTATGTTACGTCATGATCATCATAATCCACATGATAACAATGTATGTTACGTCATGATCATCATAATCCACATGATAACAATGTATGTTACGTCATGATCATCATAATCCACATGATAACAATGTATGTTACGTCATGATCATCATAATCCACATGATAACAATGTATGTTACGTCATGATCATCATAATCCACATGATAACAATGTATGTTACGTCATGATCATCATAATCCACATGATAACAATGTATGTTACGTCATGATCATCATAATCCACATGATAACAATGTATGTTACGTCATGATCATCATAATCCACATGATAACAATGTATGTTACGAAAAGTCAAGAGGCGAAGTCGCACAAAAGCGAAAGTCGAAACAAAAGGACAAAACTTTACAGAAGCAAAGCATGTGAGGCAAACATTCAAAAGAGACAAATTTCCACACGTGAAAACAAAATTCAAAGAGACAAATTTCCACGCGTGAAAACAAAATTCAAAGAGACTAATTCCCACACATAAAAACTAAATTCATTAGAGTGAAAGTCTAAACGACCAAAAGAAAGTCAACAAAACGAACACTTACGGGAATAAAACAAAAGGCAAAGGGGCGAAAGCTTAAAAGGTAAAGTCAAAGTCAAATGGACGAAAGCTTACAAGGTAAATCTAATGTCAAAGCTAACAATGTAAAGCAAATGTCAAAGGGGCGAAAGCTTACAATGTAAAGCAAATGTCAAAGGGGCGAAGGCTCACAAGGTAAAGCAAAATTAATATCAACGGGGCGAAAGCTTACAATGTAAAGCAAATGTCAAAGGGACGAAAGCTTACAATGTAAAGCAAATGTCAAAGGGACGAAAGCTTACAATGTAAAGCAAATGTCAAAGGGACGAAAGCTTACAATGTAAAGCAAATGTCAAAGGGACGAAAGCTTACAATGTAAAGCAAATGTCAAAGGGGCGAAAGCCTACAAGGTAAAGCAAATGTCAAAAGGGCGAAAGCTTACAAGGTAAAGCAAAGAGACGAAAGCTTACAAGGTAAAGCAAATGTCAAAGGTATGAAAGCTTACAAGGTAAAGCAAATGTCAAAGGTATGAAAGCTTACAAGGTAAAGCAAATGTCAAAGGTATGAAAGCTTACAAGGTAAAGCAAATGTCAAAGGTATGAAAGCTTACAAGGTAAAGCAAATGTCAAAGGTATGAAAACTTACAAGGTAAAGCAAAAGACAAAGGGGTGAAAGCTAGCAATGTTAAGCAAAAGGCAAAGGGGCGAAAGCTTACTACGTAGTGTAAGGGACAGAAGCCTACAGTGTGAAACAAAAGTCAAAGGGGACAGAAGCCTACAGTGTGAAACAAAAGTCAAAGGGGACAGAAGCCTACAGTGTGAAACAAAAGTCAAAGGGGACAGAAGCCTACAGTGTGAAACAAAAGTCAAAGGGGACAGAAGCCTACAGTGTGAAACAAAAGTCAAAGGGGACAGAAGCCTACAGTGTGAAACGAAAGTCAAAGGGACAAAAACAAACAAACACATAAAGCTGCAAGTAAATCAAAGGACGTAAATCACAGGGGCAAAAGTACGGAAGGGAAATGCGTGCCAGCAGAACAAGTCCAAAACAAAACTTTGCTCAAGGGTCAACAGCCCACAGGGACGACAGCGAACACTCCTCGCCTCGTTCCCCCTCTCTTTCCCTCCCTCTCTCTCTCTCTCTCTCTCTCTCACACCTCACCGGCAGGAATAATAGAAGGGAACACACAAAGCAGCGACTTGTGAATCTGACCCTCGCCTCAATTAACCCTTGCCCCGCCCTGTCCGCTAATCTGTCAGGAAACCCATTAACCCTTTACGGGGTGCACAGGGCTACACACAAAGGTCGGTGAACTGTTGATTGCGGGGATGCGGTTGCCGTGTGGAAAGACGATGAAACACCAGCAGAGGCGTTTGGTTGCACCGTGTATTTTGAATGCGCGCTCTCTCTGTCTTTGGCTCTGTCTGTCTGTCTGTGTGTCTGTCTGTCTGTCTGTCTGTCTGTCTCTCTCTCTCTCTCTCTGTCTCTCTCTTTCTCTCCGTATGTACACACACACCACACACACACACACACACACACACACACACACACACACACACACACATACACACACACACACACACATACACACATCTATCTATCTATCTATCTATCTATCTATCTATCTATCTATCTATCTATCTATACACACATGCGTTTCTCTGTCTTTGTCCCTGTCTGTCTGTCTGTCTGTCTGTCTGTCTGTCTGTCATTCTGTCTGTCTGTCTGTCTGTCTGTCTGTCTCTCTCTCTCTCTCTCTCTCTCTCTCTCTCTCTCTCTCTCTCTCTCTCTTCCTCTACGTGTCTCTGTCTCCGTCTGTCTGACTGACTCTCTCTCTCTCTTTCTCTCTTTCTCATGCTTTCGAATGAATGATCTTGCCAAACAATCAACTTGCTTTCTTCTTCAAGAGAGTTCTCCTCACTCCTGTCTGCAGATGGTTGCAGACCACAGACCCACGCCAGTGCTAGTAGGGAGAACTAGATAAATGCAGTCAGGTCAGGAACCAGTGACTTGGGACAGGGTGTGTGTGTGTGTGTGTGTGTGTGTGGTGTGTGTGTGTGTGTGTGTGTGTGTGTGTGTGTGTGTGTGTGTGTGTGTTGTGATGGTGAGTGAACTAGAGGCATGGGAGACGGAGCCAACTCATGTAGAAGGAATCAGAACAGATTCTGGAGAGGATTAGGTTCTGAGAGTCTGCTAGCAGGTTGTTCCGGCGCTTTCAAGACGCTGGGAAAGAGGGCAGGGGTGGTAGGGTGTTGGCGTGTTTGGATGGACGTCTTGAATTAAAAAAAGAACCCGCCATGTGATGATAGCAGTCTCTGTTATTACAAACACATACCCACAGACATCCATCCAACACAGGCAGAAACACAGAAACACAGTGTGTGTGTGTGTGTGTGTGTGTGTGTGTGTGTGTGTGTGTGTGTGTGTGTGTGTGTGTGTGTGTGTGTGTGTGTGCGCGCGCGCTCACATGCCCACGTTTGTGAGTGCGTGCGTGCGCGCGCGCGTGCGTGCGCTGTAAGCGGTGCGTGGTAGCCAAAAACAAACATGTGGGTGGTCTCTGTGACGGATATGTGTATGAGCAGAAAACCTGTTTCTAAAACAGCAAGGCGTTTTCGAGGCATCAGACTTGTCATCGCTTCGTGTTGCCGTTTGTCCCTTCAGAATTGCATTGGTGCTGGGAGTCCCTTCAGAATTGCATTGGTGTTGGGAGTCCCTTCAGAATTGCATTGGTGTTGGGAGTCCCTTCAGAATTGCATTGGTGTTGGGAGTCCCTTCAGAATTGCATTGGTGTTGGGAGTCCCTTCAGAATTGCATTGGTGCTGGGAGGAAGGAGGGTAGGAGGAGGACGGGAGAAGAAGGGGGGTGGGGTGGGGGGACAGGGATTGGGGTGGGGCAAGGGAAACATGACGACCATTATCTGAATGTTTTGGTTTCCTTGTTCTGGGTTCAAGGTAAAGAGAGTTCTGCTAGAAGGAACAACACCCAACGCTTATAAACTTACCACAGAGAGAGAGGGGGAGAGAGAGAAGGAGAGAGAGAGAGAGAAAAAGAGAGAGCGAGAGAGAGAGAGAGAGTGTGTGTGTGTGGTGTGTGTGTGTGTGTGTGTGTGTGTGTGTGTGTGTGTGTGTGTGTGTGTGTGTGAGACGGAGAAAGAGAGAGAGAAAGAGATGTTAATGTGTGTGTGAGAGAGAGAGAGAGAGATGTTTATATGTACGTGCGTATGTATGCATGTGTGTATGCGCGTTTGGATGTATGCACGTGTTTCTGCAAGACGTCTTTATGAGAATATGTAGGTGTGCATGTATGTGTACGTATGGCAGCAATGAACGCATGATTGTTTTGTACTTTGTGCCCCTCCTACACTCTCCCCAAGTCACGAAAGAAAGCTCCGAATGAAACTTTTTTTCATTATCATTGTAATCATGATAATCAGAATCTGGCAAAACAAAAATGTTTGTGAAGAAAAAAAGAAACCCACAACAAACAACAACAGCAACAAATGAAGGGACAAAAAATCAACTAGCAGGTGAAAGACATGAAAGGGACAAAAACTAACGACGTACAAAAAAAAAAAAAAAAAAAAAAAAAAAGAGCGAATGGGACGACAAAAAGCCAAAGAGATAAAAGCCTGTAGAGAGAAAACTAAAGTCACAAGGACAAAAGTCTGCAAACCTGAAGGGGACAAAAGCCAGCATATTCAAAACCACAAAAAAAGAAAAAAAAAAGAAAAAGAAAAAAAGTCACAGGGACAAGAGCCTACAGCGTAAAATCTAACATTTAAGAGACAAAAGCCTTCAGGGGAAAATCTAACGTTCTAGGGATAAATGCATATAGGGTAAAATCTATCGTCAACAAAACAAAAGCCTTCAGGGTAAAATCTAGCGTTAAAGGGACAAAACCCAACAGAATTAAATCTGACGTTAAAGGGACGAAAACCTTCAGGGTAAAATCTAACGTTAAAGGGATTATAAAAAAAGCCTTCAGGGTAAAATCTAACGTAAAAATGGATTTTAAAAAGCCTTCCGGGTAAAACCTAACGTTAAAGGGACAAAAACCTTCAGGGTAAAATCTAACGTTAAAGGGACAAAAGCCCTCAGAGTAAAATCTAACGTTAAAGGGACAAAAGCCTTCAGGGTAAAAGCTAACGTTAAAGGGACAAAGGCCTTCAGAGTAAAATTTAACGTTAATGGGACAAAAGCCCTCAGGGTAAAATCTAGCGTTAAAGGGACAGAACCTTCAGAGTAAAATCTAACATTAAAGGGACAAAGCCTTCAGGGTAAAATCTAACGTTAGAGGGATACAAGCCTTCAGGGTAAAATCTAACGTTAAAGGGATTTTTTTATAAAGCCTTCAGGGTAAAATCTAACATTTAAAGGGACCAAAGCCTTCAGGGTAAAATCTAACGTTAAAGGGACAAAAGCCTTCAGGGTATGATGTATCGTTAAAGGGACAAAGCCTTCAGGGTAAAACCAAACGTTAAGGGACAAATGCTTCAGGATAAAATCTTATGTTACAGGGACAAAAGCTTCAGGGTAAAATCTAACGTTAGAAGGACAAAAGCCTTCAGGGTAAAATCTAACGTTAAAGGGACAAAAGCCTTCATGGTAAAATCTAACGTTAAAGGGTCAAAGGCCTTCTGGGTATAATCTAACGTTAGGGACAAACGCCTTCAGGGTAAGATGTAACCTTAAACTTTACCCGTTCAACAGCTGTTATACCCGGCAACCTCTCTGTTTTCTGTCATGCTCTGATTTTCATGACATTTGTAATTGTCTTCTACGTAGAGGTGTACGTGTATTTTTTTTTTATAATCTGTATGAGACATTGTTAATGTAATTATGATGGTGCTCTACATACCTTATACATGTTTGTCAATTCATGTTGTACGTGATTACTTTGAATTGTGTTTATTCACGTGTTTGTATAGATAGTGACCTTTTTAATAGTTCACTGTGATTATCAGGTGCCCTATAGCAGATAACTACATGAGTTTTTCCCTTCTTCTTCTTCTTCTACCTCTCCTCCTCCTCCTCTTTCTTCCTCTTCTCCTTCTTCTTCTTCTTCCCTCCTCTCCCTATCCTTCTTCTTCCTCCTCCTCTCCTCTTCTTCTTCTTCTTCTTTCTTCTTCTTCTTCTTCTTCTTCTTCTTCTTCTTCTTCTTCTTCTCCTCCTCCTTCCTCTCTCCTCCTCCTCCTCCACCTCCTCCTCCCTCTTCTTCTCTTCTTCTTCTTCTTCTTCTTCTTCTTCTTCGTCTTCTTCTTCTCTTTCTTCTTCTTCCTCTTCTTCATCTTCATCTTCATCTTCTTCTCATCATATTATCATTAATGATATCATTATTGTTACTTTTTTTTAAAAAGTTATTATTATTGTTGTTATTGTTATCATTATCATTATTTTTATCATTATCATTTCTGTCATTATTATTATTATTATTATTTAAAGTAACATTTCTACCATCATCGTTATATTTATTGTTCTTGTTATTTATTATTATTAGGGACTAAGATACGACACTGGGAATAAAAACGTTCAGTTCAACGATGTCACTTTTATGTTCGACAGACTCTCAGTCCCCCGCCCTCCCCCTCCCCGTCCCTTCCCCCTCCGTCCCTCCCTCCCCTCGATCCTCTCTTCCCCTCCCTCTTCTGCACTCCACTGTCCAGCAGGGGGGGTTCTTTCCGTGGACCTTGTCCGTTGAGGTCGGTGTGGACACTGACCGTGACAACTACCCAGACAGCAAGCCAAGCTAGAATCAATCTTGGCATAAACTAGGCAACTAGCTAGGGACTAGCTTGGATAACCAGCTGGGGACAGTCTAGAAGTGCTCATGGGCTAGCCTTGGTTCTAGCTTGGCACCCTAGCTAGTTCTACATGGGCCCAACCTTGGTTCTAGCTTGGCACCCTAGCTAGTTCTACATGGGCCCAACCTTGGTTCTAGACTTGGCACCTAGCTAGTTCTACATGGGCCCAACTTGGTTCTAGCTTGGCACCCTAGCTAGTTCTACATGGGCCCAACCTTGGTTCTAGCTTGGCACCCAAGCTAGTTCTACATGGGCCCAACCTTGGCTTGGCATGGCACCCTAGCTAGTTCTACATGGGCCCAGCCTTGGTTCTAGCTCGGCACCCTAGCTAGTTCTACATGGGCCACTTGGTTCTAGCTTGGACTTAGTATTTTACATGGGCCCCCGTCTTGGTTTTGCTCGGTTTCTGTGTGTTTGACTCAAGAGAAAAAAAAAATAAAAATTTTTTTT
>CM031603.1:34280961-34283461 GCA_018398815.1 Conus ventricosus
CTGAAGCAGGTGGTGGCATGCTCCCCCCTCTACTTGTTGCTGTCAGCCATGCAACCGTCGACCATTTTTTAAAAAGCAAAGACTGTGAGTCGTTCTTCTAACTTCTGGCAATGTTCTCGACTTTTTGGTGTATTCACTCCCATAGCCTTTCTTCTTTGCTCAGAGTCAAGAAACCCTTCTTGTCCAGCACTGACAGGCAGCCCCAGACATTTAAACTTTTTAACTGCCGCTAATTTTGGACCATTATTCCATTCAAAGCAGTATGTAGCTATTCTGGGTCTTTGTCCCCTAGTTCAGGTCGATGAGTTTGGTGTGTAGACTATGTGCTTGTTATTTTTGTAAGAGAAAGGGGGGTGGGAGGGGAGGGGGGGGAGAGGGATTGGCAGCCTGAAACATGGTATGTCATCGCCCAGATAATGACTTTTGACCTCTTTCTCTTTCCTCACTTGATGCGTTACTCCCTCCTTGCCTCCTCCTCTCTGTCCTTCCTTACAGCCGATAACCCATCTTCAGTCTTCACTGCCTCCCCCCTCATTGCCTGTATCTCATGAAAATAGTTGGGTGGGGTGGTGGTGGTGGTGGTGGTGGTGGTGGTGGAAAATGAATTATCAGCTAAGTACAAATATAGCAGAGATGGTTTGGTGAGCATTGAACAGTTCTGTCAAATCCTGGTGTCAGTGCTGCTGAGAGAGAGATCACGCAAGAGAGAGAGGGGAGGGGGACAGAGAGAGAGAGAGAGGGCGGGGAGAGAGAGAGGAGAGAGAGAGGAAGGAGGGAGAGAGAGAGAGAGAGAGAGAGAGAGAGAGAGAGAGAGAGAGAAGAGAGAGAGAGAGAGAGAGAGAGAGAGAGAGAGAGAGAGCGCGGATGAGAGAGACAGAAAGGGGGGTGGGAAAACATTGTGTAGGGGGAGGGAGGTGGAAAGGGAGGTGGAGAGGGCAAGAAAGGGGCGTGGAAGAAGGTTACGATTACATGGGAAGGAGGAATGGGGAGGGGATGAGAGGTGGTAGTGTGGAGAGGGGGGATGCACGGATTATGAAAACTGCTGTTCATGTGCTGAAATCACAAGAAACCCTCATCTGTTCTTTTCGTACAGCGTGGATGGACAAGTCCTTTCACTGTGGTGCAGCCGGGCAGCGGGTTCAGCATGGACTTAGATTCACTTCATCCTGCACACCAGCTGCCTGCTCTGTGCAGGCTACTTCAAGGTTTGTTCAGTTGTCAGTGTGAAAGTTTTCTTTTCAGAGCAAGGGAAATGAAAAACAAACAAACAAACAAACAAACAAACAAACAACCATTAATATTAACTTGAGGATGGTAAATGTCTGGATGAAGTCAGATATGTTTGTCTGCCTTAGTCCTTGCCAAACATCAAACGGATGGAGTGAATCATTCACACCATAAAAACCAGTTAAATCAGGGTAAACCCTGGCATCATCAAGGGAGACAAATTTACAAATCCTAAGAAACGGTTGTATTACAAAAGGGTCCATTTCTCAAAAGGCATGCAGGCAATCGACAATATTTTCATCATTCTAGCATGGGCAGACACTTGAGTCATGGTTGAGATTTTCCCTGCAGATTTGGACCACAGCTGTGTCCATGAAAATGCTAGCAAATGCATGTGCAACGGCATGGATACCCTCATTTTAAGGGTAGGTTTGTCAACGGCATGGATACCCTCATTTTAAGGGTAGGTTCTTGCATAAAAAAGTTTTAAAATTCTACTACAAAGAAGCTGAGTGTTCTTAATAGTGCTTCAGTTGTGCATTGCAACATGATACAAAACAGCGAGAAGCCATGTCTCTACTTTCTCCGTTTAATGTGTTTATTTGCTGTTTGAAATGTGGTGTTCCTGGCTCATTCTGTGGCTGTTTTGACAGCCCAGGGAGGGTCACAGTATGTCTTTGCTGATGATTGTACCTCTGAAAATGCCTGACTAGCAGCCCGTACATTTTTTTTTCTATCATAAAGCTTGGACAAAATGAATTTAAACATGTTTGGTCAAATCCCCACACTTTAGGCATGTGTACAGGTCAGAGTTCGGGGTTACAGCAAAGGTCAAGTAGTAACAACAACCTAAGAGGTCGAAACGCGTCGTGTTTTGTCTTGTGACTCGTTTGTCCACGCTTCTCTTGGCGGTTCGCTAACATTTCTTTCAGATTAGTAACAACAAAGTCTAAACAGATGAAGATCGCCCTGACTCTGTGAAAACAAAAATTGAATGTGAAAAAGATGATTTTTATCCTGGAACTTGGGATCAGTAAATTAGTTCAATGCCATAGTGTCAACAAAAATAGCAGAACGATGCATGACTTGTGGACTCCTTGTGTTTCTACGCCATTGGTAGGGCACTAGGATTTTGGAGTGAAAAGTCCAGCAGATGACAGGAAAATGAAGGATAATGCGGATCGTGCTAGTGTAGAATAAGAAACGGACATGAGACCTGCCTCAGAGTGAGGTATGATAATGGTCAAGGGCTGGACTGTGCGGTGAATATGTC
>CM031603.1:34290961-34293461 GCA_018398815.1 Conus ventricosus
GTCGTCTGTCTGTCTCTCTCTATCTATTTGTCTGTCTGTCTATTTATGATAAAATTATAGGTGTGTCTGCGTGCTTGCCTACATTCTTGCGAACGTGTGTGTGTGTGTGTGTGTGTGTGTGTGTGTGTGTGTGTGTGTGTGTGTGTGTGGTGTGTGTGTGTGTGTGTGTGTGTCTGTGTGCCTCTGTGTGTGTGCGTGTGAGCACGAGTGCGCGCGCGCGTGTGTGTACGTGAGGAGAGAGAGAGAGAGAGAGAGAGAGAGAGAGAGAGAGAGGAGAGAGAGGAGAGAGAGAGAGAGAGAGAGAGAGAGAGAGAGAGAGAGAGGACCGTATTATAAAAAACAAACAAACATTTAAATATCTATGCAAAAATGAAAAAGAAGTCAGCAAGCACACACACGAGCCCTCCCCCCCCCCCCCCCCGACCAGTCTGTCCTCTCTCACTTCCCAGCTGTTGCTTTGCTTGCCCCCCCCTCCCCCCCCCCCCCCCCCCCCCCCCCCCCCCCCACCTGTTTCCTTCCGAAGCAACTGCTCTGCCTCTCCCCACCCCTTACTTCCTCCCTCCCCCCACCCCCCCCCCCCCCCCAAGTTCCTCTCTACTCTCCTGTCCACTCCCTACCCCTTTCTCTCCCCCCCCCTCCCCTCCCTCCCCTCTCCCCCCTCGTTCCGTGTTGCTGTAACCTAATGCCGCCTTTTTTTTTTTAATTTTTTTTTTTTCTTTTGGTAGCGAGGCATGACATTTCAGAAGGCGGATGCTTGAAAGGTTTGCTGCAGCCGGGCCTGTCAGGGGTAATATAAAACACAACACATCATCGGACGGCGTGACAGCCTTTGTTTGTTTGTTCGTTTGTTTTTTTGTTTTGTTTTGTTTTGTGTTTTCATACCGTGAAACCACTTCAGGAACCCCAAGTGTAAACTGAATCCGGGTATTGTGTCTGTCTGACTTGAAATAAGGGGCTTGTATTTCAAAACGCGTCCGTTATTTTTTTGTGTGTTTTTGTTTTGTTCGTTTGGATTTTTTTTTTGGCACAGTTGTGTGGGTTGGATACCATGCATGGCTGGTTGATGTACTGATAAGCTGGTCATCTCTATGACGATTTTAGATTCGGGATATTATCATTTACTCACGTGATAAATGTTTATCAATGGAAACCCCATAGAAGAAGCGAAACGGTAGGGGTGGGGGAGGGAGGGAGGGAGAGAGAGAGAGAGAGAGAGAGAGAGAGAGAGAGAGAGGAGAGGAGAGAGAGAGGGGAGAGAGACAGACAGACAGACAGACAGACAGACAGAGACACAGAGAGAGAGGGGGGGGGGTGAGGGGGGGTAGACACGCAGACAGACAGACAGACAGAGACAAAGATGATGAAGAAAATTTTGCTTTTGGAGGGAAAAGAATAAGCAGATCCAGTATTAATTTCATCTTGCGCTCCATCTTACGCACATCACTATGGGACACCAGCTCTAAGTTGGGAAATTTAAGCCTCATGAAGTTCATTTTTCTTCCTCCTCCATCCTCCAGATGGAACTCTTTTCAGCTGCCTCTTTTTGCCTTTGCGGCCTGTAGGGTTTTGGTCCCCTTCTTACCAGAAATCGCGAGAAGTTACATGAGGTTACAGGCTGATGAGCCGACATACCTCTTTGCTCCAACCTCCTGGCTTGGAGTCCAGATTCTCTCAAGTTGCTTGGATGTCCAGCTGTGATGACCTTATTCACTCTGGTGAACAAGCAAATCACGCGATTGTTTGCGAATCGTTCGAGGAAGTGTGGTTAATTTTGCCATTAGGAAGAAATTCTAGTGAAAACATGGGGCGGCAGATCTTCAGACAAGAATCCTCCCCGCCACTCCCCATCACGCAGCCAGCCTTCCAGGCAAACTGTTTCGGCTCGGGACGTCTCACACTCTAGATGGATAACCTAGTCATGTACGCCAAAATTTAATACATTTTAAAGAAGTCCTACTAAACAAGAGGTATGTTCTTGTTTCCATGTTGACGAGCCTGTGGGAAGAGTATATGGGCACATTTAGAAATCTTTTTGCTGCAACAAACATATTAATTTTCTCTGTTTCTGCATTGTTTTTACGTCCCAAAATTTCCGCTGGATGAGTCAGAACAGATTTGATTTTTAGGTCGAAAAATTTTCAAAATATACACGGATCAACAGAACGTAGTTTAAAAATGCATTTTTGGATTTTAAGTACCCCATATTTACTCTTCAACCTATTTCTTCAAAATTAACATTTGAACTCAATTTGGTAGGGAATGCCATCCCTAAATATTTTACGAATTCGTAACTTTAAATTTTATGTACCTTAGAACCATCTTTCTCGGCTTGCAATGTATCCACATTAGAAAAAAACAACAACGAACAAAACCATAACTTGTGGGGAGGGGGTGTGGATGAGCTGGGTTGTTTTCATATTTACTGAAAAAAAGAATTATCTGTTGTCAGTTTGACTGGTTCCAGAATCCAACAGAGTTTCCAATAACAAATTTACATCAT
>CM031603.1:34297793-34300293 GCA_018398815.1 Conus ventricosus
CCTCCACGTCACTCGCGCTCTCTCTGTCACCTTCTGTGTCTCCTCCTCTCTCCTCCCTTTCTCTTTCACACAGTCTTTCCCTCCCTCCCTCCTTTCCCCTCTCTCCTCTTTCTCCTTATCTCTCCTCTGTCTTCTCTTTCCATTCTTTCTGTCTCCCCCCCTCCACGCCGCCCCCCACCCTCCACCCCCATCCTCTCTCTCAAGGAACATGGGTGGGCTATGCCTCATTTCCATAAGAGCGGGGAATCGTCAGTGAAGAAATGTCAGGTCACTTTGCTGGAAGCCGGTTGGAGAGGGGTAGGGGTGGTGTGGGGAAGGACATGTAGTCTCTACTCCACCCCATCTCTTTCATTTTTTTTTCTCTCTCCGTTTCAGATTGTCTGTCTGCATTTTCTCTCTCCTCTCTCTCCGACTCTGTCTCGCTCTGTCATATACACACACATAAACGCACGCACCAACCGACTCGCCCGCTCCCTCTCTTTCTCAGACGCACACAGACTCACTGTTTTTTTTTGGTGGTTGTTGGTGATTGAAGTTGTCAGGCGACATGGGCCAACAAGCCAGGGTTATGGTCATCTCCGTGTGAAAGTGCCGCCTTCGTGTTGGCAGAGGAGCTGGAATGTCCGCTTGAATACATACCTCTGCCACAGAGGAGAGAGAGAGAGATTGTCACGGTCGCTAAGCCGGACGGCCCTACCACCTAGGCACACTAGAGCAGACAACAGCACCCTAACACAGCTTTACAATCATGCGCACTTCTTTATTTTCACACACACACTGGCGCCACCACTCCGTCCATCCACACCCACACCCCGGGTATCCCACTTCTTCACTGACCCACACTACGACCCCGAGAACCTTTACCTATACTAAGCACCAGTTGCGGTATATCGCTGCGACCTAGGGACGCAAAGAAAAGCCCGCACACGTGGTGGCTAACTACTAGGGACAAGGACCAACCCCAGGGACTCTAATCTCTAACTACTACCACCCACACCTCTCCCCAGGACCCACCCTTCTCTTTTGACCCGGGACCACTACCGCACCGGTCACTGCGTCCCTAAGGGAGGCAACGACAAGTACCCTACCCCGTGCTGGCCACTACGTCCTAAAAGGAGGCAGTAGCTAACACCCCTAACCCTACTGCCAAAACGCTACACCCCCTTCTACCACAACCATGGGACAACCCATCCCGGCCCGGAGAGCTCCAGTCCTCGGCGCTGTACGTGCTCCTCGCAGGCTGACACCTCCCCGGAAGATTCTGCACCCGGCGCTGACCGTGGCTCCTCGCAGACTGACTCCTCCTGCGATGAGCGCGACACCCAACGCACACCCACACCAGACGCCCTCTCGACGGATCCGGGGGCTCGACGCCTCCTCCTCTGAAGGCCCCGCCGGACACCGAGGGTGGGGGAAGGCCTGGTGCAGCGCCCTCTCACAGGACGCCTGACCAGGGAAAAGTAACAGGTGGCTGGAGAACTCCGGAAGAACCCCGGTAGCAGGAGGAGAGCTGCCTCACAGACGGCAGACGGCCTGGATGGTCTCCCTTCCCGGGAAAACAGCGGGTACAGAAAGCCGCCGCTCACCTGCCGGCACGGGGCAGTAGACTGCAGTGGTCTGCCCCAGTCTCAGGACGGAGCAGGATACCTGCTGACATACTGTAGGCCACTACTGTAATTTTGCTACTGCCCGAGTCATCAAGGCCATAGGCCACTTGGTAAGGCTTTAAGCCTCCATCTCCCTTGCCTACTTCCACTCGGGCATGAGAGTGACCCCTTGAATTTCGAGTACACCCCCCAACCCGTTACTCGCTTTGGGGTTATCAGATCCATTTCCTGCCACCCTTACAATAGCATTAAAACAATATTCTCTCTGAGCCAATCCACGCTATTACATATGAAAGTATGAATCACACCCAATTCTTGGAGAAATAAAACCAATCTAAACAATCCAACACGGACTCCATGGGCCTCCTTAGGAAATACTAAATAAACTAGGAAATGGGCAATCTCACAAGGAACTGTTTCCACATAGTAATCAGTAGTAATGCACATCTCTCAAAAAAAACAACAAAAGAACAAAAAAAACTTATCAATTTTTAACGGTTCACAGTTCTAGCATATTCATACAAGAGAATCGGCTCGCAGCCACAATCCTTCACATTCTTACCCCTCTTTGCACTGTCAATTATAATCATATATCAACACAACATGATTTGTTCGCCAAAATTTCCATCCAGCACCCCACTCTGTCATCTCTTGTCAGATAACCCAGTGGTTAATCCTTGTTATGCCAACACAACCATACTTCATACAATATTACATGCTGCACATCCTCCGTTTTTATCCTATCAACTGCTGAGCTACCCGCCTTAACTTTACCTTACCCTTCTTTCCGACTACTAAAATTCATAATGGGACTGTCTCCCTACAACCTAAGATATCCTTCTCCAACCCTATTCTATCACAAACACGTACAAACCCTGCATGTGTGACGACTG
>CM031603.1:34305293-34310293 GCA_018398815.1 Conus ventricosus
GGCTGCTGCTTCTTTTCCCTCAGGTCCCTGATGACTCACCTGGACGCTGTTACTGAAGAACCGTTCACCAGCTTCCTTCAGCTGTGTGGGGTGTCTGCCCAGGCCTGGGTCTCTGTGGACAGCTTCTGCCCTGTCTGCCGTGTTGTAGCTTCTGCCCTGTCTGCCGTGTTGTAGCTTCTGCCCTGTCTGCCGTGTTGTAGCTTCTGCCCTGTCTGCCGTGTTGTAGCTTCTGCCCTGTCTGCCGTGTTGTAGCTTCTGCCCTGTCTGCCGTGTTGTAGCTTCTGCCCTTTCTGCCGTGTTGTAGCTTGTCCTTTCTGCCGTGTTGTAGCTTGTCCTTTCTGCCGTGTTGTAGCTTGTGTCCTTTCTGCCGTGTTGTAGCTTCTGTCCTTTCTGCCGTGTTGTAGCTTGTGTCCTTTCTGCCGTGTTGTAGCTTGTGTCCTTTCTGCCGTGTTGTAGCTTCTGTCCTTTCTCCCGTGTTGTCAGAACATAGATTTTTTTTATGCCTTCTGTCCTCTGTCTCTCTTTCTCAACAGTTCTCTGGAGGATTGTTTATGCACGGCAATGGGCTGTTGGTGCATGACCAGTCTGACGTAGTTTTTCTGTTCTGAACTGATGTCAACACGTGTTCATGATATATTCCGACGTGCTGCTTGATGACGTGGTGCAGTCATTCGTTTAACAATTATGATCAGTATCTCTGACGTTTAGTGTCCTTAGACAGCCCCTCCTTTCCATCGTTTGGATCCTTTCTCCCCAGATTCGCTGCGAGGGTCCACGTCTTGCACGCTGACAGGAAAGACGGAATGTACCGGTGCACCCAGAACCTGATCCTGCTGTCTTGTGGAATTGTTCTGGACCTTCCTGAAAGGTTTCAGTCTGGACAGTGCTGGTGTCCTGCGCTGGTCTGGAGATGGTCAGTGCTGATGGCGACGCTGTGGAAGGGCGTCAGCTCGGTCTGTTGGGCACTGATCTTCGTGCCATGGCTTGTGGAGGGTTCGCCCGGTCTTACCACAAGCTTGGCCACTTTGTTCTTGTTCACTGCCTGTTAGGATGAGTCCCGCGGTTACTTCAGGTTTCGCCTACCTCAATAAGTCACCACCACCCAAGGAGAGTGGAGAGAGGACGCACGACATTGTGGCTACCACCACAACACGTGGAGATCGGCAGCGAAAATGTCGCTTTTTTATTTTTCTTTAGTTAGGTTTCTTTGCGATTCAAACAGGTGCACTCTAACTGCCGAGTCAGTGCTCTGCCACTGAAAGACAACTGAGGCAAAGGGCAACGTGACTGAAAACAAGCCCTAATGTAAACACACAGCATCGTCACTGAAAACAAGCCCTAATGTAAACACACAGCATCGTCACTGAAAACAAGCCCCAATGTAAACACACAGCATCGTAACTGAAAACAAGCCCTAATGTAAACACACAGCATCGTCACTGAAAACAAGCCCTAATGTAAACACACACACTCGTCACTGAAAACAAGCCCCAATGTAAACACACAGCATCGTCACTGAAAACAAACCCTAATGTAAACACACAGCATCGTCACTGAAAACAAGCCCCAATGTAAACACACAGCATCGTCACTGAAAACAAGCCCCAATGTAAACACACAGCATCGTCACTAAAAACAAACCCTAATGTAAACACACAGCATCGTCACTGAAAACAAACCCTAATATAAACACACAGCATCGTCACTGAAAACAAGCCCCAATGTAAACACACAGCATCGTCACTGAAAACAAGCCCCAATGTAAACACACAGCATCGTCACTGAAAACAAACCCTAATGTAAACACACAGCATCGTCACTGAAAACAAACCCTAATGTAAACACACAGCATCGTCACTGAAAACAAGCCCTAATGTAAACACACAGCATCGTCACTGAAAACAAGCCCAATGTAAACACACAGCATCGTCACTGAAAACAAGCCCTAATGTAAACACACAGCATCGTCACTGAAAACAAGCCCTAATGTAAAAACACAGCATCGTCACTGAAAACAAACCCTAATGTAAACACACAGCATCGTCACTGAAAACAAGCCCCAATGTAAACACACAGCATCTTCACTGAAAACAAGCCCTAATGTAAACACACAGCATCGTCACTGAAAACAAGCCCCAATGTAAACACACAGCATCGTCACTGAAAACAAACCCTAATGTAAACACACAGCATCGTCACTGAAAACAAGCCCTAATGTAAACAAACCGCATCGTCACTGAAAACAATCCCCAATGTAAACACACAGCATCGTCACTGAAAACAAACCCTAATGTAAACACACAGCATCGTCACTGAAAACAAGCCCTAATGTAAACACACAGCATCGTCACTGAAAACAAACCCTAATGTAAACACACAGCATCGTCACTGAAAACAAGCCCCAATGTAAACATACAGCATCGTCACTGAAAACAAGCCCCAATGTAAACACACAGCATCGTCACTGAAAACAAACCCTAATGTAAACACACAGCATCGTCACTGAAAACAAACCCTAATGTAAACACACAGCATCGTCACTGAAAACAAGCCCTAATGTAAACAAACAGCATCGTCACTGAAAACAAGCACCAATGTAAACACACAGCATCGTCACTGAAAACAAGCCCTAATGTAAACACACAGCATCGTCATTGAAAACAAGCCCTAATGTAAACACACAGCATCGTCACTGAAAACAAGCCCCAATGTAAACACACAGCATCGTCACTGAAACAAGCCCTAATGTAAACACACAGCATCGTCACTGAAAACAAGCCCCAATGTAAACACACAACATCGTCACTGAAAACAAGCCCCAATGTAAACACACAGCATCGTCACTGAAAACAAGCCCCAATGTAAACACACAGCATCGTCACTGAAAACAAGCACTAATGTAAACACACAGCATCGTCACTGAAAACAAACCCTAATGTAAACACACAGCATCGTCACTGAAAACAAGCCCCAATGTAAACACACAGCATCGTCACTGAAAACAAGCCCCAATGTAAACACACAACATCGTCACTGAAAACAAGCCCCAATGTAAACACACAGCATCGTCACTGAAAACAAGCCCCAATGTAAACACACAGCATCGTCACTGAAAACAAACCCTAATGTAAACACACAGCATCGTCACTGAAAACAAACCCTAATGTAAACACACAGCATCGTCACTGAAAACAAGCCCTAATGTAAACACACAGCATCGTCACTGAAAACAAGCCCCAATGTAAACACACAGCATCGTCACTGAAAACAAACCCTAATGTAAACACCCAGCATCGTCACTGAAAACAATCCCCAATGTAAACACACAGCATCGTCACTGAAAACAAGCCCTAATGTAAACACACAGCATCGTCACTGAAAACAAGCACCAATGTAAACACACAGCATCGTCACTGAAAACAACCCAAGTAAACACACAGCATCGTCACTGAAAACAAACCTAATGTAAACACACAGCATCGTCACTGAAAACAAGCCCTAATGTAAACACACAGCATCGTCACTGAAAACAAGCACCAATGTAAACACACAGCATCGTCACTGAAAACAAGCCCTAATGTAAACACACAGCATCGTCACTGAAAACAAGCCCTAATGTAAACACACAGCATCGTCACTGAAAACAAGCCCTAATGTAAACACACAGCATCGTCACTGAAAACAAGCCCCAATGTAAACACACAGCATCGTCACTGAAAACAAGCCCTAATGTAAACACACAGCATCGTCACTGAAAACAAGCCCCAATGTAAACACACAGCACCGTGACTGAAAACAACCCCAATGTAAACACCCAGCATCGTCACTGAAAACAAGCCCTAATGTAAACACACAGCACGTCACTGAAAACAAGCCCCAATGTAAACAAACGGCATCGTCACTGAAAACAAGCCCCAATGTAAACACACAGCATCGTCACTGAAACAAACCCTAATGTAAACACACAGCATCGTCACTGAAAACAAGCCCCAATGTAAACACACAGCATCGTCACTGAAAACAAGCCCCAATGTAAACACACAGCATCGTCACTGAAAACAAGCCCCAATGTAAACAACAGCATCGTCACTGAAAAACAAGCCCTAATGTAAACACACAGCATCGTCACTGAAAACAACCCTAATGTAAACACACAGCATCGTCACTGAAAACAAGCCCAATGTAAACACACAGCATCGTCACTGAAAACAAGCCCTAATGTAAACACACAGCATCGTCACTGAAAACAACCCAATGTAAACACAACAGCATCGTCACTGAAAACAACCCTAATGTAAAACACAGCATCGTCACTGAAAACAAACCCTAATGTAAACACACAGCATCGTCACTGAAAACAAGCCCAATGTAAACACACAGCATCGTCACTGAAAACAAGCCCCAATGTAAACACACAGCATCGTCACTGAAAACAAGCCCAATGTAAACAAACAGCATCGTCACTGAAAACAAGCCTAATGTAAACACACAGCATCGTCACTGAAAACAAGCCCTAATGTAACACACACAGCATCGTCACTGAAAACAAGCCCAATGTAAACACACAGCATCGTCACTGAAAACAAGCCCAATGTAAACAACAGCATCGTCACTGAAAACAAGCCAATGTAACAAACAGCATCGTCACTGAAAACAAGCCCTAATGAATAAACAACAGCATCGTCACTGAAAACAAACCCTAATGTAAACAAAGCATCGTCACTGAAAACAACCCTAATGTAAACAAACGGCATCGTCACTGAAAACAAACCCTAATGTAAACAACGCATCGTCACTGAAAACAACAGTATGTAAACAAACAGCATCGTCACTGAAAACAACCTAATGTAAACAAACGGCATCGTCACTGAAAACAAGACCCTAATGTAAACAAACGGCATCGTCACTGAAAACAAACCCAATGTAAACAAACGGCATCGTCACTGAAAGTCAACCCAATGTAAACAACACGGCGTTCGTCACTGAAAACAGCCACATGT
>CM031603.1:34315293-34332793 GCA_018398815.1 Conus ventricosus
TGCATTCGACCTCTGACACGCAACCCTCCCGCCTCTCCATGTTGTGCAGAATTGCCGGGAAAAGAACAACTTGAACACGAGGTGGGCTCCCCCAAGGGTGCTGTCACGTTGCTTCGTTGCTTCTCTTCTTCAGTCCATTTTTTTTTTTTTTTATTTTTATTTCTTTTTAAATGATATTTGTAATGTCCTACGGAATGTTAGATTCGGCTCGAACCTTCCTGGAATGAAATGATAAGCAAATAAGGTAAGAAAACAAATTTTTGTGTAGTTTCCTTAAGTTTTTTTTTTTTTTTTTTTTTGCTGTTTGCAGGCTTTATAATCAGCGATATTGATAAAACAATGATCAAAAAATGATAAGAGAACGTTAAGAAAATAAAGGGAAGTGAATCGAGGATTGATGATACACTTGTGCTGAAGAATCAACGCACGAAACCCAGAAACGGAACGCTCACAGACAGAGTTTGTGTGTTTCCTATCATCAGCTCTGCTCTCAAGGTTCCATCACCGGAACCCAAAGTTCTAATACGCTGTCATTTATAGGTATATACCCCTTTCATTATGTAATTGCTGACGTTATCAACCACAATCCACAATCGTACTATAATTCAGTCATTGGTGAACGCTCAGCAAGGACGTTTCGTTGATCCCACTTGACGAATGTCAGCTTTGAGCCAAAGAAGAACAGTAAAATCCGCCTCTAAGGCCACTTTCACCATTAACTCAATCAAAAAAACAACCCAGTTTTCGGGCGAAAGTTGCCCTATAATCACTTCCGACAACGGGCTAAAACCAATCACTTAAGTTACTGCTCACGCGGCAGGCTCCTAGCCTAACTCAGTGTAACGAAGCACAACTCGTCGGACTGGGTGTCACAACATGCATCAGAAATTCTAGATTGCCACGTCGCCGACGCCGTATCGCGGCTGACACGCGACCGACTGCAGGGGTCGCCATTGATTTTTTGAGCCCAAACCGCCCAAGAAGGCTGTGGTGTTTTGACTGCCTCAGTTGTGACCCACTGTGTTTACTTGTGTTATTTTAAAAATGGGCTGAAACGTACTACTGAAAGAACAGGTTTGTTATTCGAGGCCATAGTTTTACTTTAACTGCATGTTAGAGTATTTGTTGAAAAATTAGGCGAAGCATGTTGTGAAACCGGAGAATTGTTTTTCTAAGAAGAAACGAAAAAAGTGAACTAACTGCTTGGAAATGAACGACTATCTAAAAGGATTAGTTGGTTCAAGGAAATGAAACAAGATGTAGCCAGTTGTTAATACGTGTTGGCTATCGATGAGATGGTTCCTTTATCTAATAAAATGGCGCTGCATTGTTGAAAAGTTGGCCGAAGCAAAACAAACCATCACGCGATGATTGTTGGGAGCTGGCTTGAGACCGGTAGCAGCAAGAGCGGGGAATTGTTTTTCTAGAAAACCGGGAGATTGTTTTTCTAGAAAACGAAAAAGTGAACTAACTGCTATTAGAAAAGAAACGACTATCTTAAAGGTTTGTTCATGGTTCAAGGAAATGAAACAAGATGTTTCTATTTTAATACGTTTTTGAACTGATTGATGAGATGGTTCCTTTATCTAATAAATGGCGCTGCAATTTTGAAAGTTTGGCCGAAGCAAAACAAAAACCATTGCGCGTTGATTGTTGGGTGGGGATCTGGCTTGAGACAGCTAAAGCCATGTTTAAGAAAAACATGGCGTTCCATCTTCTTAAGGCGGAGGTAAACCACGGCTGATTATCGAATGCTAAAAAACTTATACTTGAACATTATTTGCTGTCCTTCCTCCAAGAAAAATTTCTCTCAGTTTTGAATCAGACCTTGATTGGAATTGTTAACTACAGATTCAGTGTTCATGTAGCAATAGCTGGATCTGTGTTAAGAAAGTGTATCTTTTCTACTTTTCTAATTCTAACTAGTTCATCTGCTTCAAGTGTGTCCTTATGCAACTGAATGGCGATTTTCGAATGTTCTGGCAACCAAACTAGATAGGCCTAGGCAGACCTAGTACATCTACCAGTATGGAGAGGCGTAGTGCGAAGCCGGAGGCGGCCTGTGGGGAGTCACCTTGCTATAAAATAGCCGTTTATACAAGAACGGCTATTTTTAGCACAAGAGACTGCGGGGAAATCCGCCTTGCTATAAATAGCCGTTTATATTTACATGAACGGTTCTATTTTTAGCCAAAGACTCGGGGGAAAATTCCCCTTTCTATAAATAGCCGATTATACTGAACGGCAATTTTTAGCAGCAAGAGGCTGTGGGAAATGCCGCCCTTGCTAATAAAAATAACCGTTTATATAATGAACGCTATATTTAGCCAGAAGATGCCTGTGGGAAATCCGCCTTGCTATAAATAACCGTTTATATATGAACGGCTAATTTAGCATCATGATTCTAACCAGGCATGTAGTGGTGCTTGTAACTGTGACAAGATGTGGCCACCACGCACCCCCACACCACGCATGCACATCCCTCCTCCCCCACCCCCACCCCCACCATGTCACACCTCCCCCCTACCACCCCCACCCCCACTCAGCACACACAACCCTCCTCCTCCCACCCCCCAACCACCCCCACCCCACGCATGCACACAACTTAAATCAATTTTAATTCTTAACTTAAGTCACTTCATCCCCCCCCAAGTTCTTAATAAGTTATTAAATTAAGTTTTAAATTACTACTTTCAAGTCTTAATAAGATCTTGATTAAGTTATTTAAATTAATTTCTTGATTAAGTCACCCCCTCAAGAACGATAACCTAATTCATCCTTTAAGTAACAACCACTTCTTATTAAGTTAAACTTATAATTATCAAAAAAATAATCAATCTATGATGTTTTTATCTTAAATAGCAAGATTCCCTAATATAGTACACACACGCCCTCAAAAAAAACGCGTCATCGTTTGAGGATTCCCTTGTTCAGCGTTCTCTGCATAGATGCTTAATGACGCTCTTACATCCTAAGCAACCGCAATTGATTACAATTCTGGTCATATGAATGTCCTTTTATTATTAACCCATGTCTTTATTTATTGATATTATCATTTTATAATACGCCATGAATCTATTATTTTATATAAAAATTTAAAAATAAGTTCTTAAAAATTATTTCCATATGAAATGTATCAAAATGATGCATTGTTAATGGCGGTTTAGGCGTGCCTGTTGTCTTTCTCGTATATTAACCGGTTCAGATTTTTTGGTTGTCTTTTGTTTACGGCTGCCAATCTTTATCAATTTTATAACAGTAATAAAACCGCCCCCCAGCAAGCAGCAAGGGCGCCAAAAATGGCAACAGTTTTTTAAGTTCAATATTCCATGAAGACCCCTTTTGGTGCCCTTGTATCACATGGAGTTTTTATTAGCGGCCATTGAATCAACTTGTCTCTGGCGGCGCTGGCGGTGTTATGTTATCATATGAGTTATAATTCTTGTAAACATAAATTTTTTTGTCTGTTCCAACTCTGCAAATTTTCTTCTGCTTCAACACGCCCAGGATATTTAATGTCTCTCCGCCTGATTCAGCGTTTCCTGCAGAATGTCCTTGCTTGATTCTTTCTCCAACCTGGTTCAAGTGTTTTCAGATTCTGCTGATTTTTCCAGCTCGTGTCCATTTTGAAGGGAAAAAAAATTCTATATGAATTAAATTATTAACCCAATGATTAATGGCGATAACAATGTCAAAACCTGTAATATAGAATCACATCCTAGAGACTCTAATGACTTTTGTTTTAAAACTAAACAGATCTGTTTGCGTAAAATCATACTAAATCATGTTCAAAATCAATTGAGCAAATCTACTGACATTTAGTGTACAAACAAAGAACCCGTTTTGCCCCCCACACATTATTTTTTTTCACCATTCCTATACCCTAGCTGCTAGCTGCGCTTCAAACCTGTTATGATACTTTAAAATGTTCTTGTGGCGACATCTGTTTGAAAAATCTGTACAATGCGAATTTCAGTCCGAGGAACTGTTTTGTTTTTTCCACATGCTGCCAAAGAAATACAGCCTCTCCTTTTTGGCAATAATAGCTTGATTCATCAACTTGGTCCTTAAAAAGTTGTCAGGCAGGTTTAGGCTGCTCTTGTAGCTGTAGGAGATCACACATGTCATGTTTTAATAATTATCATTATTTTATTTATAAAAATGAGCACCGAAAAAAACCGTTGCCAACCTTGTATAACATTCTGCCGTTTATAGAAGGCCCTAGTGTAGGATACTCAATGCTTGTAAAAGCCTGTTAAAAATAAAACCCGCAGATCTTGGCAAACTAACTATGAGGATTCAGCAAAACTAATTGCTATCATTCAGCTTCGTTTTTGGCTACTAAAGATTTCTACGTTAAGCAAGAAAAATTCCAGACAATATAAATAGTAAGACAAAAATACATATATAAAAAATGCTTCACACGTAAATGATGATAGGCGGCGCCTGGGTTATAAACGCTTGCTTTTAGTGGAAGTACTTACGCTTTAGTAAACTGACTGCGGATGACGGCGAAAGAAAAAGTCATAACAAAGCTATGGAGCAACTAGCCGCAGCACAAGATAGATCGCTATGAAAAGCAGAGAATGAGTCAGATATATTTTATTATAACACATACTGAAAAAAACAGGGACATGCAGCTTATAAAAAAAAAAAACACATTTAAAGAATTTACCAGGCAGTAAAAAGAATATTAACTCGTAACAGGCAAACCAATCAGACATTGCCACCCCAACCAAAATTCAGTGACTTTTATCAACCATCAGAAAAACAAAAGATTGCAAGAAAAGTCGGGTTTTAATTGTCGTTGGTATGAACCGTCGTGTATTTTGTTGCACAAAATATTGGCTGAATAAAAAATGAAACAAAATCTAGTATTCGCCCAAAGATATTGGAAGGGTATCAAACAATACAAAAGCTAAGCCAACGGCGGATCAGTGAACAAACAGTCAAAGTAAATGGTTATCAAAACAAGCAATTTGGCAAATTTATTTACGCCTGCCCCTAACGAATACAGAGACCACACATTGTTAATACAACTCAAACGACACCCCATCAATGGATCGTCTAATTTTACCCTCTGATAGGATTATGAAACGAAAAGAATAAAGTAACGGCACTTACAGTCATTGACAAACTTCAAGATACAAAAGATGCCAGAACCATTAACACAAAAGAGTGCTTTTCTCTGTGCTGTCGCATCAGCTGATATACAACCACGAGGGACCATTAACTATATACATATCCCTCGCATGATTCAAGTCGATGATGGAAAAGAATTTAAAAAAGGCCAAGTGAATCAATTATTGTTAAAACATAGATATACCATTAATAAGAGGCATTCCCGGAGATCACAGATCACAGGCTTTAGTTGAAAACTTATAACAAACCTTTAGCTAAAGAACTTTTCTCTCCTATCCTACTCTATCACAGAGAGCTTATTGACAATTCTCGCAACACAGAATGGGTTAGAAGACTGTGCCCGCAGATTTTTGCCGCAATAAATAATGAAGAATTTAAAGGCTAAAAACCAGTACAAGCAATCAAAAGAGAAAACAATAAATGTTGCTGAAAAGACTTCCCATACACAAACACAACCCGGCAAACGATTAACAATTACCGTTTGGTTTTGAAAGTAAGGTACCTTTATTACCGGTAGAAGCAGAAGGGACACTCGCAACAAGGGCCAACTGATTCCTTTGAGTGTTGACCCGTACATAATAAAAGAATTGTAAACAAGAATCCGCCCGTGTATTATTTACGGAGAAACTGACGACAACAAAACAACCAGCACCTAATAAGATCTTTTGTGAAAGAAGAACTGCAGAAAATCCGCCAGAACACAGTTCCGCTTTAATTAATTTCCGTTCTCCATGCCCAATTTTTGCATATGAAAACTCTGGATTAAAAGAATAACAACACCCTTATATGGAGTTTGTTCTATCTAATGATTTTCTTTGATACAACTGTTTTGTTGATCTCATGTAGATTAGAACGCAGTTTTACCTTGTCATGATGAAAAGGTTCTTATTGCCAAACAATGCATCTTTGAAGTTGTCCAGTGATATGTTTTGACTGCACAGACGCTGGACGCGGATATTCCCCCTTTGCCCTATTCTTAAGATTTACTCCTGCTCGAAAATACTGTAACATTTTTGGCCTTATTTTAAAAAAGACCAACAAACTCCAAGATCACCTTTCCGCAGATAATCATCTTCATCTTTCCTAAAACCTTCTTGGTTAGAAATTGAATGCAAAGGCGAATCTAATAGGGAAATCGTACGTGTCGTACCATCCCGCTCCGCATGTCCTTTAGTAGCCACTTTCGATTCATGTCTAATATAGATTGTCTATCAGTAGAATATCTATAACAAAACTACAACAATCTGTATCTGTGTAAAGTACTCTGACTCAGATACGAAGGGCTTTAAATTAGTCATAAAGAAAATTCTAACATCAAAAAGCTTTGATAAATCAAAAACAGTAAACCCGATAAAAACAGGTTTGTCTAATTTTGAACTTTCTTTTTTTCATCAATATGCCAAAAAGCTTACATGAAATCTTCTAAATGTCCTGAAAAGTATGGTTTTGAAGTTAGCTTAAATGCTTCGTTCCTTTGGGTGACTAATCGACATCTTTAACGCTTGTGCGGGTATCACCATAGTCTTTCCAAAACACTGTTGTTCATCAGCTTGACAAAAAGTCTTTTTTCCATTATCAGAAGCATCTGTGTAATTAGTTCTGAGATTCAGTGTTCTTATCATGAGTATGGTTTCAAGAACTGTTCTTGATCAAAAAGCAATATACGAGGAACAGCTGCCAAACTTCACAAAACCATGTCTAAAATAAAATAGTATAGCTGTAAGGACAGACATAAATTTTTTTATCCGCGAAGATTAGGCACAATTTTAGGAGGGAGGAGGCGGTTCTCTTGGATCCATCTTTAGACTTTCTGCTGCTAATAATGGATAGTCCATTATGCAGTTCATGAGTTCATGAGGATATTCTAAGTCAACTTCTAGAATGAAACCACGCTGCAGATACTGGCGTCAAACTGCCCCAACCACTTTAAAATGCCTTTTGAATATTTATTCGTACCTGTGAACCAACTTGAAGTTACTTAATGGAAGTGATTGGCGCCCATAAGCCCATCCATACAGATTGATTTGCATCTAAATACATGAGATAGTTAGACCTTTACCTCGGATCATAGTCGAGTCCAAGAATTTTGTTGTATGCTTTACAGTAATGGTGTGGCGACCCATACTAATATCCTCCGCGCAATCCGTTTTCAATCATCGAATCATTGTAAAATCTGACAATAAATCAATTGTACTCCATAAACTATAAGAAACATCCCAACTCCGATACCCGGGCGCAGAAATGTAATGCGCGGGAATCCAGGCTATAATGTTCATGCATGTCTTTCTATATTTTCAAAGACTCCGCCAACAACATACATTCAAGCCATCAATATGAGTCATGATATCCCCATCGATTTAACAAACTATCTTCTGAACTTCTGCCACGCAATCTTGAGCATCAGCTGTAATCAGAATTCACAATGTACTTATCCTACGCCTAAGACCAAGAAAAGAACGCCGCCTTAAGGCGTAAGTGTATCTTCATCAAACTTTCCAACTGTTCATGTAATTAATACGGGGTAAAACGCCCTTTCTAACAAGAGTTAGTCAAAAAATATTTATTTCCGTTAGTGGCAGGAACATTAAGGACATAGCCAGTGCCTCTAATGAGGAAGCCCATCATGAGCTGCCATATAGTTCTTAGAAAAGACATGTTATATAAAGTGAAACACATTACTTTTCTGAAGACTGTGCATGCATCTTCACTAAGGCGCTGTGTAACTGCTTGCATTATAAGGTGAGAGTCATAACCTCGCCAAGTTGTGAAAAGAATAACAGGACAGGCACTTCCATGTCTTTTGGAGGATTAAACTTTAAGTTAAGAATTGCATTTTACTGTGGGCGCAGCAAACCTCTAAAACATTCCCACTAATGTTATCATGGTCTCTTACTGTGGGTTTACACACTGGACGTTAGCTCTAAACCGCAATCCAACAATGCGTGGCTGAGGTCATCAACTGTTGTTGGTCTTCAGCATTCGCCAATATGATTTCCAGATAAGTTTTAGATTATTAAACAAGCGTTACGCCACTTGCTGCTCATCGTTTAAGAATGTTCTGCAGCATCTGGTCCTCTATAAATTCGGCTCTGAATAAACTAACGCCATCCGACCCAACAAAAAATTAAGGCAAATGAACAAATCTGATGATTACTCATTGTAAGACTGTTTTTCTATTTCGAAGTTTTTTGTTTGTGGCGCGGCCCTTCAAAAGAAACAATAAGCGACACGAAGTCTGGCGTAAACTACTATGGACCTTGTTTGCTACCGTTTCCCCCAGTTTCTTAAAACTAACATTAGATCCTGGCGGGGGCGTAGTTATTCTGTTTACAGTCTACAGAACTTTTACAATGTTTTATAAGTTCAAGCGCCGCTTGAGCGGTTGAATCTGTTAAAAAAAAAAATAAACAATTTCAACAGATAATTCTTTGTTTATGTTCATGCTTTGAAGTATGCGCTAATAACTGACTCATTGTTGCGGAACAATTGTGTAATGGGGCACCCTGCTGCGAAAAACATAGGAGTAATCCACAAGACTTTTGGCTGTTCGCCTATTGGTTGACTGCGTTCTTGGACACTTTAAATTTGGCACACCAAATTTGTTTCCTCATCCCATGTTATACATTAACAGTTTATTGGGGTTGTTTTGTCTTCAAACTGATCAATTTGGTCTACACTACAGAAAGGATATTCCATTGAAGTAAGATTCTTTGTGGTATTGCCGATAGTTAGTCACTCTCTCTACTGCTGCGTGGTCACGGACGATGCAGCTTGCAAGAAACGCACCACATGTAAACATTTGGTTTCTGAATTTTTTTTATGTTTAAAACTGCTCTCTTAAAACCAACTCCCAGGTACGAATGTAACCTTGCTACAACGGTGCATACATAGCCAGTTTTAATCTAATCTCTAAACTTTTTTCGCCCTCTGACCAACCGTAGCCTCCATTTTGGCTTCCATCACGCAGCGTCAAACTGGCAAGCAGTTCGTTTTGCCCAACCGGTGTTAAGTCATTATAGAAAGAATAGTCTGCTTGTTTAGTTGAGACCCCAGACTTCTAGGTTTTCTTTCATTTATGTTACATATCCATTAAAACAGCTAACATTACTTAACTGCGGTTCTATTGTTAGTTGCCCTGGAAGCTTGAAAATAGCATAACAACACTTGCCTGTACGTTTGTTGTCAATGACTTCTAAAACAATATCATTCAGTGCTCCTGATACACGCTCTCTCTCGACATTCCTCAAAAAATTCGCTTGCCCTTCATAATCTTAGCCATGTGATTTCTTTTCTAACTCAAATATTTATTTAAATTAAAAAAAAAATAATTAATCAGAATCAAATATCGACGTCTTTTTAAAAAACGCTTGAACTCATAACTAAAGTATAAACACCCTTTGCGTTGTTAATTGAGCTGTTTAGGAACAGAGTTTAATGTCTCGTTTACTTTTTTAAGCATTTCATTTTTATCTGCTCGCTCTGCTAGTTGAGAAAAAGTTGTCCCCGCCTTTCTTTGACGATCAAACGTTTGTACTTTTGTAGTCATCAAAATCGGCCTGTAAACTGGTTTGGGGGAGGCATCCTGATGTTTTGAGTCAACAAGCGCTTTATTTATTTAAAATTTTTTGGGGGTCCCCAGTTTAAACGAACAAAGTTTTAGCCGTTATATTTGAACATGGCTGTGTGCTTTTGATTAGTTTTTAATTTTTTTGCCAGCAGCACTACAGCTTATGAACACAGCCGAGAAGCTAAAGACAAACTCCTAGAAGGTAAAGCTGCGGGTGCGCCTATGCCCGATGCTAAAAGACAAACACTCGTTCCTGCTGATAGAGCGGCTTATAGTCGATGTTCCAGTAATTAAACCTATGTAACAGCCATTAAAGGCCACAGAATACCTTCGTTTGTTATTGCTTGTATTTGAAAGGTCTTGCTCTAGTACTTGCTGCATTTGTGTAATGTTGGTTAAGCAGAAGGTTTTTATGTTTAGGGTTTCTACTATCTCTTTCTTTTTGGCGGCGCTGTAGGCAATTTGGATAAACCTGACAGACATGCTTTTTAATAAAATGAAAAAATAATTTATATTGTATATCTTTTAATCTGTTATATTCAATATTGCAGCTGCGCATCATATATTAAAAACAATGACATTAACGGTTTATCAGCTTCTTCTACTTTAATCAATTTTTGAATGTTTATTACGTCTCTCACAGTTCGTCCCGCTTCCCCATGTAACTGATTATCCTCCGATGACCTTAGGTCAATCCATAAACCTATTTTGTTGTTAAAAAATCATCAAGTCTTAACACTGTGAAGGTTTAAATCTTAGCCACAAGACAACTGTTGGATTCTACACCTCCCACCTCCAAACAGTTTTCTTAATTCAACAAAAAGCTGATAAAGGATTAAGCCCGCTAGCATAGATTGTAGGACTGCCCACATCTAACATTGTACTTTCGTTATTTTTGGATTAAAAAAACTTTTCACTACTTCCTCTTTGAATGGTTCTTCTTCTTTCACACAGCAAAAAATAACCTTTAAGCGATCTTGCTAGCCGCTAAAACTAAAAATCCATATAGTGTCAGCCCTGCATCTAGGATATGTTGTATGATGAAACACAACTTTCGAATTATATTGCTAATTTTTGACTGATATTGTTGTCAATCAGCTTGCTAAATAGGGTTCTAACAACGTCAAACTCTACACGAATGTCAGAAAGCTGTCTTTGCTTCGGTGTCCTGATGATTTGAAACCCTTGTATTCACATTAAAGTAGTCATATGACAATCTGTCTTTTAATGCTCTAAAATAGGGCGCATGCGCTTTTAAACAACTCACAATCTAAGGGAATGGAAAAGCGATTTCCAAACGCAAAATTTACAGCCACATACTTTTTGCCGTCTTTTAGTATCTGCGGCACCTATTCTATGTTTTTAGTGCTTCTTTCTTCATTTCCTATTCCTTGAAACGCAAAATGTCAGAGCCCTTTAGTCCGTAGCCATAGACAAATAGGTTAAAAATATGTCTGGATTGTGTAAAGAAAATATTTCTTGCCCCTCAAGTTTTATAGAAATTTCTTAAACGATTGCCCGCCCCAGATTCATACAACTGTCCTTTGGGTCTGTTGTTGAATCGAGCGCTATTTTGAAAGTAAGACGCGCAAGCCTGGCACAATCACGTCAATTGCTCCTAGGTTCTGGAACATTTGACATAAGAATTTGATCTCATCAATTATAAGATGGATTATATGGAACAGTAATAGTCCGCTTATTCCCTCACGCCAAAAGGTTTCTTTCAGTCTTCTATGCGGGGTCAAGAATCGAGCCATGTCTTGTGACATTTTTATAACAAAAATAAAAAATAATATTTAAAAAACATGCAAATTGAAGATGAAGAAGATTATGATGTTTTTGATCCTGAGACACATGAGTGAAATACCCTTAATACAACATCGCACAACGTCTCAATGCGGCATGAATAACAGAAAGTAAGGTAAATCATTTTACGAAAGTTAAGGCCAAGAACCTCCCGAATTTATAGACTCCCTAATTGATTTTGAATTAAAAGATGATCATTTTGTCTGTAAAAAACGATCAGCAACTTGTTCGGCTTAAAACTAAACCCGACCCACAAAGTTTTTAGCTCAAGATACAATTATACAAAGACCAGTGTGAAAGATCAAATCGCCTTGGTCTTGTTAGACCGAAATTAAGGCGAGGCAGTTCTAAACTTCCAAAACACACAGCAAGGAACCCCAACAGCTAACCAAATACAAACAATGGAACTTGAAGATTAAATCAATTCGGCAGATGAAATAATAAATGCAATAGAACCTAAACCAGTTTTTTCAGACAGAAACAGCATTAAAGACATACACGACGCTCACCCTACCCATGAGAGAACTACGCCCTTGATCTGCTTTAAGAACCATTAGAAGGCGAATTAACAAACAATTTAGCAAAACTAGGTGAACTAATGAGCATATAAAAAGCGAAAAAGAAAAACTCGTTGAGCTGATGACGCAACATAGGCCTGATATTAAAGAAAGAATAAACCCCAAAGACTAAAAAGATCTTGAACAAGAGAGACAGCAAGACTAGAAGCGCTGACTACTATCCGACTGACCATTACGACTCAAGTGAATAGAATAAGAGAAACACATCGTAAAAATTTTTATATGAACGACGCAACGCTAGCAGAACGAATACGAACACTGTTTAGATAGCAGGAGTCACATTAGCAAGCGTTTTAAAACGGCCTTAGGATTTTGCAATAAGTACATTGGTGTTGGCTATTACAGGCGGCGTGGTAGGCCAAAGTCCAGCGGGCTACCGACGCCATCGCCTCCATACACCACCTGATAAATTCATGGGTAAAAAACAGCTTGATCAACTTGCAATTTTATTAAAAAAATTTAGTGGTAAAGTACCTGGAACGCTTTACCAGGAATATTGGGGAGTATTGTCAGCTGCTTTTGGGTCTACTGCAAGCAAAGTATTGGCCTTATGGCCGAGCACTTTGACATTTAGTTCTCGAAATAGTTGGTTACTAATTAGTAATAAAAGACCAAGTAATCCTATGGCCAGTTAATCCAAGAAACAACGCTGTCTTTTCATATTCAAGGTCATCGCGAACAAGCCCATGATCTCAACGGTACTTCGGGCTTTTGGCCGCGGGAATTGGATGACCTATTCTTGGTGGGTCATCTGTTTTTTAACTCTTGCAATATTACTGCCCAGAATTTAATTCGTATTTGTCCAACCTTCTGTTCATTTCCTGCAACAGAATTTCAATTGTTGTAGTTCATTATTGTTCCTACCTGGAGTCTTAGGTCAGAAGGTCAATGTATAAACCATGCCAAACACAAAGTCTACTTTTGATCTGCGTATTGTAAAACAACATGGTACCTTTATACTTGAAGTAAATCAACTGTAAATTAATAGGCATCCTCTAAATTTGCTAAGAATGGTGTTTGGTGCATCAAAAGCCAGTAGAAGGATCAGTTATGCTCGATCTTCTGTGCTTGTGAACCTAGCAAACACCAAACGTAAGTACGAAATAGATCCTTTATTCGTTCTATATCACTGCTTTAGTTAGGCCCTTCGAATGTCTAAGAAAAATGTTGTTCCTGCTGTTTTATTCTCTTGCTCTATGGACCCAAGGTGAACAGTTGTCCCTGAAGAGAAAAGATGTTAAGGAGGATTCCAATCATAGTTATATTTTCTGTGTCGCGCCCCAAAATTAGGGTGCCTAAGCATGATTAAGATCCACTTTTTTGTCTAAAGTCTGTCTTGATGTTAATATGAATTCGTTCAGATCCTTTCAAAAGCTTCATGTGATTCGGTTGCTGAATGGATTAAACGGTTTGTCATTTGGTAATGGCGCTTGCAGTTCTCAAAATACGTCCTAAAGGTGTAATAAGACATGAAATCTATACACTGACCTAACCAAAGATTAGGAATGATTTAAGTATCCAACATACGACACTCCACACCCAGTTGAAACACCCAAACACAGCAAGTTAACTGGTTCAGATAAAACTGCATCGATGACTGAACCACACTTTTCCGCGATGTAGTCTTTTTTTAACAGGGGGTTAAATATCTGCTTAATGGAGTACTTACCTTTTTATGAAAGTGTCAGTCCTGGGTCAAGAAATGTCGAGGGTGTCATTGTTTATATTTTTAAGATTGTATGCGGCCCAACAGAAATATTTTGCATCAGTATATTTGAATGCACTCATTTTTACTTTTTTAAAAAAATGTTTGTAAACAATAACAACTCGAGACGACCATCGATTTAGAACAGCTATAATAACGAATGCGCGGAACCAAACGTCGCAGCTCCATAAATATCCTCCAAGACGTATGGTTAAATAAGCAAAGCCAAGGAAATAATAAGATTAAAAAATCGACAATAAGAGAGGCCAATTATAATCCAGTTAACCATACCTGATGGTTATCACGGTTTTGCTCGCTAAAAAAGCAATGAGAAACTTCGACAATTGCTCTCAAACTTAACAATGCGAATCTGAAAACAATGTTGACCATCAGACCTGAAGAAGAAGAAGTAGGTACTAATTTGATAAGACTAGCTAAAATGTTAGGCTTTTTCAACTGCCCAATCGTCCGTTCATAGTTTAGGAGTTACGTCAAAACAAAACTACTTATGAGGAGAAAAATCCGCTCCGATCTGCCATTACATTCATTACTCCTATCGATTCATTAGGATGAGCTTAGCACTGATGAAGAAACTTATATATGGAAGCCCTCAACTGTTTTAAGAGCTCTTCCGACAGGGAAAGCTGCATATTGGCATTATGAAATTATACATTCCTAATTTAACAAAAAAAAAACCAGTTTTAAAAGATTATTTGTGGGAGGTCCGATCATTTAATATAAAAAGATCAAAGACAAAGCGGGAAATTTGTGAAATGTGATAAACCTCACATTGTTTGGAAATAAAAATAATACTTACTAAAAAATAATACGCGTGGCCAAAGATCCAGGAGTTACATTAGCGACTGTAAGGTGTAAAACCTTAGAATTTAAAAGATCTTGCAATTGTTGCGACTTTGAACAAACGTGAGATAGGCCATTGTATGTTATGAGTACACTAAAGATGGTGATTATAAACCAAAGAGTTGCGACAGAAAAGTTTTCCTAAACTAGAACAACTGCGAAATCTAGAGGCTAAAAAATTTGGCCATATGAATATAAAATAGTTTCGAAAACCTGACCTCAAATGGCACTTATAACCAAATTTAGAATGGGACCTAAAATTTGAATTCAAAAGCCCATATACATATTTTAGCACGTCAAAAAGTTTCAGAAAAGCATTCAACTCTGGCCCTTTACATGTAAGTCTTATGCCGGACGACAATAGTCCCGGAAAGAAATAGAAATAACGCCGTATGGAAAAAAACAGTACATCCTCCACAGAAAGAAACAGTTGTAAAAAAAGCTTCTACAAAATTTACAGTTCTTTCCAAGCAGGAAATTAGAGAACACGTTCACAATGAAATTGAAATTTCTGTCTTTAAAGATGTGGAGAGGGATGGGGTTGGTGGGGCGTTAGTGACGTCCTTATAAAAGGAATAATATTATGCTGGCAAACTTTAGACGTAACCGCACTTAACGATAACCATCGACGTTCTACACAATGTGAATAGATATTAAGATCAAAACAACAAGCAACAAAAACACTGTTGACTTAAATAGAAACAATCTTACAAAATGAATGATAATCTTACATATTTAGGCCTCATAGGGTTTTATTATACTGAACAGTATTGGACGGAGATATGAAAGAAAATAAAACTGGATTAGATTAAATTCTTTATAAAACTATGGACAGTTTAAACTTTATGATATAATCCCTCATTGTACATGATTTGTGGGCAGACTGGTTGTGGAAAAACAATAATTTGTCCTAACTTATTACAAACAGTTATGAAAAAAAAATTCCCGCTATAATTTTGATCATATTGTGATTTTCTGATCCCAACACTTACAAGGAACAAAGCATATCATGATAGAAGTTTATATGGACAGACCAATGACGTATATTTAGTTAATCCTACACTAAACTGTGTGATGTTTAGAATACTTTTATAAAAGTGTTTTGAAGGAAACGCAGACACTCTTTATAATAGAATGACTGGTTCGGCAGAAAAGAAATAGTTAAAAGAGAAACACTTTGTCAAAGCTGCTTTCAGCTGGAAGACATGAAGGGATAATGTGTGGATTTTATGCCAGAAATATAACTCGGTTATTAAAAGACTTTAAGAACATTCAAGACTGTAGTGTTATTTCACATAAAGACATAGACTCATTTGAAGAATGTTTGCGCAAAATATTTATTGAAAACATCAAGAAAAACATAGGATTAAACAAAAACTAAAATCTAAAGTTTTTGTAAAATAAGTATTAAAAACGATAACCCTACACAGTAAGTCTGTTTGTAATAATCTTTATTTTATGGTTCTAGAAGTCTTACTGTGTCAGAGAACAGGAAAGGCGCTTTAGTCCACTTTCGCCCAAAAACTGGTTGAGACGCGAAAGTGACCAGGATTGGTAAAATGCTGTTCTCTGCCTAAGTAGTTCCTGTTCTCAATGTAATAATATCTTGATAACTTGCACGAAGACGTGAGTTTCGGTGTAATGTCATGGCATACTTTTCTGTCGCGCCACCTGTACATCACGAGGTTCCCACACTGTCCTCATCTTCAGATCCTCATGTCATCTGAAGTCAACAGTCTCCCTGAGGTCCAGTCCTCTGATACACACTGCAACCGTTAGCGAGGCGGCGTTTCAACGGAGATCACAGGATATAATCGCTATGAACACAGGAAAAGCAGTGGATCCGAGACCGCTCCCTAGGGCACTCCATGTTTAACTGTGTTTTTTGTTTGAAACTAATGAGTCCTGGACAATTCGCTGAGTTTTTATTCGTTGGAAAGGATTTTATCCTAGCCGCGGCGGAACTTCTGTTTTGGACGCCACAATGATGTCATTTCAGAAGACTTCTGATGGGTCAGTACGCTTTTGTTCGTAACCTCAAGAGGGAGACGACAGGTGTCTCCGCCTCACTTTCCCGCCATTGACCTTTGCCTGAACCCGGCTTGCTCGTGCAAGTCACAATCCACTTTCGGTCACCCCTGTCGCTGCGTGCTGTGAGGGCATTGTTCAGTTCGTTGGTTGCCCTCTAAGGGAACCCAATATACCAGCACATTGTTTTCCCCTGTTCAGCACCATTGGCCCCCAGACCTGCACACAGTCTTTGTCTGCTTGGTTCACGTTTGCCAGTTTGACTCAATCAGCGGGAAGCGAGGCGTGATGGATGAGATTTACGTCCTACTGGCCGGAGGCGCTTAATGACAGAGTGTACTCACAGACTTAGGTCTGCATAGTCTGTGGCAGCTGTTGTTGCTGGCAGTAGTGGGCGAGTTCCGTGTTGGGACTGTCGTCTGTCGCTGTCTGAGCTCTGGTTCCTTGTGAACGTTAGTTGACTTTCGGGTGTTGGTCGGCCGACGATGGGCTTCGGTGTACTTCCGCCTGTTTCTCCCTAAAAAAAAAGGCCTGTCTTCAGGGCCACCAGGCTGCCTTCGTCGTGCTCGGGTGGCGATGGTCCTGTGCCGCATGAGGCCGCCTCAAGGAGGGAGCAGGACGAAAGTCGCTGGAGCACTGCACGAGTCCTTTGTATTCTGTGATCCACGCCGACTACGGCCCAGAGAGCAACTTTTCAGCCCAACCCCATAAGGAGTGCCCCCATGTCCCCACCAAAAGCATGGTATTTCGGGCCACGGTAATCGTAGTCAGTCAGCACTCTATCGCCGATCGCCCCACTTCTCCAGGAGCCGC
>CM031603.1:34342793-34345293 GCA_018398815.1 Conus ventricosus
CATAGGGATCACTGAAAACCACTTCAAAACCGATATGCAAACCGCAAACAGTCATTTAATAAAGAAAAATATAAAAACCAAACAGAACTGAGCAAATATATCTGGAAACTTAAAGACGCAAAAAACAAGCTACAATATATCCTGGAAAATCATAAAAAGAGCATCACCATACAGCAATGTTTCAAAAAGGTGCAACCTATGTTTAACTGAAAAATGGTTAATACTATGCAAACCACACTTAGCAACTTTAAACACCAAAACAGAAATAGTAAACAACTGCAGGCATAAATGGAAATCGTTGTTAGTGAATACACCCAAAACAAAAACCTGAAAGCCCCCCAAAACACGTGCAGCCAACCCGCACGTGCAAACAACCGCAAACGGGAGCCCACACGCTATATAACATCGGCGGTGGGCAAACAAAAACCATCCGGATGACAGCGCAACGCGCTCGAAACAAATTTGTAGATAGTTTTAAGATTCCTCTTTTTACTTGTTTTAACTATATATATATATATATATATATATATATATATATATATATATATATATATACAAATAAAAAATAAATATATATATATATTATATATTATATATATATATATATATATATATATATATATGTGTGTGTGTGTGTGTGTGTGTGTGTGTCTATCTGTGTGTTTGCGTGCGTGTGTATGTGGAGAGAGAGAGAGAGAGAGAGAGAGAGAGAGAGAGAGGGAGAGAGAGAGAGAGAGAGAGAACTTCACAGAGTATAATCAAAATAGTAAAGGAGATGGTCACTCCTGTTGATGCACAGAAGACACTCTTGTGATTTTAAAGGGAAAATAATCATGTCCATTTTCGTATTTGATCATTCTTACTCCTGTTAAAACTCCCAAAGTATTATAAGAGGGATTCACCCAGGTTTCAAAGCTCTCAGTTTACCATCTTTATCAATTGTATTCTATTACTATATTTTTTTTTTGTGCCAATGGCCATCGTTGTCGTTGTATTACTTGCTGTTGTTTATTTTGTCGTTGTGGCTGTTACTGTCGTTGTTGATGTTAGTGGCGTTGTCACTGTATGGACAATGAATGAGAATATTAACGTTTGTCAAGCTGGTGGGTTGCCTAAACATTGCAAACTTACACTTGCACTTAGAACTGTGCGAATCAGCTGGTCCTTCTTCTCTTCCTATTTTTTGTAATCATCAGAAAACATCGTCATCATCATCATCATCATCATCATCATCATCATCATCATCATCATCATCATCATCATCATCGTCGTCGTCGTCGTCATGACCATCATCATCACCATCACCATCACCATCATCATCGTCATCATCGAACTGTCACATCATTGTTTATCAGCGTCATTTTGATTGTGTCTTCTTCTTTTTATCATCGACATCATCGTAATCGTCATCATCAATATGTTTATCAGAGTCATTTTAGATTGTGTTCTTCTTCTTGTCATCATCGTCATCATCGTAATCGTCATCATAAATATGTTGATCAGCGTCATTTTAGATTTGTGTTCTTCTTCTTGTTCATCATCGTCATCATCGTAATCGTCATCATCAATATTTTTGATCAGCGTCATTTTTAGATTTGTGTTCTTCTTCTTGTTCTCGCTCTTGTTCGTGTTCTTTTCTTTCTTTTTCCCCCTTCTTCTTCTTCTTCTTTCTTCTTGTTCTCCTCCTCTTCCTCCTGCTCGTCGTCGTCTTCCTCCTCCCCCTCCCCTTCTCCTCCTCCTCCGCCTGTTCCTCCTCCTCGTTTTCGTCATCGTCGTCCTGTACTTCGCCTCCTCCTCCATCTTCGTCTTCTTTTTGTCGCCATTCTGCTTCTTTCTTTCATTTTCACCTTTGTCTTGTCTTTCTCCGTTTTCTCTCGATACTTCTACTCTCTTTCGTTCCTGTTTTGTGTTTGCTCGACGCCCCTCTTTGCTGCCCGTGTGTTGATTGAAAGGGTACCGCAGGCAACGTCAGTCTGGAGTTCTGTGCCTGTTGATGGTCAGTCGTGGAGGGCAAAGTGACTTCCTCTCTTCGTTGTTTATTCGTTGTTTATGTCTCGCTTCCCGACGCCAGATGTCCGCTTGTAATTATGACAGATAAACAGGAACACGGTTCCTGAGCACTGTTATGACACTGAAACACCATGGGGAAAAGAATGATAACTTTTAGGAAAGCATAGGTTTAGCACTGCATGGATAGCCACACCCTCACAAAACAACAACCAACCAACCATCCAACAGCCAACACCAACCAACCAACCAACCAACCAACCAACCAACCAACCAACGAATCAATAACCAACCAACCAACCAACCAACCAAAAAAGCAAATCGTTTCTTAACCCATGAAGAATTCATGACGATAAGATGTTGTGTCTGTCGGGTAAACTTTATTCGTTATTAATCATCTGTCTGGGTACTAGAAATAAACACCGAGGATTTTGTACAGTATGATGGAACACCTGTGTACTTGTGTTAACTACCCACTGAACTGAGATGAAGC
>CM031603.1:34350293-34352793 GCA_018398815.1 Conus ventricosus
GTCAAGCGGGAGCTGTTCATGCATTGATAACAACAAAACTATTTGGAATTAAAAACATATCATTTGTCTCTCACTCCAACCTTCAAACAAATAAATGGTATCTCAAAGACGATCTCCATCCAACACATCGAGGATCGAGCATGCTGGCAAGAAACGTTGGAAGACATATCCGACAACTCTTCTGGGAGAAAACCGAGGAGGACAGCGAGAACGTCAAACAAGGGGCAGCCCGGGAACTATCCACCACCCAGAGGACACGGACCCTTCGCTGTACACAGTGGTCCATGGTACAACATGTTTGACATTCTCAGGGGGCCTACATCCTGGTATTAAACCAAAGACAGAGAAATACGTTAGTGTAGTTTTGGCGGAAATCTCAACCATTGACTCTGTTCTTCCCATCTTGAGTGACTATTTAGGGGGGTTTTCTTTGATGTGTTAGTTAAGCATTCGCTAACAGGCCAGTGATCTTCCTTCATTGATAAGTACATTCTCTGTGTACAGTTCTTTTTTTTCTTCTTGTCATAGCTAATATTGTTTATCGTATCATAGTGACACTTTTGTTTTTCATTTTGGTATTGTTAGTTACTTTTCAGTGCATCAATTGTATTTAATTGCTTTTTTGCCTTTATTATTTTTTTTTATCTGTTAATAGAACGCATGGTAGCTAAGGATTTTAAAGTGTTCCAATGGAATTGTCGATCCATCACAACCAGTAAAGACCAACTAGTACAACATCTATCTGAAGTCAAATACAACATAGCTTTGCAATCACTGAATGTCAGTAAAAATAAACTACCTAAACTTCCTAATTACTATTTTCCACCAATTATCCAAACATTAGTAATGAAGGAAAAATAAATGTGGCAATATATGTTCATGAAGATGAAAATATGCTCCATGTGCCAGTCCTGCTCCACTAGACATTCCTGGATTGCACTCATGTGCAGTCAGAATTAAAGTGAATTATAATGTAGTAACAGTTGTTTCTGTATACCTACCTCAGGGCCCAAACGATCGTAATACAGAATGGCTACGCTCTGTTCAATCAGACCCATCTACCAAATATTTAATCACTGGTGATTTTAACGCCCATTCGCCATTCTGGGAAAAGGGATGCCAAATGATAACCAGTAACCGTTTTATTGAAAACATAGTGGACTCCTCTCTTTACCTTCTCAACGATGGCAGTATTACTCGTATTCCAGACAACCCTAAACATAAACCTAGTGCCATCGACTTATCATTCATATCTCCTGAACTAGCTTTATCTTGTGACTGGCTGACACTTGATGATACATTAAATAGTGACCATCTACCTATTAAGATTTCTCTTGAAATTATAAGACCTGTAACAAATGATGTAACACATGACAAAGTTCCAAATATTGTTATAAATTTGCTAACTGGAATAAATTTTCATATCTACTCAGTTCATTTAACATGAACATAGAAACTATTGAGAATCAAGATGTCGATACGTTATATGATCATCTCCAGAATGCAGTACACTCTGCTGCGAAAGAATCAATTCCGACTGTAAAATCTGTAAAATCGAAAAAACATTTGGGTAATATCTGGTGGAATGATATATGTCAACGGGCGAAACAAGAAAAAATAAAAAAACAAAAGAATACAAAAGAAAAAAAATCCTAAGGAAAAAGCTGAAAAACTTCTTGAGAAAAAAAGAGCAAGAAATCACCTAAATAGAATAATTGTACAAGCAAAACGGCAGTATTGGTCGTCTGTATGTCAAAATGAGGTATCAAACTATAAAGACATTCAAAAACTTTGGACACAATTGAAAACAATGAAAAATGGAGTTAGCCTTCCACATTGTCCGATTAAATTAAAACAATATCAATTTCCGTCACATTTTGATAAATCTGAAGCATTCGCTGAATTATTTGCATACAACAGTAGCATTAAAAAGCTTATCCTTGGACAAAAAAAACACCGCGAACGTGAAGAAAAGAAAAACATCTATGATAGCCCCAAACCAACAGAAAATCACTACCTAAATTCTACTATAACATTGGAGGAAGTCAATGAGTGTATTATTAATCTAAATAAAAAGACATCAGTGGGGTTAGATGCATTTCAAATGAAATATTAAGCCATTTCCCGCAAAATGTCATACAATTTCTACATTTGTTTTTCCAAAAATGTTGGGACAGTGGCAAAATTCCCCTAATTTTGGGAAACGCTCAATTATAATTCCTATTCATAAAAAAGGAAAACCACTCAGTGATATAAACAGCTATCGGCCAATATCATTAACATCTAATACATGTAATTGATGGAAAAGATAGTGTTGAAAAGGCTCATTCATCATTGCAATAAAAACTGCATCATTCCTATCAACCAAGCTGCATTCCAAGCAGGCAGATCTACAATTGAGCACTTAGTAAAACTTACAACACACGTTAAAACATCAATTTGCACGTCGCAAGAACATCCTCGCTACTTTTTTGACATTCGTAAAGCCTATGAACAAGTG
>CM031603.1:34357793-34373775 GCA_018398815.1 Conus ventricosus
GTGGCATCTGACAGGGAGTGGTGGCATCTGACAAGGAGTGGTGGCATCTGACAGGGTTGTGTGGCATCTGACAGGGAAAAGTGTGGCATCTGACAGCGAAGTGTGGCATCTGACAGGGAAGTGTGGTATTGACAGGGGGGGGGGGGTGTCATCTGACAGGGAAGTGTGGCATCTGACAGGGGGGTGGTGTTCTGACAGGAATGTGTGCATCTGACTGGGGTGTGTGGCATCTGATAGGGGGTGAGTGGGCATCTGCAGGGGGGTGTGGCACTGAAAGGGGCGTGTGGCATCTGATATGGGTGAGTGACATCTGACTGGGGTGTGTGGCATCTTGATAGGGGTGTGTGGCATCTGCAGGGGAGTGTAGCAATCCGACTGGGGTGGTGTAGCATCTCGACAGGGGTGTGTGGCATCTGACAGGCGTTGTGCTGGCAACTGACTGGGGTTTCCTAGCATTGACAGGGGTATGTGGCATTGAACAGAGGTGTGTGGCATCTGATAGGGGTGTTTGGCATCTGACAGGTGTTGGTGGCATCTGACTGAGAAGCTGCGGCTCAGCTGGCCGCGGAGTGGGCATTTTTTTTTTTTTTTTTTTTTTCTGAGGGGATGTGTTGCATCTGACATATGCACGAGGGAGATGTCGCAGTGACATGACACAACTGTTTAGGGTCATGTTGAAATATGAAATGTTCCAGATTGACATGGAAGGTGTCGCATCTATCCGGCATGTGTCCCATCTGACCGGAAGATGTTGCATCTGACAAGGAGGTGTTGCATCTGAAAAGGGAGATAGTGCACCTGACCGGGTGGTGTACATTAGCCCTAGAGAGCTGCCATCTGACAGGGGGTGCGACTTTTGACGTGGAGATGTTGCGTCTGACAGGGAAAAGTCACATCTCACAGGACGGTGTTGCATCTGACTGGATGGTGACACATCTGACAGGGCAGGTGATGCATCTGACTGGATGGTGTCACATCCTGACAGGAAGGAGTTGCATCAGACTGGTTGGTGTACCATCTGACAGGGCGGTTTCCATCTGACTGGATGGTGACACATTGAGAGGGAGGTGTTGTATCTGACTGGGATGGTGTCACATCTGACAGGGAAGGTGTTGCATCTGACTGGATGGTGTACCACAGACAGGGAGGTGTTGCATCTGACTCCGGATGGTGTCCCATCTGACAGGGAGTGAAGCATCTGACAGGATGGTGCCATCTGACAGGGAGGTGTGAGACTCGGGAGTCGTGGCCGACGAGGAAATAGAAATATCAGCATCTGATAGGAGCGTTGATCTGACAGGGAGCTGGACAACATCGGACAGGAAAATAGTATCATCTGACAAAGAAGGGTCTCCCACAGAGGGACAATCATGTGAGGTGAATAGATGTTGGAACTAAACAGACAGGAGATGGTCGTAGCTATCAAACAGGGGGTGGGGGGTGGGGGGATCGTGGGGTGCTGGACGCCGGCGGCGATTCCGACCCGCGGACCCCACCCCGGTACCATATGACCCCCAAAACCCCCTTTGGTTTACCGAACAGGAGGAGAGCCGATGGCTTATCGGAAACTGCCAGCAAAAAAAAAAACAAAAACCAAAACAACCACAAATCGCTAGGACATGATGCAAGTCCCTACAGTCTATACACCGTGGGGCAAACAATGTCCCTGCAACAACAACAAAAACAAGGAAAAAAAACTTCTTGCTGTCTGGACCACAAGAAAAAACCAGCGGCAGGACCACACACACACACACACACAACACACACACACACACACACACACACACACACACGCGCGCGCGCGCGCGCACACGCGCGCGACACACACACACACCACACACACACACACACAACACACACACACACACACACAACACACACACCAAACCGAGGTTCGACGGTAAGGTGGGGAGACTCCAATCTGATAAGCAGTGTCTTCAATCCGTAGGAAAACAACCGTCGCCACGTTTGGATGTAACAGTGTTACGAGTCTTCGTCGGGTGAGAAGGGGAGGGAGGGGTGGTGGGGGTGGGGTGGGGTGGGGGGGGGTGCTATCTTCAGATCTCAGTCGAGGCGCTGCTGTTGAGGAAACAGACTATGTTTGGACAGCCAAATATCGCCACGACGATGGGCGGGAAGATGTTGCGACCCCGAGCAGAATGTTACAAAAGCCAGACACGACCTAAGACATACAGACACACACAAGACACGACATACCAGACACACACAGCCACAGACATACAGACAGCACAGACACACACAGCCCATACCATACAGACCACACACACGCACACACACACACACACACAGACACATACATCCGCACACGCACCACACACACACAACACACACACAACACACACACCACACACACACACACACACGCCACGCACACATCACACACACACCACACCACACACACACACACACACACAACACACACACACACACACCAACCAATACTTGTGCAAGCCAGCATGTACGGGACCGCGCGCGCGACCATCCACAACACACACACACACACCACACACACACACACACACACACACACACACACCCACACACATCCATACGCACCACCAACACACACACACACCACACACAACACACACACACAACACACACCACACACAACACTTCACTTCATACTCATGCATACTCGCACGCACGACGCGCGAGCTCACACGCACACATGCACGTCACACACACACACACACCACAACACACAACACACACACACACACACACACCCACACACAATACTTGTGCAAGCAAGTCATGTAACCGGACGCGCGCGCGCACGCACGCACGCACGCAGCAGCACGCAACGCCACGCACACACCACACACACACACACCACACACCACACACACTCATACGCGCGCACCAGGACCGTCGGGTCACCCGGCTATCGGCGAGTCCATGGGGCTGTCGTCGGCGTTCTCCGGAGGGAGAGCTCACTCGCCGCGGCACCGCGACTAAGCAATTATTGTCGTCAGTAGGGGGCTTATAGGTGGTTGTCCTGGTATGTTAGATCAGACCACCGCGCCACTGAACCACCACCGAAGTGACTGGGCAGCAGTGCCAGTGTCTCCTCCGGTGGGTTGCATCATTGACTTGACATGACTGCTCCTGTGGATGCCGGTGCCGGGGCTGAGGCGGGCGATGCGGCCGTGGCTGTGGAAGGGGTGACGGAAAGAGACGGTGTGGGTGCACTGCTCTGAGGTGGGCAGAGGTTGGAACAGAAAACAACAAACAAACACAAAAACCAGAGCAGCACAGAAAAAAAGCCAAGCCAGAAAGAAAAGAACAAGCGGCTAGCAACAAGTAGGTCAACCTAGCTCGTGGCTGGCAGTGAAAGCCGACTGCCTTTTTTCCACGAATCAAGAGGAAGTTACGAACGGGACGAATGTCGTAGCCCCGACATGTACTTCATAAATAACAAAAAGCCAGCCCGCTGGACACAACGCCGACGACGTATAAACAATGTAATATCTAATTCCAGCTTATTCGAAACCACTTCATCTGGATACGACAAAATAAGGTAGTCTCTAACGCACGGCCGGGTAAATCTTTGCAAAGCATGTCGGCCATTTTTTTTTTGTCTCGTGCCCCCCCCCCCCCCCCCCCCTTTCTCCCTAAATAGTAGCGTTTCTGATTGGTAGGAAGCAACATGGGACTTTTCATCGAAACGCGGCAAAATGTTCGGGAAAATGGTGTGTCCCGCACACGAGAGAGAGAGAGAGAGAGAGAGAGAGAGGAGACATCGCAGTAATCACTCACCCGGTCAAACAGGTGGCAACATTGTTCGTTTGACAAAACCCTTTTCGTAATCGTCTCGCAGTATCACTCACCCGGTCAAACAGGTAGCAAATTGTTCGTTTGACAAATTTTTTCGTTATGTCTATCTTCACCAACCCACCGTCACACACTGACTATTGTCACACACGATCTCTCCGGGAGACCGCACGCGGTACTAAAAGTGAGGAGATGGACGATTTGGAGGAAAAGGCTGATAATGCTGTTCAGCCCACCACCCCCATTCCCCTTTCCCTCCACCCCTTCCTTCCTTTTCCCTACCCCACTACCCGCCCCCCTCCCCCCCCCCCCCCCCCCCCCCCCTAAAAAGAGACAATGGAAGGAGAGGAACCTAGCAGACGACCTCGGGGGAAAAAACGCAGCTCTGGTGGGGGGAATCAGGTTTTAGATATGCCGTGCAGAGAAAGCTCAGGCAATATGCGGTCGCCGTCGTGTAAACTATTTTGTCACAGAGAGGAGAGACGAGAAGAGAGAGAGAGAGAGAGGGGAGAGAGGACGAGACAGAGTGAGAGAGAAGGAGGACAGAACAGGCACACAGAGACAGAGAAAAAGAAGAAAAGGAGAGGGAGGGAGACACAGAGAGAGAGAGAGTGAGAGAGAGAGAGGAAGAGAGAGAGAGCAGAGAGAGGAGGTGCAGAGAAAGAAGAGAGAGGGAGAGAGACGAGTAGATAGAGAGAGAGGAGACAGACCGACAGACAGAGTGAGAGAGAGTGAGAGCGAGAGCGTCAAGCGCGAGAGAGAGAGAGGCAGGCCTACCTAAAACAACAGACCGGACGGAGGACAGATTACTTTTCACTTAAGAGTAAATGGCTCTAGTGCCGTGGAGAGTCGATATTAAAACCTTTCTCCATGTCAAAGAATTATAATGCTTTTTTACCCCCCCACACACACACACCCCCACCAAGCACACACACACACACCTGTGAATAATACATACAGCGAATGCGTGTCATCCAATGCCTTATGTTCCAGCACGTTCATCAAATGTGACTTATCAATCAAGACACTAAACGCAAGCGAACAGAATAATTGTTAAGATCTTTCAACGTCATGGTCTTCCAAAGATTTAACAGACCATTGTCCGATATTTGTTCCCTGCTTGTATTTTGTTTTTTTATATTTCTTTACGTTATTCCGGGCTACGTCAGAGCGACCCGAGACCGACACAACGAGCACAGAAGAATAGCATCCCGGGGACTGGACACACGAGACAGCACTTGGCATCACGGGACGGACACAACGAGACAGGAGGGGAACTGCATTAGTGCCAGACACTACGAGACCGAAGGAGAATCGCATTACGTGACAGACACAACGATCGACCGAAGGGGAATCGCAGCACGTGAAAGACACAACGAGACCGCGGCGCCAGCATCACAAGACAGGACACGCAGACAGGAGAGAGATGCCAATCACGAGACAGACACGAGAGACAAGAGGAGAATTGCATCACTAGACAGACCACGACGAGACAGGACGAAGAATTATTCTCAAGCCACACCCCAACGAGGACAGAAGGACAAATGGCATCATGAAACAGACACAAACTAGACAGGAAGTAGGTAATTGCATAACGAGAAGACACACACGAGAAGGAGAGGAAATGGCCATTACGAGACTAGACACAACGAGACAGGAGGGAATAGCATCACAAAAACCGACACGACTGGACAGAAGGAGAATTGCATTCACAAGACCGACACGACCAGACAAGAGGAGAATTGCCGCCACGAGAAAGACACAACGAGACAGGAGAGAGATGGCATCACGTGGACAGACACAACGAGACAGGAGAGGAATGGCATCACGTGGACAGACAAAACGAGACAAGGAAGAGGTGGCATCACGTGAAGACACAACGAACGACAGAGAGAGGAATGGCATCACGTGGGACAGCACAACGACCGGAGAGGAAGGCCTCACGTGACAGACCACAACGGGACAGGACGAGGAACATGGCATCACGTGACAGACAACCCGAGACAGGAGCGGAATCGGCATCAGTGACAGCACAACAACGGACCGGGAGAGGAATGGCAACACGTGACAGGACAGCATAGGGACAGGAGAGGAAAGGCATCACGTGACGGACCAAACCGGGACAGGAGAGGAATGGATCACGTGACAGACACAACGGGACCGGAGAGGAAATGGCATCACGTGCCAGGACACAGCGAGATAGGGCAGAGAATTGCATCAACAAGACAGACACCACGAGATAGGACGAGAATTGCCAATCACGAGACAGACACACACCGAGATAGGAAGAGAAAAGCATCACGAGACAGACACGAGATAGGAAGAGAATTGATCACAAGACAGACACAACGAGGATAGGAGCGAATGCATCACCAGACAGCCACCACGAGCTAGGCAGAGAATAGCATCACCAGGACAGACACACGCAGCAGGAAAGAGAATTGCATCCACAGACAGACCACAACGCACGATAGGAAGCGAATTGCATCAGGAGACGGCACAACAGGAGAAGAATTGCTTACCAGACAGGACCACCGCGACAGGAGGGCATGCGTCGCGTGAAAGACACAACGAGACAGAAGGGGAATGCATCCCGAGACAGCACACCGAGAGAGAAGGGGAAATCGCATCACGTGAGCAGACACAACGGGACAGGACGGGGACTCGCATCACGTGACAGACCAACGGGACAGAGGGGAATCGATCACGTGACAGACACAAGGGACAGAAGGGACTGCACTCACGTGACAGACACAAACGAGACAGAAGAAGAATAATTGCCACGCAACAGACCCAACGAAACAGACGAAGATATTGCAATGCACGAAACAGACACAAGGAGAAGGAGGAGATGAATCACATCCGTCTTAATAAACAGATTCCCTTTCGCTCACTCCACGTTCGCAAGTCACCGACCTTAGCGAGGAGGGACTATTCCGCCGGTAGCCGTGGAAGCCCCCCCCCCCCCCCCCCCCCCCAGGGCCGACAGGCGGAGGGGGGATAGGGCGGTGCGTAGCGAATCTCGTCGGGACAGGCGGAGGGGCGGATGGGCGCGGGGGCTGTAGCGATACTGTGCCGTCAGCGGAGCGGGGGATAGGGCCCCACCCCCCCCCCGCAGTGCCACCGGGGCCGTAGGATACTGTGCGACAGGCGGAGGGGGGAAGGGCCCGGGGAGACCCCCGTAGCCGATAATGTGCGACAGGCGGAGGGGGGATAGGGCGGGGAGCGTAGCGAAACTGTGCGACAGGCGGTGGGGGATAGCGGCGGGGGGTAGCGATACTAGTGCGACAGGCCGGGTACCCTCGGCACTCCCAGAACGCTAGTGGTGATAGAGCGGAGGTCGTCTGGTGGGAAGCACGTGACACGGGTTACTTAGGTATGTGACTGATTTCTAATCAGGGCAGGTTTGGACAGTGAGCTCGGGATTCGTTGAGAGAGTCGAGAGAGGAGAGAGAGAGAGAGAGAGAGGAGAGAGAAGAGGGAGATCAGAGACACAAGAGAACAGAGGATGATAAAAGATTCAGGATGAAGACGAAGAACAAGAGAATACAGAGGAGAGAGTTGCACCAACGAGAGCTACGACGAGCCGGGACGAGTGCAGAGCAGCAGACGGACATGTGAGCAGGGAGAAGAAAAGAGCGAGGATAGAAAGAGAGATAGAGATGAGAGAGAGAGACAACAGAGAGACGCGGAACGAAGAGTGAACGAAACCCGAGAAGCGAAAAGAGAAGGACGAGCGAGAGATAGAGAGCCAAACAGACCCGAGCGGGAAAGTGAGAGGATGGCACAGAGGAGAGCGAGAGGGTGATGAAGACGACGAGGACGCCCGACGAGGTGGCTACAGCCGTGAAGGAGAAGAGAAAGAAAAGCGAGAGACGAGAGGGCGCGAGAAGAGACAGAGGTAGGGAGAGCAGAGAGAGCAGCACACACGGTAGAGAAGGAGCAAGACACCGAGAGGAAGGAGGGGGGCGACAATCGGAGAGGGGAGAGACAGAGAGACGAGAGAAGAGAGAGAGAAGAGGAAGCGACGAGAGGTGAGTAGGAGCTGCGAGGGAGAGAAGAGGGGAGAGAGAGGAAGCAAAAGGTGAGAGTGACGGAGACGAGAATGAGAGGAGCGACGAGGGTCCGCGATAAGAGAGAAGTTGGGGGAGCGAGGGACTGAAGAGACGAGGCGATAGAAGACGAGAGTGACATCTGAGACGCAAGAGAGGAGAGAAGAGAGGAGAAAAGAAAGCGAGGGAGCGGAGGGAGGACCGGAGAGAGAAGACCAAGAGCCTGGAGGAGGACGACTACGAGGACTGCGCAGGGGAGATTGGGAGGCCTGAGAACGAAAGGAGAGAGATGGGGAAGACGGAAGTGAGAGGAGAGACAAAAGCACTGGAAGGCAGCTGACGAGTGAGAGAGAGCACAACAGAGAACTAGCGCAAGCGAGAGGGACGAAGAGAAGGGACCGAACAGGAGATGTAGTACGAATGAAGAGAAGGGAGCACCGACGATGACCGGAGAGGAGGGGAGGAGACAGAGAGATAAGAGAGAGGTCGAAGAGAGAGAGAAAGCAGAGAGGACCAGGATAGAGAGGGCCGACAAGAGAGAGACACGAGAGAGATAAGAGGGGAGAACGTGAGCGAGACGCGAGAGGCGAACGAGAGAGCGAGGGGGATAGAGACGTACCGAGAGAGAGGGAGAGAGAGGCGACGCGATAAGAGAAACGAAGAGAAGGAACGACGCCAAGAGCCGGGAGAGAGCAGTGAAGATGAGGCAAGAGAGAAGAGAGATGAGACATAGTGAGAAGTACGTGAGGAGGTAGTGAGAGAGGAGAGCGGTGAGAAGCAGGGAGAGAGAGACCAGAGGAGAGGATCGGAGGCGAAGACGAGGAGGAGAAGAGGAGGGAAAGCAAGAGCAGGAGAGAAGAGACGCACCCTCCCACCCACCCCCCCACGAAAGAGGCAAGGTGAGAGAGGACAACGGACGAGAGACGAGAACAGAGCGAAAGACAGACGAATACGAGAGGAGCACGACCGGCAAGGAGAGAGGAACGCCGAGAATGGAGATGAGAGACGAGGCGTAGAGAAGATAGAGAGAGAGAGAGGGGAGACGAGACTGCCCGAGCGGAAGGGAGAAGAGAGAGAGGAGAGAGAGCGGAGATGGAGAACGAGCGAGAGGCGAATGGAAGGAAGAGGAACCCGCAGAGAGAGAGGAAGAAGGAGAGCGGGCGAAGCTGAAGGAGGAGAGGGAGGGAGCAGGTGAGAGAGAGGAAGGAGACGTGGACGAGCGAGAAGCAGGGGAGAGAAGAGGGGAGGAGATGGACGAAAGGGAGCAGGAGCCTGAGAGGAGGGAGAGAGAGAGGAGGGCCGAAGGGAGAAGGAAGAGAGAGTGCTGAGGAGGACGAGGGGCGAGAAGAGGAGATCGAGAGGAGAGGGAGAGGAGGGAGGAGAATGAACGGGCGGACCAGGAGAGAGGGAGAGAGACACGAGGTAGAGAAGCGGCGAGAGAGCGGAAGAAGAAAGAGAAGAGACCGGAGAGAGACCGAGAAGAGGAAGAGCGAAGGAGAGAGAGTGAGTAGAGAGGAGATGGGAGAGAGGAGAAGAGGAAGCGGCGAGCGGACCGAGACGAAGAGAAGCGGAGGGAGGAGAGGGAGCGAGAGAGGCGGGAGCGGAGAGGAGAGGCGGAGAAGGAGGGGGAGGGAGAAGCGACAGAGAAGGAGAGACGAAGCGAGAGGAGATCGAAGCGAGAAGGAGAGCGAGAAGGAGGGACGAAGAAGAGACGCGCGAGCCCGGAGATGAGACGGAGAGCTGAGAGACCCGGGTGACGGGAGCGAGGGGGACCGGAGAGAAGAGAAAGCGGAGAGGGGAGAGAGAGGGAGAGGAGAAACGGATGGGCGAGGGAGGAGAGCGCGCAGCGACGGGACGAGAGAGCAGAGAAGAGGGAGATAGGAGAGCAGTGTGAAGACGCGAGACGAGGAAGGAAAAGGGAGGGGAGGGGGGGAAGAGATCAGAGAGGGAGGACAGGAGGAAGAGACGAGGGAAGGAGGAGGGAGGGAGAGGAGAGTTCCAAGGAGAGATAGAGGGAGAAGAGAGAGGTCCGAGCGAGGGGGAGAGAGAGACGAAGAAGAGAGATCGGTGATGTGAGAGAGCGAGACGGCGAGGACCGAGGAACAGAGAGAGAGGATGGAAAGAACGGGAGAGGTAGAGAAAAGGGAGGGGATGGAGGAGGGATGAGAGAGAGAGGAAGACGGAGAGAGAGGAGAGAGCGGGAGGAGAGAGAGGAGCAGAGGAGGGGGAGTGGAGGGGGAGGGGAGGAGGAGGGAGATGGAGAACGGGGAAGAGGGAGAGGGAGCAGAAGAGGACGGCAGTGACGAGAAGTGACCGAGCCCGAGGCGAGATGACCGACGAAGCGGAGCGACCGACCGAAGGAGAGGCACAGGGAGTGACAGAGAGGGAGAAGACAGGAGAGGAGGAAGGAGAGAACAAGGAGCACCCGAAAGGAGCGCAGTAGGATGAGAACGCGAGACCCGACGGGGACGAGTGCAGGGGAGAGGAGGAAGATAGGCTGGACGAAGGGGCAAAGCCGGCAGACGAGGGGCTCGAGGAGGGCGGAGCGACAGAGGAGAATGGGAGAGAGAGAGAGATGAGGGGGGGTACGAGAGAGAGAGAGAGGAGAGAGGAGGGGAGAAGAGAATAGAACGAGAGAGCAAGTGAAGAGAGGGAAGGACGGAGAGAGGGGAGCAGAGAGAGAGGAGAGGGGGGAGGAAACCCTGACGCGAGACGAGAGAGAGAGAAGAGAGGGGAGAGAGGAGAGAGGGAGGGAAGGAGAGAGAGAGGACAGAGAACGAGAGAGAAGGAGGATGAGAGAGGAGGAGAGGAGGAGATGGCGAGAGGAGGGAGAAGGAAGAGAGTGAGAAGACGAGGCAGGCGCAGAGCGCAGAGAGAGAGAATGGAGAGAAAGAGCGGAGGGGACCAGGGAAGAGGAAGATGGAGGAGAGAGAAGAGAGGTCCGAGAAGGAGAAGTAGGGAGAGAGCAGAGAGAGAAAGGTGAGGGAGGGGGGCCGAGAGGAGAGGAGAAAGAGAGAGGAGACTGTGGGGCGAGGCGAGAAGGAGAGTCCGGGAGAGAGAGCGAGGGAGCGGAGAGGGAATAGGAGAGGACGGGGGAGGAGAGAGGGAGGAGAGGCAGGGAGATAGGAGGGAGGAGGAAGATGAGAGAGAAGAGCGGGAGGGGGAGAGAAGAGATGGCCGGACGCGGAGGAGGGGGGAGGGGGAGAAGAAGAGAGAGAGACGGGAGGAGAAGAGAGGAGAAAGGAGGCGGGAGGAGAGTGAGAGAGAGAGAACGGAGAAAGAGAGAGAGGACGTGGGAGAGGGAGACCAGAGGATGAGCCAGAGGCGGACGACGCCAAGCGAGGAGGGAGAGGACGCGGAGCAGAGGGAGGAGAAGGGAGAGGGGAGAGAGAGGAGCAATGAGGAGAGGAGAGACGAGAAGAGATAGACCGAGAGGAGGGGGAGGGATGAAGAGAGGAGGAGAGAGGGAAGGACGGGAAGAGAGGAGGAGGGGGACTGAGAGAGGGAGAGAGAGAGCGAGAGATTGAGACGAGCGAAGAAGGCGGGGGGAGGCGGGAAAGCAGCGTGAGCGGAGAGAGTGAGAGAGCGAGGCGAACGTGAGGGGGGAAAGGGAAAGAGGACAGGGGGGAGGAGAACGAAGAGAGAGGAGAAGGGAGACCGGAGAGATGAGAGAGAGCCGACGGGAGCGGAGGAGCGAGGGAGAGGAGAGAGAGACGAGGAGGAGAGAGAGAGCGAGAAGGAGAAAGAGAGACAAGAGAGACGAGGAGAGAGGAAGATCGGGAGGAGGAGGAGGAGACGAAGAGGGAGAAGAGACCGGGCGTGCGGGAGAGGAGAAGTGAGAAAGCGGAGGAGAGAGAGGAAGAGCAGAGGCAGAGCAGAGAGAGGAGCTCGGAGAGGAGAGGATAGGAGAGAAGAGAGAGCGGAGAAAGAAGAAGAGAGAGGAGGAAAGAGAGGAGAGAGGAAGCGGGAAGACGAATAGGAGCGAGAAGAGAGAGAGAAGCGCGGAGGAGAGGAAGCAGGAGCGCGAGAGAGATGAGAGAGGAGGGAGAGACGGAGAGCAGAGAGAGGAAAGTGACGGGAAAGAGATAAGGACTGAAGAGAATTTGTTAGAGAGGGGGACGGGCCATCGAGGAGAAGACGAGAGGCGGGAGAGAGAGAGAGAGAACAGGAGAAGAAGAAGAGCGAGAGAGAGAAGAGTCCAGAGGGCAGCAGAAGAGAGGGAAGGGGAGAGGGCCAGGGCAGAGATGGGCGAGATCAGGGATCAGGCGGGCAGATAGGGCGGCCAGGCGAGGGCAGGCGGGCCAGAGACGGGGCAGAGGGGAGGAGGGCTCGAGGAGATCTCAGGGGGGGTGAGGTGGGGGGGGGAAGACGCGAAGGGACGAGGGCAAGTGAGACAAAAAACACAGGGAACCCCCAGAGAGAACAGCAGAGAGGGACGGGGGAGGTCGAGTGAGGGGCGCTCGGAGAGAGGAGAGAGAGAGAGACGAAGAGTCGTAGCGGCCCCCTCCCGCCGCCACTCCTACCTCATACAAGACATACAGACCGCCGACGCAGGCATGCCAGAGACAGACACGGAAGAGAGAGGTGTGAGTGGGAGGTAATTAAAGCGAAAATCTACATAATAACAGGGTAACCGAGATAATGCACCCACACCCACACCACCACACACACACCACCCACACCCACACACACACACCCACCGCCACGCACCTTCATTTCCCACTCTTGGGTCGTGGAACACTCAGCCAGTAGAAAACAGTACTGTAGAGACATGCAGGTCAGTGAAGCACTGCCAGGGCGTTACGACAACGCGGATAAGCACGATAAGAACTTCTAGTGCTGTACAGTCCTTTCGCTTTGTGAGAGAGAGAGAGAAGAGAGAGAGCGAGAGAGAGAGGCGAGCGAGAGAGGAGCGAGAGCGAGACGGGCGGGAGAGAGAAGACAGAAGCCAGGACAGACAGAGCACAGGGGGGGACAGCCCACACAGACAGACAGAGCTCAGAACACCTTTAGTCGATCAAGATAGAGATCTTTAGCAGAGCGTAACTTCCTCACTGTTGTTGGAGAGAGAGGAGAGGAGAGAGAGAGACGAAGAGAGAGAGAGAGAGAGAGCAGAGAGAGAGAGAGAGGATTTTGAGGGGATCTGAAGCATTATCTTCCGACTCCTGGCCGTCCGAGAGAGAGAGAGCGAGAGGAGAGAAGAGAGAGAGCAGAGAGGGAGAGAGGAGGATGCGAGAGAGGAAGGAGAGAGAACGGCGAGAGAGATGGGGTGGGGAGATGAATTTGGAGTGAATGAAAATTTAAGATACAACTTACCACACCTGAAGTTAAACAAAAAAAGACCCCACCCCCCCCCCCACCCACCCTCTCAACCCCCCACCCCCCACCAACCTATCCCCCAACCTTAGCTCACCCTTTCATCCCCACCCCTCTCGTCCCTGATCTCCTACCATGCCCCTACAGTCAGTGAGGCAGCCCACGTGCCACACGGGCCGTATCTCACCAGAATTTGGGATAAGGGCGGGGTCCCCAACAAAGCCAGTCTTCCCCACGGCTGGCATCAAACACCTCCCTTTGTTCCACCGAGATCGTGGGGGGGGGGGGGGGGGGATAGGAAGGGGGGGGGGGAAGGTAAGGATATAGGGGAGGGAGGAAGTGGGAGGGGGAGAGGTGGCCCGGGGGAGAGACATGCTTGTGAGTTACTGTACTGTACACATTCCCTTTTTTTTTTTTGAACGTCGGTGATGTAAAATACGTCGCTCCTGTTTTGTTTGTATTGTTTTGTTATTGTTCATTATCCCCGTCTGCCGGATTTCTGTCTCCGTCTCTGGCTATGTTTTGTTGTCTGTCTGTCAGTCTGTCTGTTCTGTCTGTCTGTCTCGTCTGGTCTCTCTCTCTCTCTCTCTCACTCTCTCCTCTCTCTCAGTTCGTCCTATCCATCAGTTGCCGCATTTCTCAGTATCATAGTGTTGTTACAGAATAATAGTTGTCGACCGTAAATTTGCAAGGAACACCAGGCCATCTCTAGGATGGGGAAAGACAACACACACACACACACACCACACACACACACACACACCCACCACCCCCACACCACACACACACACACCCACACGCACACCACCCGCATTCGAAACGCGTGTGTGCGCGCATTTACCTTCATGCACCGATCCTCCTGTTCATGGCATAGATCATTATCGTTTCTCCACCGTCTATCCCGTCCCCCTTACCTCTGGTCTGTCTGGCCGCCCCCTTCTCTGGTCTGTTGGCGGCCCCCTTCTCTGGTCTGTTGGCCGGCCCCCTTCCTTGGTCTGTCTGGCGGCCCCAATCCTCTGGTCTACTGGCCGGTGTCGTAACTAATACTGTCGGACATAAAATCGTGTCGCAGCGACAGTATTACCGGGAAATACAGCATTTTATGGACAGCTACAATATTCTATGGGACATTTTTCGTGAAAAGTTGTCGCGCGACATTTTTTTCCAGCAATTATTGTCGCTGCAACAATATTTCACGTGAAATGCTATCGCTGCGATACAATTCCACGGCGACAGTATTATATACGACACCGGCCTTTGCGGTTCTGCCAACGGGCCGACACGTCAGGGACACATCGAAAGTCATCACCTTAGGCCTGCTCTATAAGGGCCACTGCCAGAAGAAACCCGGAACAGACTCCAAGAGGCTCCGTGGGGCCGCCGGAGAGTCATTTTGATCGTGTTCAGAAGTACCCCTTTCTGACTGGCTGTTTACCCCTGAGGCAGATCGTGTGATTGAAACTTCTGGTGGTTGGATGTGGTGGAAAAGAGGACTTGAATCTGAGAGAAAGAAACGTCCCCGGTCGGAAGTTTGAGAGGACCTGACCCTGGAGAAGGAGAAGGCTTCAGTCTGAGGTAGGGGTTCACTTGAATCTGAAGTAGAAGACTTCAGTCTGAGGTGTTTCACTTGAAGCTGGAGTAGGAGAAGACTTCAGTCTGAGGTATTTCACTTGAAGCTGGAGTAGGAAAAGACTTCAGTCGGAGGTAGGAGTTCACTTGAATCTGAAGTAGAAGACCTCAGTCTGAGGTATTTCACTTGAAGCTGGAGTAGGAGAAGACTTCAGTCTGAGGTAGGAGTTCACTTGAATCTGAAGTAGAAGACTTCAGTCTGAGGTATTTCACTTGAAGCTGGAGTAGGAGAAGACTTCAGTCGGAGGTATTTTACTTGAAGCTGGAGTAGGAGAAGACTTCAGTCGGAGGTATTTCACTTGAAGCTGGAGTAGGAGAAGACTTCAGTCGGAGGTATTTCACTTGAAGCTGGAGTAGAAGACTTCAGTCGGAGGTATTTCACTTAAAGCTGGAGTAGGAGAAGACTTCAGTCGGAGGTATTTCACTTGAAGCTGGAGTAGGAGAAGACTTCAGTCGGAAGTATTTCACTTGAAGCTGGAGTAGGAGAAGACTTCAGTCGGAGGTATTTCACTTAAAGCTGGAGTAGGAGAAGACTTCAGTCGGAGGTATTTCACTTAAAGCTGGAGTAGGAGAAGACTTCAGTCGGAGGTATTTCACTTAAAGCTGGAGTAGGAGAAGACTTCAGTCGGAGGTAGATGTTCACTTGAAACTGGAGCAGGATAGGACGAGACTCTGGGACGGAAAAGGACAGGAATGTGAAGTAGAAAAGGACATGATCTGGCATGGGAAAGGACTTGAATGTGACACAGGACATGATATGGTATGGGAAAGGACTTGAATGTGACACAGGACATGATATCGTATGGGAAAGGACTTGAATGTGACACAGGACATGGTATGGTATGGGAACGGACTCGAATGTGAAGTAGAAAAGGAGATAATCTTGGATGGGAGAGGACATGAATTTGAAGTAGAAAAGGACATGAATTTGGGATGGGATGGGATTTGAATTTCAGGTGGGAAAAACATTTGAATCTGAAATGGGAAGCTGAAGTGGAATTTATCCGAATCTGATGAGGAAAGGACGTGAATTTGAGGAGAGAAGGACGTGAATCTGAGATGAGAAAGTCGTGAATCTGATATGAGAAGGTCGTGAATCTAGTAAAAGGTCGTGAATCTTCTTCTGTATGAATGTATCTCTCTCAATGAGAAGCGATGATGGACGAGAGAGAGAGAGAGGAGAGCAG
>CM031603.1:34374990-34392490 GCA_018398815.1 Conus ventricosus
TATGCATGCAACCGTTCATTGTCGCTTGCATGATATTTCTCAACATTGATTCATCTGAACACAGAATGAATGTCTAAAGCGAGAGAGAGAGAGGAGAGGCTGAGAAACAAAGCGACAGGCAAGAGAGCAGAGAAAGGGTGGCCGATTCAAAGCAGATTCATCTGACAAAAAGGCAGCCCAACCTGTCACTTGGGACACTAATCTGACAAAAAGGCAGTCCAACCGTCATTCGAAACAAATGATACCTATGCACGCAACGTTCGTTGTCGCTTGCGACGACATTTTTCTCAAAAACTAATTCATCTGGACACAGAATGAAAGTTTGAGAGAGACGAACATTAATACGAATATTTGCTTTATCCACAATAAAACGGATAAGGGAACAGCTTCTTTACACACCATCTCTTCGTAAACACACGCGCACGCAGAAACGCGCGCGGGCCCGCATTCCACCCTTTCCTTTTCTTTGGAACAGAGCAGTCATGTGCGAGAAGAGACTTAGAGAGAGAGAAAAGATAAAATTCTTTATTTACGAGAATAGATAACCACTGACGCGAGAGATTCTTTATTTACGAGGATAATAGATAAGCATTGACGCGAGAGATTCTTTATTTACGAGGATAATAGATAAGCATTGACGCGCTACTTGTTTACATCCAGTCCTCGCCCTGAATAGGGACTACAACATGCAGTGAAAAGAAATAATGTATACAACAAACCAACCAAAACAAAACGGTCATACCATCGTAATGGAATATCGAATGAAAGGAAAAAAGAAATGAAGGGGCTGTATAGGGGGAGGGGTGCATACAAAAATGTACTATAATCGACAACAGCTGGCATGTATATAAAAAAAAAGACAATAGACTCTATAATGAATATGACAAGGTTTGCACAGAATATTTGGAAGAGAGAGAGAGCACACTGCTGGCACATTTCTGAGCTGAATAAACCATTCCGAAACTAAGGAGCTATCGCTCTCATAATTATCACATCTTTCCACAAATATACTTTAATTGACAACAGCTAGCATGTATAAAACAGACAATAAAATGAATATGACAGAGTACACACTGGCAATAAAAGAGACACAGAGAGACAGACGGACAGAATACTGCTGGCACATTTCTGAGCTGAATAAACTATTCCGAAACCAAGGAGCTGTCGCTCTCATAATCATCACATCTTTCCGCCTTCAACTGTTCAGCGCCGAGGCGCGGCACTGGCTCTCTCTCTCTCTGTGACTGGAGTGAAATGCCAAGTCGACGTGGATGTGATGCCCGCAGCCCTGCTTCTCTCCCCTGACATACACACAGCGCTGCAGCATTGCCGCCTTCTACCTCCTCCGTTTCCTCAGGCAGGGGGGAAGACAGAAGGTCCCGAGGACACTACTCCGCATCTCCTACAAAGAACACAAGACCAATGATGATGTGCGGAACCTGGTCACCAACCTGTAGTTGGGCCCCACGAACCACTTCTGGCAACCGTCAAACGACGGAAGATGGCATGGTTTGGCCACGCCATTCGTCGCAACACCCTCTCCAAAACCATCCTTCAAGGTACCGTTGAAGGAGGGCGCAGACGAGGACGGCAGAGAAAAGAGCTGGTCCGAAAATATGGAGGACTGGACCAAAATGATCTTGCCAGATCTCCTCACGACAGCCACCAACAGAGCAGCCTGGAGAGAAACGGCGGCTGCCTCATCACGCCCCCCCCCCCCCCCCCCCCCCCCCCCAACGACCCCAGCGGTCAGGGGATTGACTGATCTCCCCCGCCAGGCATGCTGAGGGGGAGGAAACAACTAAACCCATTGATAGCTCCACTGCTGTGTAAAATGAATCATTCTGTCAGCGGTGGTGGTGATGATGTTGTTGGAGTTGCGTTGGTGAAGAGATCATCATACACACACACACAACACAAAGTACAAACCAAGATTGACTTCATTCACAATATGACACAAGTGAATTTTCGGGAATGGGGGGGGGGGATGGGGGGGGGGGGGGGGGTTCAAACATTTTTCTCATTCAGACGTTACCAACAAGAGACAACGCGCGCGCGCGCGCACACACACACACACACACACACACACACACACACACACACACACACACACACACACAATAATACTGGCTAGATCGCAGTCAGCACAAGAATGGTTGAACATCCATTTTTGTCTGTTATGTATTAAATACAGAACTCATCATTTACGCGCTATTCAACAACAACAAAATCGACTACTGACGCGGGGATTTCAATCCCCGTGCGTTTCCATGACGCACACACGTTGAGAAAATCAAAAAGGGTTTTTCTCTTCTTTTTTTCTTTCTTCATTATCATCCAAGTAATCGTCCCGCCAATACAGAATAGACGATATGGAGAGAGAATATGAACTGCACTTACCGTAGTTTGTGGAAACAGTTCGACTGAAAGCGAGGCTCGAAGGCGTTGACGTCACGACAGCGTGTGTACTCTGTTTTCCCCCGTTTTCCGCTGAAAATGGAGAGAAAAATGTTAGTGTGCACTTTGTGGGAGAGAACGAAGACTTGCTCCTCGACTGGGGAAAATGGACACACCACGTACGCACGGACGCACGCACACACACGCACGCGCACACACACGCACACACACACACAAGCACGCACGTGCACACACACACACACACACACACACACACCACACACACACACACACACGAGAAAAAAAAAGAAAGAAAGAAAAAAATAAGGAAATGAAAGATCTTGGCGACTGCGCTATTGAAAGCTTGCAACGCTAACCCCGTTGAATCTTAATTAATGATATCAAATCACGATCAGATTACCAACTTAATGGACAACTATCCCACTTTTATTCGACCAGAGGAATCTGAAGTGTTTAGAAAAAAAAAAAAAAAAGCTTACGTCACGTGACCTATCACATGATACGTGAATGTCCAGGATGGAATTGATGCCTTTGCTTCTGTATTTTGTTTCTTTTTTTTTCCTTTTCAGGGAAACAGACGAAGACGATTCAAGTATTGCCGCAACTCAAAGCTACAGCAAAGAAAGCATCAACAGGCCCGGTGGTCAGTGAGCTAGTTAATTACACACTGAGGCTTGATGCCCACACCCACCACAGACACAGACCCTCATCATGGCAGACACGTGGAGGGTCAGCCTTGGAGAGAGAGAGAGAGAGAGAGAGAGAGAGAGAGAGAGAGAGAGAGAAGAGAGAGAGAGAGAGAGGAGAGAGAGAGAGAGAAAAGGCCTGTTGAGGGGTGGAGGGGTATCTTCCTTGACCCTCTTCAAAACAAGAACGACAACAGGTGGAAACGGGCAGCGAACAGTTCCCCCACTGTCAGCTGGCCTGTGAAGCACAGACAGCATTGCACCACGTGAAACGGAGAAGAAAAAAAAAAATGAAAGTGATGGGTGGAGTATAAAGACTAACATTCCTCCCCCACCACCACCCCTACCCCACTCCAACCGCTTCCCAGGCAAAGGTGACCTGACATTTTCCTTCACTGACGATTCCTCGCTCTTATAAATGAGGCATAGCCCACCCATGTTCCTGAGAGAGAGAGGATGGGGGTGGAGGTGGGGGCGGCGGTGGAGGGGGGGAGACAGAAGAAATGGAAAGAGAAGACATAGGAGAGAGATAAGAAAAGAGGAGAAGTGAAAGGAGGGAGGGAGGGAAAGACTGGTGAAAGAAAGGAAGGAAAAGGAGGGAGACACAGAAGTGACAGAGAGAGCCGAGTGACGTGGAGGAGGGCCGGAGAGTAAACGGCAGCAAAAGGAAACAGAGAATTGGGCCAGTTTTAAAAGGAGATTTATCTGACAAAAGGCGACCAACCTTTCACCCGAAAATCAAACTTATTGATCTATGCATGCAACGTTCATTGTCGCTTGCATGAATATTCTCAACATTGATTCATCTGAACACAGAAGAAAGTCTAAAGCGAGAGAGGAGAGAGGAGTGGCTGAGAAACAAAGCGACAGGCCGAGAGCAAGAAAGGGGGCCGATTCAATTGCAGATTCATCTGAACCAAAAAGGCAGCCCAACCTGTCACTTGGACACTAATCGACAAAAAGGCAAGTCCAAACCCGTCATTCGAACTAAATAAACCTATGCATCGCACGTTCGTTGTCGCGTGCGACGACATTTTTCTCAAAAACTAATTCATCTGACACAGAAGGAAAGTTAGAGAGAGACGAACATTAAATACAATATTTGCTTTATCCACAATTAAACGATAAGGAACAGCTTCTTTTACACACCATCTCTCCGTAAACACACGCGCACGCATGAAACGCGCGCGGTCCCGCATTCCACCCTCTTCCTTTTCTTTGGAACAGAGCATCATGTGCAGAAGATACTTAGAGAGAGAGAGAAAAGATAAATTCTTTATTTACGAGAATGATAACCACTGACGCGAGAGATTCTTATTTTACGAGGATATAGATAAGCATTGACGCGAGAGATCTTTATTTACGAGGATAATAGATAATCATTGACGCGCTCGTGTTTACAATCCAGTCCTCGCCCTGAATAGGGACTAAAACACATGCAGTGAAAAGAAATAATGTATACATCAAACAACCAAAACAAAAACGACATACCATCGTAATGGAATATCGAATGAAAGGAAAAAAGAAATGAGGGCTAGTATAGGGAGGGGTGCAATACAAAAATGTTACTATAACGCAACAGCTTGCATGTATAAAAAAATAGACAATATAATGAAATGACAAGGTGTTGCAACAGAATAATTTGGAAGAGAGAGAGAGACACTGCCTGCACATTTCTGAGCTGAAATAAACCATCCGAAACTAAGGAGCTATCGCTCTCATAATTATCACATCTTTCACAAATATACTTTTAATTGACAACAGTAGCATGTATAAAACAGACAATAAAATGAATATGACAAGTACACACTGCAATAAAAGACCACAGAGAACAGACCACCAGAATACAGCTGGCACATTTCTGAGCGAAAGAACCAATTTTTCCGAAACCAAGGAGCTGTCGCGCTCATAATCCATCACATCTTTCGCCTCAACGTTCAGTCGCCGAGGCGCGGCAACTGCTCTCTCTCTCTGTGACTGAGTGAAATGCCAAGTCGACGTGGATGAGAATCCTCAGCCCTGCTTCTCTCCCCTGACATACACACAGCGCTTGCACATCGCCGCCTTCCTATCTACCTCCTCCGTTTCCTCAGGCAAAAAAAAAGGGGGGGAAGACAGAAGTCCCCGAGACACTACTCCGCATCTCCTACAAAGAACACAAGACCAAAAATTTGATGATGTGCGGAACCTGTCACCAACCTGTAGTTGGGGCCCCACGAACCACTCTGGCAACCGTCCCCAAAAAACGACGGAAGATGGCATGGTTTGCCACCCAGTCGTCGCAACACCCTCTCCAAACCATCCTTCAAGGTACGTGAAGGAGGCGCAGACGGACGGCAGAGAAAAGAGCTGGTCCGAAAATATGGAGGACTGGACCAAATGATCTTGCAGATCTCCTCACGACAGCCACCCCAAGCAGCCTGGAGAGAAACGGCGGCTTGCCTCATCAACGGTCCCCCTCCCTCCCCCCCCCCCCCCCCAACACCCCAACGTCAGGGATTGACGATCGCCCCCGCCAGGCATGCTGAGGGGGGAGGAAACAACCTAAACCCATTGAGAGCTCCACGCTGTGTAAAATGATCTGCTGTCGCGGTGGTGGATGATTGTTGTTGTAGTTGCGTTGTGAAGAAGATCATCATACACACACACACAACACAAAGTACAACCAAGATGACTTCCCATTCACTATATGACACACGTGAATTTTTCGGGAATGGGGGTGGGGATGGGTGGGGGGGGGTTCAAACATTTTTCCTCATCCGACGTTACCAACTAAGAGACGAACGCCGCGCGCGCACACACCCACACACACACACACACAAACTCACCCCCACACACACACACTCACACTCACACACAACACACAATAATACTGGCTAGATCGCAGTCAGGCACAAGAATGGTTGAACATCCATTTTTGTCTGTATGTATTAAATACAGAACTCATCATTTACGCGCTATTCACCAACACCCAACAATCGACTACTGACCGGGATTTCAATCCCCTGCGTTCCTATGACGCACACATAGACGTGAAGAAAAGCAAAAGGGTTTTCTCTTCTTTTTTCTTTCTTCATTATCATCCAAGTAATCGTCCCGCCATACAGAATTGACATATGGGAAGAGAATATAACAGCACGTACCGTATTTGTGGAAACTAGTTCGACTGAAAGCGATGCTCGAAGGCGTTGACGTACGACAGCGTGTTACTCTGTTTCCCCTCCGTTTTCCCGCTGAAAATGGAAGAAAAATGTTAGTGGCACTTTTGGGAGAGAACGAAGACACTGCTCCTCGACTGGGAAAATGGAACACACCACGTACCCACGGACGCAACGCAACACACACACGCACGCGCACAAACAAACGCACACACACACACACAAGCACGCACGTCACTACACACACACACACAACACACACACACACACACACACACTCACACGAGAAAAAAAAAGAAAGAAAGAAAAAAAAAAAGGAAATGAAAGATCTTGCGACTGCGCTATTGAAAGCTTGCAACGCTACCCCCTTGGAATCTTAATTAATATATCAAATCACGATCAGATTACCACCAACATTATGGACAACTACCACTTTTATTCGACCAGAGGAATCGGAAGTGTTTAGAAAAAAAAAAAAAAAGCTTACGTCACGTGGACCTACACATGAGAACATGATGTCCAGGATGAATTGATGCCTTTGCTTCTGATTTTGTTTCTTTTTTTTCCTTTTCAGGAAACAGACGAAGACGATTCAAGTATTGCCGCAACTTCAAAGCTACAGCAAAGAAAGCATCACAGGCCCGTGGTCAGTAGCTAGTTAATTACACACTGAGGCTTGATGCCACACCCACCACAGACAAACAGACCCTCATCAGCAGACACGTGGGAGGGTCAGCCTTGGAGAGAGAGAGAGAGAGAGAGAGAGAGAGAGAAGAGAGAGAAGAGAGAGGATAGAGAGAGAGAGAGAGAGAGAGAGAGAGAGAGAGAAGAGAGAGAGAGAGAGAAGCCTGTTGAGGGTGGGAGGTATCTTCCTTGACCCTCTTCAAAACAAGATCGACAACAGGGTGGAAACGGGCAGCGAACAGTTCCCCACACTGTCATGCTGGGTGCCAGTGTGAACGCACGCTATGACAGAGCATCTTGCACCACGTGAACCTCCGGAATCAGCAAGTTTCGGAGAGAGGGGCCAGTAGGGCCGTTGGTAGGGAGGACACATTACAACAAGCAGACACCCGCGTGAGAAATGGAAAGAACGAAGGAAGTAAGGAAACTGAGTGAACGATATGGACTGATGAAACGGGGAAACGACTGAATAAAGCGCCAGCTGGCAGCACTGCAGTCGCACTGCCCAGGTAGGCAGCCCGTTTGTGTAAACGAGTGTGGTTGGTAAAAGCGCGTAGAGCGAGGGTGGGCGCTATATAAGTAGCCATACGTATTTCATAATAATGTGACTTGGAACTCGGTTCTATAAAACCGAGCGATGCCTCCTGCAAACTTGCTCCCCGTCCGCCCCAGTCTCTCTCTCTCTTCTCTCTCTCCATCAATCAACTCTCTCTCTCTCTCTCATCTCCTCTTCTTCTCTCTCTCTCCTCTCTCTCTCTCTCTCTTCTCTCTATCTCCCCACCTTATCCCTCATTACCTTCTGAGATAATCTTCCCGTGGACAGGGGAAAGATACCAAGCCATTTGCATGGAACAACAAGACCATGATATGACAACACGGTGAGCATAACCTCTTTTGAGGTGGCGAACAGGGATATGTGAGTTGTGAGCGCGTTGTGTTGTGTGTGTGTGTGTGTGTTGTGTGTGTGTGGTGTGTGGTGTGTGTGTGTGTGTGTGGTGTGTCTGTGTATGCATGTGTACGAGTGTGTGGTTTATGTGTGTGTGGTGTGTCGTGTGTGTGTGGTGGTGTGTGTGTGTGTGGGTGGTGTGTGGTGTGTTGTTTGTGTGTGTGTGCATGTGTGTGTGTGTGTTGTGGTCCTGTGTGTGTGTGTGTGTGTGTTTAAAATGTGTTTAGGTGTTTATGTGGGTGTGGTGTTGAGTGTGTGGCATGTGTGTGTGTGTGTGTGTGTGGTGTGTGTGGCATGTGTGTGTTGTGTGTGTGTGTGTGGGTGGGTGTGTGTGTGTGTGTTGTGTGTGTGTGTGTTGCGCGCGCGCGCGCGCGCGCGCGTGTGGCGCAGGCACATTAAGCCTTCTTCTCCTTCCCAGTTTCGGCAAATCTCCCCATGAACATTCTCTCTCTCTCTCTCCCTCTCGTCCCTCTCTCTCTCTATCTCTCTCTTCCCTCTTCTCTCTCTCTCTCTCTCTCTCTCTCATTCAGCTCCCTCTTTTTCTTCCCCCCCTCCCTCCCTCTCTCTCTCTACTTTTTGGACATCTGCACAATCAAAGGTGGATTTTTATATTTTCTATCTAACTCTCAATTATTCTGAAGGTCTACAGTATTTACAAATACGTTCAAAACACTAAACGTAAGCCCGCGATCACTATGCCTAACAAAAGCGGAAGCGGGCTCACAAAAACTAAACAAGCAATAAAGAAACAAACCTAAAAAACCAAAACAAGACAAACAAACCACAAAAAAAAAAATACACCAATTTCTGAGTTGTTGACTTGCCTACACATCACACACACGACACAACACACAACGCACACACACACACACACACAACAACACACACACACGACAACACACTGGAAGCGAAACAGGAAATGGACACAGACAGACCAGACATAACCCGCTTCCCGGACAAACAAACGCGCATACCCAGTTTAATCTGCAATGAACGCCAGAAACACACACGAACACACCACACAGTCCATTTCTCTTCCTCCCCAAAAACCATCTCACCTGCAGGCCGTCTTAACCGTGTCTTCAATGTCGGTAGCACCGCCCCCCCCCCCCCCTCCCCTCCCCCACCCGCTTACTGAACATCACATCATTAAAAAAAAAAAAATAAGAAATGGAGTCCAGACGGGCGAATTCCCTCAAAAACCAACTTCAGTGAAAGGTAAGAGACTGTGCATAGGAAATAACGCCAAACAGAATAAAAAAAAAATATGGAGGAAGGGGTGGGGGGGTGGGGGGGTGAGGTTAAAACTGTTTTTTAAAATTAAACCCTCTGATTGTTCCTGTGTGCGGTTCTGCCCGTGATTAAGAAGCAGGACAAGGGAAACAGATCCCTGTCCGATATCTAAATTGACAAGAAAGTTTAAAGTCGGTGGACAAACAAGTATGCTTACATCCACGCCTCTCTCCTCTCTCTCTCCCTCTCGTCTCGTCTCCTCTCATTCTCTCACTCTCTCTCTCTCTCGCTCTCTCTCTCATCCTCTCTCTCTCTCTCCTGCCAGTCTGTCTGTCTGTCTCTCTCTGCCCGCTGTCTCTCTCTCTCTCTCGTCCTCACTCTCTCTCGCTCTCTCTCTCTTTTGTGCCAGTCTGTCTGTCTGTCCTCTCTCTGCCGCGTCTGCCTGTCTGTCCTGTCTGTCTGTCTGTCTGTCTCTCGCTCCTCTCTCTCTCCTCTCTCTCTCTCTCTCTCTCTCGTCTCTCTCTCTCTCTCTCTCTCTCGGATACTTATCTCATTTTTACGTATTTGTTTGCACTTTTCCATGTGAAACGTTCTGTTTATCAAAACATTCACCGACTTTCCCATTGCTCTTTTTGACACGTCCATGTGCAACTGTGCAGCGCGTGGGAGGTGGGAAAATGCAGTTATGTTTATTTTACCTGCTTTCTGCTGCTGGCATTTTGGAGTCGGTAAGGGGATAAGGAGTGGGGGAGGGGAGGAAGTGTGTGTGTGGGGGGGGGGGGGGAGGAGGAGCGATGGTGTGCGCGGTTTGAGTGGTTGGATGCATTCCATGCATTGACTGATCGCTCATAGTTTGTTTGTTTTTTTCTCTTTCAAATTTGTTTACAGGAGAGAGGGAGAGAGAGAGGGGGGGAGGCAGACAGACAGGCAGACAGACAGACAGACAGTTAAAGGGCGGAGAGAGAAGACAGACAGACAGACAGACAGACAGACAGACAGAGGAGAGAGAGAGAGAGAGAGGAGAGAGAGAGAGAGAGAGAGAGAGAGAGAGGCAGACAGACAGATAGAGACAGAGACGGAGACACATATACAGACAGACAGACAGGGGCAGAGAAAGACACAAACACAGACAAACAGACAGAGAGAGAAACGGAGACAGAGACGGCGCTGTGTTTGAAGACCAACTGGCGTTTCCGACACACACAAAAAGCAATGCCATCTGCTAATAACAAGACAAACAAATCGATAAAACCAGGAGCTAAAGATGCCCTTTGTTGCCCCTTCTGAATCATTACCGGAGCTAATTCGTTCACAAACAAGAAAAACGGAAAAGGTATACATGCATCACCCTGTTTTACTCCTCCTGTACACAGGATGTATTCGGTAAACTAGCACCTGACCTTACTCTTGCTTAAACACTAGTATACATGCTTTTAACACGTTCATAGAGATTCCTTTCAAACCTATTCTTCTTCTTTTTTTTTAGTACTGGGGAAAGTAATGATCGCGATACAAAATCAAAAGCTTTTTCGAAGTCAATAAAGGCAGTATGTGATTTACAATTCTGCCCAAACTGTCCCTGTCATAACGCTAAAAAGGGTGAACATCTAATTCATGATATTAATTGAACAAACTTTCTTAAAAGCTGGCTGATACTCTCTGATAATATTACGTTTTGTGTTGCCGAATCTAATCCTGTGGCCTGTTGCTGATGACTACACCACACAGCTTACCACTGATGTCACAATTGCTGTCTGACACTTTCACACGGTGTTGCACTTACCCGTGTCATCCACCAGGGGGAGAGAAGTGCAGTGAAAGGTGGTACGGTTGTCTTTTCTTTTGAAGTAAATTGACGTGAATACGATTCCACACAGTATATACAATCGGAAATACGAAGAGAGATACCGATACGGATACGGATATGGATAATTTATTCAATAAGGCCATAGCCCCCTTTGAAGAGGGTGCAAAAACAACATAGAATACAGGCATATGAAATGTTCACTGTCGAAAAACGGAAATGGGGAGAGAGAGAGACAGAGTGAGAGAGGAAGAGAGAGAGAGAGAGAGAGAGAGAGAGAAGAGAGAGAGAGAGAGAGAAGAGAGAGAGAGAGAGAGAGAGAGAGAGAGAGAGAGAGAGAGAGAGAGAGAGAGAGAGAGAGAGAGAGAGAGATGGGTGAAATAAAGAGAGAGAGAGAGAGAGCGAGAGGAGAAAACGAGGAAACGAGATATAGAGGTAACTAGAAGAAGGAGAAGGCGGGGGTTTGGTGCAGAGAGAGAGAGAGAGAGAGAGAGAGAGAGAGAGAGAGAGAGAGAGAGAGAGAGAGAGAGAGAGAGAGAGAAAACAGACAGACAGACAGAAAACAGAAACAAACACAGACAGACAGAGACAGAGAGAGAGAAAGACGGAAAGACAGACGGACAGACAACAGATCGACAAACACAAACAGAACAGAGATTCCGGAAAGGTGTCAGTTAAAAAATTTTTTTTTTTTAAAAATAAAAAACCCCCCCAAAAAAAAAAAGGGGGTTTTAATTTTTTTTAAAAAAATTTTTTTTAAAAATTTTTTTGGGGAAAAGGGGAAAAATTTTTTTTTTTTTTTTAAAAAAAAAACGGGGAATTTTTTTTTTTTTGGGGGGAAAAATTTTTTTTCTTTTTAAAAAAAATTTTTTTCCCTAAAGGAAAGGGGGGAAAACCAAAGGGGGGGGGAAATTGGGGGGGGGGGGGAAAAATGGGGGAGGGGGGTTTTTTGGGGAAATTCTTTTTTAAAAAAAAAAGGGGGGGGGAAAAAAAAAAAAATTTTTTTTTTCCGGGGGGGGGGGTTTTTTTTGAAAAAAAAAAAAAAAAAATTTTTTTTTCCCCAAAGGGGGGGAAAAAAAAAAAAAGGGGGAAAAGGGGGGAAGGGAAAAAAGAAAAAGGGGGAAAAAAAAAGGGGGGGGGAAAAAAAAGGGGTTTTTTAAAAAAAAGGGGGGGGGGAAATTTTTTTTTTAAAAAAAGGGGGGAAAGGAAAAAAAAAAAAAGGGGGGCCCCCCAAAAAAGGGGGAAAAAGGGGGGGGGGGGGGGGGGGGGAAAAAGGGGGGGGGAAAAAAAACCCCCCAAAAAAAAAAAAACCCCCCGGGGGGGAAAAAAAAACCCCCCCGGGGGGGGGGGGGAAAAAAAAAACCCCCCCAAAAAATTTTTTTTTTTTGGGCTTTTTAAAAGGGGGGGCCGGGGAAAAAAAAGGGGGAAAAAAAAAAAAGGGGAGGGGGGGGGGGGGCCCCCAAAAAAAAAAAATTTTTTTTTTTTTGGGGGGGGGTTTTTTGGGGAACCCTAATTTTTTTTTTTTAAAAAAAAAAAAATTTTTTTGGGGGGGGGTTTTTTTTTTTGGGGGAAAAAACCCCCCTTCCCCCCCCCCCGGGCCCCTTTCCCCCCTTTTCTTTTTGGGGCCCCTTTTTTTGGGGGCCCCCCCCTTTTTTTCCCCCCCCCCCCCAAACCCCCCCCCCCTTTTTTAAAACCTTTCCCCCCCCCCCTTCCCCCCCCCTTTTTTTCCCCAACCCCCCCCCCCCCTTTTTTCCCCTTTTTTTTTTTTTTTTTTAAATTTTAATTTTTTTTGGGGGGAAAAAAAGGGGGGGTTTTTTTTTTTTGGGGGCCCCCTGAAAAAAACAAAAAAAATTTTTTTTTTTTTTTTTTTTTGGTTTTTTTTTTGGGGAAAAAATTTTTTTTTTATTTTTTTTTCCCCCCTTTTTTTTGGGGGGTTTTTAAATTTTTTTTTTTCCCTTTTTTTTTTTTTTTCCCCCGGGGGGGAAAAAAAATTTTTTTTTTAAAAAAAATTTTTTTAAAAAAAATTTTTTTTCCCCTTTTTTTTTTTTTTTTTGGGGGTTTTTTTTAAAAAATTTTTTTTTTTTTTTTGGGGGGGGGGTTTTAAAAAAAAAAAAGGGGGGCCCTTTTGGGGGAAAAAAAAGGGGTTTTTTTTTGGGGTTTTTGGTGGGGGTTTTTTTTTTTTTTGGGGGGGGGGGGTTTTTGGGGGGGGGGGGGGTTTTTTTTTTTTTTTTTGGGGAAAAGGGGTTTTTTTTGGGGGGGGGGGGGGGAAAAAACCCCCAAAAAAAAAAAAAAGACCCCCGGGGCCCGGAAACCCCCCGGGGAATTTTTTCCCCCCCTTTTTTTTTTTTTTTTAAAAAAACCCAAAAAAAACCCCCCCCCCAAAAAAAACCCCCAAAAAAAAAAAAAAAATTTTTTAAAAAATTTTTTTTTCCCCCCTTTTTTTAACCCCCCCTTTTTTTTTTTTTTTTCCCCCCCCCCCCCAAACCCCCAAAAAATTTTTCCCCCCCCCCCCCAAAAAAAAAATTTTTTTTTTTAAAAAAAAAAAAACCCCCCCCCCCCAAACAAAAACCCCCCCCCCCTTTTTTCCCTTTTTTTCCCCCCCTTTTTCCCCCCCGGGGGGGGGGGAAAAAAAAAAAAAATTTTTTTTCCCCCCCCCCCCCCCCAAAAAAAAAACCCCCCAACCAAAAAAACCCCCCCCCCAAAAAAAAAGGGAAAGGAAAAAAAAAAGGGGGGGAAAGGGGGGGAAAAAAAAAAAAAGGGAAACCCAAAAAAAAAAAAACACAAAAACCCCCCAAAAAAAACCCCCAAAAAAGGGGGAAAAGGGGGGGCAAGGGGGGGGGGGGGGGGAAAAAAAAAGGGGGCCCCCCCGGGGGGGAAAAAGGGAAAAAAAACAGGGAAAAGATGGCGGGAAAAAAAACCCCCAAAAAAAACCTTAAAAACAAAAAAAAAAAAAAAGGGGGGGGGAAAAAAAAAAAACGGGAAAAGGGGGACAAAAAGGGGGAAAAAAAGGGGGGGCCCCCCGGGGGTTTTTTTTTTTAAAAAAAAAAAAAAAAAAGGGAAAAAAAAAGGGGGCCAAAAAAAAAAAAAATTTTTTTTTAAAAAAAAAGGGGAAAAAAAGGGGGGGGGGGAAGGGGGGGGGGGGGTTTTTGGGGGGGGGGGGGGGAAAAAAAAAAAAAAAAAAAAAAAAAAAAAGGGGTTTTTTAAAAAAGGGGAAAAGGGAAACCAAAATTTTTTTAAAAAAATTTTTTTTTGGGGGTTTTTTTTTTTAAATTCAAAAAAATTTTTAAAAAAAGGGAAAAGTTCCCCCTTTTTTTTAAAAAAAAATTTTTTTTTTAAAAAGGGGGGTTTTTTTTTTTTTTTTTTTTTTTTTTTTCCCTAAAAATTTTTTTAACCGGTTTTTTTTTTTTTTAAATTTTTTTTTCCCAAAAATTTTTTTTTTTTTTTCCCCCTTTTTTTCCCCCGGGGTTTTTTTTTTTTTTTTATTTTTTTTTTTTTTTTTTTGGGGTTTTTTAAAAATTTTTTTCCCTTTTTTTTTTAAAATTTTTTTTAAAGGGGGGGGGGCCCCCCAAAATTTGGGGGCCCCCCCGGGAAAAAAAATTTTTTTTTTTTAAAAAAAAAAGGGGTTTTTTTAAAAATTGGGGGGCCCCAAAAAAAATTGGGGTCTTTAAAAAAAACCCTTTTTAAAAGGGCCCAAGGGGTATTTTGGGGGAAAAAAAAAGGGGTTTTTAAAAAGGGGGAAAACCTTTTAAAAGGGGGGGAAACCCCCCAAAAAGGGGGGGGGTTTTTTTTTTTGGGGGGCCCTTTTTCCCCTTCCCCCCCCCCTTTTTTCCCCCCCAAATTTTTTGGGTGGGGGGGGTGGAAAAAAAGGGGGGGGGGGGGGAAAAAACCCGGGGGGGGGGGGTTGAATTTGGGGGAAAAAAAAAAGGGGAAAAAAAAAAAAAAAAAACCTTTCCCCCCAAAAGGGGGGAAATTTCGAGGGGGCAGTATATCCAAAAGGAGAAAGGGGGGTTAAAAAAATTTTTTGGGGGGGGCCCCGGGGGGGGGTTTTTTTTTTTGAAAAAGATTAAAAGTTTTAAATATGTTTTTTTAGGTGGTCAGGTATTGATTCTATCGTTGTTTATTAATTGGTAAACTGTGCGTGGTTACACTTTTTGAATTCTGGCAAAAGAGGTTTTTAAGTAAAAGTTGTTACCTTTAAAAAAATTTTTGGGAAAAAATTTTTTTCTCCCAGGAGGGGGGGGTTTTTCATGTACGTGCCTCACAAAAGGGCTGTGAGCCCCATCACTGAGTTTTTGATATGAATCTTTCCCCATGCACAACTAAAGGAAGAATTTTCATGGGGCTTGACTAGTGTAGGGGGGCGTCCCAAAAAAATTGTGAGTATGATCTTCAAGGAAAAAATGGGGCATTGGGTGAAAGTGACCACTGAGTGAATTTAAAACAAGGGCGGAAAGGAAGGGCGGTCATGTGTTTTAAACATGAGTATGCACTCATAGGAGAAGGGGGGAAAGAGTCATTTTTAACCCAAGCAAGGGCCCTAGAGACTCGAACCTGTCAGGACGGTGGTCCTTTTTGCGACCATTCATTACCACCTTAAACCTTACCCTTCGCCCTTCACCCTTCATCTTTCCCCCCGTGAGGTGGTTAAAGATGGCCAGGGTGGGGGGAACACAGGGGTATTTTACAGCCCCGCAAGCCCAAACTCCAGGAGAGGAGTTGAAGCTCGTCTTTTTCGCAGAGACAGAAGAAGTCGGGGAAGAGAATCGAGACTCGTATCTCCGGGACGGAAATTCGAGGGGGCAGTATATTGTCTCAAAAGGAGAGACAGGGAATTGGAAAGGCGGAAGCTTTATTGGGGCAGCGGGTCCCAGTGATTAGGGGGAGTTAGGGGATTCTCCTGGCGGGTTTTGGGAACGGAAGGAAGGCCCCTGGCTTTATAGAAGCGGAACTAGATTATTTTATCTCTCAGTGTAAAGAGAGATACACGTGTGAAGACTATTTTTCCCTCTCAGTGTAAAGAGAGATACATGTGTGAAGATTGATTTGTCTCTCGGTGTGAGGAGAGATACATGTGTGAAGATTGATTTGTCTCTCGGTGTGAGGAGAGATACATGTGTGCAGATTTATTTGTCTCTCAGTGCGGAGAGAGATACATGTGTAGAATCTGTTTTACAAGTTGTTGATGTGAGTTAGTAAATGTTTTTCCCTGAAGGAGAGGGGGAGAAGAAAAACATTCGGTAGTGCGCCTTTTGTTGATTGGAAAGATTGCGTGTGCGTATGGAGTAAATGCTGTCATGAATGCGGGTATGCAAAAGTGACAGTGTGACAGTCTCTGTCTTTCTCTCTCTCTCTCTCTCTCTCCCCTCTCTCTCTCTCTCTTTCTCTCTCTCTCTACTCTCTTCTTTTTCTCTCTCTGTCTCTCTCTCTTCTCTCTCTCTCTCTCTCTCTCTCTAGCTCTGCCTCCGTTTCTCTCTCTCTCTCCTCTCCTCTCTCCCTCTCTCCTCTCTCTCCTCTCTCTCTCTCTGATTTTCTTTTCTCTCCCCACTGCCCATCTTCACCCACCCTCCTTTTCCTCCCCATTCTTTTCCCACTCTCTCCAATCTTTCCATCAGGGAGGAACGAATTATCACAGAAGGGGGAAGGGGGGGGGGGGGGGGGGGGGGGGGGGGGGGGGGCGGGGGAGGAATCTTTCGGACTCTAACGTCGTAACTCCTGTCAGGGCCTGAGTGAACAGGTGTCCACAGAGAGAGTGGTCATCAGTCATAGACTAATTTATTGGTCATCAGTCCACACTGAGCGGTCAGCAGTCATAGACCAAGTGGTCATCAGTCCACACTTAGCGGTCAGCAGTCATAGACCAAGTGGTCAGCAGTCCAGACTGAGTGGTCAGCAGTCACAGACCGAGTGGTCAGCAGTCACAGACCAAGTGGTCAGCAGTCCACACTGCGCGGTCAGCAGTCCACAGACCAAGTGGTCAGCAGTCATAGACCAAGTGGTCAGCAGTCCACACTGAGTGGTCAGCAGTCACAGACTGAGTGGTCAGCAGTCCACAGACTGAGTGGTCATCAGTCCACAGACTGAGTGGCCAGCAGTCCATACACTGAGTGGTCAGCAGTCCATACACTGAGTGGTCATCAGTCCACAGACTGAGTGGTCAGCAGTCCATACACTGAGTGGTCATCAGTCCACAGACTGAGTGGTCAGCAGTCCATACACTGAGTGGTCAGCAGTCCACAGATTGAGTGGTCAGCAGTCCACAGATTGAGTGGTCAGCAGTCACAGACTGAGTGGTCAGCAGTCCACAGACTGAGTGGTCAGCAGTCACAGACTGAGTGGTCAGCAGTCCACAGACTGAGTGGTCAGCAGTCACAGACTAAGTGGTCAGCAGTCCACAGACTGAGTAGTCAGCAGTCACAGACTGAGTGGTCAGCAGTCTGGGTCTTCTGTCTGGTCATCAGTGTGTCTGCCACTGGTTCTGAGACTGACCGTGTGGACATCGAGGCTCTGTGTGGGCGCCAGGTTTGAACCTTACCTGCTTAACCCTTTTACTCCTGAGGGCTATGTGCATGCT
>CM031603.1:34401515-34424015 GCA_018398815.1 Conus ventricosus
CCAGAGAGTCTGTGCTGTCAAAACAACAGAGGGGGGCATGTGCTGGGGAGTGGGTGGGGGGTGGGGGGGGGGGGGGGTGGGCGGAGCTGTCAGTTGCCACCTATGTTGAGTTGGCCGTGCACCTATCAGCCGTTTGGCAAGACTATTATACATCATTCCGTCGGTTCATCTAGACCTCTTTTCCTCTTGCGTTTCGCTTTCTAGCCCGGCAGAGGGTCTATAACTGTGTGTGCGTACATTACACAAGCACGCGTGCGTGCATGCACACACGCACGCACGCACGCGCACGCACGCACGCACGCACGCACGCGCACCACAACACACACACACACACACACACACCACACACACACACACACACACACACACACACACACACGCCAGACAGAAAACAAATACAGACCACACAAATTGTGTGTGTGTGAGAGAGAGAGAGAGAGAGAGAGAGAGAGAGAGAGAGAGAGAGAGAGAGAGAGAGAGAGAGAGAGAGAAGGGGGGGGGCAAGCGAGACAGCTCGCAGAGACAAGAGAGAGAGAAGAAGATACGACAGGCATTAGACAGAGACAGAGACATACAGTCAGATAAAGGTTGAAAGAGAGAGGGGAGGGGGGGGGAGAAAGAGAGAGGGTCAGATGCAGACGGACAGACAGACGGACGGACAGACAGACAGACAAGTGGAGAAAGGAAAAGAGAAAGAAACAGCGTGGGAGGAATGGAATGTGCGTGCGTGTGTGTGTGGTTTGTGTGTGTTTGTGTGTGTGCGTGCGCGTGCGTGCGTGCGTGCGTGCGTGCGTGCGTGTGAGTGTGAGTGTGTGTTGTGTGTGTGTGTGTGTGTGTGCGTGCGACGTGCGTGCGTGCGGGCGGGCGGGCGGGCGAGTGTGTGTGTGTGTGTGTGTGTGTGTGTGTGTGTGTGTGTGTGTGTGTGTGTGCGGGCGTGCGTGCGGGCGGGCGGGCGGGCGAGAGTGTGTGTGTGTGTGTGTGTGTGTGTGTGCGTGTCGTGGTGCGTCGTGCGTGCGTGCGTGCGTGTGTGTGTGTGTACGTGTGTGTGTGTGTGTGTATGTGTGTGTGGTGTGTGCGTGTGCGTCGTGTGTGTGTGTGTTTGCGGGACGGGCGGGCGGGCTGGCGGGTGCGTGCGTGCGTGCGTGTGTGTGTGGAAGGATGGCTTTGTAGGCGGAGAATTTGCCAACCATCCCCCACTTTGTGATGCACTCTATGATGGCTGTGTGAAACACCTGAGACTGCCATAAGCAGGCCTTTGTTGGCTCGGGCCTGGCGGCTCATACACCACCAGTGTTTAGCAGCAGAGAAAATTGCATAGAAAAAGCCCTGGCGGCTAAAAACACCACGTGTAAGACCCTCCCCCCCCCCCTCCCCCCATCCTACCCACATCACCTCCCAACCATCAAGGGTTATTTACCCCTTTTTGTGGAGTAGGCCGTGTAAATTAAAAAAAAAAAATTATTAGTGAGTCCACCAAACGACAGGGACAAACCAATTACAAGACAAAACACGACGCGTTTCGACCTCTTCGGTCTTCTTCAGGTAAGATGAACAACGTTCAGGACAATGAAAACGACGAACGAGCGATCACGTATCATCTCAGATTCGGCGCAGGATGGGCGTTGAATTTGTAACTAACAAGACCGCGTAGAGCTGAGGTGATCTAAGGGAGTCAATCCTTTCTTTTCCATCGACAGAAAGACGAGAAGATGGGGGAAGACTTAGAGACAACTGGGGACATTTTGTTTCAGCTGAACGCATAATGATAGTGTCCAAGAACAACCTTTCTTCTTCTGTCTCTCCTAACCCCACTTTCACTAACTGGGATGGGTGGAAATCTGATTCCCTGAAGGGTAGAGCACTCGGGGGGCTCTTTCGGTTGCCTCTGCCGTTTTGAACTTTGAGAAATGAGTGCTGTTCGTTCACTACCGTTCAGAAAAAGCTGCCGCAACTCTTTATTTGCTCATTTAGCCTGTCCAGACTTGGAAGACTGGGTGTGGATCAGCTGTCTGACTGCGCCAAGTATCTTTTTATGAAGACTTTACAGAATCCAGAACAACGGCTGCGCGATTTTATTTCAGATCGCCTTTACCATGTTCATGCCTCGCCCCTCTTGATGTCCTGCACTGGCTTTACATGTTTCGTTGGAGGGAAGGGGTGTGTGACCACCTGGGGGAGGGGGGTGGGGATTCCAATCACTGAACTTTCCGTTTTCCAGCAAAACCACACAGAGAAGAAGCAACGGGAGCTGAGAAACGAGCCTCAAAACACAAGAAACGGAGAACGTTTACCGCGGCTCAGCAACCCTCTCTCTGCCCCTCTCTTTTTCGTTGTGCGGCTGTCGTCACTCGATGAAATCCCAGCTCATGGCAAAAGCCAGTCTCCGTTCGCCCCCAAAACTGCTGAACTATCCCCTACCCCCCCCCCCCCCCCCCCCAATCTCCTACCCTCCCTCCTTCCCCTCCCCCCCCCCCCCCCACAAAGATCCGTTCATATCCTCCCCTATTACTTCTCGCCCCGCCCAGCTCCTCTCACTGACTGCTGTCAGAAAGAAGAAAGAGATGGGGTGGTGTCAGGACCCCTGGCACAGCAGACCTCCTGGAGACCTCCTGGAGAAAGGTCTGCGCTTCCATAACCATCCCCAACACTCCCCCTCCTCCACCCAGCTCCTAGGGTTGCAGGCTGGAGGGAGGACTGGGTGTGGAACCTCTTTCCTAATCTACAAACAGATCTGGTGACGATGGAGTGGAGAGTTAAGGAGCGAGCTTTTTGTCGTTGCCTGTTACAGATGCCGTAGCCTGTTACAGATGCCGTTGCCTGTTACAGATGTCGTAGCCTGCTACAGATGGACGGCTTGAGTTTCTGATCCCTGAATTAACCTTGGCTTGGCTTCCGAGAATCTGACCTTGGTCACTTCCCCTGGCTGGTACACAGAGGAGGGACAAACAAACGCGCGCGCACACACACACACCACATAATACACAAATGCATATATACATATATATACACCAAGCTGCTCTGTAAGTTGCTGGAACGGTGCGCGGTACTTATCCTTGGAATTTATTAGTTTGTTGTATTTTAGTCCCTTGCGGATTCATTCCAAGAACTGACCCTCAGCACTTGTGTCTTAAGAGGATATCTTTTTATATTTTTTACTTTTCACAAGAAAGTGTACCTTGTTTTGCTCTTTCATGATTTTCTTTTGCTTCTTATGTGGCACCTTTGGTTGGTTTTTTGAAAACTCAACAAATATACTACGGTATTGCACACCAGCCTTTTCTGGGATTGCATTCTTCTTAAAACTGAAAAGGCAGAGGAGTCAAATTAACACTTTCCGCGGTCACTGAGGAGAAACAACAAGGTTTCGAAATATCGGTATATGACCAGGAGTTAAATGTTAGTGAGTTTCCCTCCCTATTGGAGGACCTGGATGTCTCTCCCCCTTGGAGACAATAAGCTTGCTGAAGGCTCATTTTTCTCCAATCACCCACTCAAACACATACTGTTAGTTAGGCAGAATCATCTACCACTGCAGATATGAATGCTTATTTCCCCCTATTTCGTCAATCTAAGACATAAGAGCAAGCTTTGTTTATAATTCAATATTTCTTGCAGTCATTGCAACACCAAGCTGCTCTGTAAGTTGCTGGAACGGTGCGCGGTACTTATCCTTGGAATTTATTAGTTTGTTGTATATATATATATATATATATATATAATATATGCGTGTGTGTGTCTGTGTGGATGAGTGTGTTTATTTACATTGGTAGTTTGCCACCTTCCAGCCAGTGTGAGTGGATACCATTATTAGGCAATTTCTTTTTTGCTCCCCCCACCCCCACACTTTTCCCGGAGCTTCTTTCCACCTGTTATCTGCCTCCCTCTTCCCCGCCCCCCCACCTCCCGCCCTCTCTCCTGGCAGCTCCCGCTTTCTCTCCTCACTACCCCATCAACAGCCATCCCCTCATCCCTTCCGACCGTGCACAATCACCGGCCCTGGTCTCCCGTTTCCAACTATCCACCCTGTATACCAACATGATATGGGATACTGAGGTGATACTGTTAACAGTCACCATGCTCAGTGTGGGATTATATCAGAATACTGGAATCGTTGTTGTTGTAATATTCTTATAATCCAAAGAGTTTTACTTGTTGTTTTGTAACATATAATCATTTAAAAGTATTAGAATTGTGGCTCAATTTTCAAGATGTTGTAATCTGACATCTTTTAGAAATGCTGTTGTTGGATTTGTGCACGGGTGTATATGGTGTGTATATGATGTAGGTGTGCGTGTGTGTGTGTGTGTGTGTGAAGAGAGGAGGGGAGAGGGTGGCTGGTGTCTGGTGATCTTTTATCTTCCTCCTAACCAATGGATCTATTGTCTTCCTCCTAACCAATCGATCTATTATCTGCCTCCTAACCAATGGATCTATTATCTGCCCCTAACCAATGGATCTACTATCTGCCTCTTAACCAACGGATCTGTTATCTGCCTCCTAACCAATGGATCTATTATCTGCCTCCTAACCAATGGATCTGTTATCTGCCTCCTAACAAATGGATCTGTTATCTGCCTCCTAACCAACGGATCTATTATCTGCCTCCTAACCAACGGATCTATTATCTGCCTCCTAACCAACGGATCTATTATCTGCCTCCTAACCAACGGATCTATTATGTGCCTCCTAACCAACGGATCTATTATCTGCCTCCTAACCAATGGATCTATTATCTGCCTCCGAACCAACGGATCTATTATGTGCCTCCTAACCAACGGATGTATTATCTGCCTCCTAACCAATGGATCTATTATCTGCCTCGGACCAACGGATCTATTATGTGCCTCCTAACCAACAGCTCTCGGCTTCATCACATGACAGTCCCATAATGTCATCAACTATGCCAACAGGCAAAGCTGCGTCGGTCGTCAGTGACTAACCCTTGTTTCATCAACTTAAAAAAAAAACATTCAAAAAAGTCAGCTCGAGACCAGTCTGTATCATCAGATACTACTAATTCCGTGTCATCCCCGTACGTACGAACCCACGCATGACCAGCAGTGTCAGGCTAAATTTCAACTGGCTCAACACGGCGCCACTGCTTGACACCCACACAGGATCTGACGTGTGTTCATCAGGAACAACCGATCCCACAATCATCAACGTGTAGACCCACGTCGAAGACAAAGTTTCGGTTAGAATTCCAACTTGCTCAACAAGCAGTCACCGCTTGATGCCATACCGAGCTTGAAGCCTGCTTGCCATCACCGACTAATCCGCACGTTATCCACAAGACGACGTGATGGAGTCCCTCAGCCAGTTTCCTCCATCCCACTCTGCTAGCAGGCATGGAGGTCTGGGACATCAGACACCGTGACTTAGTGATCCCCCTTCCCCTTATCTGGCTGCATCAGATAAAATGAGCAGCGCAGACCGGAGATTGCTGAGGATGGACAAAGCACCAACACTGTCCAGAACAAAACAATGAAAATTAACACCTGCTACCTATCCACGTTTGAGAGGAGGAGGAGTGAGGGGAAGGGGAGGATAGGAGGGACTCCTGCCAGGTGGAATAAGGGAGGGAGAAGGGTGAGGTGGGCAGATTGAAAGGGAGATGGGAGGGAGGGGAGAAGGAAGGGAGATGGGAGGGAGGGGAAAAGGAATGAACTGACGTGACCCTGTACGGCTTGACGGCTGCCACAAAGAAATCTGAATCCGATCTTGTCGTTGTCTGCCTGCATTACATGTTCAAGGTGTAGGGTTCACTTTCATGGTCGGTTAGTTGGTGCTAATTATCCCCATAAAGTTAGAAACCTGTAAGGTTATAAGCCAGACATAATTAACGCTTAGAAAAGTATCTGTGATACACTTTCTCGCGCGCGCGCGCGCGCGCCACACACACACACACACACACACACACACACACACACACACACACACACACACACACACATCATGCACACATGCATGCACGCCCACACATTCATGCAAACAAACGAAAAGAACTAAAAAGAAAATGAAGGCAACCATGAAAGGCAGAAACAAAGAAAGAAATTTTCAAAGAGAAAAAAAAAATCACGTGAAATGGAAACCAATCCCTAAACACCTTCTCACCCTGATGTCGGTATGTCTACCCAATCTGACTAACCGCCACTGACACCCATCAAAGCATCCACCCGTGACAGCTACAAGCCAAAAGCCGTCACCTGATCGGCCGCTTTGACGACGTGCGAAGAGCTGTGCAAACACCCTGTTCCCGGTGCAGGCTACAAGCAGCCGACATGTCAACTGGCTTTCCCCCTTCCTGTCACGCTCTGCTGCTGATGGACAAAGTACTGACGTCCCGTGGAATGCTGTCTGTGCCACCGAAGAAGGCCTGATGCAACGTGATACTTACTACCTCGTTATTCTTTCCAGAAATGGAAATTACTGGCCCTGTTTCTCCGACACCTTGCTGTGTGGTACCTAGAGACACAAACATATATCTGTGGTGGTACCCACTCTGCTAGCCTCTCATGGTCATTCACATGTTCACTTTCAGTGCTTCTTGTCATGTGAATCTTTTTTGTTCTTCTTCTCTGGACTGATCTGTAATTTGTCTTCAGTTCACTGGATTGCATCCCTGTCCAGGCAATCAGACTTCCATGAACAACAACGCTGAGAACAAAGAATGATTTTAGTATGCCAGCAACTTATTTCCGTACAATGCTTTCTTCTCATTTTACTCTTTTGCTGCGTTGGGTTGCAGTTGGATTCTGTTTTTGAACCATCAGTATTGATATAACACCACAAAATCGTTTCTTCAAATGATGCCAAGAGAGGATCGCCATAATCAGCTGTCTCACCAATGAATCTGAATCAGTAGATGAAAGGCCTGTCAGCAGGCTCTTACTGATGAGTTTAAATCAGCGGATGAAAGGCCTCTGATTAGGCAATGTGAATGGTCCTGTTTTCACAACGGACTACAATAGTCCCCATAAACTGTTAGTGAAGACTCTTTTCTCTATAATCTAGCGCCCCAATTATTCATTCCCATTTCCATTCTCTCCCCCTTCCCCCTCCCAACCCTCTCCAGCTGATGATGGAGCAATTGTAAGCCTGCACTTGCTTCCACCAGTTACTAACGTGTTCATACACACACACACACACACACACACACACACACACACACACACACACACACACACACGCACTTGTGGTCTGTATTCTATACTTAAATGTCAAAGATTGAAGTCTCACACCCTAATTAATGGCCATAGTGACACGCAAGCGAAATTTTACCATGTTTTCCTGGTGTAATATACAATGAACATACAGTCCTTTTATACTCCTAATTTCACCTCGTTGCTGTCGTCTCATTTTTTTCTGCCAAGAGGTCCATTCACCTGTATGTTGATTGACCCATTCTCACAGAACAATCGTTGAGAAATGCTCCTACGCTGTTCTACACTGACGCTCATGTAGAGCTATAATAAAACCCATGTGGCCAGAACGCCCATTGTAAAGCAGTGTATTACACCCTGCAAGTCATTGTGCAAGAAATGTCTCTGTGTGAAATTCGCGCAGCTCTCCCCATGGTCAGCATGTCAGCACAGTAAGGTGCCAGATCTTTCACCTGTCTACCTGTGTTGTCATTTACCTGCTCGTTTCGAGCACAGTTGGAGAAAGCCATTCTCTCTGATAGCCGACACTGAAATGGAGGCAGGCTGATCATCAACCTACTGATCTCAGCTTCATCAAAGAACAAATCCATTTCATCAACCATGTAAACGACAGAAAAGGCCGCGTCAGTCATCAACGACTAAACTTATTTCATCAACATAAGATTATGTAAACAGGTCACCTCCAGACCAACCCGTATCATCAGTAACTAATGCGATGTCATCAACATATGAACTGGCACGTTACAGTAGTTTCAGGCTGAATTTCAACTTGCTCCAGAAGGCGTCACTGATGCTCACAAACGACTCGATGTGTGTTTGTAATACACACCTAATCCCAGAGTCATCATTGTACAGATCCATATCACAGATAGTTTCAGAAAAGATTTCAACTTGTTCAACAAAGTCTGGCTGTCTGATACATATTCAGGGCATGATGCGTGTTTGGCATCCCCACCTAATCCCCACATCATCCACAAGACGACGTGATGGAGTCCCTCAGTCAGCTTCCTCTAGCCCACTCCACCACCAGACATGGAGGTCTAAGACATCAGACACCGTCACCAGTGATCCCCCTTCCCCTTATCTGGCTGCATCAGGTAAGATGAGCGGTGCTGACCTGAGACTGTCGACCATGAACAGAGAATGGACATCATCTTGAGCAAAACCATGAAATCAACACCCGTGACCGATCTGTGTGTGAGAGGGGGAGGACAAGAAAGGGGAGGGGAGGAGGGGGTCATGTAGTCTTTAAATCTCATTCTGTCAGGACAGGAGTAACTCATGTCAGAGGAGAGAAAGGAAACATATGAGGTGAACAGAATGAAAGGGTGGATGGGGGGGGGGGGGAGGGGGGAGGGGTGCAGGAAAGAACTGACACGACCTTTGATATTTTGATGGCTGTCACAAAGAAACCTGAATCCGATCTTGTCGTTGTCTGCCAGCAGTACGTGTTTAAGGTGTAGGGTTGACTTTCATGGTTGGTTAGTTTGTGCTAATTATCCCCATTAAGTCAGAAACCTGTGAGGTTGTAAGACCGACCTAATTAGCTCTTCGGAAACCATTAGCTGTATACTATCTCTCACGTGCACATGCACTCATGCACATACATGCGTTCACACATGCGCACACGCACGCACACACACACATGTGTGTGTGTGCGCGCACGCACACACATGCTCACGCCCATGCACACATGCATACGCTTGCACGCATATACGCACACGCACACGCACACACATGCAAAAGAAGAACAGAAGGGAAAGGGAGGCAACACATGCAAAAGAAGAACAGAAGGGAAAGGGAGGCAACACATGCAAAAGAAGAACAGAAGGGAAAGGGAGGCAACACATGCAAAAGAAGAACAGAAGGGAAAGGGAGGCAACACATGCAAAAGAAGAACAGAAGGGAAAGGGAGGCAACACATGCAAAAGAAGAACAGAAGGGAAAGGGAGGCAACACATGCAAAAGAAGAACAGAAGGGAAAGGGAGGTAACCAAGAAAGAAACAAGCAAACAAAATGATAATTAAAAAAAAAAAAATCTTGCGAAACAGAAGGCAAATCCCAAACGACTTCTCACCCCAATGTCGGTATGTCTACCCAGTCTAGCTGCCGTCACTGACACCCATCAAAGCATCCACCCGTGACAGCTACAAGCCAAAAGCCGTCACCTGATCGGCCGCTTTGACGACGTGCAAAGAGCTGTGCAAACACCCTGTTCCCGGTGCAGGCTGCCAGCAGCCGACACGCCAACCCACTACCACACGCCTTCCTCTTTTCCTTCACGCTCTGCCGCTGATGGACAAAGTAGCGATGTCTGTTGGAATGCTGGCAGCGTAACTGAAGAAGGCCTGATGAAAGGGAGACACTTAGTGCTTAGATGTTCTTCTCTGGAAATAGTGGAAATCACTGGCCTTGCTCTCTCCGACACCTTTCTGTGTGGTACCTACAGGCATGAATATGTGTCTGCAATGGTACCCACTCTGGTTGTCGCTCATTTTCGTTCACAAATTTACTTTCAGTGTTTCTGTCCAGGCGATTTGCTGTTGTTGTTGTTGTTCTTTCACTGTTGACTGATTTGTCATCTGGCTCCAACTTACTGCAAGGCATCAATTTCCAGGCAGTGTTTCATAAACAGCAATGTTAAGAACAAAGCATGACGCTAGTCGTATTGTTGTCTTTGCTTAGTCAAATGACAGACAACAATTCAGCTGAGACATCCTGACCAATGGATCTGTGACTAATGCCAGGTTAAATAATTTCATTAGATAAGATCATAGCCAGTAGGTCGTTTGACAAATTACAGACAGACCTCATTCTAGATCACTGAGGTAAAACTCTGCGTACATATTTCCAGTCGCTCCATGAGGGATTCACCTGACACAGTCTTATGTCATTTATGCAACGTATTTGAGAATTATTCCAAGTAAAGCGGGAACTACCTCCAGAAAAGTTTCTGAAGCATGGAAACATGAGTCTGAAAGCGTCAAAAAATGAGCGAAACCATGTGCATGCACACACGTGTGTTAGTGTGTTAGTGTGTGTGTGTGTGTGTGTGTGTGTGTCCATGTGCGTGTGTGTGTGTTGTGTGTGTGTGTGTTTTCACTGCTCTTTGGAAGTAGCATACATCATAGCCAAGATTTATTCATCTGAGGAGCGCTTCTGGCCTGTGAAACAGTATTGAGTGTTTTCAACAGCTCTTTCATCTGCTTATCCTGCTGACCTCCACTTCAGAGGAACAATGAAACTCACAGAGCATGCACTGCAGATTGATTACTCCTCGCGCTTTCTTATCCCTTCAAACGCAAGTCTTGTCTTTTAAAGCTGGGTGTTTCAACTGGGACCGACATTGATGTTGAATCCATTCTCTATCAGAAGAATGCGGGCAAAGGTTTTATCACAATATCTATTGCTGTATGTCCTGCATCAACTTGTGATCCCTTCAAGTTCGTGGATCAGAGTGCAAAGTTCGGATTATCGTAAAGTAATTCATACTTGTGGATTTTTATCCCTAATTACTGCCCCTAGTAGGCCGTGTGTTTTACGTTTCCACCTTCTGATTAATAAACAAATTCAGGTCTACCATCTATTTTAAATTCTTTTTTTTTTACCCTTCGCTGACTGTTCGTGGCTTTTTAACAGACATATTTTATGTATGTGGGAGGTTCTAATTCATTTTGGAGAGTTTCCCATTTACATATGAAAAAGTGTTTCTCATCAGTAAGTATCCAGGATCCAACAGCAAGCCTGATGACCTCTTGACAGAACGAAACAGCTGTCCCTTGCTGTACCTGCTGAACTCCACTTTGGAAGAACAATTAACTCACAGAACACTCACTGCAGATTAATCACTTCTCACGCTCCTTCCCAGATAAAACGACAGTCCTGTCTTTTGAACTTACGTAATTTTAGTTCGGACAGATGTTGATGTGTGCTTCACTTCCTGTCTGGAAATTATAGATATGAAGGCCAAGGTTTTATTATCACACACACACACACACACACACACACAAATGCTCTCATGTGCGCAGAGAGAGAGAGACAGACAGACAGACAGACAACAACAGGCAGAGGGAGGGAGGGACAGAGGTGGAGTCTTTGAAGGACACTTGATCATTAATCATTTAGTGATTGATCAATCTTAGTCACATGAGATATACCCCTGCGCTAATCGCCAGCTGCTGCACTTATGACGTTAGAGCCCGATATGTGCTTGAATTTCCTGGGGTTTTGTGTTTCTTATTAACTAACTACGATCAAAGTAATCAACATCTGAAATAAAACGGAGTGTGCTATTCTGCTTAACGTTTACCTTTGAGGTACTGGGGTCAAATGATATCTCAACAAGCAGCCCTCAGTGGCATGTAAGGTCTATGAACAACGCTGCTTCATCTCTCAGAAGAGTAACAGTGAGCACAGCTTTCATCTCGTCAAGGCAGAGAAAACAGATATAAGGGCAGTTTCCTCAAGAATTGGACGCAGAGTAGAAAAGTTGATCTGAAGCTCTCAGAATCGAAATGAATATCGCTAAAGAAAAAAAGAAAAAAAGGACAGACAAAAGAACAAGTCAACACCGAATTTGACCTCTATAACTGGCCTGCAGCCTGTGCACCAAAGAACATATGTCCAGACTGTCAGATGACGAACTTTGTCTTCATGAATATGGCGAGTTGACTGAAGAACAGGAAATGCTGGTCAGTTAAAAATGTCCATCTGATAAACCAGACAGCAGTTTTCTTCAAGACGTTAAAGAAGAACGGGAAGAAGATGGGAGTCTAAGGACCAAAGTGACAGACGTTTTAGCTAAACAAAGTTTGAATGTAATTGATAGCGAACCGCCAGGAAACGTAGACAAACAAATCACAAGACAAAACACGACGCGTTTCGACCTCTTAGGTCTTCTTCAGGCAAGACACAAAACACACAGGACAACGAAAATAGCTATAGTCGTAAACTGTCTTTTCCATGCCAGACGGTGGAGATGAAACATTGAAAAAGCGGTTCAGCACACATGATCAGTGGGAAAACTATGATGTATTTATTGTCCCCTCGGTTAAAGAAACGTGGATCCAGCCGCCAGCTCAAGCTTGGAGAGCTGATTTGTATCTTGTACAGGTTTTGCGCTGCATCATAAGATCGGCTCTATCCAATATCAGAGATTTTTTTCGATAAGCATTTTGTGTCCTACGACACAAAAGCTTATAGAAAAACTCATTAATGACAGCGAACAAACGATGTATATTGTATGTGTGCGTGTGCATGTCGGTGTATCTAAGTGCAAACATGTACATGTACGTGCATGCGAGTGCATCAATGCATATTTTTGTATATTTGTCTGCATCTGTGTGCATGTATGTACATATCACCGCGTCTACATTCATTATTTGAACGTAAGTGCCTCTACATATTTTTATGTGTACAAGTGCGTGTATGTGAGTTGAGCCAAAGTCATGTGTGTGCTGCGAGTCCATCTATATGCATATAAGTACATTTGTATGTGTATGAGTGCATCTATGTGCACGTGTCTGCATCTGTATGCATGTGTATAGTCAGTGCTTCTATGTGCATATATGTACATATATCTGCACATTTCAGCCTGTATGCACATGTGAATGCATCAAAGAGCAAGTATCACGTGCATGTGCGTGTGTACATGTGTCTACATCAATGTGCCTACATGTACACATGAGAGTAACTGTGTGCGTGTATTTGCATGTATCTGCAATTGCATGCAATGGAACTAAACAAAATCGAGCTCAGCAATGAACTTGGGCAAAGCCTTGGAGGATCTAAAAGGAGGTGAGGGAGCAAGGAAAGATAGAAAAACAAAGAAAGAAAGAAAGAAAGGAAGGAAGGAAAGAAGAAAGGAACAACGAAAAGAAAAGAAAGCAGGAAGGAAAGGGAGAAAACGAAACCTGGAAAACTCTTGTCCCAGTCTCTAACCTCAGTGCTGTAACGCTGCAGCTGACGGGGAAATAAAACACAAGCAAACAACACCGTCAAAGTGCGCCCCTGACAAACAAAAAGGAGACAGAGCCTACTGGATGAAAAGACAGACGCAGTGCGCTGCAGGCCAACAAACAATCCAGCCCACCATGGACCCCTCCACGTCTCCCGCCTGCAATGGGGAGAGGTGGGAAAGGCAGGAGAGAGTGAAACGAAAGAAACACAGAGAGAGAGAGAGAGAGAGAGAGAGAGAGAGAGAGAGAGAGAGAGAGAGAGAGAGAGAGAGAGAGAGAGAGAAACACAGATGTAAGTATCAATCTAACCTCCACCCCCATCCCATCCTGCTGCCACCTTCCAGCCCCTATTTGTCCCACATCTCTGATCTTCCCCTGTGAGTCCAGAACGCCGTTCTGCTGTATCTCTCCCCAAGGGACGCAACGTGGAGAGTTCCCAACGATTCACTGCTGTGTTGTAGGGAGGGGGGGGGGGGGGGGGGGGGGGGCAGCTGCTGGTCTGAGCCACAGAGTCTTCACGGGATTTAACCCAGCTAAGGCGGCTTCTTCCAAAGTGACTCATTTGGGTCATGTACGACCCCGCAGAGGGACCCCCCTGAAAACTCACACGGAGGTGAGCAGCTGCGGAGAAAGCAAGCGATTTCGAAAACAGACCACACCCCTGAAACCAGCGGCCTGTGGACCACCTCATGCGAGCCGTACTGCACCCTGGAACACCCGAGAGATGTTATTCAGTCTATGAGAACACTTACACCGCCACCACGGCTACACACACACACACACACACACACACACACACACACACACACACACACACACACACGCGCGCGCGCGCGCGCACACCTTCCTCCTCTCCGCCCCCCACTCCACTCCCTACAGACACAGGAGAACATAGGGATCAGTTTGAGTAATCAGGCATCACCGCAATGTGAACTGTTCCACAGGCGCCACTCCACATCTGCTGAGCCGCATGAAACAAATCAAATTGCCTTTCTTTTGTCCCTCAAGGACATCCATTAGGCGTTCCGTCGTCAACATCAAAAAGTCAACAAACATTTTTTTCAAAAAGACCACGTAACCGCCCCCCCCCACCCCCCCCCACCACACCCACCTCCACACTCTACTACACTGCAATGACCCGCGCACACAACACACACAACACCTAAACTACCACGATTTTAAACCCTTTTGGTAATCCAAAAGAACATTATATCAAACCGTCGAGTTAACACTCAAAGAATTGATGTATTAACAAATTTTTCAAGATACAAATCCTCCCAATTCAACTATCCAGCATCTTGTTGTGACCAAGGGGGAAACACTGTCCTCTTTATTTTTGAAAACATTTTCTAAAAGCAATCTCTTATGAAAAGTCTCACACCATAGGACAGACTACAACAGAACCCACACACACACCCCACACACACACCACACACACACACACACCTGGGGAGGCATTTGCAGCTCAAAATGGCAGCTCCCACCCCGACACACCTCATGTGACTTATCTTTCCTATCACTGAGCTCTTCTAAATAACCTCAACAAAACTTCCCTTTCCTGGGGGGTAAGTCTCGTTTCATATTCTGATCCACTAGTGCAATTGCTTCACCTTTCAAATGCTTAATACAGAGGAAAACCAACCAACAACAACAACATAACGGCAACGTTTCAACTGGAGACAGAGAGAGAGACAGACAGAGAGACAGACACAGACAGACAGAGAGAGAAAACAGACAGACAGACAGGACAGAGAGAGAGAAAAGAGAGAGAGAGAGAGAAGAGCGAAAAAACAACAAACTGTAATGAAGGCCCAGTTGCGGGAGGAGTGGAAAGTGAACACAGAAACTGGGAGTGCAGGACGGTGCAGGGACATTGCTGGGACGGTGCGGGACGGTGCAGGGACGGTGCTGAGACGGTGCAAGAAGAGCAGGGGTGTTGCAGGGACGGCGCAGGGACGGTGCAGGGACGGCAGAGGAACGGTGTACGGACGGTGCAGGACGGTGCAGGGACGGCGCAGGGACGGTGTAGGGACGGTGCAGGGACGGCACAGGAACGGTGTAGGGATGGTGCAGGGACGGTGCAGGGACATTGTAGGGACGATTCAGGGACGGTGCAGGCACGGTGCAGGGACGGTGCGGGGAGAGGAGGGACGGTGCAGGGAGAGCAGGACGCGCAGGGAAAGGTGCAGGCACGGTGCAGGGATATTGTAGGGACGATGCAGGGACGGTGCCAGGACATTGCAGGGACGGTGCATGGGACGGTGCCGGGACACTACAGGGACGGTGCAGGGGGAGCAGGGACGGTGCAAGGGATGGTGCAGGGATGGAGCAGGGACGAAGCAGGGACGGAGCAAGCATGGTGCAGAGGACGATGCAGGGACATCGCAGGGACGAGGTGCAGGGAATGGAGCATGGACAGGTGCAAGTATGGTGCAGGGACGATGCAGGGACACTGCGGGACGGTGCAGGGAAAGCGGGGACGGTGCAGGGACAGGCGGACGGTGCCAGGAAAGCAGGGGCTGCATGTTACACTGCCGACGGTCAGACACGGACGGTCCCCACCCCCCCTGCCGGAAAGTGCCCGGGAAAGCGGGGACATGCGCGACATAGGCGGTGCCCAAAGGGAAAAAGCGGCGATTTCAGCGACACGCCGGGATGGGTGCAGGAAAGGGGGATGGAGGAATGGGGAGGGAGGGACGCCGGTGGGGGCGGGGGGGGGGGGGGAATGCCGGGGACCCGTGCAGAATCGCCGTCGGGTTTAAGGGACGGCGAGGGATAAAAAGTCAGAAGAGGAGGGGTCAGTTAGGACTCCCCCCATAAGCAAAAATGCAAGGGGAAAGGGACGGCGGATGGGAATAAAGGGGTCGAGCAAGCAAGATAGGAAAACATGACAGGAAGCGAAGGCAGCGAAAAGTGGGGGAGGGATGTAGGGTGGTTCAGGTGTGGTGTGTGTGGTGGGTGGGGGGTGTGGGAGGAGGGTTGTATTTCTGCATCTGCGCGCGGGTTTGAGGCAGCGTGGTAAAGTAGCAGGAGGGAGCGAGGAGGCAAATGTGGGGGCCGTGCGAGGGATTGTACGTGGATTCTGACGTATGAAGAAGAAAGAAGAAACAGAAAAGTGAAACAAAAGAAAGAAAAAATAGTGAATTTAAAGTTGTAGTGTGTTTGAGGTGTGTGATGATGTGCACAGTCCTGACAAACTCCTTGGGTACCCCGAAAGCCTGCCCAGCCTCAGTGCTTTCACGCTATTGTCCATGGGAAAATAAACACAAACAAACCAACCCGCCGAAAGGCGCGTTGCTGACAAACAAGGAGACAGTGCCCTGCCTGTCCACCACCACCTGGAGGACAGACTGAAGCGGCGCGATGCAAGCCAACAAACAATCCCAACGCCAGAACCCCTTCCACACGCCAGCCTGCAGAGGAGGAGGAAGGGGAGGATGGAGAGTGGAAGAATGATGGGCTTAGAAGAAGTGAAAGGAAAGCATGATGCATGTATCTAGTCCTCCCCCCCCACCCACCCCCCCACCCTCATCTGCGTTTCCCAACCCTCATTCCCAGCCCCTTTCTGCTCCCCCCTCCCCCTACACATTCTACTCCTCAAGTCCATACACCTTACGTACCCCCCCCCCCCCCCCAAGGGACACAACGTGGAGACGTCCCAACGACTCACAGCTGTGTTGTAGGGCCGACGGCTGGTCTGAGACACAACATCATCAAGGGCGGCTTCGTCCGAACTGACTCATTGGGGCCAATTGAACCTGTAGAAGGACCCGTGAACATTCACACAGAATGGATGCAGCTGCGAGCAACACAGGCAAGACTACAATATTGGAAAATAGACCGCACCCCTGATGACAACCTACTGCCTCTGAACCACCACATGCCAAGCCAAACTCTACCCTGAACACCCAAGAGATTTTTTTACAAGTCACGAGAACACACACACACACATTCACACACACCACACACACACACACACACATACACACACGACACACACACATGACACACACACACACACACACACACACACACACACACACACACACACACACACACACACTACACCACATTGCTAATGTGTTGACTGAGTAAGAGTAAGGCTGGGACTGTTTTCATGTGTATGGTCACTGCACATGTGAAGTGTATGCCACGGATTAATGGAATGTCAGTCACTCGTAATGTTATTTTGCGAAGCGCAGTCAGAGATTCGCTTGAAGGTGTGCTAAACAAATATTCAATATTGTTACATAATTCTCATAACACCTAACATGCGATCGGAATAAATTCCAGTACATAGACAATTTAGAAAATGTGCGGAAACATGCTTACGAACCAGATTTAGTAAAGGTCTAGCTGCGAGTTTGCCTGACCTACAGCTTGCGTTTGGTGTTCCTACTTCATGATGACCCGTGTGTTTACCTGACATAACCATCAGGACTGCAGTTCCTACTTCATGATGACCTAACGTTCACCTGACCTACAACTCAGGTCTGGAGTTCTCACTTCGTTATGTCCTGTGCTTGCTGGAGGCAGGTATGTTTACATGTACTTAATCAGCCGCAGGACGACGGTCGCATCCCAAAGGACACGCTGCACGGCGAGCTGGCTACAGGCCCAGACCCACAGGACGTCCTGCCCTACGCTACAAGGATGTATGCAAGCGCGACCTGAGGGCAGGCAGCCTCGACCCAGCAGACCTGGACACAGCAGCTTCAGACCGGGACAGCTGGCGGTCCACCATCAAGGCCCGGCATCAAGCAAAGCAGAGGAGAAGAGAGAGGCGCAGTGGGAAGAACGGAGGCTCCAAAGACGGCAAAGAATTGCGTCGGCACCAACGGACACTCATGACTGAGACTTCACCTGTAGCAACTGCAAGAGACTCTGCCGCTCAAGGATCGGACTCTTCAACCACAGCAGGCGCTGCAACTCCACAACTGACTGATCCACGGCGCAACACCATTGTCTCTCAGACAGACGGATACCAACAATCGTAATGAAGTATATGAGTAATCTCCCCTCCTTCCTCCTTCCCCCATCCCTCCCCCCCTCCATCCCCACCTCCATTCTTCTCCTCGGCGAGGAGAGAGAAAAAAGTGCAGAAACAGCAGACAGACACGGAAAGGAAGAGAAAGGAGAAATAAAAAAAGAGAAAAGACGGGAAAACACGTTTGAAGCCTATGAAAAGATGAAAGCGGAAAGGGGGTGGGGAGTGGGTGTGGGGGAGATGCACAGAAACATGAATACACACAGATACCTTACCCGCGTTGACTGTATCTACTTGCTCGATAGTTTTCTTCTTCGCCTGTTATATTCAACTAACACGTTGTCAGAGCATTAAATGACTGTAAATATTGAACTGGAAAAGAGAGATTTGGGGAATACGATGTTCTTAAACACACAAGATTTTTTTTTTTTTCAAACAAAACAACGAAAGCCACATCAGCGCTAACACTTTTACCGGAGATAAGAAAATGCACTTTCCGAAAAACACACACACACACACAGTTGAGTCCATGTTGCCAGCAGTTTGAGTGTGGACGATGACGTCAAGCTCAGCTGATGAACATCACTGAGCCCAGTTATCTCTCGCATCCAAACCACACGCTTTGAAGAGCGTGAATAAATATTTTGCTCTCTCTCTCTCTCTCTCTCTCTCTCTCTCTCTCTCTCTCTCTCTTCCCCACGTAACACCCCCATCTAGGGATGAGGGTGCAATATAAAATCATCACGCCCGCCTGCTCTCTGTCTCTCTCTCTCTCTCTCTCTCTTCCTCTCTCTCTCTCTCTCTCTCTCTGCCCTCTGTCTGTCTGTCTGTCTCTTCTCTCTCTCTCTCTCTCTCTCTCTCTCTCTCTCTCTCTCTCCTCTCTCTCCTGCCTCTCTCTCTCTCTCTCTCTCTCTCTCTCTCTTCTCTTGTTCTCTGTGTGCTGTGCTGTGTGTGTGTGTGTGTGTGTGTGTGTGTGGTGTGTGTGTGTGTGTGTGATGTGGTGTGTGTGTGTGTGTGTGGGTGTGTGTGTGTGTGTTGAGAGAGTGAGAGAGAGAGAGAGAGAGTGTGTGTGTGTGTGTGTGGTTGTGGTGTGTGTGTGGTGTGTGAGTGTGTGTGTGGTGTGTGGTGTTGTGTGGTGTGTGTGTGTGGTGTGCCGGTCTTGCACTCTTGAAGGCCGGGGTCTTGCAGAGCTGGCTATGCACGCAGGTAAGGGGCGGGAAATAAATCAAACAATTCATGTTGCTCCTCTTTCCCTCCGCATCTCTGGAGCCCCTGCTGAGAGTGTTCACCCTGTCGTTGTTTCAGATCGTTTCCTGTGAAGCTGTGTTCATCCTGTCGTTGTTTCAGATCATTTCCTGTGAAGCTGTGTCCTTCATCCTGTCGTTGTTTCAGATCATTTCCTGTGAAGCTGTGTCCTTCATCCTGTCGTTGTTTCCAGATCAATTTCCTGTGAAGCTGTGTTCATCCTGTCTCGGTCCGCTCGTGAAATCTTGTTCATCCTGACTTTCTCCTGCAGTTTCATAGTGGCGACGGTCTCTTCATGCTTTCTCCTAGAGCTCCATAATGGTGAACTTCTTCATAGTGGTGACGTTCTGGTCATCCTGACTTTCTCCTGGAATCTTCATAGTGGTGACGTTCTGGTCATCCTTCTCCTAAAGCTTCATAGTGATGACGTTCTCTTCATGCTTTCTCCTAGAGCTCCATAATGGTGAACTTCTGTTCATCATGACTTTCTGCTGGACCTTCACAGTGGTGACGTTCTGTCCACCCTGTCCGTGTACCAGACCTTCTCCTGGTGAACGTGTCAGGAACGGGCTGCCAGAACGGTGGATGATAAAGAACGGAGCCCTGCCGATCTTTCTACAGACTCAGTCCACATGGATCTTTTGGAGCAGCCAATACGTGGAAGTTCCACGTGCAGAACGCACTGGGCACACAGTAAAGAGCCCGCGCCCAGGGTGCTAGCTGACACCGGCAGAATTCTAGAATTCTCTAGGAAAACACAGTGTGATAGGCAAACACGAAGCAAACCAGAAAAAAAGGAAAAGAAAAAAAGGAAACAACACGACCAGCAAAGACAGCGACCCACATTCCACTCTGACGATGTGATCCTGCAACCCAACGCAACACGATTCTCTGTAGATGAACATGGCCGTCTTCTCCAAGTCCTTCGCCAGTGCCGAAGAGACAGGTGTGCCATTGGTAGTGCCATGGTGTGACACTGTCCTCCCTGGTTCGGGTCTTTAGGATGCTGCTGGCATCGTTTGATTGGGGCAGTAAGGCCGATGTTCCCTTCGCCTCAGATCGTGACATCACAATGTGCAGGGCACCCGAGAGTCAGACAGGGAGAGTGACATCAAATTAACCCAAACGTCCCGTCTCAGTTCTTTTGATCTGACCAGTATCCTTACCCGTAGCTAGCTTTCTACAGTGTCTAAAACTAGTCCCACAAATGTGTCGCTCCTCGATCCGAACCGAACGAACAATGATAATAATAGAAAAGAAACTGAGTGAAATTATGGCTGAAATTGTGTTTGTCATACTGTTTTGATGTGTGTACCTCACTTTCTTTAGAATGCGTTTCTCTGTAAGGGGATAGATACATCTTTTTACTCCCTCCCTCCTCCCCCATCCTTTTTCTCTCTGATCCCTCAAGACTCTCTCTCTCTCTCTCTCCTCACTCTCCTCTCTCTCTCTCCTCACCTCACACACACACACACACACTTTCTCTCTCCTCTCTCTCTCTCTCTCCTCTCTCTCTCTCTCTCTCTCTCTCTCTAGCAGGTGCTGTCTCGTACGTACTTATGCACAAAAAATTCGTATCTGATTCAAACCCACAATCTCTTCTATCTACATTTAACCCAGACATGCCTGGAACGCTTCCATCAAGGAATAAAAGAAAACGCATACACAGCTTCACCTTCACTGGAAAACTCGCACTTAGGCTCCTTCTTCATCAACGCCTTTCACGAAAATGAGTCAGATATCCAACTCAAAGGTTAACATTTTGAAACATCATACAGGAAATTCTTTGCATGATGACAAAGTGAGTGTGTGTGTGTGTGTGTGGTGTGTGTGTGTGTGTGTGTGTGTGTGTGTGTGTGTGTGTGTGTGTGTTGTGTATGTGCATGTGTGTGTGTGTGTATGTCCGTGTCTGTGTGTATGCGTGTGTGCGTGCGTGCGTGTGTGCGTGCGCGCGCATGCGTGCGTGTGAGATCTAAGTTCGCAGTTTTAAGCCTGAAAGATCGTCAACTCTTTTTTCCCTTTTCATATCGGTATGTACGCGGCCCGACAGCATGGCAACCCTGTGACTATGAAACGCAGCTTTGGTTGCATAGACTAGCTTAACTGAGATTAGTCTCACGGCAGACATCAGTTGATTATTACGATCAGAATGAATAACAGTTTCAACAAATACGCCTGGCACTGATTCCTCTTTTAAGGTCGGAGAAGAACACGTGTCACAACAGATTATTTTTTTTTTAAAAACAACAAAACAACGAATCTCTGATGTTGTCAAAGGGGTGAACTTCTCTCATGTGCATTAGCTCTGAAGATTCTTTTGATATATGCTTTCCAGGCGTGTATTGGTTAAGTGTGTATGTATGTGTGCGTGCGCGCGTGCGTGCGTGCGTGCGTGCGCGCGTGCGTGCGTGCGTGCGTATGTGTGAGTGTTTAATGAACGGCAGTTAGTGTACATATTGTGATCTGAAGAGTGACGCTGCGTATGCGTTTCCTTCTCTTATTTGATGTAAACGTCCAGTCAAATTGTCCTTGTTAAATCGACAGCAAGCAGCAGCAGCTGCAGCACTCTCTCTCTCTCTCTCTCTCTCTCTCTCTCAAAAATAAAAATACTCAGAGGTAATGTACTTTTAGAATCCGGCAAATCCCATTCGAGTAACTCCTCAGTGAAAAATCTACCAACAACCAACCAAAAACCTTCAGTCCTTCCCATCCCAGAGTCGAGTCGATTGTGTTTCTTTCCACTTTCTCTGGTTCCACCTTCAAGTTCGGAGAGCAAGACCAGCAACTCCCCCTTCTTTCACCCACACCCACACACTCCGCCCCGACAGCAATGTGCCTTATCTCCCGCGCCCGAGAGCAGCACTCCTGCGCAGGCGACTAAGTCAAATATTGTTCTTGGCGGGAAATGGCCTCGTCGCTTCCTTCGTCCTCTTGACAGATCCTGCCCCGATCTGCGCCTGGAATAAGACTCAAGGGAGGGAACTCTGTTGAAAGGGCGTGACTGGGTTTGAACCGCTGTGAAGAGCCGGGGCACTGGTGACGTGCGTCGTGAGGGAACCAGATGTCAATTAGGGTCGTTGGAAAGCTCGCCTGGTCTTGAAGCTTCTGCTCAAAGATCGGGGATTATTAGCACAGGGGATTATCGTC
>CM031603.1:34434015-34449309 GCA_018398815.1 Conus ventricosus
AGCCTTGCCTATAAATAGCGTTAATACATGAAGTCTATTTTTTAGCAGCAAGAGGACTGTGGGGAAATCCGCCTTGGACTGCTACTATAAATACACCGTTTATTATAGAACGGCTATATTGCAGCATGAGGTCTAAAGGAATGTAGTGGTGCTCGTAACTGGGGCAGATGTGCCCCACCCACCCCACGCATGCAACACCTCCTCCCCCCACCCCCCCAAAAAAAAAACCACCACGCATGCACACCTCCTCCCCCAACCCCCACCCCACCGCATGCACACCTCCTCCCCCCGACCCCCACCCACGCATGCACACTCCTCCCACGCATGCACACATTTTTAAGTCCCTTTTTAAGTCTTAACTTAAGTCCACTTCAAGTCACCAAGTTCTTAATTAAGTTTTTAATTCAGTTTTTAATTAATACTTAAGTTCTTAATAGTTCTTGATAAGTTTTTAATTAAGTTCTTGATTAAAGTCACCTCAAGATCATAACTAAGTCCAATCCTCTAAGTACAACCAAGTTCTTATTCAAGTTCTTCTAATTATCAAAAAAATTACGATCTCTGTTTTTTATTTAAATAGCAGATGCCTAATATAGTACACCACCAGGCTCAAAAAAAGCGTCATCGTTGAGGATGTCTTGCTCAGCGTCTCTGCATAAGATCTTAAGGGAAGGTCTTACATCGAAGCAACCGGCTTGCTTACAATTTTGGTCTATATGGAAATGTCTTTTATAGACTCATGATCTTTATTATTGACTTTATCATTTTATAATACGCCATGATTTATTTTTATTAAAAATTTAAAATATTATTGCATTATAAATGGATCAAATATGCATCTTTTGTTGTTGACGTTTGGCGTGCAGTTGTCTTTTTCTGTATTTAAACGGTTAGGTTGTTTTATTCTTTTGTTTTTGTTGCATTGGTAATTATATTTTTACCATAATAACTGCCCCCAGAGCAGCAAGGGCGCCAAAAATGGCAACAGTTTTTAAGTTCATATTCCATGAAGACTTTGGGGCCTTTGAATACATTGGAGTTTTTATAGCTGCCATTGAATAACATGTTTGGCGTTGGCAGTGTTATGTTTTTGATTGAGTATATTCTGTAACATTATTTTTTTTTTGTACCACTTGCTAATTTTTTTCTGCGTCAACGCAGGATTTTTAATGGTCTCCACCTGATTCAGTGTTTTCTGGAGTTTCTGGCTTGGTTACTTTTCTACACCTGGTTCAGAGTTTTTCTGATTCTTGCTGATTCCAGATCGTTCATTTTGAAGGGAAATAAATCTAATGTTTAAAGTTCTTCATCCCAAGTTAATGGGCGATAACAATGTTCAATCTGTAGATAGTCAATCTAGAGACTTAATGGCACTTTGTTAAAACTGGATCCTGCGTTTAAATCATACATAAAATCTTGTTCGAATCATGGGGAGCAAATCTACTTGACTAGTTTAGTGTACAAAACTAAGAACCGTTTGCCCCCACACTTTTCACATTCTAGACCCAGCTGCGCTATTCCTGTTATGATACTTTAAAATGTCTTGGCGGCGGCATATGTTGAATTTGATCAATTTGCTGAATTTCAGTTCCGGGAAACTGTTTTGTTTTCCAATGCTGCAAAAGAATTAAGCCTCTCCTTTTGTGGGCCAATAAGTTGCTCATCAAACTTGGTTCATTCATTAATTTCAGGCAGGTTTAGGCCGCTTGTAGCTGTGTAGATCATCACTGTTCATGTTTTTTAAAATTATAATTATTTTATTTTATAAAATGAGCACCGAAAAAAAACTGTTGCTTAACTGTATACCATTCTGCTGTTATTGGAGACTAAGTGTAGGATACTCAATGCTTGGTAAAAGCAGGTTAAGACTTAAACAAGCAGATCTGGCAAACTAGACTTTGAGGATTCAGCAAAGCTGATTGCTATCATTGAGCTTCGGTAGCTACGAAAGATTTTTCGTTACGCAAGGAATAATTCCAGACACTATAATATGTAAGAAAAAAAATACATTTATAAAAAAATGGCTTCATCGCATAATGATAGGCGGGCTGTGGTGAAGCGCTTGCTTTTAGCGGAAGTTAATTTCGCATTTAGTAAACTGGGGCAATGACGGCGAGAGAAAAAGAATAACAAAAGCTATGGAGCAACTAGCAGCTGCCAAAGACGCCTATGAAAGGCAGAGACTTGAGCATTAGATTTTATATGACACATGAAAAGACCAGGGGCGGCATGCAGCTTACACATTAAAATGTTGATCAAGCAATAAACAATATTATCTAGTAACAGGCAAACCAATCGAGACATTGCCCCCCAAAATTCAGTGACTTTTATCAACCATCAAAAACAAAAGATGCAAGAAATCGGGTTTATTGTCGTTGTATGACTGTTGTGTTTTTTTGTTGCACATAATATTGGCTGAATAAAAAATGAACAAAATCTATTATTCCCCCAAAAGGATTTGGAGGGCATCACAGCAATTAAAAAGCTAAGCCAAGGGGCAGGAGTCAGTGAACAAACAGCAAAGGAATGGTTATCTAAACAAGCAATTTGGCAAATTTATTTACCTGCCCCTAGACGAATACAGAGACCACACTTTGTTAATACAATAAACCGAACGACACCCATCAAATGGACCTTTTATATTTACCCTCTGATAGGGTTAGACGAAAAAGATTTAAGTACGCACTCACAGTTTATTGACATGGCTTCAAGATACAAAGATGCGGAACCATTAACACAAAAGAGTGCTTCTGCTGTTGCTGTTTTCCATACAGCTGATATACCACGAGGGCCCCCTAACTTACCCTCGCATGATTCAAGTCGATGATGGGAAAGAATTTAAAGCCAAGTGAATCAATTATTGTTAAAACACAGAGTTACCATTAAAAAGGCATTCCAGGAGTTCATAGATCACAGCTTTAGTCAAAAACTTTAACAAACAGTTTGCCGAAAGACTTTTCTCCTACCAGTCACAGAGAGCTGATGACAAATTCTCGCAACACAGAATGGGTTTTGAAGACTGCCCTCAGTTTTGCGCCAAAGAATAATGAAGAATTTTTAAAGGGCCCAAAACCAGTACAAGCAATCAAAAGAAAAACAATAAATGCTGTTGAAGGAGAGTCTTCATCCGGGAAACTATTACCATTGGTTTAAAAGTAAGGTACCTTTATTTACCGGGGAAGCAGAAGGGGACACTCGCATCAGCAACCCATCCGGTTTGGAGTGTTGATCCATACGAAATAAAAAGAATGTAAAAATGAATCCGCCCGGTATTATTTTTCGAGAAACTGACACAAAAAAAACAACCAGCTCCCCAAAGATCTTTTGGTGAAGGAAGAACTGCAGATAATCCCGCCGGGCACAGTTCGCTTTAAAATTTAATTTTACGTTCTCCGTGCCCAATTGCATATGAAAAACTCTGGATTAACAAACACACGTTTTGTGTTTGTTCTATCTAACGACTTCTTTGTTACAACTGTTGTGTTGATCTCATGTAGAAATTTGATCGCAGTTTTACGTTGTCATGATGGAAAGTCTTATTGCCAAAAAATGCTTTTTTGTAGTTGTCATGCGTATGTTTGACTGCCCAACGCAGCGAGATATTCCCTTTGCTTTCTTAATGATTTTGCCTCCTGGCTCGAATACTGTACTGTTTGACCTACCCCCACATACTCCTTGATTACCTTTTCCAGATAATTCATCCTTCATCTTTTCCTAAACCTTCTTGTTGGTAATGAATGTAAAAGGTGAATCTTTAGGGTAATCTGATGTATCATACAATCCCGCAAGTCCTTTAGCTACTTCGATTGCCAATGTCTTTATAATATCTTCATAGGAATATCTATAACAAAACATTTGTATCTGTGTAAAGGTACTCTGGACACCAGGATACGAGGGCTTAAAGTAGTCATAAAGAGAATTCTAACATCAAAAGCTTTGATAATTCCTAAAACAGTAAAACCAATACAAACGGGTTTGTCCAATTTGACTTTCTTTTATTTCATCATTATGCCAAAAAGCAGATCAGAAATCTCTAAATTCCTGATAATTTGGTTTTGAAGTCAGCCTTAATTGCTTCGTTCTCTTTGGTGATACTAATCTAACATCTTTGGCGCTGTGCGGATTCTCCATTTCTTTCCAAAACAGCTGTTTGTTCATCAGCTTGAAAAAGTCCTTTTTCTGAAGCATCCTGTGGATTTGGTTCCTGAGATCATTTCTTCATGATGTAGGTTTTCATGAACTGTTCTTGATCGAAAGCAGATTAGGCATGAACAAGCTGTTAACTTCAACCGTGTTCTTAAATAAAAATTGTAGAAGTCTGTAATCAGACATAATTTTTTTTTCCCCGAAGAATAAGGCACAAGTTTTTAGCTGCGGATCTTTCTCTGGATCCATTCTTTAGACTTTCTGCTGCTAATGGATAGTCATTATGCAGTTCAGGAGTTCAATAGGATATTCTAAATCAACTTCTAGAATGAAAAACACGCTGGTGATCAGCGCCAAACTACCGCAACCACTTTAATCCTTTTTGAATATTATTTGTACCTGTGTACATTTTTAAAGTTGCGTAAATGGAAGCGATTGCGCCATAGCCCATCAATACAGATTGTCTGCATCTAAATACAATGAGAAGTTAGGACCTAGTCTCGATCATAGTCGTCCAAGTATATTGGGTTGATTGCTTTACAGTAATGATTTGACGCCATAAACAAATTCCTCCACGCAATCCGTTTTCCACTCATCTGAATCATTGGTAAATCTGACAATAAATCATTCTTACTCCAGTAACTGTAAGAAAGCGTCCCAGCTCATCCCGGGCGCAGAAATGTAATGCTCGGATCCAAGGCAATAATGTTTCATGCAGTCTTTCTATAGTTTTCAAAGACGTCCGCCAACAAACATGTTATCTGCCATCAGTAGAGTCATATAGCTCCCATCGTTTATTTTTTCAACTCTAACTTCTTGCCACGCATCTTTGAGCAGCTGGTAATCAGAATCACTGATGTCCTTTTCCTCTATAGACAAAAAGAACGCGCCTTAGGAGGAAGTGTATCTTCGTTAAACATTTCCCAACTGTTCATGTACTCTAAGGATAAACCCCTTTCTAACAAGCGTTGGGTCAAAATTTTCTTCCGTTATTGGCAGGACTTTAAGGACATAGCCAGTGACTTCTAATGAACCCATCATGGTTTGCATAAGTCATAAAAGACATAGTTATTTAGATTAAACACATGTACTTATTCTGATGACTGTGGCAATGGCATGACTCCCTGAAGGCATCGTCCACTGCTTTCATATAAGTGGAGTCGTAACCTCGCAAGTTATAAAGAAGATGGGCACTTCCATGTCTTTGGTTCAAACTTTAGTTGAAGATTGCATTTACTTGTGTGCATCTCCTCTGAACTTTCCACTAATGTGATATGTCTCTTACTGTGGGGTTACACTCTTGGCGTTAGCTCTAAACCGCAAATCCAACAGTGAGTGGCTGAGGCATACAGTTTGGTGGTCCTTCCAGGCTCATCATGATTTCAGATAAATACAGATTATTAGAACAGTCATTACGCACTTGCTGCATGCGCTGTAATAATCTTCTAGCCGCATTTGCCTCGTATATAATTCTTGTTCTTGAATAAACGCTATCCGACCTGAAAATAATGAAGGCAAATGAAACAAATCTGATTAGTTACACATTAAGAACTGTTTTTCGAAGTTTTGTGGAGCTGGCCCTTCATAAGAACAATAAGGCGACTCGAAGTCTGCGTAAACTACTATGGACTGTTTTGCGTTTTTTTTCCAGTTCTTAAAACTAACTTTAGATCCTGGCGGGGCGTATTAGTTCTGTATTCAGTCTACAGAACTTTTACAATGTATTATATGTTTCACCTTCGCAGCTTGCACAGAAATGGAAATTCTTGTTAAACGATTTTCTGCAGATTCTTGTTTGCTATGTTTGTTTTGTAGTATAACTCCATAATCTACTCATATGGTGCGTATCATGTGTAATGGGTAGCCCCGCAGGTGAAAACATAGTAGTAAGTCAACATGAATTTTTGTCTGGTTCGCCTATTGTTGGACTGATCTTGGACACTTTAATTCACCAAATTGTTTCCTCATCCGCATGTGTAAACATTAACAGTTTTTGGTTGTTTTGTTCTTCAAACTGATCAATTTGGTCTACACTAACAGAAAGGATATTCCATTGAGTTAAGATCTTTGGCGTATTGCCAGGATAGATAGTCACTCTCTCTGCGTGTTCCGCGACAGGATGCAGCATGCAAGACCGCACCACATGAAACATTTTGTTGTCTGAATATTTTTATGTTTAAAACTGCTCACTTTTAAAACCAACTCCCAGGTAGCGAATGTAAGCCTTGCCTACAATTCGGTGCATACTCTAGCCTGTTTTAATCTAATCTCTAAGACTCGCCCTCTGACCAACCAGGAGGCCTCTCATTTTGGCTTCTTCAGCCGCAGCGTCAAACTGTGCAAGCAGTTCGTCTGCCCACCGGGTGTTAAGTCGTTTAGAGACTGAATATCTGTTGTTTAGTTGGAGACCCAGACTTCTAGATTTTCTTCATTTATTGTTACATAGTCGATTAAAACTAGCAGACATTACTTTAAACCGGGGGGTCTAATTGTTAGGTTGCCTGGAACTTGAGAATAGCATGAACACCGCTTGCCTGTACGTTTGTGGTCAATGCATCAAAAACAATAATCAATCTGGTGCTTCTAGATAAACGCTCTCTCTCGAGCGATACCTTCAAACAATTCGTCCTTGTCCTTCATATGATCGGTAGCCATGCTGTCTTTTCTTTTCTAAAGCCAAAATATTTATTAAATTAAAAAAAAATACTTTAATCAGACCATTATCAACGCCTTTTGCGCTTGGACTCAAAACTAAAGTATAAACACCTTTTGGTGTTTTTAATGTGAGCTGTTTAAACAGAGTTTAATGTCTCGTTTACTTTTTTAAGCATGCCCTTTTTTATCTGCTCGGGTCAAATGCTGTTGAGAAAACTTGTCACGCCTTTCTTTGAAGATCAAACTTGTCTTTTGTAGTCATCAAAATCGGCCTGTAAACGAATAAATTCTTCATCCGTGGATGTTTGAGTCAATCAAGCGCTTTATTTTATTGTCAGTTTGAACGAGCTAAGTTTAGCTGATAATAGTTTGAACACATAGCTATGTGCTTTTGGAGTTTATTTTATTTTTTTCTAGCACACTACGGCTAATGACACAGGGCCGAGAGCTAAATTCAAACCTCCTAGAGGTAAAGCTGCGGGTGCGCCTATGCCCGTTGCTAAGAGACCACACTTGTTCCTGCGATAGAGCACTTATAGTCGATGCTCCAGTTATTAACATATGTAACAGCATTAAAGTCAGCAGAATACCTCGATTGGTTTTGCTGTATTTTTGAAAGGTCTTGCTCTAGTACTTTTCTGCTTTGCGTAATGTTGGTTAATCTGAAGTTTTTAGGCTTCAGGGCTTTCTATAAACAAGCAAATTGCCAAGCTATCTCTTCTCTCGACATCAAATCACCGTGTCAGTGTAGGCACATTTGGATAAACCTGAACAACATGCTTTTTTATAAAATGAAAAATAATTTAGTATAATACATTATACTAATCTGTTTTCCCTCGAATATTCAGCTGCGCATCATATAATAAAAACAAATGTACATTAAGCGGTTTAGCGGCTTCTTCTTTCTTTAATCAATTTGAATGTTTATTACGTCTCTCACGTTTTCGCCCGCTTCCAAACAACTCATTATCCTCTGTTGACCTGAGGACAATCCATAAACCGTATTTGTTGTAAATAATCATCCGAGTCTAACACTGTGAAGATGTAAATCTTTAGACACTAGGTCGCTTTGGATTACTACCCCTCCCAACCCCAAAACATTTTTCTTATTTCGTCAAAAGATGATAAGGTCTAAGCCCCTAGCGTAGATTTGGTTAGGACTGCCGTCAATTGTACATTGCACTTTCGTTATTTTAGGATTAAAAAACTTTTTCACTGCTCTTTTGAACGGTTTCTTCATCTTCACACAGCAATAAAATACCTATAAGCGATCTTGCTGCGACGCTAAAACTAAAATTCCATATAGGGTCTGGCCTGCTTCTAGGAGATGTTTGTATGATGAATCACCTTTCGTAATATATTGGTATTTTTACTGATATTGTTGCAATCAGCTGCTAAGTGAAGGTTGCTAACAACGTCCAAATCTAACGAGATGTCAGAAATCTGTACTTTGCTTCGTGTCTGATGATCTGATAACGCCTTGTATTTTCATTTAAAGTTAGTTCATATGACAATCTGTCTTTTAATGCACCTTCAAAGTATGGTGCAGCGCTTTAACAACTCACAATCTAAGGGAATGGAAAAATCGATTTCCATACGCAAAAATTACCAGCTACAGCCTTTTTGCTCTGCTTTTAGCACCTGAGGCAGTTCGGCGCCTATTCTAAGCTTTAGATGCTTCCATTTTCAATTCCCTTGAACGCAAGATCCTCCCTTTCGTTCCCGGATAGGCCATAGATCAGAATCAGTTAAAAATATGTCTGCATTTATGTAAAGAAAATATTTCTTGCTCCCTCAAGTTTTATAGGAAATTTTCTAAACGAAATGCCCGCCCCCAGATTCTGCACAACTGTCCTGTTTTGGGTCCTGTTTGTTGAATCGAGCGCTATTTTGAAAGAAGACCGCAGAGCCTGGCACAATCCACTTCATCCCGCTCCTAGGTCTGGAAATTGACAGAAGAATTGAATCTTCATCAATAGTAGATGGATTATTTGTGAACAGTAATATTCCGCTTATTTCCCTTCACGACAAAGTGCTCGTTTCAGTTTTCTATCGGGTTAAGAATCGAGCCATGTACTTGATCTGGCATTTTTATGAAGCAAAATAAAAAGTTAATTATTTAAAAACATGGCAGAATTGAAGGGAAGAAGATTAGATGTTTTTGGGATCGTGGATACGACATGAGTGAAATGATCCCTTTAGCACCGCCATCGCTCAACGGCTCTCAATGCAGCGTGAATTAACAGAAAGTACGGTCGGAGCATTTTACAAAAGTTTAAGGTCAAGAACCTCCGCGAATTAAATAGACCCAAATGATTTTGAATTAGAAGATGGTCCATATGTTTGTAAAAAAACGATCCAGGGCACGTAGTTCGGCTTACAACTCAACCCAACCCATCAAAGTTTTTAGCTGTGGTTCAATTAGAAATAGACTCAGTGTGAAAGACAAAACGCCTTGGCAATTGCTAGACAGAAATTAAGGGCGGAAGGCAGTTGCTAAACTTCAAAACACACTAATACAAGAACTCCCGACAGATAACCAAAATGCAAAACATGGAACTTAAAGAAATAAATCATCAGCCAGGCGAATTAATAAATACAATAGAAGCAGAAACCAGTTTTTCCAGAGAAACAGCGTTAAAAACAATTAATGATTCCCCATTGCTATGCGAGAACTAACGCCCTTGATCATGCTTTAAAACCATTAGAGGCATTAACAACAATGTTAGCAAACTAGGTGAACTAGAATGAGCATATAAATAGAGAAAAAGAAAACTCGTTGAGGCTGATGACGCCAACTTAGGGCATGATATTAAAGAAAGAAATAACCCAAAAGACTAAAAGATCTTGAACAAGAAAGATCAGCAAGACTAGAAGTGCGTCACTACTAACCGAAAACAAATTACGAACTCCAAGTGAGCAAATAAGAGAATCATCAATGAATTTTATATGAAGACACGACACTAGCAGAACGAATTACGAACCACTGATTAGAGAGCTAGGAGTCACTTATTAAGCGTTATAACAGCCATAGGATTTGCAATAAAGTAAGACTAGTGATGGCTATTACAGGCGGCGGTGACAAAGCCGCAGTGCCCTCCACCGCCATCACCTGATAAATCATCGGGTAACAAAACAGCTTGATCATCTTGCGAATTTATTAAAAAAAATTAGCTGTAAAGCCGTGGACGCTTACCAGGAATATTGGGATATTGTCAGCTGCTTTGTCCTACTGCAAGCAAAGTAGTTGGCTTAATGGCCGAGCACGTTTGGTCATTAGTTTCTCTTAATAGTTGGTTAGATATTTTAGAAAGGATAAAGACCAAGTAATCCAGGCCAGTTAATCGCAAGAACAAGCGCTGGGGTTCTTTTCATATTCATGGTCATCTGCGAACAGAGTCCGTCAAGCTTTGCTGCCTTCAATGACTTTTGGGGTTTGGACTGTCGAGGAATTAAATGAACATAATCTTGGGTGTTCTTTTTATGTTTTGTAATATTACTGGCTCAGAATTTAGTTGTTTTTCCCTAGGGGGGGGCCAACCTTCTGTTCATATGCCTGCTATAGAGTAATAGTCATTATTATAGTTTATTATTATCCTACCTGGAGTCTGAGGTCAGAAAGGCAGCATGTATAAACCAGTTGCTCAACAGCAAAGTCAACCTTTCGGATCTAGCGTTTTGTAAAACATTTTGGTATCTTTCTCTAATACTTGCAGTGTTAAATCAACTGTAGAATTATTGGCGTCTCTCTAAATTTGCTAAGTATGGTTTTTGCGCGGTCAAAGCCAGTAGAAGGAATCAGTTAATGCTCGATCTTGCCTGTGCTTGCGCCCTAGCAAAACACCAAACGTAAGTACGAAAAATAAGGTCGTTTATTCGTTCTATTCCCGCCCTAGTAGGCCCTTAGAAGTGTTCTAAGAATAAATGTTTCCTTGCTGTTTTATGCTCTTGCTCTATGGACCCAAGGTGAAAAAGCTTGTTTTCGCTTGAAAGAGAAAGATTGTAAGGATGATTCCATCAAATTTAAACTTTCTGTGCTTGCCCCAAAAAAAGGGGTGCCTAGACCATGATTAAGATCCAACCTTTTGTCAAAAGTCCGTCTTGGTGTTAATATTGAATTCGTATACAGATCCTTCAAAAGCCTTCATGTCTAGTTCCTGTTTGCTGAATGGATTAACGGTTTGTCATTCGGTAATGCGCTTGCATTCAGTAAAATACGTCTGAAGGTTTAATAGAAACATGAAATCGTACACTGACCTAAACCTAGGATCAGGATGATTTAAGTGATTAGCATGACGACACTCCACACCCAATGATGCACAAGAACACAGCAAAGTTTTAACTGCTTCTGATTAAACTGCATCGGATGACAAAACACGCTTTTCGCGATGTATCTTTTTTTAATAGGGGGGTTAAGATAGCTCTTCAATGAGTACTCACCTTTTTATGAAAAGCGACAGTCGGGTCACAGAAAGGTCGAGGTGTCAGTTGTATATAATTTTTAAGATTGTAGGGCGGCGGCCCAACAGCCTATTTTGCATCAGTAATATTTGAATGCACTCATTTTGAATTTGTTTTAAAAAATGGTTTGTAACAATAATACTCAAGACCGCCCTTCGTTTTTTAGAACATGCTATTATAACAAAATGCGGACCAGAACGGTCCCGCTCCATGAAATAATTACAAAAGTCGTATGTTTAAATATAAGCAAAGCAAGAAGAATAATAAGGTTCTAAAAGTTAACAGAGCAGGGACCAAAATGAGCCATGTTACCATACCTGATGGATATTACTGTTTTGCTCACTAAAAGAAGCATTGAGTAGCTTAACATTACTCTCAAACTAACAATGCAGAAAATCTAAAAACAATGATAACATTTAAGCTTGAAGACGAAGGAACATCCTTACTTTATTGATAGAGAGCTAGCTATAGATGTTAGGCTTTACACTAGCAATTTACCCACTCATAGTTTTATTGCTGAGCCAGACAAAACGTCTTATAGGGGGAAAATCCGCTCGATCTGGAGCATTACATTCATTACTCTATGTTCATTTGGATGAGCTGAGCACTGATGAAAACTTATAATGATGGAAGGCCCTCAACTGTTTTACAGAGCTCTTTCCGTCAGGGAAAGCGCATATAGCGATTATGAAATTATACAATGTCCCTAATTTACAGTTTAAAAAGATTTGTGTGGGGGTGCGATCATTTAATATAAAAATCAAAGACTAAACAGGGAAGTCTGAAATGTGATAACCTGCACATTGTTTTGGAAATAAAATAATACGCTACTAAAAAATAATGTCCGCGTGGGCCAGAAAAAACAGCGTTACATTAGCGCCTGTGGGTGTATAACTTTAGAATTAAAAGACTTGCAGAACGGTTGCGGACTTTGACAGAATGGTGAGATAGGGCACTTTGTATGGTTTTGAGTACACAAAGATGGTGATTATAAACGCAAAGAGGTTGAACGACAACTAAAGGTTTCCTAAAACAAGAAACAACTACGCAATCTAAAGCAAATAATGTTGGCCAGTATGAATATAAAATAGTTCGAAAACCTGACCTCAAATGGCACTTAGATACCATATTTAAATGCAAATAAAATTTGAATTCATAAGCCCTTACATTTTTGGCCGTCAAAAAAGTTTTCGAGAAAAGCATTCAACTCTGGCCCTTTACATGCAAGTTCGCTTATACCGGACGATATTAGTCGAAAGACATTGAAATAAACGCCGATGGGAAAAAACAGTACAGCCTCCCACAGAAAAGAAACAGTTGTAAAAAAGCTTCTAACAAAATTAAAAAAAAAAAAAACAGTTCTTTCCAAGCAGAAAATTAGGAGACACTTTTCACATATAATATTTTAATTTCGTCTTAAAAGATGTGGGAGAGGATGGGTTGTGGGCGTTAGTGATGACCTTATATAAAGACTTATATTAGCTGGCAAAGACTTAGACGTTAAACACCTTAACCGTTGACCCAACGTCGTTCTTCACAAATGGCTAGTATATTACGTATCATAACAACAAGCAACCAAATATCACTGCGGTTGAACTTAAATAGAAACAATCTTACAGGACTAAATTGATTAATCTTACACATTTAGGCCTCAATAGGGTTTTATTTATACTGAAACAAGTTTTTGGAGGAGAGTAGAGATAAAATAATAACTGAATTAGATTAAACTCTGTTATAAAACTAGGGAGCTGTTAAACTTTATGACAAAAACTCCTCATTGCTCCATATTGAGATTGTCTGCGGGCAGACACATCGGTTCTCTCAGTGGAACAAACATAATTTATCTCTACCTGTGTACAAACAGTTGATCGTTTAATTTTAATCATATTAGTGGTTTTCTGTCCAACACTTAAATGGAACAAAGCATATCATAATAGAAGGTTTATATGGCAGATGATGACATATATTTAGGTTAATTCCTAGCAATAAACTGAGTGAGTGTTTAGAACAGTTTTATAGACGCGTTTGAAGGAACGCAAACTACTATTTATTATAGATGACTGTTCGGCAGAAAGAGACATAGTTAAAAAGAAAACACTTGTCGAAACTAGCTTTTCACGGAAGGCATGCCCTGATAAGTGGTGTGGATTAATGCAGAAAATATAACTGGTTTTAAAAGACTTTAGAGAAACTTTTAAAGACTGTAGTTTTATTTCACATGAAAGACACAGACTCATTTGAAAATGTTGCGTGAAAATGATGTATTGAAAATGACCAGGAAAAACACAGGATTAAAGCAAAAACTGAAATCTGAAAAAGTTTTAGTAAATTAGTAATAAAAAACGGATACGCCTGCAAAGTATGTTGTTTATATAATCGTTATTTTTTGGTTATTGAAGTCTTACTTGTCAGAGAACGGGAAAGGGCCATTCTGGGTTACTTTCGCCCGAAACTGGTGAGGGCGGAATTTGGCGCCCGAATGCACCCATTTCCTGTTCCTCTGTGCGTTGTCGTTTCCCCTTATGGTTATATCTGCCACACAGCTGCAGTGATGGCATATATAATTGTTGCGGCTCTACATTGAGAATGTGCGTTTGACTGTGAAGGAGTTTTTGGGGCCCTGTAAGATGGTTCCTGGTTTGTGAGGGGGCAGATTTTGCAGTTTGGGTTTGGAGCAGGGTGAGTACCTGGTGGTGTAGCTGTGGTTTCTGCAAACTGGATTGGCACGAGGAGGTCTTTGAGGTTTTTTGTCACGTTTGAATGTGATCATTGGGTTTGTATGGAAGGCGTTTTGTGTTATGTACAATGTGCAATTGGATTTGAGGATCCTACAGATGGGGAGGGTTGCGGGTGGTAGAGTAGGAAGGCGGTGGTCTGTCCTTCTTGGTTGGATGCTGGTGTCCAGAGCAGATGTTTCATGGATAACAGCTATGAGCGGCCGGAGTGCTGAATTGATGAGGAAACTGGGTATCCGGCGGTTGGTGAAGAATTGTGACATTTTGCTGCTTTGTATAGTGAAGTCCTTCCTCGCTGGAGCAAGTCCCTGCGGAACGGAGAAATGTGAGTATGGATGCTGTCTTTATGTGTGGGTTTGTGGGAGGATGAGTAGTCTAGTATGGCATGTGCGTCCGTGGGTTTGTAAGAAATGGAGGTTTTGAGTAGCTTCTTCTAGGGAGATGTGTGATGTCTAGAAGTTGGACACGACTGCGAAATGGTGACCATGTACCAAAGTTATGCACTCTGGCAGACACAGAGTGACAGCTTTGAACGCACACCTCAAGAATCCCATCTCATTTCCAAACTGGCACACTACACCCCAAGGCATCAATATCCAACAAATAGACCAAACACACAACCCACCTCTTCCACATCAGTTGGCAATATCCCCTACCAACACACACACATACACTCACACTACACACACACTTATCATACCCACACCACATCCCCCTTCACTCACTTCATACAGTAAGTTTTAAGATTATTGAGGCTTTAGTTGCAAACTTAGATTAACCACATGCGGATAATTTTAAATTCGGATAATTAAAAGTTCATAGGTGGTTCAAAGGCTCTTTCAATTAACCAGGTTTTAGTGTACATTGTCAGTTCAGCGGTGTTCATGATCTCTTTGATACAGAATCTATACAACCCATTTTGACCTACATCATATTAAGAGGAGACGTACATATTAAATATATATATTGATAGATACTGCATCAAAGTGACCATAGGTCATCTACGTCATGAAAGGTAGAAAACAAAATGCTCATCACACAATAATATGCAATCAAATAAAGAAAACATGGAATTTACATCACAATGAAAACTGGTCATTCTTGCTGATTACCTGTCATCTGCGTTTCAAGGAGCAGAGAAACGCCCATACCACAACAACACTCTGTCTGTCAAACATTTTTTTTAGAATATAGAATTGGCATCAAACTGATCACCGGTCATTGTCACTGACCACTGCAACAACACTCTGTCTGTCAAACATTTTTTTTAGAATATAGAATTGGCATCAAACTGATC
>CM031603.1:34454409-34479409 GCA_018398815.1 Conus ventricosus
TTTCAATAATTTTTGTGACCCAAGAAATAGTCGACCACACTGCAGCCTTTGGGTGGTTGAAGCATGTATATTGCCCCTGCTGATCGCCCAGAGTCCTCCCATTTATAATGCAAATGTTACAGTCATTGCACAGGGATGAAAAGTATTTTTCCGTATTTATGAAACATATTTCTTTCCCATGAGCATCTGTTTGCTGTATTTATCACTAAAGGATTAATCTTCAGGCAAAGAATTATGTTGCGTTCTCTTTCCATTGAAGGAAGTCAGGATCGTACTGACTCTGGACGTTATAAATCCCCACATAGTATACTTGTTCGTTTCGTATATGAAACTTTTACAGATAAGTTCTATATTATTCCCAAATTGTATTGTGTAATCTTTTCAAATGAAGAATTTTCGGGTGGGTATATTCATGGCCTATATCAATGTGTGAAATGTTACTTTTATTTTTTTAACCAAAACAATGTCCACCTTCGTTATTTCTGAGTGTAATAGAGTATAATAAATTCTCTTAGGTGTTGCTTAATAAAAATTGAAATCGGTGTGTGTGTTGTGTTTTTTTTGTGTTTGGGGGGGTTGTGTGTGTGTGTGTGTTGTGTGTGTGTGTGTGTGTGTGTGCTGTTGTGGAGAGAGAGAGAGAGGAGAGAGAGAGAGTGTGTGTGTGTGTTGTGTGGTGTGTGTGTGTGTGTGTGTGTGTGTGTGTTGTGTGTGGTGTGTGTGAGTGGAGTGGTGTGTGTGTGTGTGTGTGTGGGTGTCGTGTGTGTTTTGTGTGTGTGGGTGTGTGTGTGTGTGTATGTGTGTTTGTGAGTGTGTGTGTGTGTGTGTGAGTGTGTGTGTGATATTGTGTGTGTGTGTTGTGTGTGTGTGTGTGTGTGTGTGTTGAGAGAGAAGAGAGAGACTGAGAGAGTGAGGAGAGAGAGAGTAGAGTGTGTTGTGTGTGTGTGTGTGGGAGAGAGTCGAGAGTGTGTGTGTGTGTGTGTGTGTGTCAGTGTGATGTGTGTGTGTGTGTGTGTGTTGTGTTTTGTGTGTGTGTGTGTTGTGTGTGTGTGTGTGCTGTGTGTGGTGTGTGTGTAGTGTGTGTGAGAGAGAGAGAGAGATAGAGAGAGGGAAGAGAGTGTGTGTGCGAGTGTGTGTGGTGTGTGTTGTGTGTGTGTGTGTGGGGTGTTGTGTGTGTGTGTGTGTGGAGTGTTGTTTTGTCGTGTGATGAGTGTATGGTAGTGTGTGAGTTTTGTTGGGTTGTGTGTGTGTGTGTGCGTGTGCTGTGTGTGTGTGTGTGTGTGTGTGTGTGTGTGTGGGTGTGTATGTGTGTGTGTGGTGCGTGTGCGGCGTGTTTGTGTGTGTGTGAGTGGTACATGTGAGTTGTGTGTGTTGTGTGTGTTGAGTTGTGTGTGTGTGAGTGTGTGTGTGTGTGTGTGTGTGTCTGTGTGTGTGTGTGTTGTGTGTGTGTGTGTGTGTGTGTGTGTGGTGTTGTGTGTTGTGTTCCAAACAGTGAAACGTTCATGTTTGCATTAGACTGTCTCTCACATCAGGGAATGATGTTTTTAGCTTGACCGGCATTGAATGTGTTCGTCATTGCGCAGGGACAGCCGACTTACGAAACTTCAGCTACACACACAACACACACACCCACACACACACACACAACACACACCACACAGGTTTTCTCGACTTTTCAAATGTATATAAAGGAACGTCTTCAAACCAGCAGCCGTGGCGAAGTGGTTTAGGGTCGCGGACTCCCGGCATGGGCGGTCGTGGGTTGAATCCATCAGAGTCATGTGGGTTTTTCTGCCCCGACGGCACCTCCCAGAGTAGAGTTTGCCGCGGACTCAGTTGGGAAGACTGGGGCCCCACCACAGTCGAGTTTTCATCCACTTTATGGATGTGTTTTGAGAGTGTTGCCTCAAATTCATGACCACCTGCAGGTGCCTGTATCTCTCGGGCTGGTAGACGCCAGGAAATATATGCAAGGAAGCGTAGAGTTACAGCCATGTCATGTAGTCTCAGACCGACATGGAAATCCGTGGGCATAATCTTCATCATCTCATTCCCATTGATCGCATTTTTTAAACCAACTGTCTAAATATCTGTGGCCCTTCATGCCCTCTTCATGGTGACCTCAATTGCGATGTCCTCTCCGCGTAGTGGCTTGGTTGCTTCCGTCGGGGTCACGGTATCGGGGTAATGGGGGCTGTCGTTGGACGGACGTGGTGGCGCCCTCCGGAGGGAGCGCACCCCACCGCGGTCCCCGGATGCGCCATTATTCTCGTCAGTAGGGGGGCTTAGTAGGGGTGGTGTCTGCGTATGTTAGATTCAGAACAGGCGCCACTGATCTGAACACCACGAAGTGAATCGGCGCCGTGCAGTGTCTCCTCCGGTGGGTGCTCTTGACGACTTGACATTGACTGTCCCTGTGGATTGCTGGTGCCGGGCTGCGGCGGGGCCAGCCGGGCTCTGGCTGTGGCGGGTATCGGAAATGAGCGGCGGGGATGCACTGCCTTGCGGTAGCGCAGCGTTTGGGACAGCAAAAAAAAAAAAAAGAAAAGAAAAAAAAGAAACAAAACACAGCAAGTTTTCATTTACGAAAAGATTTCAAAGTTTTTAAATGCTACATTAAAATGAACTACACTTTTAAAGATAAGTCTGATGGGAGGGTGTGGTGTGTGAAACATTTACAGCTGAGTTTTCGAAAACGCCCCATATCGTTAAAATGTGGACTTTTATTTTTAAAAAAATCACCCATGAAGAGGTTCTACATCATGTATCAATAAAAAAAAATAAATAAAAAAAAACATTTCTGACAGAAAAAAAAATCTGCCCGATCTAAGACTCAGGAAAAAAGGGGGTTTTCGAGGGGAACACAAACACTTTCAGGTTTTCAACCTATAGTAAAACCTAGTTGAGGGGGGGAAGGTACCGCCACAACACAAAACAACACACACACCAAAAATTTGTCTAAAAGAGTACAAACAATTTAAAGTCTACACGCTAATGGCCGTAGTGACAGCCACCTTGTTGATGCTCTTGTCACACAGCGAGTTCTACATATATCTCATAGCCTCAGGCTAAAAGTGACAGCCGCTCGTTAGTTCTTGTCACACTAAGCGAGTCTATAGCTTAATGGCGGTAGTGAGAGTGCACTTCTAAGCTCTTGTGACCCGATGGCAAGTCTCTCGACCCCCAAGTCCCCACCATAGCATGGGCGGGGTGAAGCACTTGTTAAGCACTTGTCACACTGACGATCGCTCTTGAAGTCTCATAGCCGATGACACCGAGTCAGCTGCATGTTAAGCTCTTGTCACACTGACGAATCGCTCTTGAAGTCTCTAGCAGATGACATAGTTGTCAGCTGCATGTAAAGCTCTTGTACACTAGCCGAGTCTCTCGCTGAAGTCTCAAGGACTATTGGCCGTACAGATAGCTGCCTGCGAAGCTTTCTTCTTACATGGCCAAATTCTTGCTTAAGTCTCAAGACCAGGACGGTTATGGCCCGGCTCGTTAGCTGGCCTCGCCATCTCTGGTGACTCCAGGGAAGTTGACTAGAGAAAGCATAGTGCGGCATGACTGGTCACGTAGACCCGCGACGTGTAGAACGCAGTCCACACTTGGGCGCTGTTCTCCCCACGACGTTCAATCAGCGTCCCTGAGGCGCTGACTTGCTTACTTCAATGCACACTCACTGAGAAACAGTCCTGTTGTACAGAGACAAAAGCGGAAGCATAACAAGACAGACTCCGCTGTGACTTCTTTGAAGACGCAGACTCCCCCAACTGTACATCGAGGTCAGAGGGGTCACTGTGTCTCAGGACGGGGCGTGAGTGAAAGCGGAGGCCCCGTCTCTCCTTCCCGCCCCCTTCCCCTTCAGCACGTGAATCAAGTGCCCATGAATGCGGTGAACGTGAGAGCTGTCACGCCGTGAGATCCGATCCATGAGTGATACGAACCGCCACCCTCAGCTCTGACAGCCCCCCCCCCCCCCTCCTCCCCCTCCTCAAACGGACAAGACTCAGAGGTTTGACAACAAGCTGTAATGCGTAGTAAGAGTAGTATGTAAATGGAACAGGTTGGCGAGAAGAGATGGAGAAAGAAAGAATCAAACAGGGGAAAAGAACATAAAGGGGGGGGGGGGGGAGAGGTGGAAACAAGAAGATCAATATTGATAAGAAATAGTACAGACGAATGGGGATTAGAAACAAAGAGGATCTTACCTGCCCACTTTCCTCTAATACACCACCCCCCATCACCCGTCCCTTACCCCCCCCTCTCTCTCTCTCTCTCACACACACACAACTCATACACACACACACACACATCCCCTGTCCAAAATATCGCTGTTAAGACAAAAGTCCTACGATCATGCTGATTTTTCTTTCTTTTTTTTTTTTTTTTTTTGAGGAGTGCTACATACATTACTCGAAACACAAGTAAGGTGTGAAGGGAAGCAGATTTGTAAACAACAGGGAGACACACAGAGAAAAAAAGGAAGTCAAAATTTTAAAAAAAAGAAAGAAAAGAAAAGAGCAATGAAAACCGGACGGAGACAAGAGGGCCCATCCATTGTGGGGTGTGCCCACACCGTGAGACCACAGCTCATAACAAGCTGACACCGCGACAGGCGTTACCAGGGGGGGGGGGGGGGGGGGGGGGGGAGGGAGGGAGGGGCGGGAGGTAACGGCTAAAAGGATAACAATTTTATTGTCCAAGAGATGGAAAAATTCATTTTCGACAGCACCGCAGCCATATACAGGCAAACACACCAAACACCACCCACCACACACACACACACACACAACCACATACAAAAGGCGTAAAAAGTGTATGTAAGAATCCATAGTCCCTATACCTCATCGTTAAAATTTTTCATGGACGCCCCAAAACCTCTCCCCCCCCCCCTCCCACACACCCCAACAAAACACCCCCCACACACACACACACAACACACACACACACAAACACACCTCACGTACAAATACATGTGCGTGCGCAGTACCGTAACATCCACTCCTTGAAACATGGACCTACATTTTTAACGGTCGGGAGGCATCATATCATCATCATTAAAAGCAAGCAATTTACTCTAATCTAAATATATTCAGTTTAACTGAAGATTGAAATGATAAATATGATTATTAAGACAGGCTATCCCTCGATCAATACGATTTAAACACTCACACAACACGCGGCGCAACACACACACAACACACACACACACACACCACCACACTACAAAAAACATACACCAACCAACACAACACACCCCCCCCCCGCCCACACCATATTGCCATGCGCGGTGCGGCTCACACCACTCAAACCACTCACACACACAGCACGCACAACACACACCGCACGCGCGCGCACGCACAATTGTTTTACGAACGGCACAGATAAAAGTCGCGACATTCAGCTGTAAATAATGTGCAATGGACGGATCCTTTGTACAGTCTGATGGCATGGGGAGGAATAGAGTTGGAGAGTTAGGTCTGTCCGTGCTCTGACCACTCAGCAGTTCTGCCTGGAGTTCCCTCACGACCACCGAGAGTCCAGCTCACTTGTGAAGGGGTGTGATGGTACACCGAGCGATTGCCTGCACACGTCTCAGCACTTTCGTCTCGTAGAGAATCGTGGAGGCGGGCAGTCCGACCCGATCACATCTCCGCTGGGCGAGTGAGCTTGGTCGCTTGGGACATCCCCTCCCCCCTGACTGCCAAAGTAAGCACAGACTGTTGAAGGTTTATGGCACTCTGGGCCAGTGCTGGTGTTAGAAATATGAGGATGGTGGGTTGGACCTTGAAGGCCTGAGCTTCTTCAAAAGTGAAGACGCTGGTGCCCTTTCTTCACTGGCAGCGTGTTCATGCCAGCCCAGCTTTTGAGAGTGGAGAGGAGAGAGCTTAACAGATTGGTTCGGACTGGGAGGCAGGTCGGGGGAGGGGGAGGGGGCTCGGAGAGGAAGGGAGGCAGTTTTAGCGGAGGTGGAAGAGACGAGATGTAGTGGAACAAAGGAGATTACTTTTCAGGGGGATGACGGGAAAGCCGGAGATGGGAGGGGAGGGCACGAAGGGGGGTGGGGGTGGGGGTAGGCGGGATGTTTTGTGTGAGGGGAAGGGTTGAGGGGAGAGGAGGGTGATGGGAGCGGCGGGAGGGAGGGGGGGGGTGAGAGAGGAGAGGGGTTTTGTGGTCGACGCACTCTTTTTTTTCAGGCTTTGATGTAAGGTCGGAGAAGGGTATAGCACTTTCGTATTAACTGACTGCAAACTTCACACACACACACACACACAACACACACACACCACCAACACAAACACACACCAGAGAGAGAGATGAGAGAGAGAGGGAGAGAGAGAGAGAGAGAGAGAGAGAGACGAGAGTCAGAAGAACGACAGACCGACAGGACAGAGACAGACCGACAAGACAGAGGACCAGACAGGACACGAGAGACAAAACAGACAGGAGGGACAGTGAGAGACTGAAAGAAACGACTGACAGAGAGAGGTTCACACACACACAACACACACACGCGCGCGGCGGGCCGGCCTCCCCAAACCCGGATATTTCCTCTCAGGTGCGCTATCAAACAAATTTTGTACCCATGCTTTAACATATACCATTTAGAAATATTTTGAATCACGGCATAATCTATGACTTCATTTTTCTTATCAAAGAGTCCCCCAATAAGTAAGTACTTATAGTTTCTCTCCTTTTATCATCTTACACTAATGAGTTACTTTTAAGAGAGTCATCTTATAGCTATTGCTAATCTACATCCAATAAATGAAGGTCCATTTCATCCGTCCCATACCTACACTCTTCTCCTTCATATTAAATAGCTCATTTGTGTCGTGTGTGTGTGAGTGTGTTGTGTGTGTGTGTGTGTAGTGTGTGTGTGTGTGTGTGTGTGTTGTGTGCGTGGCGTGTGCGTGCGTGTGTGTGTGTGCGTGTGGTTTGTTCCAAATTGAACGTTATCCACTCTTAGGTGATATTAGACGAAAAACCCCAACCCCACACACACACCAAACACACCAAAAAACACAAAACACACCACACACACTCAACACACACACACACACATATTTTGTTGTTGTATCCGCCACAAACGAATTCTCGTCTAAGACAGCTGGTGCTGTGGATGCTTGGTGTGCCACGGACGACGTAAACTCCAGTATAACTCTTTCGACGCCAGCTGTTCGGAAACATAGCTATTTTCGTTAGCACGGTAGGAAATGGAATATGTCTTTAAATGCTTGTACTATGTGTTCTTCAAGACATTTCCTAGGCAGGGGATCTATTTCAGAGAGTTTACCTTTATTTCTATGTCTACAGAAAGCAGCGCGTCTCGGCAGCACTAATCAGATGGGCAGCAGGTGACGAGCCTTCTTAGAGCGAAACACCACCATGGATTGTCTGCTGAGTCCCCGTAGAGAACATTCAAGCGGGACGACCGCTCATGAAGCCGTTCTTTTGTGTCCTTCCCCTTCAAACGCCCTTTTCTATGGCGACGTACGACTTGAATAAACCAGGTATGTAAGAAAATAATTTACACTCTTGCATTAGTTTTACTCTGTAACAGATATGTTTTCGGGATTTATTTGCTTTTTTTTTTTTTTTTTTTTGAACTCTGTTTATGATAATTTTTTAACTTTTCTTCTCTGTAGTGCTTTGATTTCGATGACATACAACAAAAAAAGAAGTAGATTTGAGGGGCAATGGGGAGAAGTGTTAAATGCCGTTGACTGGCACCTCATTCCTTTGAAAACTGTTTGGTTTGGATTGACTGATGTGCCAGAGCTGACTCATTTCCCATGACGAACGCTCCTTAGCAGCATTTTCGGTCGCTTATGGCCTTTTGTCTGCACTGTCCCGAGGACGTTGTGCCCGGGTTTGGCCTTACATCTGTTTAAGTGTTTTGATGCAGTTTTAACGGTTTCTGCAAGCGTGGGACTTCTGTCATTCCGTTACCACTAACCACTGACTGCACCTTCTTTTCTTCTCTCTTCTCCTTCTCTCTCTCTCGTACCCCCCCCCCCCCCCTCTCCATTCTCTTTCTCCGGTCTCTATGCTCGATTGCTCAATAAATTCACTGTTGTCAGCTTCCTCAGGCTATGTGATGATACGGTATTTCGTGACTGCTTTTTATATCCTGTTTACAAAGGTCGTGAAAGTGTGTGTGTTTTGTGCGCGCGCGCGCGCGCGCGCGCGCGCGCGCGCTTTGTGTGGTTTGTGATGTGTGTGTGTGTGTGTTTTGTGGTGTGTTTTGTTGTCTTGTGTGTGTGTGTGTGTGTGTGTGTTGTGTGTGTGTGTGTGTGTGTGTGGTGTTGTTTTGTGCGCGCGCGAGCGCGCCAGTTCACGTGGCTCAGAAATGGGTCACCCAAAAAATTTTTAGTGTGTACGAAACTGACGCAAAAGTTGCACCCTTTCCCTACTCATTCTAACGCTAGTGGTGATTTGCAATGTCACGTGCTAATTGCTGAATATCAGGAAAGGGAGAGAGAGAGAGAGGAGGGGGGGGGGGGGAGGGGGTGGGTGAGGTGGAAGGGTTGGTTGGGAGATTCTTGCCCCCAGCAAGTTCTTCCCTTTATTAATTGAAATCACCCTGACCCCCACCCGCGCCGCCTGAAAACCGCGCGCCCGTAAGGACCTGCAATTAACTGCACATTGGAATGGGAGTGTCACGCTGAACCTTATCTACGACCTCGCTACTGGGCCCCCTTACCCCCGAGCCTCATGCTGCGGTGCTTATAGCCCTTTGCAGTTTTGCCACGTATCACCCCACCCCCACCCCCCTGCCCCTTGCCTCTCCCCCCCTGTTCCTCCCCTCCCCTTCCCCTCCCTCCACCACTGAATTACTGTTGTCAGTCTTCCTTTGGCTATGATGATCATACATTACGTAGTGACTGCTTTTTATATGTTTTCGCTCTGTTGAGAAACTGTCGTGTATTTAAAAGTGCGTGGTGGTGGGTGGGTGTGTGTGGAGTGTGTGTGTGGTGCATGTGTGGTTCTGTGTAGTGTGCTTTGTGTGTGCATGTGTTTGTGGTGTGTGGGCCGCGCGCGGTGTTGTGTGGTCTGGCGTCACAAAAGAGATCCCGCTTCAAGGGAGGGGAGGGGGGGGGGTGGAGGAGGATTGCGGCGCAAACCGACAGATTAGTTGACCACAAGAATGTCTTTTTGGTTTATTCACTTGGGTCTTCGACGGTGCCGGGGATACTATTGCCCATTAATGGTTGGTTAAGAGCCGCCGTCTTTGACAGGGCAGCGCAGCTTTGTACACCACACGCACTGTCCTGCAGTCGTTTCCCAGGCCGTTTTGCACACCCCTCACACTTGTCTGCCCCAGTCGTTTGCCAGGCCGTTGCACGCACACTCACACTGTCAGCCCCAGTCGACTCCAAGACTTTGCTGACATTCAGCCGATTTAGTTTTCCCCATTGTATTTGTCACGAAGTCCTTTGTTCTGGAGCCAGAAGTCCATTCTCCCTACTTCGCCCCTGAAAACAGTCAGTGGAAACGATGAGCAACAAGGCATGTGAATGCGGCTTATCCCATTACAAGACACATGAAAATTGCAGCATGGCATGAGTGATGGGGTTAGCATTGACAGGCTCAGACAGGTCGCGGTTTGAAAACCCCCCAGCAAGTTTCACGCATTCCCTTTTGCTTACCTGACAAAGAGAGTTCTGAAGGAACACGAGAGTGGGGGAGGGGGAAGGGTTAAAGAGGAGAAAGGAGGGTTGAAAAAGAGGAGGCCCAAATTTGCACGTGTTCACCTGTCGCTGACGGGTAGGAGGGTAACCCATGTGTTTGCACCATCGACGAGTTGGGAGTGGAACCCATCATCCGCTGACCTCTAACGAGAGTCCCCCCCCAAAAGAAGGGACGCCTTTCACCCCCCCCCCCCCCCTTCCCGCTATCCCATCGTCTACTCCCCCCGGCAGTTTGCCCCCCCACCCCCCCCCCCCCCCTGCTCCTCTTTCCCCCCCCCCCCCCCCCCCCCCCCCCCCCCCCCCCCCCCCCCCCCCCCCCCCCCCCCCCCCCCCCCCCCCCCCCCACCCCCCCCCCCCCCCCCCCCCCCCCCCCCCCCCCCCCCCCCCCCCCCCCCCCCCCCCCCCCCCCCCCCCCCCCCTCTTGCCGGCAGGTGCCGTCTTGTGGCCACTTTCGTTCCGGGTGAGAGCCGTCAGCATGCCCGGCTGCTAGTTGTCCACCCCCCGACGTTTCACAGCAGATGCTGCCTGTAAGTCCGTTGTCCCTCCCCCGCCATGCGGGAAGAATCGCAATCTGGCCAACAAATCACAATCCGATGGGCACTCGAAGCCCCAGTGAAGAACAGGGCGAGAAGAGGAAAGCGCTGAAAGGACGTTTGTGGCCAAAATTAGCCGCTCTCAGTATGAGAGAAGTGTCTGAGCATACCCGGGGATCAGGCACACAGTGAAGGTCAGAAGGCAGCAACAGCCCGCCCCCGTCACCTCCACTGTCACCCCAGCATCTCCGGTACATCAGGCCATCAGGGGCACAGAATGGGTTGTCTCAGTGTGTTGACCTGGACCTGCTGGGAGATGCGGGGCCCTGTCAGTTTACCCGAACGTTCCCCGACACCAGCTGCCCACATGATTTAGGAAATGAATCTTTGGTGGAGGTGAAAATGTTCCCACTATCCCAGCTGACCACTCATTATAGGAAATGAATCATTAGTGGAGTGAAAATGTTCCCTATACCAGCTGACCACATCATTCTAGGAAATGAATCATTGGTAGAGTGAAATTTTCCCCACAATCCCATGATTCTAAGAAAATGAATCATTGGTGGAGTGAAAATGTTCCCCCCATACCAGCTGACGTCATAATTATAGAGAATGATCGTTAGATTCCCGAAGATGGAGTATGGCTGCCTTAATGGCGGGATAAAAAAGGGTCTACACAAAAAAACTCCACTGCCTGGCTATACAGGGAGTGTCCGAGGAAGTATCAGCCTGCGTATGCAGAAGAAAGAAAGAAAGAAATCTTTTAGTGGCTTGAAGACAAGCTCAGGCTAAGATGATAGGTAAGGATAGTTGGGTATTGTTTTGATGTGTGTTCCCACACCCTGTCTGAAAATAAAATGCATCTGCGCTGGAAATCATTATTCCTCCCCTTCTGTTATCTCTAACGTTGTGTTCATTACAATGTGGCAAGCGGTAGGGGTAATGTGAACATGAAGGCTCACCTGTGTTGCCGCCTTGCCCTTGCCCCCACTTCACCCCTCCTTCCCTCCCGTGTCTTGCTCCCTGTGAGGCTGTGTTGTTACACGCTGTTTCGTGTTTTAGTCATTGTTCATGTGCCGTTATCCGGGCTGCTGGTTTGCACGCTATGTTTCGTGTTTTATTCATTGTTCATGTGCCGTATCCTGCTGCTGGTTTTGCAACGTATGTTTCGTGTTTTAGTCATTGTTCATGTGCCGTTATCTGTGCTGGTTTTGCACGTTATGTTTCGTGTTTTAGTCATTGTTCAGTGCCGTTGTCCTGCTGCTGGTTTTAACGCTATGTTTCGTGTTTTAGTCATTGTTCATGTGCCGTTGTCCTGCTGCTGGTTTTGCACGCTATGTTTCGTGTTTAGTCATTGTTCATGTGCTTTTGGTCCTGCTGTGGTTTTGCACGCTATGTTTGTGTTTTAGTCTTGTTCATTTTGCCGTTGTCGCTGCTGGTTTGCACGCTATGTTTCTGTTTTAGTCATTGTTCATGTGCCGTTGTCCTGCTGCTGGTTTTGCACGCTATGTTTTCGTGTTTTAGTCTTTGGGTTTCATGTGCCGTTTTTCCTGCTGGGGTTTTTTGTTGATATATGGTCAAAGACTGGAGTTCATTACTGGAGCGGTTTACGAGCCGGAATAGCTCAGTTGGGTAGAGCGCCCGACTCGTAATCTTGGGTGATCTGGGGTTGGGGTTCAAATCTCCCCCGGGGGGCTTTTTCGGTTCAGGGGGATTTTTCCCTCGGAGTTAACATTTGGGTTTTGACTCCATTTCCCATTACAGTCCTTCGAATGAGACTATAAACCGAGGTTCGTGTGTGAAGCACGCATAACATCTTGCACACACGTAAAATCCCATCACCAACTTTCGGAAAAGAGTAGGCCAGTTTGGCCGTTGGTATGGATGACACGTTACGCATAGCATGCACCCTGCGTGAGAAATGGAAAGAAAGAGGAAGCAAGGAAAAAAGAGTGACCGATATTGAACCCATACTGACTGGATGACACGGGAAACGACTGAATGAAGCGCCAGCTGGCAGCTTTCAGTCCCGGGACTACCCAGGTAGGCAGCCCCTTGTGTAAACGAGTGTCGATTGTTTTAAAACGTTAGAGCTTGGTCTCTGCGAGAATAGGCGCTATATAAGTATTCACTATTATTATTATTTTCAGTCTGTACGTTTCCCACGAAGGCATTAAAGCCGAAAATTTGGGATATTCTTAACTAGTGTTTGGATTTTTTTCACTGATTTCACATACACACACACACACACTCACTCTCTCTTTCTCTCTTCTCTCTCTATCTCTCTCTCTCTCTCTTCTCTCTCTCTCTCTCTCCGCTGACTCACTCACAACTAGTATATCTGTTCTTTAATGTAATGGCAGATGTCTCATTTAAAAAAAAAACAATTTTGGCCCCAAACTGTCTTCTACCTCCAGTCCCCTTTCCCCGTTTCATATCCGTGACATTATCGAGATGACGATTCCCTCACGATGTCCAACCCCCAGCAAGACCCCGAGAGCCTGTCACGACTGTGTACTTCTGTCAACGCCCTCCTTTGTGTTCGGTGCGAAGTGGGGATTTGTCTTCGACCATGACAGTGAGAAGAAGGGAAAAAGAAGAAAAAAAGATTACTTATAGCCTGCAAGAAGCTGGCAGCAGCTTTGTCAACCTTCATCAGAGCTGGGGGGGTTGGCATGGACTCAAGTGCCGTCCTCCGTGAAAAGAGGATGTGTTGGATTCGCGGCCAGCCTGTGATGCTTCAGGTTTGAAAGGAGCGGATCAGTCTGTGATCCTCTTTGATGCGTCTCCTCCCTTCAACATGGACGGCGCCGTCCAGAGCGCCGAACACCCACAGTTCACGTGCGGCGCGGGCGGCAGACTCCTTTCCTGACCACCTCTGTGCAGACAGCTTCTTAGATCGTGTCCCCGGGCGGCGAACCGGTCAAACCTCCAGCACGGTGCGCGACCCACCGTGTGAGGGGGAGCGAAGGGGGCCCACAGATGGCGTTACAGTCGCCTGGGAGGGGGGGGGGGGGGGCGCAGACCGTGGCCCTATCAGGTGTACCCTAAGCTCCAACATCAACCCGTTTCCTTCGCCCGGTACAGGGCTTTTGTTGTGGAAAATTGGTGACACTGGTGTGTTTGGAAATCTGTGCAGACCTTTGGAAAGGGGGGGGGGGGGGGGGGGGGGATAGAGAGGGGGGTGGAACTTGTTCGTCCGCACTGGGCAGCGTTTTTTGTTGAAAGGAGGAAGGAGGGAGAGTTACCCCGGTCCAAATTGCATTGGCTGATCAGTTTGGTAGTGATCGGATATTGTGCCTGTGTCCCCAGACAAAATAAATTTATCGGAACCGGTTGGGTTTTTTTTATAACGTCCATTTGGCTGTTCTTTTCTGTTTTAAACTCGCTAGCACAGGAACTGGCGAGCTATTCAGACCGAAAGCTCCCCCTTGCTGACAAGCCCGTGGCTCAATTTCGAATCGGAGCAAACAATCGGTTCACTGTTATTTGTCTGGATGGCTCAGTCCAGATGATGGGTCCGTTTCAGGGGTGGCCACGCCATGGACGGGGTCTGTGGCAGCATGTTTATAAAATTTCCCGTGTGGGTCAATCTTTTTCACTCGGTTGATATGATGAACAGGACCAAACGGGGGGCACACAGAGACACAATCGACCCGTAGTCAGCAGCCAGCGGGGAGGGCTCTTAATGGTCCGTTTCTTTCATTACCGCCTCATTGACCACCCCAGGTTGCTTTTGTTATGACCACAAACAAGCTGGGTGGAAAGTGGAGCATAAAGCGCGGACTGCCCTGTTCCACTTGACAGGCCCTCAGGCCTTGGGATCAGCCACCCGCTTCTCCCCGTTCTCGCCCCCGCGGGGTCCGCGCTGACCGCACACTCGACCATCTCACACCTTTGGGGGCCCGGGGCCCCTAATTCATCACCCCATCATCACATGGAGGGGGAGGAGACAGATTGGCGGCGGAAGTCACATTCCATCTGGACCCCGGCCCGTGAGAAGAGAGTGAGCGGAGGTGGGTGTGGTGATTTTGGGGGTGGGGGGGGGGGGGGGGAGTGGGAGGAGGCTGATGGAGGGGGAAACAGAGGTTGGGGGGTGGGGGGGGGTGGGGTGGAGGTGATACCAGAAAAAGTGAAGGTGGGGACCACTTGGGCGGGACCGAGTCCTTAAGGCTCATAATCCTCCTGGCTTTCCCGTTCTCTTCTTCCCCCACCCCTTCTCTCTCTCTCTCTCTCTCTCTCTCTCTCTCTCTCCTCTTCTCTGTGTATGTGTGTGTGTGTGTGTGGCTCCCTCCCCCCCATTCCCTTTTCCACCTCAACTCCTTCCTCCACTCTCGTCCACCGTCATTTAAACTTACATATGGAGGCCACTATTTCGAGCAGTCTCGGGGGAGAGTGGTGGGGTCAATGGGGGGAGTTGTTAAGATTTCTTTGCCACTATAGATCGTATCTCACCCCGACGGGCCAAGTAGTTTCTTGTTTGCCGCTCACGCTGCTGATAGAGTGCAGAAGGTGAAAGGTTAGAGGGCTCGAGGGTTTTTACCTTGCATGTGTTGCCCTCACGTTCGTTTCCTGGCAAGCAAATCAAACGGTGCGTGGATTAATCAGCCCCTTATCCCCCCCCTCCCCCCCCCCCCCCCCCCCCCCTCCCTAAATCTGCGTGCGTGGTGCGCGCGCGCGCGCGGCGCGTGTGTGTGTTTTGTGTGTTTTGGTGTGTGTGTGTACAGTACGCGCACGCTCATAATGGCGCTTGATGGGCTGGTTTACGAGCTTTTACATGATTATGAGTGCCCGAGTGTTGAAAGCCGCAAATGGTACATTTGTTACGAAGCTTCTATCGTATTAATAAAAAAAAAAAAAATAAATTTAAAAAAAGACTACCGTCCACCACGTTGTCACAAGAAGAACAAAGCAAATCTCCACGCAGTTTAGGATGAACTCTTTAATTTTCGCCCTTACTATTAAAAGGATTTTCTGTTTCTAAAGATTCGCATGTAAAAAATTGGGGAACGATTTTTGTTTGTTTTTTTTTCAAACCCGTCGACAACTTTTTGGTCCACACAGAGATGGTTGAAAAAACAAACTGTCTGGCGTTAATGAGTGTGACTTCACTGTTGACAAACTGTTGTTGAATAAGCTTACAAGATGCCGTAGTAATGTTTGATCTCATTATTCAAAAGAAAATCACAGATTATCAGGACAAAAAAGAAAAAAAAAAAAAAGGGAAAAAAAAAAAAAACAAAAAGAAAGAAAGACAGAAAGAAAGAAAAGACAACGGGCAGGAACCGACTGTCGCAAAAATTCACCATGTAAATGGGTGTTCAAGGTTTGAACCCACAGCTGAAAAGAATTGTTCCCCCCTCTCTGCTACAGAGCTTGGAGACAGTTTGCACGTTTGCCACTTCTCTCTCTCTCCGCTTTCTCTCCTCCCTCCCCCTCCCTCTTTTTCTCTCTCTCTCTCTCTCTCTCTCTCTCTAAACTTATAAATCTTTTATTAAGTGCCGTTTAACTTCATTTTAACCCACGATTTAAGGTCACAAGTATACATGTGAATAATATTCCAATCTATGAATGGGACTGACAAATGACAATGGATTGACATCGATTCCGAACGGACACAATTTTTCTTGCGAATATTTTTCGCCGGGGTAGCGTCCCTTCCTATCCTTCCGTCCCTGCGCCATTACCCTTAGGCTACCCCCTTCCCCCTCCCTACCCCATTCCTCCCTTTCCTCTCTCTCTCTCTCTCCTCTCTCATTTCACACACACACACACTCACACACAACACATGAGACAAGAGAGAGAGGACAGAAGACAGAGACAGAAAGAAGAGAAGGAGAGAGAGAGAGAGAGAGAGAGAGAGAGAGAGAGAGGATAAGGCCGAACAGATAGATAACAAAGGAGACAACTGAACTAAAAAAAAGCATGAAGATGACACGATGATGCAGGGAACAGACAACCAAGTCACGTTTTAAGGATAATTATAACCTGAAGCATTCAACAAAGAAAAAAAAAGGGAAAAAAAAAGAAGAAAAAAAAAGACATTCAGAAGCATGTCCAGGGGCAGCAAGCGGAGCAGAGAGGAGGGAGGGAGGGAGCGGGGTGGGTGGTCCACCGTGGTGTGTGTGGGGGGGGGGGGGGGGCGGAGAGGGGGGGGGCTGGGCAAGGCGTCACCACCGGTTGGTGTCGCCGCCACTTTGGCCGCTAAGCTGACCAGTGGTCACAGCGTTCACAACAATGTACATGGTAAACAATGCTTTTCGCCCATGTATAAGGTACTGTCGGACACCTCTCTCTCCACCCCCTCCCTGCCTTCTCTCTCTGTCTCTCTCTCTCTCTCCTCTCTCTCTCCTCTCTCTTCTCTCTCTCTCTCTCTCTCTCTCTTCTTCTCTCCTCCATGTGTCTGTGTGTCTGTCTGTGTCTGTCTGCCTGTGCGTATGTGTGTGTCTGTCTCTCTGTCTCTGTCTCTAACATACAAACACATACGCACGCACACATGCGCGCGCACACACGCACGAGCGCGCGCGGCGCACACACACACACACACACACACACACACACACACACACACACACACACACACAGCCGCGAGGCAAGACACTCACTGTTGGAACAAACACACTTTAAAATTATGTCCATGTATATAAAACACGTCTGTTCTGCAGATAACATTGACATAACCTTGGTAAACACATGAAATAAAAACATCCTCAACTTTACTGATCCTCATCGATCATTAAAAAGAAGAAGAAGAAGAAGAAGAAGAAGAAGAAGAAATGAAAGAAAGATAAGCTATCTCATTTTATACGTATTTCACTTCTGAGTTGTTGTTTGTCTCATTTATATTGACAACTGGCCATGGTTTCAACAGAGTCAAGTTACTCGCTGGCTGAAAAATGTTTCTTCGCAGTCGCTTTTCAATGTTAACTGTCTTCGAGTCCGACACAGCCCAGTTAGTACAACACTGGACTCATGTTTCTGGTGATCCTGGAGTTGCGGGTTTGAATCTCCGACGGGCCGCGTCGGTACTAGGAAAACCTTTTCCCCTTAGAATTAACATTGGCTCTGGCCCCATTTCCGAAAAGCCCTTCGAATGAGATTATAAAGTGAGGTTCCGTGTGTGAACGCGTGCCATCTTGCACACACGTAACATCCCATCGGAAGAGAAGGCCAGTTTGGACTTTGAGCTGAACGGGAAAAAAAGAGGAAAGAATGGAGAAGAAACTGAAAGATTGATGTGGACTGAATGACATGGGAAACCAACTGAATACAGCGTCAGCAGGCAGCTTGTCTGTCAACTCTACCCAAGTACGCAACCCGATGGGTAAACGAGAGCGCTGATGGTAAATAGCTTCCAACTCTGTTTCTTGCTGAGGATATGAGCCATTTATGTAATAATGATAATGATGATGATAATAATAATATAATAATAACAACAACAACAACAATAATAATAACAATGATGATGATAAGAAAATAATAATGATAAACAATGGCCTATACACTTTTGTCAAGGGAGCCAAACCTCTCACAAAGGACCTTAAGTGCTGTAAGAGGAAAAGAATTGTGCTCATATTGGAGAAATAGGTAACTGGCCGATTAGCAATAGCGCCCTAACCTAGCGCACGTGGTGGAACTGTGTCAAAGGGGCGCCAAAGGTCAGTCACCTGAAGTTGCCTTGTAACCAGACCTTGAAGAACAGGAGTTTGGGGCTTGTTCAGTGGGTATTGCTGGTGGGCATTGTGTTGATCTTTTGTCAGCCTACTTGAATGCGTGTCGTCGTCGTAGACTTCTATAGGATAATTACTGCGCGAAAGTGGCCTCTGAAGTCGTCGGGAATGTTCGATGTCTATTTGGTGCTAAGTGGTTCTTTGCCAAGCTTTTCTGCAGGGATGTGTGGAAATGTTTATGTGTGGAAGAGTGTAGCCGCAGGGGATGGCAGTGTCAGGTGAACACAAGGTGGCAGAGAAGCAAGGTGAGCGAACGGCATGGCCCAAAGGGATATCCCTCGTTCCCATCCATATAAAACTGAATGGAGAACGAGAGAGAGAGAGAGAACAGCACCACGGTAGAGGGGAGAGACAGAGGAGTGAGCAGACACAGTAGGGTCGAAAGAAACGTGGTCTGGGCGACAGAAGTGACAGCACGGTCTTTGGTGTAAAAGACGAGCTGACAAAGAAAGAATGAGTTCGAAACCCACAGTTGCGTGAGAGAGACAAAGAAGATTTCTATGTCGAGTTCCCAGAGACAACCACGGAGACCCAGTCCTGGAACCTGGTGCCAGACAACCAAAGGCGTCACCATCACCCAGTGCTGAAGAAGATTTGAAGTGACTTGTCCGAGAACTGTGGTGTGGTGTGCAAGTGTGTGTGTGTGTGTGTGTGTGTGTGTGTGTGTGTGTGTGTGTGTGTGTGTGTGTGTGGAAACCTGGCCAGGTAAGAAGCCTTTTTGAATTTAAAACCCGCGATTAGGAAGAATTGATCTTTTATATTTTGATTATTCCATTTTGTGTAATTGTAATTTTCATGTGAAATTATAAGTCGCATAGAAACTTTATTTCTTATTTTTGGTCGTATTAGGAAAGAAGCGAATGCAGGACATCCCATCCCCAGAGAGAGGTGAATGGTTGGTGGGTGCATGAGTGCGCATATGCGTGTATAAGTGCACAGATAACCTTGGTGTGTTAAGCCCGACTAATACATCAACTTAAATACCATTACGATTCCCCCCGTCCTGGACAACATTCCTAACTGAAAAGCAGACCTAGACCGAAGAAGAATAGTTTCTATGCATCAGCTTGTTCATCTTTCAAACTGTCGACGAGTTCATGGAATCCGCCTGCATTCCCCAAAGTCCTGGTCCCAACGCTGTCAGGTGAACACTTCCCAGTAAGAGAAGCTTCACCGTATGACACGTCAGGAACACCCAACACAGAACGACTATCGCTTACACGTCAGGAACACCCAACACAGGAACGACTATCGCTTACACGTCAGGAACACCCAACACAGGAACGACTATCGCTTACACGTCAGGAACACCCAACACAGGAACGACTATCGCTTACACGTCAGGAACACCCAACACAGGAACGACTATCGCTTACTCGCCTTCGAACATGATTTCTCCCCCTTTGTGTTTTCTTTCCGTCAAAGTTGTAAAAGTGCATTTCACTAGAAAAAAAGAAGAAGAAAAAAACACACACGCCCTAAAATTCTAAATAAATAGCAGATGAGTGCACACGTTGACACGTTTATTGTTTAAACGAATCCAACACTAATGTCTGAGGGGGAGGGAGGGGGGGGGGGGGAGAGAAAAAACTGTGATTCAAAGGGAGGTACCGTGTACGGTTTTGGATAATAGTATCCAGGGAGATCAGCTTTCCTACAAAGATGAAGCTGTACAAGTCCCTGGTGCTGTCCATCCCGCTGTATGGCTGCGAAAGCTGGACCATGACAGCAGAGACCACCAAGAGAATCCAGACGTTTGAAACTAAATGCTTCAGGCGCTTGCTCGGGATCTCTTGGCAAGACCGGAAGACAAACGACCTTGTGAGGAGCCAAATAACATCACTTGCGGGCCCCCAAGAACCCCTCTTGGCAACAGTCAAGAAGAGGAAGCTGTCGTGGTTCGGGCATGTCATACGCCACAATTCACTGCCCAAAACAGTCATCCAGGGCACGCTGGAAGGCGGCAGACGAAGGGGACGACAAGCCAAATGCTGGATGGACAACATCAAAGAATGGACCAGGATGGATGGCCCCACGCTGATGCGACAGGCAGAGGACAGGGCCGGATGGGGGGTGCTGGCTTCGAGAGTGTCTCTCATCTCTCCTCTACGCCCATCATGGGCAAGAGAATGATGATGATGATGATGATCCTATTGAACCCCCTGATCAACAACTTCTCTCGGTGGCGGTTTTTTTGGCATGGTAGTGTTTTTAGCATGTTACACCGGCGCTGAGAAACGTAACTGCCGTATGCAGCACGGAGCACGGTGGCGTAACGTTTTGGCGACCAAAGCGCAGGCGGCAAGAACAGAAGTAGTTGGGGCCACCCAGCTCAGCAGCGCTGACACCACGCGCTTACCTTGACACACAAAGGGTCCCGGGGTCACGGCCGCCAACCCATACCTCTCGTTCCCCCCTCTCGAGCCGAGGTCAAACATTTGCCCCGACTCAACTGACTCATTGGCCCGCATTTCCACGGAGCCCCCGAGTGCAAAGGGCTGGCTGGCTTTCATCCCGGCTAATGGTGGTTCCCCCCCCCCCCCTCACCTTTGCAAGCAGCGCTGTGTCAACAACCCCCCCGCCCTCAGCCCCCCCCCCCCACTACCCCCTCAGCCCCCGACCTTACTTCCTCTAGTTGCTCATTGAGCGGAGCGGGCGGGGTCGCATGCTGAGGGGAAGTTGGCCAAGGCTGGGGTTTACAAACAGCCCGTGAGAGGATCGTGTTCTCAGGGCTCTGAGACTCACGAAGATAGACAGGTATACCCATGCGGTTACGACACGCCGCGCACTAATAGAAAGTCAGTGGAGGTCAGCTGACATTTTGTTTTTGTGTGTGTGTGGGTTCTCCAGCCTCCAATTTTTCCCACCTTCTTTGTTTGTAAACTAGTGAGGCCTTCATCCTCCCATTTTTTCCCACTTTTTCCCTAAAACTGACACGCCCTCACCATGCATTGTGTGTGTGTGTGTGTGTGTGTGGTACAGAAGGACAATCGCTTGCTGGGTTTTTTTTTCTGTGTTTGAACTTTTTGATACAAAGCTTCAGGGTTTATTCTTGCAGTAATGTACGGAAGCAGCTGAACAGTCATAACAGATTTAACCGACGACGCTGTAAGAAAAGAACAGTGTTGGAATAAATCCACAGACCTGTTCGAATGTTTACCTTTTTTTCTAAACTCACGTGGGAGGAGAAGAGAGAGAGAGAGAGAGAGAGAGAGAGAGAGAGAGAGAGAGAGAGAGAGAGAGAGAGAGAGAGAGTAGACAGAGAGAAAGTGAACATGGTCAACGATCGTTGATTAAGTTCGCGAGATTTATTGTTTAGCTTTGTGTGTTTATGCATATACTGTATTTGACGATGAATTGATTTCTTTCCTTACTTATTTCATTTGCGATCAGTTTGATTTTGTGTCTACCCCCTCCCTCTGTTCCCATTGACACGGGCATGTGGGCTAGTTCAATTAAAACATTTGTTTTGTCTTGTCTTTGTCTTGTCTCTCTTTTCACCCCAACCTAAATCTTAACCACACTGCGACTGCCACGGTCGGTCCCACTTTCTCTGCCCCTCCCATCCACGCGGTCACAATTATAACATTATATCGTTAATGTCATCATCATCATCATCATCATCACCATCATCAATCATCATCATCATCACCACCATCATCACCATCATCATCATCATCATCCTCATCAACCATCATCATCATCATCATCATCATCACCACCATCATCACCATCATCATCATCATCATCCTCATCACCACCATCATCATCATCATCATCAATCATCATCATCACACCATCATCACCATCATCATCATCATCATCATCCTCATCACCACCATCATCACCATCATCATCATCATCATCATCAGTCTGAACCCAAGGGTCATTTGGCCACCACTTTAACTAACAATCCTGGTCAGTCCTCTGCCGCTGTCTGGGAATGGCCAAAGGTCAGGTCAGGTCAGTGCATTCCTGGCTGTTGTCCTCCCTCATTTTCCCTGTCTGCTCGCTATTCCGTTCCCTGGCACAATACCCTGCAAGACGGTTTTGTCAGACCTGATGAACGACAGATGTGATCACATCATTGCTGTTTCTGATTCTTACCTACTGTCAGCACAGATGTGGTCAGATCATTTCCGTTTCCGTTTCTTGCCTACCGTCGGCGGGGGTTTAAGTGACCACCGGCTGCATTGAAGGAGAAAGAATCCATGCCGCTGTGTCATCAACGACACGGTCTTTGTTAGAGCCGCATAAGATTTTGCGACAGTTTCAAGTTTCTAATGCCTGGATTCTTTTTTTTTTTTCTTTTTTTTTGTGCCTCTGCTGTCAGGCGCCCATGTTTCACGAGTCAAGAGAAAGACTGATATCACCAAGTGTGGCATCATACTCCCACTGGAACTGAGGTGTTGTTCCAGATGATGTTTAGAGCGCTGTTGATGCTTGAGGCCTTTTTTGTCTGAGAGGACTTCTGGTTTCTGACCCATCCTCAGTCACGACTGCCCCCAGGCAGTTGAAGCGGTTTACTGTCTCAGGTCTTTGGTCACCTGCTTTGATATCTCTCTGGCGTCATTGAGTGTTATTTCTTATCAATATTTTTGCACTGATTTTCTTGCCATACGCTTCGGTTGTCTTTTCAGGCGTGCCAGTCGTTGGCAAGTTCTGCCTCCTGTCCAGCAAAGCCATCGATGCCAGGGCAAAGCAAAGCGCAGTCCTCCGCCTTCAATGCTTGCTCACCGCTCCAAGGTGGTCTTTCTAGTGCCTCAGTCACGAATCTCTCCTGAAAGCAGTGAAAGAGATGGGAGAGTACGGAAACCCCTGCCTGACGCCAACAATTAGGCGGAACCATTTTTGTCTGGGCTGCAATTGGAGCGGATATCGCTGCTAGGTCTTTCATCAGTGGTTTTATAGGCCAAATGTCACAATGGTTATAAAGGTTAAAGTTCCATTGCCTAATGGCTGTGATGACAGTGAACTCTTTGAGGTTCATCGTATCTAGGGCACGGCATCATTACATGCGGAGCCCATCCCTTTCCACACGGCGCTGTAACCTTTCCTGACCTGAATCAGCACCCATTTACCCCTGGGGGATGGGGGGGGGGGGGCTGTATGTATGGGGAGGAGAGCGTAGCAAGGGATGTGAGGGGTAAAGTTGTAAAAATCGGACACCATGGAGGGGACGGGGAGGGGGGGGGGGTTCAAACTCAAGATCGCCAGCTCTGCAGGCAAACACTATGACCATGTGACCACAGACCTCTGAAAACGGTGACTGGCATGAAATTATTACTGCAGTTCTTGAAACAAAAACAAACAACAACAACATAAGTTGTGTTCAGATTGTCAGTGACACAACATGAGAAAAGGACTTCGGGGGGGGGGGGGGGGGGGGGGGGGGGGGGGGGGGGGGGGGGGGGCACAACGGATCTCCAATCATCACGGCTATTGAACGCTTTACAATAACTTTCACTAAAAAGCCTTACTTTAATCACCCCCTCCCATGTTGTCAAAATCAGTGTTCGCATCAGTCTGGTAGAAAAACAATAACTCCCAGAGCCGGCCACGAACGGTGTTACAGGGAAAGAAACATAGCGAGACAGATGCTGGAAAAGGAAACGGGAAAAGTCCAGAGAAAAATAGGTTCATTTTCCCCCCCCCCCCCCCCCACCTCCCCTCAGCCCCTTCTCCACGAAGCTGAAAATACCAACAGACTCGGATGGAAAAACTATTGGAAAAAAAAACAAAAAAACACTGTCGAGATTCACTGAAACATCTCAAAGAGCGTTGCTAAAATACCTAACAAAAAAAAAAAAAAAAAAAAAAAACCCAAAACATCACCACCACCACCACCACCGACAACAACAACAACATTGGAGATGTCTTGAATCTCTCTGGCTTAAAATGGACGGGATGAGTTATGAAAGTAAACAAAGCCCACATAAGCGGGCTGTCCTTCAACACTGCGTCAGGGGATACCGACACCTGCAACGTTGGTAACAACATCTAACACTGTTCAATACGCATCTTTTAAAGGGTTAACACTTGTTGATTGTCATTCCTGTTTTCCCCATGTGAGGCCAAAGCCCAGTGCGCCACACCTCACCTGCAGTGCTGGCTATCAACTTTGAGCGGCACTCTCATCTTAAACATCAATGCAGTGTATGAAAAACGACCGACCGTCCAGCCTTGTTCTCTGAACAAACCTTTTAAAGGTTTACGTCATAAATTTGCCAAAATGAACAAACGAATCACAAGACGAAACACGACGGCGTTTCGACCTCTTAGGTCTTCTTCAGGCAAGATAAACAACACTCAGGTGCAACGAAAACGAAGAACGATAAGCGATTGAAAAGATAACTCATTGCTCGTTCTTCATTTCCGTTGTCCTGAGTCTTGTTTATCTTGCCTGAAGAAGACCTAAGACATCAACGCGTGTCGTGTTTTGTCTGTGCGATTTATGTTTGGCGGTTTTTTTTTTGTTTTTTTAGCATCGTTGTCGGATCAATGGAGCACTAAGGCGGCGACTTCCTTTTTTTTTTTTTTTTTTTTCCTAAGGCCAAAATCCACCTCTTCATTTTTTGGTGCTTCACACTGTCCTCTTCATCTGCCCAAAAAAACAAAAAGCGGGAAAAAAAAAACAAAATCAATTTTCCACGACTAGGTTTTTTTTTTTTTTTTTTTTTTTGTAACAACCAGTTTCTTACACACCATGCATAGTCTGTATGTTCTCTTTCAAAATGGACAAACTTTTGCTGATTTTAGTGTTTTGGCATTTGATACAAAGTGTCTGGGTTTGTTAATGTTCTAATGTGTGGTGTACTGGCACACTCACTCTGATCATGTCTGCTCATACATGAAAACAAATTTAAAAAAAAAAAAAAAAGCAACTCGGACAAACAGAGAAAAAGGAGGAAAGAAACGAAGGAAGAAAGGAAGAAGAGAAAGAAGGAAAGAAGACAAAAAACGAAAAAGAATTCGTTGCTGTGTAAAAAAAACGAAATATCAAAATAAATATACAGCTGTAAACACATGTTTGGCGGGTTTA
>CM031603.1:34484409-34491909 GCA_018398815.1 Conus ventricosus
CACAGGTGAAGAGGCCGAGTGAGCGAGAGACACGGTTCGCTCTTCACCCGATGAGTTATAAACACGATATCATGACGGGAGAAAAGTTTTTATCACGAGTGTAGGTGTTGAAGACCCCCAAGGGCTTGGTCAAACGTTTGGAACCATCGTTTCTTTCGTTGCGGAAAGCTGTTCTCTCCCTGATCATTAATTTCATTACGTGATGTCACAAGTAATGTCGCACTAAACAGATTCAGGAGTGTACACTTATACTGCATTTACAAATATATACGATTTATCAAACAGTAGAACATAACTGCATAGTCTTTTTTTGAGGGGGTTTTTTACACTAATGTGGCGGGGGTGGGGGTGCGGGGTAGGGGGGGGGGGAGATTCACGTGAAAGTTGAAAGATGACAAAACAAGCAAACAGTTTTATTGATTTTTGTTGACACAACCTAAACATCCGACCAAAGACCTTTTCATGAGCTCTCGCAATGGAATAGTGTGTTCACCTCTGCTGCTGGGGTTAGCCTGAGTTTTAAGGGCGAGCTTGAACGTTCTTTTATATGGAGACGTTCTCTGCTTTGGTCCCTGTGCTTTAGGTGAATGGGTACAGCATGCAGCGGGCAATGCTTACTTAAATAAAAATACCTTCCTAGACTGTTCACGTATTCTCGCCTCCCTACCCCTACCCCTTCTTCCCCTCCGCACTCTACTACCCCCCCCCCCCCCCCCCCCCCCCCCCCCCCCACCCACACACACACACCCCTCCCCATTCTACCCCCTATAATATAAACCCAAACCACACGTTCTTTACGTGGTATGTGTGAAAACTTTCCCATTTTTGGCGTTAAATCTACTAAACACACCTGACATATTTAATGACCTACGTAGGTTAGAGAACGAGTAAAGCTTGGAATTTCCCAGCAAATCTGTAGAGTTTCACTGTTAAATCCCGAGTTTAATAAAAAAAAAAAACAAAAAAAAAAACATACCACTGCAACCCGTCATATGTCATGTTGCAGTATACTGTAGGCTGAAAGCGACAGACTGTTCTCCCCCGAATTAACGGGCAGGCCACTTAAATACATCTAAAAAAAAAAAAAAAAAACCGAATGAGCTAATACCAAGAATGCCAAGAACAATATTAACACGACATTCAAGAACGGACACAAAAGACACAAATCAAAACTTCTACCACGTATTTCATACTGTGCCTCAACTCGGACAAAATCCGAAGCATTTCTTGGTCTACTGGTTAGGACACACACACACCCACACACACACAAACACACACACCAACACCCACACACACACACACACACACACACACACACACACATGTACGCACGCACCCCCCCCCCCCCTCTCCCTCTCTCTCTCTCTCTCTCTGAAATTGAACCATCCCGCCCTTTCAGTGTAACTTTGCTCAATCAGCCCAACACACACAGTCTGGAAACATACGAGGGCACCGCCTCACAGCGACAGCTCAGAACGCACTGACCCCATTACACCGTGCTCTGGACATCGGCTGGGACGCGCCTTTGCCACTAAATAATCCGGCCCTTCCAGAGTTTGGCCCCCTGAGGCTGACCCCCCCCCACCCGGTGTCTTCTTGCAGGTGCTCGCTGCCAGAAAAAAAAAGGGAGGATCCTTCCAGAGAAAGTGGAAGAAAGTGTCCTCCCACTTCTCTGTCGCTGCTGCTGCTGCTGCTGCGTCCCGGGTGTGTTCAGTTGAGGGTATGTTGTCCTGGCCTTTCCATTGTAAACAGAGTGGCGAGTACATGGGGAAAGATTATTGGCACCTCCCCCCCCCCCCCCCCCCCCCTCAAGAACAGAGAACAGTTAGATGAATTGTAGGAATGTCGTGTCACACAAAAAGCTGTGAACATGGCTGCCGACAGTTCTCGCGTTTAAAAAACAACAACAACAACAACAACAACAACAAAACCCTGCAATGTCCTACCGTCTGGACGAAGATGCCAAATTGCGAAATTCAGAACAAATAGAACTAAAAACAGTTTCGTTCCCAACTCCATCAAACTCCTGAATCAAAACTGAATTTTCAATAAGATCCGGTTAAGAAAGTTTGTTTGTTTGTGTGTGTGTGTGTGTGTGGTGTGTGTGTGTGTGTGTGTGTGTGTGTGTGTGTGTGTGTGTGTGGTGTGTGTGTGTGTGTGTGTGTGAGTGAGTGGGTGAGTGGCTGGATGGGTGGGTGCTGTGATTTGTGATTTGTTAAATATAGATCCATAGTCATGTTTTTATGGCCACTCGTAATTTCTCTTTGGAGATAATAAAGTGTTCTTGATTTGATTTGACTTCACTTGACTACCAAAGCAGTATGTACACAACCCAAGTCTGGTCTGTCAGCTTCCTTTTTCCATGTGACTTCCTACCTCTGTGGTAACCACACGGCTGGAGTGTGCTCAGTTAGCATGTGACTTCCTACCTCTGTGGTAACCACACGGCTGGAGTGTGCTCAGTTAGCATGTGACTTCCTACCTCTGTGGTAACCACACGGCTGGAGTGTGCTCAGTTAGCATGTGACTTCCTACCTCTGTGGTAACCACACGGCTGGAGTGTGCTCAGTTAGCATGTGACTTCCTACCTCTGTGGTAACCACACGGCTGGAGTGTGCTCAGTTAGCATGTGACTTCCTACCTCTGTGGTAACCACACGGCTGGAGTGTGCTCAGTTAGCATGTGAATTCCTACCTCTGTGGTAACCACACGGCTGGAGTGTGCTCAGTTAGCATGTGACTTCCTACCTCTGTGGTAACCACACGGCTGGAGTGTGCTCAGTTAGCATGTGACTTCCTACCTCTGTGGTAACCACACGGCTGGAGTGTGCTCAGTTAGCATGTGACTTCCTACCTCTGTGGTAACCTCACGGCTGGAATGTGTTCAGTTAGCATGTGACTTCCTACCTCTGTGGTAACCACACGGCTGGAGTGTGCTCAGTTAGCATGTGACTTCCTACCTCTGTGGTAACCACACGGCTGGAGTGTGCTCAGTTAGCATGTGACTTCCTACCTCTGTGGTAACCACACGGCTGGAGTGTGTTCAGTTAGCATGTGACTTTCTACCTCTGTGCTAACCACACGGCTGGGGTGTGTTCAGTTAGCATCACTTTTCCCTATGGTTTCCTACCTCGTTAAAAAAAAAAAAAAAAACCGGCCAAATTTGAGTACGTTCAGTCACCATTGCTTTTTCCTACCTCTTCCCTGTCCTCTCCTACCTCAGTGGGTATGACCAAAGTAAAACGTGTTCAGTCACCATGACTTCTCCTACCTCAGTGGGTATGACCAAAGTAAAACGTGTTCAGTCACCATGACTTCTCCTACCTCAGTGGTTATGACCAAAGTAAAACGTGTTCAGTCACCATGACTTCTCCTACCTCAGTGGGTATGACCAAAGTAGAACGTGTTCAGTCACCATGACTTCTCCTACCTCAGTGGTTATGACCAAAGTAGAACGTGTTCAGTCACCATGACTTCTCCTACCTCAGTGGTTATGACCAAAGTAAAACGTGTTCAGTCACCATGACTTCTCCTACCTCAGTGGTTATGACCAAAGTAGAACGTGTTCAGTCACCATGACTTCTCCTACCTCAGTGGTTATGAACAAAGTAGAACGTGTTCAGTCACCGTGACTTCTCCTACCTCAGTGGTTATGACCAAAGTAAAACGTGTTCAGTCACCATGACTTCTCCTACCTCAGTGGTTATGACCAAAGTAGAACGTGTTCAGTCACCGTGACTTCTCCTACCTCAGTGGTTATGACCAAAGTAGAACGTGTTCAGTCACCATGACTTCTCCTACCTCAGTGGTTATGACCAAAGTAGAACGTGTTCAGTCACCATGACTTCTCCTACCTCAGTGGTTATGACCAAAGTAGAACGTGTTCAGTCACCATGACTTCTCCTACCTCAGTGGTTATGACCAAAGTAGAACGTGTTCAGTCACCGTGACTCTCCTACCTCAGTGGTTATGACCAAAGTAAAACGTGTTCAGTCACCATGACTTCTCCTACCTCAGTGGTTATGACCAAAGTAGAACGTGTTCAGTCACCGTGACTTCTCCTACCTCAGTGGTTATGACCAAAGTAGAACGTGTTCAGTCACCATGACTTCTCCTACCTCAGTGGTTATGACCAAAGTAGAACGTGTTCAGTCACCGTGACTTCTCCTACCTCAGTGGTTATGACCAAAGTAAAACGTGTTCAGTCACCATGACTTCTCCTACCTCAGTGGTTATGACCAAAGTAGAACGTGTTCAGTCACCGTGACTTCTCCTACCTCAGTGGTTATGACCAAAGTAGAACGTGTTCAGTCACCGTGACTTCTCCTACCTCAGTGGTTATGACCAAAGTAGAACGTGTTCAGTCACCATGACTTCTCCTACCTCAGCGGTTATGACCAAAGTAGAGTGTGTACAGTCACCCCATTTTCCCTATCCTCTCCTCCCTTGGTAACGACAAAATGTCAGTGCCTTCGTTGGCCTGCTGCGCAGGTCAGACATTTGCTAAGCCGTGTCCACGAAACCCTGATCTGAAATCCTGTCATCTCAGTCGTTCATGCCTTTCCCCCGTCAGCTGTAAATCCTGTGCATAGCGGTCTGGAAGATGCGATTCAGCGTATTTCGTCCGCACCTCACTGATGAAACAGAAAGTGACACCGAGTGTGTTCATTGAACATCTCTTTCTTCCTGTCTTCTCCTACCTGACCAAGACATTTGAACTTAGCCTGTTCTTTTCCACTAAACGACGAAGACATTTGAACTTAGCCTGTTCTTTTCCACTAAACGACGAAGACATTTGAACTTAGCCTGTTCTTTTCCACTAAACGACGAAGACATTGAACTTAGCCTGTTCTTTTCCACTAAACGACGAAGACATTTGAACTTAGCCTGTTCTTTTCCACTAAACGGCGAAGACATTTGAACTTAGCCTGTTCTTTTCCACTAAACGGCGAAGACATTTGAACTTAGCCTGTTCTTTTCCACTAAACGGCGAAGACATTTGAACTTAGCCTGTTCTTTTCCACTAAACGGCGAAGACATTTGAACTTAGCCTGTTCTTTTCCACTAAACGGCGAAGACATTTGAACTTAGCCTGTTCTTTTCCACTAAACGGCGAAGACATTTGAACTTAGCCTGTTCTTTTCCACTAAACGGCGAAGACATTTGAACTTAGCCTGTTCTTTTCCACTAAACGGCGAAGACATTTGAACTTAGCCTGTTCTTTTCCACTAAACGGCGAAGACATTTGAACTTAGCCTGTTCTTTTCCACTAAACGGCGAAGACATTTGAACTTAGCCTGTTCTTTTCCACTAAACGGCGAAGACATTTGAACTTAGCCTGTTCTTTTCCACTAAACGGCGAAGACATTTGAACTTAGCCTGTTCTTTTCCACTAAACGGCGAAGACATTTGAACTTAGCCTGTTCTTTTCCACTAAACGGCGAAGACATTTGAACTTAGCCTGTTCTTTTCCACTAAACGGCGAAGACATTTGAACTTAGCCTGTTCTTTTCTCACTAAACGGCGAAGACATTTGAACTTAGCCTGTTCTTTTCCACTAAACGGCGAAGACATTTGAACTTAGCCTGTTCTTTTCCACTAAACGGCGAAGACATTTGAACTTAGCCTGTTCTTTTCCACTAAACGACGAAGACATTTGAACTTAGCCTGTTCTTTTCCACTAAACGACGAAGACATTTGAACTTAGCCTGTTCTTTTCCACTAAACGACGAAATACGAGTTTGTCACTTCACTATGACGTCTCCTGTCCTTGCCTATTTAAGTAATTGTTGGAGCTGCTTTTTCTTCAATGAGCATGACTTTTCCTTTTGTTTACCTGCAAAATGACTGTGGCACAGGAGCGAGTTAAGTGCCTTTATCAAGGAGTTTACCTGTGAACTCGTTGCTGTCATGGAGGTCTGTGATGCCAGTGTCCTTGGATGCTATGTGAAGGTTGTTCTACCGTGGAGGTGGAGGTGTACCTCCAGCAGTTCAATGCCGCTGGATGACATGTTCGGGCTGATCTGTCAGGCCAATCACTCTAGATGACTTACAGAACCCGTTCTACAGTTGAAATGGAAGTGTTTCTCTGTCAGACCAATGACCTTGGATGGATGTAGAGGATGACCTTGGATGGCATGTATAGGTTGTTCTACAGTTGAAATGGAAGTGTTTCTCTGTCAGACCAATGACCTTGGATGGCATGTAGCGGATGACCTTGGATGGCATGTATAGGTTGTTCTACAGTTGAAGTGGAAGCGTTTCTCTGTCAGACCTATGACCTTGGATGTTATGTAGAGGATGACCTTGGATGGCATGTACAGGTTGTTCTACAGCTGAAGTGGAAGCGCTTCTCTGTCAGCCCTATGACATGTAAAAGTTGTTCTACTGTTGCGGTGGACGTGTTTCTCTCTCAGGTCAGTCACCATGGATGACTCTAAAGGTTGTTCTGCTGTTGAGGTGGACATGTTTCTCTGTCAGGTCAATCACCATGGATGACTCTAAAGGTTGTTCTGCTGTTGAGGTGGATGTGTATGTCTGAAAGGTCACCGACTGTGGACGATTCGTACAGGCTAGTCTTCCGTTGAGGCGGGATGGCCCTCAGAAACCCATGTTCATAACGGTCCACTGGTCTGAAGGAATCGTCGATCACTGAACCTGAGACAGGAACTACCAGGCATGAACGGAATGATGCCTATTCTTTTTCCAGTACCCCTTTACAGAACATCACATCTATGTTCTCGTTAAACTTGACAAGGAATATGTTTCCTGCAACAGGAACATGAAAAATCTTACACGCGGAAAAAAAAAAACCTCCTATGAAACCTAGCACCATTTTGGCCGGTGTTCACGTGCCGTTCAACCAACAGTGTTTTGTTACTTTTGCCTTTCATGCTGTCAAAAAGAACATGAACAAACGGTAAGAAACCAGCAATCCGCCCTCCTCCCTCTCCCTCACCACGATCCCCAAGGGCTGAAAGGAGCCACCAGACTGCCAGGACCTGCCGCTGCAAACAGCAAACTCTCCAGGAATGCATTTCCCCTTCTCGTGTTTGCACTCGGCAGACAGAAAGCATTTTCATCCGATGTTTGCTCTCTTCTCCCTCCTGCAAGAACTCTGGCAGTCGGGAATAATCAACAGCAGCAAAGCGACAACACACCCCGAGTGTTTTCAGGTTTCCCCCACGTTCCTGACCGACTCTGTGTCTGACTCTGTCTTCTGCTGACTCTGTCTTCTGCCACAGACTGCCTGACTGTCTTCTGCCACAGAGACTTTCTGACTCTGTCCTGTACCACAGAGACTGTCTGCATTCTGGCGACTCGCCACGGCACGTCAGCCCACACAGCCCAACCAAAGACAGTTCGCCCTCCGTAGGGCGAACTGTCTTTGGCCCAACCAACACCCATCATCACCACTCCGCCTGTCGCCTGGAACCCATGCCCACGCCAAGCACGCCCACATACAGAGAGACACGTGTATATTTTTGCGCATCTCCTCTTC
>CM031603.1:34501772-34519272 GCA_018398815.1 Conus ventricosus
GATCGAGGGGATGGTCGAGTGAGCTTAAGGGGTGTTTTTTTGTGTTTTTTTAATTTCATTACTCCTGTGCGTGAGGACAAAGGGAAATGTTATAATTTTATTTTTTTTTTTAACCTTTGTTTTGGTGCACCTAAAAAGAATGGTACTATTTTTTTGCAGAAAGGAAGGGGGAAATGTTATTTTCTTTACCTCTGCCCCCTTGCAAAAGACCTTTTTGGGTAATGACAAAAAATATCAAAGTGTCAAAGGTCCCTCTCTCTCTCACACACAACATTTCTCTCTCTCCTCTCTCCCCCCCTCCTTCTCCCCTCTCTCTCCTCTCTCTCTCACACACACACAACACACAAAACACACAACACACACCACACACACACACAACAATTTTCACTCATCACACACGCGCGCGCGCGCGCACCCACAATACACACAAGGTTTTTAAGGCAACCGTCCACATTTCTCCCCCGAGAGAACCACCAAAGACGGGCCCCGGGGACTTTTGTACGTTCACACACCACACACACACACCCCACACACACACACCACACACACACACTCTCCCTCTCTCTCTCTCCTCCTCTCTCCAACACACACCTCCTCTCTCTCTCCACACACCCCAAACACACACACCCTCTCTCCCTCTCTCTCTCTCACACACACACACACACACACCACCACCACGAAACGCACGCCGCGCGCGCGCACGCACACACACACCACAACAACACACACACACACACACACACACACCACACACACACACACACGTTCACTTGCTTTCCCACGGACTCCTCACTCGTACAAAAAAAACCCCAAAACCTTCTTGCAATAATACGGGGCAAGTCGAGGGCGAACACCCCAAAATTTCGACAGGGTAAAGGGGTAAACTTACCAAACCTGTCATCCTACAGCACGCATGCCCCGCCACTCCCCTCCCCGTCTCTCTTCTCCATTGGCCTGATCGCAGCCTGTCTGTTGTCGTATGTCTAACTGCAATTTTTTTGCCCCCTCCGCTCCCTTCTGTTTTTCTGTGTGGGTGTTGTGTGGGGTGTGTTGTGGTTTGGTGTGTCTGCTGTCTGTCTGTCTGCGCTGCCTGCCGCGCCCTCCTGCCTGCCTCCTCCTCCCTCCTGCCTCCCCCCCCTCCTCTCTCTCCCCCCTCTCTCTCTCTCCTCTCTCTCTCTCTCCAGGTCATTCGTCCTTTTTCTTTGATTCCAAAAGATCTTCTTTTTCTTTTTTTTCCCCCTTTCCTCCAGTAACCGACTTTTAACTTCTTACCTGGCAGTCCCCCTCAAAATTTGGGGTGGTTTAACCTCACGGGTAAGGTGCCCTATTGAACCCCACCCTCCTGCCCGCCTTTCCCCCCCTCCCTTACTCCCCCCCCCCCCACCCCCCCACACCCACTCGTTTTTTGGGGAAACTGGTTAACCTCGTTTCAGCCTCCCCCTAAAAATAAAAAAACCTTTAGACAGGGTCGCTAAAAAGACAGGACGATTTTTTTTTTGTTTCAAACAAAGAAGAACGGGTTTAAGTGTGTCCTCCTCTTCCTCTCTCTCTCTCTCTCCCCCCCCTCTCCCTCTCCTCTCTCTTCTCCTCCCCTTCTCCTCTTTTCTTCTCTGTCTCTCTCTTTTCCCCTCTCTCTCCGCGCACGCGCTTTTGTGCGTGCTGCGGCGTGCGTGCGCGCGCGCGCGCGTGGGGTTGTGGGTGTTTGGCGTTGCGCGTGCGCTCGCGTTCTGTCGGTTTCTTTGCCTCCCTGTCTTCTTTTCTTATGTCTGAAGTGCTCCGTGAGAACCGCCATGCGGGGGTGCCGGTGCGGGTGCATGTTTAAAAGCGACACATAAGGGGAAAAACCTCTTTAAAGCAGGGGGAAAAAAAATGGGGGGCTATTCGTTTGTCCCGGAATAACGCGGAATGAGCCCTTTCCAAAACTTTTCCAGCCAAAAAACAAATTAAAAAAAGCGGGAAAAATTAAAAGTGGAATAACTTCATGAAAAGGGATTAATAGGGGTTTGACAGGGGAAGAGAAAGAAGAGAGAGAGAGAGAAGAAGAGAGAGAATGTTGTTGTGGTGTTGGGTGTGTGTGTTGTTTTTTAAAGTGTGTGTGTGTGTTGTGTGGGTGGTGTGTTTTCGCGCGCTTTGTGTTGTGTGTGTGTTGTTTGGTGGGGGGTTGGTGGTGGTGTCGCTTCGTTTGTTTGTCGGGGCTGTCTTTACTCGTGCTTTGTGGCGTGGGGAGGGGGGGGGAAAAAAAAGGGGAAGAAGAAGGGGGGGGAGACATTTTTGGCACATCGGCAAAAGATTTCGCACAAACCCAAAAGCAATTGTGGCGTTACTTGTTGATCATTTTGACAAAACCGCGCCCAAAAAAAAATAAGTTCAACCACACGACACCCCCCCCTCCAACACTTTTTTTCTCGGTTGTTTTTTTTTTTTTTTCCCCTTCCCCTATCGCCTTGTTTCTATTAGGGGTTTTTCTTCCTTGTCGATCGCTAACATACCCACTGGCTTATTTGAAAATGAGCTTGTGTAGGGGTTAGGTGTATGCTGCAATCATCGATTAAACCCCAAAGGACGCTTTTAATCACGATTACCAATCCTCACACCTTAAAAAAATCAAACACAGTCTTGTTTTTTTAAAACACAGGGTATTTTTTTTCAAACACGGGTTCATTTTATTTTTAAGTTTACACGATTTTTTTTGACGCCGAGGGATTGGTTGTTGCTTGGCACACGCCCGTGGCTTCTCACGCTTTTCGTCCCCAAACCCCGGCCACACTGCCGCAGAAACAACACGTATTCCTTTAAGCAAAAGCCCGGGGGCTCTGCCGTAACGAACTTGTTCTCCGGGAAAAATCCCGGGGGCCACTTCTGTGGTGGTGGGTGTGTGTGTGTGTGTTGTGTGTGTGTCTGGTCTCGTCGTGCTGGTGGCGAAGTCTCAACATTCATGAATTTTAATTTCGCCGTTTTTTTTTCTATCGATTCGCACGAAACCACCCCAAATAATGGCCTTTTTGTTTTTTGTTTTTTTTTTCTTTTTTTTTTTTTCTTTTCCTTGTTTTTTCGTTGTTCCTGTTTATTTTGACGTCGTTCGCCAGTTATAAATATTTTTATAACTCTTTGTACCCCCCTCCACCCACCACCTATTATGTCGTGAGGTTTTCGTTTAGCGACAAACAACAGACCCTCTCCTCTCCTCGCGCGGGGCTTGCTTACACACGGGTGCGCGCTGTCCAGTACATTGTTGATCCCCCACAGCTGCGGGGAAGGCAAAGGCGTAGCACACCCCTTCTAAAAAAAACCAAAAAACCCCCGGTAAACACTGCCCACCCTCCCCGAAACGTAGAAAAAAAAAAACCCACACACACAACACACACCCTGCACAGGCTTGAGGTCAACTGGGGTGGGGGGGGGGGAGGAGGGGGAGGAAGCAGAAAAAAGGGGAATTTAAAGGGGCCCTTGAGGAACGGAGGCTGGGGGGGTGGGGGGGGAAAGGAGGGGGAGGGGGTTAAGGGGGATAAAAAAGAGAAAGTACAGGGGCGTATTTGTGGTGAGGGGGTTCATGCATCCATGAAACACCTTTAATCGCCCCCCCCCCCCCCCTTTCCTCTTCCTTTTGAAGAGAGAAGGAGAGAGGAGGGGAGGGACAGCCACCAGCCACTAACATGTTGTGTTGGCGGGGCTGCGTGCGTACGTGGTGTGTCTCATCCCAACTTCCAAGTCATTTTCATTTCCCCCTTCCCCTCTTCTTATTTTTTTTTTCCTTTCTTCCTCCAAAACCCCCCTCCCAAATTTCTCTCTTCATTTTTCTTCCTCCAGCGCTTTTTCTTCTTTTTTCTTCCGCTTCGTGTTCCTTCACATTCTGCTCCCTTTCCAATCTTCTCTTCCTCCCTTTGTTCCCTCACCTTCTCTTTTGTACCCTCTCCTTTTACCTTCTCTTCTTCAATCTTCTCTTCGCATTCCTTTTGCCTCTTCACCTTCTCTTTTTTCAAACCTTCTTCGCTCAATTCCCCCCTTTCACCCTTCTCTTCTTCAAAACCCTTTTCTAATCTACCCCCCCCCCTTTCCCCCTTTTCTTCAAACCTTCTTCTAATCTACCCCCCCCCCCCCTTTACCTATTCTTTCAAACCTTCTTCTCATCTTCCCCCCCCCCCCTTTTCCCTTCTCTTCTCAAACCTTTTCTCCCTCTCCCCCCCCCCCCCCCCCCTTTCTTTTACCTCTCTTCTCAATCCCGTACTCCTTCTGCTCTCTTCACCTTTTCCTTTATCAAACCTTCTTCCTTTTCCACCCCCCCCCCCCCCCCCCCCCGTCCCTTTTACCTTCCTTTTTCCCAAACCCTTTTCCCTTTATACCCTTTTCTCTCTTTAAACCCCCTCTTCTTTAAACCTCTTCTTCCCATCTCCCCCCTTTCACCTTCTCTTTTTCAAACTTCTCTTCTCACTCCCCCCCCCCCTTTTTCCTTCCTTCTTTTAAACCTTCTCTTTTACTCCTTTGCTTCTTTCCCCTTTCTTTTAAACCTTCTTCTTTTCACTCCCCTTCACCTTCTCTTTAAACCTTTTCTTTGACTCCTTCTCTCTCTTCACCTTTTCTCCTTCAAAACCTTTTCTTCAACTCCTTCTGCTCTCTTTACCTTCCTTCCTCGAACCCTTTTTTCCCCGCCCCCCCCCCCCCCCCCCCAAACCCTCCCTCCCCTTTTTCTCTCTTCGCCCTCTTTTTCTCCAACCTTCCCTCCTTTCCCTTTTCCCTCACCGTTTTCACCTTCTCTTCCTCGAACCCTCCCCCTCCCCCTCCTTCCCCCCCGCTTTTTTACCCTTCGTCCCCCTTTTTCTCCAACCTTCTCCCCTCCTTCGCCCGCCCCCCCCCCCCCCCCCCCCCCCCCCCCTCCCCTTCTTTACATTCTCTTTTTCCAACCTTCTTTTTCCTCCTTTTCCCCCTTTTCACCTCTCTTTTTCCATCCTTCTCCCCTCCTTTCCCGCCTCCCCCTTTTTAAAACCTTCTCTTCTTCCTTCCTCCTTCACCCCCCCTTCCAACCTCTCCTTTTTTCTTCCCCCTTTTTCCAACCTTCTTTTCTTTTCCCTTTTTTACCCTTTCACCCTTTTCTTTTTCCAAACCCTTTTCCTCCCCTTTTTTTCCCCCCTTTTTTCCCCCTCTTCTCAACCTTCTCCCCTTCTTTTCCCCCTTCTTTCTTCCAAACCCTTTTGCTCCTTTTTTTCCCCCTTTTCCCCCCCTTGTCTTCTTTCCCAAATTTCTTCTTTTTTCCCCCTTTCCCCTTCTCTCTTCGAACCTTCTCCCCTTCCCTTTCCCCCTTCCTTCTTCCAAACCTTTTCCCCCTCCCCCCCCCTTTACCTTCTCTTCTTCCAACCCTTCTCCCCCCCCCCCCCCCCCCCCCCTTTACCCTTTTCTTTTTCCCAAACCTTTTCCCTTCCTCCCCCCCCCCCCCTCACCTTCTCTTTTCCCCAAACCTCTCCCTTCCTCTCCCCCCCCCCCCCTTTACCTTCTCTTTTTCCAACCTCTCCCTTCCTCTCCCCCCCCTTCCCTTTTCTTTTTCCAACCTTCTCCTCTTCCCCCCCCCCCCCTTCACCTTTTCTTCTCCAAACCCTTTTCCCTTCCTCCCCCCCCCCCCCTTCACATTTTCCTTCTTCCAAACCTTTTTCCCCCTTTCCCCCCCCCCCCTTCACCTTCTCTTCTTCCAACCTTCTCCCCCTCCTCTCCCCCCCCCCTTTTACCTTTCCCTTCTTCCCCAAACCCTTTTCCTCTTTCCCCCCCCCCCTTCACCTTCTCTTCTTCCCAAACCCCCCCCTTTCCCCCCCCCCCCCCCCCCACCTTCTCTTTTTCCAACCTTTTCCTCTTCCCCCCCCCCCCCCTTCACCTTCTCCTCTTCCCCTCCCCCCCCCCTTCCCTTTTCTTCTTCAACCTCTCCTCCCTTTCCCCCCCCCCCCCCCTCACCTTCTTTCTTCCAACCTTCTCCTCTTCCCCCCCCCCCTCACCTTTTCCCTTTTTCCAACCTTCTCCTCTTCCCCCCCCCCCCCCCCCCCCTCACCTTCCTTCTTCCAACCCCTTTCTCCTCTTCCTCCCCCCCCCCCTACCTTCTCTTTTTCCAAATTCCCCTCTTCCTCTCCCCCCCCCTTCACCTTCTCTCTTTCCAACCTTCTCCCTTTCCTCCCCCCCCCCCCCCTTTTCCTCTTTCCAAACCTTCTCCTCTTCCCCCCCCCCCCACCTTTTCTTCTTCCCCAAACCCTTTTCCCCCTTTCCCCCCCCCCCCCCCTCACCTCTCTTCTTCCAACCTTCTCCTCTTCCTCCCCCCCCCCCCTTCACCTTTTCTTTTTCCAACCTTCCCCTTCCCCCCCCCCCTTTACCTTCCTTCTTCCAACCTTCCCTCTTCCTCCCCCCCCCCCCTCACCTTCTCTTCTTCCAACCTGTCCTCCTTTTCCTTTTTCCCCTCTTTCCCTTCTCTCGACCTCCAACCCCCCCCCCCCCCCCCCCCCACCCCCCACCCCCAACTCCTCTACCCTTCTTTCTCTCTCCACCCCCCTCATTCCCCAGCTTTTCCTTTTTATCCCTTCTCTCGTCTCTGTCTCTCTCTCCTCTCTCCTCTCTCTCTCTCTCCTTTCTTTTTTTGGGGGGGCACTGCAAATGCGCGAGGGGAAGGGGTTTTTTGTCATGAAATGGGCTTCATGACAAATTTCAAACAACCAAATGCTGATTTTATGTTGTAATTTTGGGAAATTTACAAGTAATTCTATGCCACGTTTCGTGTAAAAAGTTTAGTGTCAGCGTGGAGGCTCGTGTTGGGGATTTCAACCTGTCAAGGCGAAGCAGCGACAAATCTCGTGCAGCAAGATGGGCACAAAACCCCCAAAAAAGGGAATGTGGGGACATGTTTTCTCCGTGTGGCTGGGGTTTTTCGGGGGTTTCGCCCCCCAATGAAAACAACATGAAAAATGCCTTTTCTGACCCGTTGACCTAACCCCGTGTTTTAAATTACCGAGATTTTCAACTGCATTTAAATACACAGCGTGGGTGTTGATACGTGTACCACATCCGGTGGCAGCCTTCCGTTTGCCCTGAGGGTGTGGGCTGCGTGGTATAAACTGTGCTTGGGGAGTGGGAAATCTGCCTCCGGGATGTTTTTTTGAACCCGGGGGCCGTTTTCCCCCCCTAAGGAACATCCAGGATTTCCCGACCTGAAAAGCAGAAAAATTCTGAAAAATGACGTTCCTTTTAAAGATACGGGCAAACGTGTAAAAAGCTAGAAACTAGGGGATTCAAGCTGATTCATCGGGGACGGACACAATTCCGATCAGTAAGCGTCAATCAGGGGAAGAACTACGAAAGGAAAAAACCCAACAGATATTCGTAGATGGGTGAGCAGCAAAAGAAAAGTCAGGACAACCATAGTAAACACAGAGATCGATCGTTTGGGGAGTTTCTCCAGACGCAACAAAGCAAATTCTTTTGGCCTACCGATCTGACAGTAGAATTAAAAATGTGCCCCACTGACAGGGACACGTGAACACTACTTCCCCACGTGCAATGGAGATACGTCGTGGAGAGGGGTCACAGACAAACCTAAACCCCAGAACCCCCATCCAGCCCCATCCTTCCGTTTTTAAAATGGGGGGAAACCCGATGACTTTTTAAAGAAGATCAGAAGCAAAACAAAAGAAAGGAAAGGACAGTGAGTCAGGGTCTGACAAAACACAGCCCCCAACTGAAAACTCTTTAAACAAGGGAAGACGGGTTTTTAGTTAAGGGCAACTGAAAATCCAGAAGATCCACGAAACTGGGTAAACTAGAAAAAAAGGATCCCCGACACGCGGTGGAGTCCCCGCACGCGCTTTCCCAAAGGTACACCAACCAACCAGCAACTCGAAAATTTTGGCAAATGAAACCGACTCCGGGGGGGGCCCCCCCGGTTTCAAAAGAGGACAACAGCGAGGGGCAGCAGCGACCCCCAGACTCGCAACCGTAACTTTTCCCCCGGCACGGGAAATTTTTACGCGATTCATAAAACGAAACCACGTGTGCAAAAACCAAAACAAACACACAAGCAAGGAAAAAGGCCCAAGCCTACTGACACTCACGCACACATAGCTTCGTAAACATGGGGAAAAGGGTAGAAACAACCCCACAGCTTCTCCTTTGGCCCCACCCTACATTGAAGGGACAAAAAAATAAAACTTTTTCACAGGGAAAGAATTGGGGCGATAAAAAAACACGTACAAATACACACACACAAATAAACACTACAAATACCATATCAAGTTTTCTCCTCCTTTGTTTCTTAATGTAAATGGGCTGAGCCCCCAAGTTGGTTTAAACCATTTTTTTGATTTTATTCTTCCTTGATGTCTGCGTTTGCAGAAACTTTTACCTTCAGTTCGTTTAATTTGATGTTTTCTTTTAAAAATTTTCTTGTTTTTCATTTACCTCAACCCAAATAACCAGGATGGGTCGTGGATCAAGGGGTTTTTTTACTTAGTGAAAAAAAAAGGGTCGAATTTGTTAAACAATTGAAACAAATCTGAAATATATTTGTTTGCAGCTTGTAAAACATTTTTTGGGGCGATAGTGATGTATTATTTGTAATAGATAACCACCCAAAAAAATGTCTTTTACAATGACAAAGATTTTGAAGTACTTTAACAAAATTTGAACTTTTTGCTGACTTTTAGAAGGAAGACAGAAGCCTTATTTTTTTGGTTTTGGAATTTCAATGCAAAATAGGAAATGGGGGGTAGAAAAAGGATTTAACTGGGATGACCTTTTTCTAGATAATTACAAGAAAATGGCAATTCGAAGATAATTTTTTTAATGGGTTTTTGGGAAGAGACGATGGAAAATGTGCGCCAGTTTCAGCTGTCACCCAAATGATTATTGACAAACCATTTTGACGACAGTTTTACTTTCTTCTGATCAAGGAAATAGCCTATTGATTTTTTGTATGTTCCGTAGATTTGACATGGGAAACCAAATCTTTAAAAAATGGAAAAACCATTGATCCCCACAGCCGTAAAATACTTGTTCATTGTACCACACGACAAAAAAAAGGGGGAACAAAAGCAAGATGTGCTTATAACTAAATTAAATGGGAGAACAGCAAAGAGCATTAATTTTTACTCGCTAAAAACTACTCATAGTAGCCACTCTTGAAAAAAACTGTAAATCTGGTTGACAACGACACTAGGGGGGACTTAAACTTTTTACGACACTCTCTTGAAGCCGTGAAGCAGAAAAGCACAACTCGGGGAAAAACACGTGCAAGCCAAATTTTAAAAAATTTGGGACATGCCCCGTGCCGCAATCTTAAAGGAATTTCAAGGGGAGCACTGTTACACTGCACGCGTAAAAGAAAAAGGGAAAAGATAAGGGTAAGATAAAATCAAAAAAATTTTATAATACACAAATTTAAAAAAAAAGAACCAAACAAACAAAACTAAGGGATACTCTGCAAAATAGTAAAAAACAGTACAAATTTTTGGGCTACAATTCGCTGTTTAACCAAAACCCCGTAAAAAACCAACAAACCCACTCCTATGGCAAAACCCCTTTTTAAACATTTTTTGACAGGGGTGAGCAGGCGAAGCAAACGGGAATCCCCACACACTCTCAGAACAAGACCCCCCTCTGGGTCCCAATTTAGACCAAACCCAAACACAGACACTGAATTAAGCAAACATTAGAAAATCAAAACAGGGAAAAACGTCAGGGCAGACGATATTTAACTTTCAAAACGTCTATTTTTTCATTCCCCCTTTTTAGTAAAATTGTTAACAAATTTACGATAACGGGTACACCTTTGAATGCCACTCCATATTCCCTATTTAAAAAAGGTGACTCGCTAATCCAGGGAAACACCGGGGATTTCACACAACTGCTTAGTAAAGTTTTACATCCATTTCCTAAACAAGCGATCTACAAAGGGGGAAACACAAAAAACATTTTGAGGAACAAGCTGTTTCCGCAAATTAATTTGCTATCGACAATTTTCTCTCTAATCACAATGATTTAATGCATGTTTAACGAGAAACGCAAAAATGGAAACTATACATAGCTTTCTCGACTACATAAAGCGTTCGACACAGCACCCAGAAAATTTATGGAAAAGGGTAAAAAAGTTTAAAGCTCTACAAAATTTAAATATGCCAGGAATATATAAATCGTTCGATCGTGCTTAAATGGGCTCTGAATATCAGAGTTTTTGAATGCCCAAGGTCTGAACAAGGTGCTTGTATCTCCCTTGAACTTTCCCCTACTTTTAACGAATGGCAGGAGAAATGAATATAAAGGAAAAAACGGCTTCAATTCTTCCTTCTTTAAAAAAATTTTCCTCGCTTTTTGCGGATGATATCGCTTTAATTTCTTCTACACCTTTTAGTTTTCAAAAAAAAAAACAAATTGCAGATAGCTCTGATAAATTGGGTCAAAATAAATCTACAAGACAAAGTTAATTTTTAGAAAAGGAGGGCATTTTCCAAAAATGAAAAATGGGACTAAAAGGGGAGCAAATTGAATGTGAAAAGCTACAAAAAACCTTTGGTTTCATCTTGACTACTAATTACTTTTGTACACGTTGGGTGCATTCAAAAGCCAAATAAAAACAATAGAAAATATGAAAACAATGTGGGAAATTTGGGGAGGATGGACAAAATCATCTTTTTTTTAAAAATTTTTTACACATGGAAAACCAATGCTATTGTAAGCTGCAGAGGTTTGGGGGTTAACAAATAAAACAAAAGAACGGGCCTCTGTTTTTCTTGAAAAAAAATGTTAAATGTTAGCCCTAAAAACCCAAAAAGCAATCGTCTACGGAGGAAAAGGTCGCATGTCTTTATATAGAAAGCCCCTAAGAGCGCTTACATTGGTTCTCTTGCAACAGATAACGAATAGAATACCCAAACAAGCAATCTTTCTTGATTAACAGCCTAGAACAACACTGACAACAAAAGTAAAAAAAAAAAAGGCATATGAAAACAAATTGTCTGGATAAATGATTTTTTCCAATGTGGTTTGGGGTGGGTCGGAAATTTTTAAAAAATTTAAGAAGTTTTTGGCAAAGGGGTAGACTGTTTTTCCCGCAAGACGGGTTAGCAAATTAAAAACAAGGATCGCTTTAAAAAACCTATTATTCATTTAACCTTTACAATCAAACCTAACTAACCTATTAACGTTATCAAATTAAAAATTATTTCACCAGATTTTTGCCTTGGGGTTTAAAAACCTGAAATAAATAAAATACAAAGAAAATACAAAACATGTCCTTTTTGTAACCAACCGAAATTTAACTCCACTTTCGTTAAATGCAATGCTTAATTGCCTTTCAGAGAAAAAATACATACTGAAGCACAGACAATTTCAGAACGGGGAAAGCTATTGAATTAAAACAATTACTGCAAAAAGAAAATGCATATTTCAAGAGACATTGCAGTACATTATTATTCATTTAAAAAAAAGGGAAGAACTCGACCCATACAGAGGAATAATTAGTTCCTCACAAGAACTTATATACATTGAAAAAAAACTTTGTTTTCATTTTTTCTCTTTATTTTCACTCACCCCATCGTTATACCGGGGGCCTGAAACATTTAAAAATTTTGGGCAAATTTGTTTCTTTTTTTCCCCCCCCCCTTTCTTTTCCTTTTCCTTTCCCCCCCTTCCCCCTTTTCTCTTCTTTTTCCCCCCCTTTCTCTCTCTCTCTTCTGTAATGTCCATTGAATCGTACTGGTGGACATGATTGTAAAAGAAAAATGTTCCATACAATCAACCTCCGTCATCACATTTATTCGCTTCCGTGACTTTCAGTTTTTGGAGAAGTCTATTTGTTGGGTGGGGAAACATGATTCATTTCCCATTGCATTTTATTGCATTCGTTCTTCCTTAGTTGTTGCTCTTGGTGTTAACCATACGTCTTCGTCCAACAGAAAGTTTAATTTCCTGTGCCAAAAGTCATTTGCAAGGGATGTAACATCCGTGGTTTTTCTGTTTGTTTGTTTGTTTTCTCTATCTGTCTATTATCCATTGGTTTCGCGCTGAACAAACGTGCTCCACACTGGGCAAGAAGTGTCTCTTCCTGTTCCTTTCGTGTGTGTCCACGCCAACCACGATGCTGGCGGGGCATTTGGAAGGACATCACATTCCAATATTGTGTCTGCGCTTTTCTATCCCAACAATGGCCCGAACTCTTCCCTAATTAATCATCTCATTTCATCGACATGAACCTGATCTTTCACACATTCTATTCCATTTTCCTTCCTTTTGTTAAAATTATACATTTCACCTTTGAACGTAATCAAATTGCTGCAGAATAATAATTGGTTAAGAAAATCATTTGGCGTTATTTTTTTCCAATGACAGTCTCTTCCTTAGTATCTAAACATTGTGTAAACAAGCTCGGGCTCCGTTTCACTGTAATCAAGTGGAAGTCGTGATGGAGGAAGACACATGGATGGCCACTGTTCAACTGTCGCCTCGCCTTGGCTTACGGCTGTGTCAGACCAACTGACAAAGGCTAGAACACCAAGGCTACATCAAAATGTTGTTATGCTCTGCATAGTTATGTGGGGATTGTCTTCAGTCGTGACAAGCTCCTACCATAACATTATCAGTCTCCAAAAATCCCTCGAAGTCGGAGTGTGGCTGCCCACGTGGCGGGTAATCAAAAACGGTCACACGCGTCATGTTCTCATCCCCAGCTGATGCATTTGTACCATAGTGTTCAAGTACTTCGGCTGTTTGGATGATCCCTGTGAGTCTTTTAGCCAGGGTACGACGACGACGACAACAACAACTGTCGCTGACTCGGATACGTGCTCATCGGTTTCTGCTGATTTTGTCGGTCCGTTTGTTTGTCCTCTGTTTGCATTTCGAAGAATTGACAGACCGAGTCATCACGTTTGTGTCCCGTCTGTTTGCGCTGCCTGCACACTGTTCCAGACACGCCTTCAGACGCATGCTGGTCGGACTGCAAGCAGCGTGAACAGACAACGGTTTGGGTGACAAGTCTTTGCTCTCGGTGAAACAGTTTTGCTGAGAAAATGTTTACTCTTACGAATCTGTGGGCAGAGAAGAAGGAACCGTAACATTTTTTAAAAGATCAAGCGGGTTAATGCGTGACCTGCATCCCTCGCTGCTTCCATCTTTATAGCAGACCGCAGTGCACAGCCTACTGGTCGCAAAGTGGGTTCCATTTCAGACTCCGCCACTGAGATGGGAACACTCGTCTATCCAAACCTTTGCAGCTGGTTTCTCCTCACCAGTTCCACTTCGTCAAATGAATGGTTTGGAGTTGGAGACCTGCGTTGACCTGTTCCCCTCACTCAGTCTGACGCCCTTCACTAAAAGTTCCAAGCGTGCCCTCCTTTTGGTAGCCGGGTACATGCGCCACAGGCCGCGGATGTTTTGAGCCCCGACAACAGAGCCCTCAGTTACGGACCTTACAGCCGCCAAGCAGGTCTCCAACACCCAAGGTCGGTCCCTATCGCAGTCGGGATGACTTTACTCTTCAGGAAGACGGGTTAATCGTCGACAATATTGCCATTTGTTGTTGCTGTTTGTTTGTTTGTTTGTTTGTTTGTGTTCGAGTCAAAGTCCATTCAACCGAAAAGGAAAAAAAAAAAAAAGCGCGCGCTGCTGTGAAGTTCAGTGCACAGCTCAAGACGTCGGCACATGGGAAAGCTAGCGGTTCTCAGTGTACAGCTCAAGTCGGCACATGGGAAAGCTAGCGGTTCTCATCTCAGTGTACAGCTCAAGTCGGCACATGGGAAAGCTAGCGGTTGTCAGTGTACAGCTCCAGTCGGCACATAGGAAAGCTAGCGGTTCTCATCTCAGTTTACAGCTCAAGTCGGCACATGGGGAAGGTAGCGGTTCTCATCTCAGTTTACAGCTCCAGTCGGCACATGGGAAAGCTAGCGGTTCTCATCTCAGTGTACAGCTCAAGTCGGCACATGGGGAAGGTAGCGGTTGTCAGTGTACAGCTCCAGTCGGCACATGGGAAAGCTAGCGGTTCTCAGTGTACAGCTCAAGTCGGCACATGGGAAAGCTAGCGGTTCTCAGTGTACAACTCAAGTCGGCACATGGGAAAGCTAGCGGTTCTCATCTCAGTGTACAGCTCAAGTCGGCACATGGGAAAGCTAGCGGTTCTCAGTATACAGCTCAAGTTGGCACATGGGAAAACTAGCGGTTCTCAGTATACAGCTCAAGTTGGCACATGGGAAAGCTAGCGGTTCTCAGTATACAGCTCAAGTTGGCACATGGGAAAGCTAGCGGTTCTCAGTATACAGATCAAATCGGCACTTGGGAAAGCTAGCGGTTCTCATCTCAGTGTACAGCTCAAGTCGGCACATGGGAAAGCTAGCGGTTCTCAGTATACAGCTCAAGTTGGCACATGGGAAAACTAGCGGTTCTCAGTATACAGCTCAAGTCGGCACATGGGAAAGCTAGCGGTTCTCAGTGTACAGCTCAAGTCGGCACATGGGAAAGCTAGCGGTTCTCATCTCAGTGTCCAGCTCAAGTCGGCACATGGGAAAACTAGCGGTTCTCAGTGGACAGCTCCAGGCGGCACATGGAAACCTAGCGGTTCGCGTCCTCTCGCAAAGAACGTCGCTCTCCGAATCCCCACACACGCTTTAACCCTCATTCCATGCACCTTCGCCTCTGACACACTTCCACGAAAGAAAAAAAAAAAACGAACCCAGCGCGCCACCTGTTTGGGACCATTTTCCCTCCTCCTCCTCCAAGACGGCGCCATCCCTCAAATCCCCGGCCAAGCCCCTGAACAAGATCGACAACTGGGGCGCCCTCACAAAAGGATCACGTGATAGTGGGGAGATAAGTGTGAAGCGATTGTCTTTCCCACACCGACAGGGGGCGACGTTAGTGCACGGCTTTGGACCACACCCAACCCCGGGCCATAAAATACGATAAACCCGTGATGAAAGAGCGGAGGGAGGGGATAAGGCTGGGAAGGGGGGGGGGGGGGGGGGGGGGGGGGGGGGAGAGAGAAAAAAGAGAGAGGTCGCAACCTTGTGTGGGTGACGGGGTGGGTGAGAGGGAGTGACGGGTACTGGAAATAGTCAGGCAGGGGCTCGGGTTGGCTTCGTGGGCAAAGCGCGGATCACTTCATGCAAGAGTCATGCGTTCAGTTCCCTTTCACCAGCCAGTGCAGATGGGGGTGGGGGGGGGGGGGGGGGTTCTCTTCGGAGTCCCCGTCTGTGCGAGCTCCGACCCTCTCCAAGTCCTCTTCTAGCTATTATTAGTATGATGATTATCATTACCATTACTGATCAGTAACAAAATCTTCTAAACATATTGCTTCCTGAAGTTAGACCAAGTCTCCCAACAAAAGAAAATGCACCACTCACTCGTAGCTTCGACAGCCATCCGGCCATCTTCCTCAGCGAGGCTGTGCTGACTGAGTGAACTCTTTATTTAGATCACGTGACCATGAGACCACAGCCTCGTTGAGGAAGAAGATCGGATGGCTGTCGAAAGCTACGAGTGAGTGGTGCATTTTCTTCTGTTGGGAGATTTGGTCTAACGTCAGGTAACAATATGTCTATCCCCCAACTGTTGAAAACATACACACACACACACACACACACACACACACACACGCGCGCGCGCGCGCGCGCCGCGCACGCACGCACGCACGCACGCACGCACGCACACAACCATAGTAACAATGACAGAACAGGTAGGGAGGTGCCCAAGGTCTGACCAGCCGGTCAGGCGTCTGCTGAAGACCGTAGCCACACACGTACACCCTTTGTCTTCCATTTTCATCTTGTTTATTTGTTTATCCGTCCAGCTGTAACACCTGCGCACTATGTTCTCGTCTCGTAGCATGGATGACGCGGTGTGGCGTACACAGACCAGTCCCCACCCAGTCACACCACCTTGAAGAAACTGCACTAGTGGATGTGGGTCAGCAGCAAACGAAACACCCAGAGAAAGAGCCACACCAGCACAGGGCATACGACAGGAGTGTGTGACTCACGTGCACCGCCTTGGCTTAACGCTGTGTCAAACCAACTGACATAGGCTAGAACACCAAGGCGACATCAAATGTTCAGCTCTGCATAGTTATGCGGGGATTGTCTTCAGTCGTGACAAGCTCCTAGCATAGCATTATCAGTCCCCAAAAATCCCCCGAAGTCGGAGTGTGGCTGCCCACGTGGCGGGGTAATCAAAAACGGTCACATGCGTAATTGTTCTCATCCTTAGCTGATGCATTTGTACCATAGTGTTCGAGCACTTCGGCTGTTCGGATGATCCCTCGAGTCTTTTAGCCAGGGTACGACAACAACAACAACATCAACAACAACAACACTCACGTGCATATGTTGACGTTTGTGACCAGCCGCAAATCTACCAACTGCACGAGCACAGGGTATATGACAGAAGACAAGTCACGTGTATGTGTTGACGTTTGAGGCCATCAGCAAATCCACCATCCAAAGGGTGAATGACATGAGCACAGGCTTCATGATGAGGGGAAGTAATTCACCTGCATGTGTTGACGTGATGCGCCCAGCAGCGAATAAAAACATGATAACATTCACGAGCACACGCTTTACGACAGGGGATTCTTTGTGTGTGTGTGTGTGTGCGTGTGTGTGATCTAAATTTAGGCTGACTATGATGATTCCTAAACATTTTGTAAAATGCTTTTAGATACTAGCACTCAAAGTGTGCTGGTTGATGAATCTTTTGAAGACAAGGACGCTGAACTCTGCTAAAGAATGAAATCAGTGTTAAAACAAGGTTGGGTTTGTGTTTTGTTGTTGTTGTTTTTGTCTGTGTAATAAAGACGCTCTGTTTATACTAATACCGTGTTACGGTGATGCATAGTTTTAAGTGTGTTTGCTACAAGTTTGTCACAGGTCAGACCTGTAATTCCGCGTTCATTGTTCTTATTTTGATTCCCCGCCCCTCGCTTTTTTTTTCTTCTTTTTTCTTTTTTGATTGTCTCATCTTCCGTGCCACCTCAGTGGCATCACCCTCACGCCGCTCATTCCGGCTCCCCCCGTCCACAGCCACACCCCGGCTTGTCTCCACGCCGCCCCAGCATCGACAGTCCACGGGGAGCAGCCATGAAGCAACCCAGAAGCCTTCTGGGGAGACGCTGCCTTGTTGCCGAGTCACTTGGGTGGTGGAGCTCAGTGACGCCCTCGTCTGATTCAGAACAGATAGCACGCCACCTGCCAAGCCCCCTCACTGACGATAAGAATCGCTTAGTGGCGGAGCCGGCATGAGTGAGCGTTCCCCTCCGGAGGGGTCCACCACGTCTGTCCAACGACAGCCCCCCATGAACTCACCGATACCGGTGACCTCGACACGTACTCGCCAAGGGCACGGACGTGGAGAGGACATCAAAATCAAGGTCACATACTCGCCAAGGGCACAGTACATCGAAATCAAAGTCAAATACTCGCCAAAGGCACAGACGTGGAGAGGACATCGACATTAAAGTCACCATCAGAGCAAGGCGTCAAGGACCACAGACGTGGAGAGG
>CM031603.1:34524272-34531772 GCA_018398815.1 Conus ventricosus
ACAAACTCTCTCTCTCTCTCTCTCTCTCACACACACACACACACACACCCACCACACACACACACACACGCACGACACACACACACACACACACACACACACACACCACACACACACACACGACACACACACACAACACACACACACACACACACACACACACACACACACACACACAAACACACACACACAACACACACACACACACACAACACGACACACACACACACACACACACACACACACACACACACACACACACACACACACGACACACACACACACACACACACACACACACACACACACACACACACACACACACACACGACACACACACACACACACACACACACACACACACACACACACACACACATACACACACACACACATACACACACACACACACACACACACACACACACACACACACACACACACAGATCTCTAGGTTTCTCTCTGTGCCGGCCAGTCTGTCAGTGTCTGTGTGACAGGTAAGCGACTGTGCAAACCATTCAGATGGTATGAGGGATGTGATGATATCTGTGCAAGGCATTCAATGGTCCACCACGCCTGTCACGCACCTGGATCACCTTCACCGGCGCTTTTCTGGCCTTTCTCTTCTTCCTACATACACGTCTTTAAAATCGATTTATTTTCTTCTTTTTTTTTTGGCGTGTGTTTAGTTTTTAATTCTGCGGACAAGAAAGCTTGTTCACTCATGCGTGTGTGTGTGTACGCATCAGTGTATGAGGTGTGTGTGTGTGTGTGTGTGTGTGTGTGTGTGTGTGTGAGTGTGTGTGTGTGTGGTGTGTGTGTGTGTGGTGTGTGTGTGTGTGTGTGAGTGTGTGTGTGTGTGGTGTGTGAGTGCGTGCGTACGTACATGTACAAGTATGTCCGCCCGTGTTTGTGTAAACTGTGACTGTGTATGAGTGCTCAGCCCGTGCGCGTGTATATATGAGTGCGTACGTACATGTACATGTATGTCCGCTCGTGTTTGTGTAAACTGGACTGTGTATGAGTGCTCAGCCCGGCGCGCGTGCGAGAGGGCGCGTGCCTTTTGTGTACGTGCGTACTTGCGTGTGCGTGTGTATGTTATGTATTTGAGTATGGTGTGTGTATGTGTGCACGCGCCGCGCGCGCGCTTGTGTAGTATGATGTACGTGTGTATATGTAGTTCATGCACTGTTTTAGCGGAGAAAACTCTAGGGCCACAATTTTTCCCCCCGCTGTAAAAAACAAAAAAAAACAAACCAACACATTGCACTATCACACACAACAGCACGCGAAAAAAAAAAAAAAGGACTCCGAACTCCCGGAAAATAGGGGCCGTATTTTTTTGGGGGGGGGGGGGGGGGGGGGGAGGGGGGGGGGGGGGGGGGGGGGGGGGGGGGGGGGGGGGGGGGGGGGGGGGGGGGGCGTTAGGGTTTTGTTCAATTCCTTTTGTTTTTTTCAACTCTAGCCCCCGGGCTGTAAAAACTGTTCCAAATTTCTCCCCCCCCCCCCCCCCCCCCCCCCCCCCCCCCCCCCCCTTTTGGGTCGAATGATCTGCCGTCACTTCCGGCTGTTCCTAGTTGCGCTCGTGTCGGCAAATCTCAATGGACATGGATACGGGGTAGAAAATGTTTTGTCTATGTGGTTTTTCCCCGTTCTTTCCCCTCAAACCTGCACATGTTGCGCGCGCGTGCACCGCTAAAAAAAAACAAAAGGAAATCATGAAAAAAACAGACAGATTAAAACGGACGGGGTAGAACGACATGATATCCTTTATCAGTGCGGACTTTTCCAGCATGGGGAACAACAGACAGACAAACAGGCGGGAGAGACACACAGAGAGAGAGAGAAAAGAGAGAGAGAGAGAAAGAGGGGGAAGAGAGAGAAGAAATTTTAAAAACAAAACAAAAGACAGACAGAGACAAAAGACAGCAACAGACAGAGACGAAGACAACAGAAAAGACCAAAGGGACACACATGAGCCGCCCCATGATACAGACCCCCTGTGATTACTTAAAAGCAGTTCCGAATACAAGCCAATGCAAACACACACAAACCCCACAACAACGTCACAAAGAAAACATTCATTCAAAATTTAAGCCTACAATCCCCCTCTTTCCCTCCCTCCTCTCTCCTTTTTTCTTTTCTGTCCGTCTCTCGTCGTCTTTTGTCTGTCTGCTGTCTCCCCCTCTCTCTCTCTCTCTTTTTCTCCCCCCTCTCTCTCTCTCTCTCTGTTGTCTCCCCCTCTTTCGTTTTTTCTCTCTCCTCGCCTTTTTCTTTGTCTCTCTTCCTCTCCTACTCCCTTTCCCCTCCCCACTCCTCACTTTTCCCCCCTCTCTCTCTCTCCCTCTCTCTCTGGTCCCCCTCTCGTTCTCTCTCTCTCCTCTTCTCTCTCTGCTCCTCCTCTCCACTCCTTTCCTCTCCCTCCCTCCCTCTCCCCTCTCTCTCCCCTCTCTCTCTCCCCTCTCTCTCCCCTCTCTCTATCTTTTTCTCTCCTCCCATCTCTCCTCTCTCCCCCTCCCTCCCCCCCTCTCTCCCCCTCTCTTCCCCCCTCGATTTCTCTTTCTCTCCCTCTCTCTCTCCCTCCCTCTCTTCCTCCCTCTCTCTCTCGCTCTCCTCTCTCTCTCTCTCTCCCTCTCGCTCTCCCTCTCTCTCTCCCTCTCTCTCTCTCCCTCTCTCTCTCCCTCCCCCTCTTCCTCCCTCTCTCTCTCCCTCCCTCTCTTCCTCCCTCCCTCTATCTCTCTCCCTCTCTCTCTCCCTCTCTCTCTCTCTCTGAGACTCCCTCCCTCTCTTCCTCCCTCTCTCTCTCCCTCCCTCTCTTCCTCCCTCTCTCCCTCCCTCTCTTCCTCCCCCCCTCTCTCTCTCTCTCCCTCCCTCTTCTACCTCCCTCTCTCCCTCCCTCTCTTCCTCCCTCTCTCTCTCTCTCTCCCTCCCTCTCTTCCTCCCTCTCTCTCTCCCTCCCTCTCTTCTTCCCCTCTCTCTCCCTCCCTCTCTTCCTCCCTCTCTCTCTCTCTCTCTCCCTCCCTCTCTTCCTCCCCCCCTCTCTCTCTCTCCCTCCCTCTCTCCCTCCCTCTCTTCCTCCTCTCTCTCTCTCTCTCTCTCTCCCTCTCTTCCTCCCTCTCTCTCTTCCTCCCTCCCCTCTCTCTCTCTCCTCCCTCTCTTCCTCCCTCTCTCTCTCCCTCTCTCTCTCTCCCTCCCTCTCTCTCTCCCTCTCTCTCTTCCTCCCTCTCTCTCTCCCTCCCTCTCTTCCTCCCTCTCTCTCTCCCTCTCTCTCTCTCCCTCCCTCTCTCTCCCTCCCTCTCTTCCTCCCTCTCTCTCTACCTCCCTCTCTTCCTCCCTCTCTCTCTCTCTCTCTCTCTCTCTCTCTCTCTCTCTCTCTCTCTCTCAGCAAAGTTCTCCCTCTGGCTAGTTTCCCCCCCACTCTGCCCCAGTGTCTTTGACAACACGCCAAATAAACAACATTGTGTCGGACACGTTGCATGACGACAGTACCCCAGTGTCTTTGACAACACGCCAAATAAACAACATTGTGTCGGACACGTTGCATGACAACAGTGCCCCTGTGTCTTTGAGAACACGCCAAATAAACAACATTGTGTCGGACACGTTGCATGACAACAGGTGCCCCTGTGTCTTTGACAACACGCCAAATAAACAACATTGTGTCGGACACACTGCATGACAAACAGGTGCCCTGTGTCTTTGACAACACGCCAAATAAACAACATTGTGTCGGACACACTGCATGACAACAGGTTGCCCCTGTGTCTTTGACAACACGCCAAAATAAACAACATTGTGTCGGACACACTGCATGACAACAGGTGCCCCTGTGTCTTTGACAACACGCCAAATAAACAACATTGTGTCGGACACACTGCATGACAACAGGTGCCCGCCTAGTGTTGAGTGGACAGGAGTGCGCATCAGAACCGGTAGAAATCAACAACAGCGCTGTCCATCATGTCACCTGCCGCTGCACGTGACCTGACCTGACCCACAGCTAGTGAACATGACTGACGACTGTGATGTGCTGCCCCCTGATGAGTCCCTTCCAGCGGACGAAAGGCCTCGGAGCACGCGAAATTCATGAATGGTTCTGTCTTCAAGATGGATTCAGTCGGTGGTGGTCCCCCTTACGCTGCTAGTGAAGGGTTTGGTATGTATGATATTATTTCCCCGATTTTTTTTTTCATTCTCAGTTTCTTTCTTTCATCTGTTCCTCTCCTCCTCCCCCCCCCCCCCCCCCCCCCCCCCCTTTTTTTTTTTTTTTAAAGTCTTTCCCTGATCATTGATGTGGTGACGGAGGAATTGTTAGACTGCACTTGTTCCACCCACCCCATCCCCCACCACGAGATTGTTCAAAAACATGATGATTGCGATGTGTTCGAAACCGAATCAGAGGAATACAACAGCACTGAGAGGGAGGTACCAGAAAACGAATCACAGTCAGTCACAGAAGGGGTAGCACGACAGCAGCCTGACCTTTCACCCGCAGGAGAACTGCGCAAAGCGCGAGGCCACGTGCAACAGCGCCACGGCTGTTTTGTGAATCAGTGATAATACGCAATTTCACTGTATGGGGCCGGAATAGCTCGGCTGGTAGAGCACCGGTCGCGTAATCTTGGTGATCCCGGGGCTGCGGGTTCGAATCCCCCGCTGGGCCGTTTGGGTACAGGGGGATTTTTCCCTCGGAGTTAACATTGGTTCTGACTCCATTTCCCGTACAGTCCTTTGAATGAGACTACAAACCGAGGTTCCGTGTGTGAACGCACGCACAACATCTTGCACACACGTAAAATCGCATGATCACCAACTTTCGGAAGAGTAGGCCAGTTTGGCCGTTAGTATGGACGACACGATACACATAGCATGCACCTTGCGTTGAGAAATGGAAAGAATGAAGGGAACAAGGAAAATGATGTGGAACGATATTGACTGGACGACACGGGAAACGACTGAATGAAGCGCCAGCAGGCAGCTCTTCAGCCGGCTCTACCCAGGTAGGCGGCCCGCTGTGTAAACGAGAATGCGGACTGTAAAGCGCTTAGAGCTTGGTCTCTAGCTGAGGACAGGCGCCAAATAAGTATTCATGATAAAAACAATAATAATCATGCATAATGTGACCTTTGCAATGCAGTGACAACGTGTGAAGAGACCTCAGAGAGAATGGACGGCCCCGTCAATGCTACCAGACCAGAGACAACAGACAGAGGTGACACTGGGTGCTGGTGACAATGAACATCTTGCTTCAGAAGCGACCTAACTATCACCAAGGTCTTCTTAAAACTGTCCTCACCTCAGTGCTGGTTAGAAAGGAAATCTTGCTTAAAATATGACCTGATCACTATACAATTTACCATTGCTTTATTAGTGCTTAATAAGACATGAGCTGATCACTACACAATTTACCATTGCTTAATAAGACATGAGCTGATAACTACACAATTTACCATTGCTTAATAAGACATGAGCTGATCACTACACAATTTACCATTGCTTAATAAGACATGACCTGATCACTACACAATTTACCATTGCTTAATAAGACATGACCTGATCACTACACAATTTACCATTGCTTAATAAAGACATGACCTGATCACTACACAATTTACCATTGCTTAATAAGACATGACCTGATCACTACACAATTTACCATTGCTTAATAAGACATGACTGATCACGTGTCAATGGGCACGAAGTCTAACACATTAAATCATTCGTCTCCTCTGTGTGTGTGTTGTGTGTGTGTGTGTGTGTGGTGTGTGTGTGCGTGTGTGTAAAGTGAATTTTCGACAAATGTATCTTTCTTCAGACACAATTTACAAACATACTCGGATCAATATCGACGCCCCTTTTCTATCTCTCTCTCTCTCTCTCTCTCTCTCTCTCTCTCTCTCTCTCTTCCCGTCTCTTCTGGCTCCCGCTCTCTGTGGCTTCACTGTCCAAGCATCATCATTTTCTCCACTACTTTTCAACTGACAGCCATGCGGGTGGCAGCTCTGTCGTTTTAAGCACACTGCACAGTCTGTTACTGGTGATGGCTAGAGAAGATATAGCCATATGTGTCACAAATCCAGTTCACCTGTTTTGCATTTTCACTGTGTATTTAGTATTGCATCAGTTTCCAGTCTCTGTGTTTATTTGTGGACCGACCAATGGCTAACTCGGACATTTACAACAACAACAACAACAACAACAACAACAAGGGCGGACAACGGACAAAGACAGGGGAGAGAGACATCGCCACGGCAGTAAAGGGAGAGAGAGGACAGCTGGGCGGACACACAGACAGACAGACACTGACAGACAGACAGACAGACAGGACAGACACTGACAGACAGACAGACAGACAGACAGACAGACAGACTGACAGACAATCTAACAGGCTAGAAGACATGTTTTTAAAGGCCGGCAAAGACTCATGAGGTGGAATAACGTACGTTTCTAATGGTATGAGTGCCAGAAGCGTGAGAAACGGGGAAGCGGGGGGACAGACTGTATTAAGAACAGAGACACAGGCAGACTGACAATATTCAGAGTAAAGAGGGAAAGGAGGAAAGGATAGAGAGAGAGAGAGAGAGAGAGAGAGAGAGAGAGGAGAGAGAGAGACAGAGAATGAGAGAGAGCATAGAGAGAGAGAGAACAGAGACATGTATACAGTGTAAGAGAGACACAGAGAGAGAGAGAGAGAGAGAGAGAGAGAGAGAGAGAGAGAGGAGAGAGAGAGAGAGATAACAGACAGACACAGATACACAGAGAAAGAGAGAGAAAGCGAGAGAGAGACGCGGGGAGGGAGAGGGGGAGAGAGAGAAGAGAAGAAGAAGAGAAAGAGAGAGAGAGAGAGAAGAGAGAGAGAGAGAGAGAGAGAGAGAGAGAGAGAGACACACACACACAAATACAGACAGACAGACAGACAGACAAACAAACAGAGGCGAAAGACATGTAATGTCCTACCTGACAATAGCGACGATCCCCGCTTAATCCAATCCAGCGTGTAACGATGTAAACACCAGAGACGGAACCCAAAACAAAAACAAAAACAAAAACAACCATGCAACCAACAGTGTATGTATCCACAGCCAACTCACGTCGTGTGCGCTCACTTCAGTCCAAGTGGAGCATGAATGAATGCATGCCCACTCCGCCTGTGGCTTGATATCCGCTGCGCTCTCGACAACCCTTTCCTCACGGCCACTCAGTCAGCCTTTTGCTCTTCTTTTCTTTCTTTTCTTTTTTTCTTTCCTGTTCTTTTCTTGTCAGAGAAGAACTGAAGATTTTGTTCTTGTTGTTGTTGTTTTTCAGTTCCACGCTACAAAAAAAAGAAAAGAAAATGCTTGGCTTATCAGTATGTTCGATCTCACCGTTTCAGGGTTGTATGCTTATCACCATACTCAATCTCATTGTCTCAAGCTTATCTTCTCTCTCTCTCTCAAAACGTTTTGCTAATGGTTCTTGTTTTGTTTTGCTTTCGTTTCAACTTTTGAGAACTGGATTTTT
>CM031603.1:34541772-34546772 GCA_018398815.1 Conus ventricosus
CCATTCACCCACTCAAGCACATACTGTTAGTTAGGCAGAATCATCTACCACTGCAGATATGAATGCGTATCTTCCCCCTATTTCTTCAATCTAAGTCATAAGAGCAAGCTTTGTTTATAATTCAATATTTCTCGCAGTCATTGCAACACCAAGCTGCTCTGTAAGTTGCTGGAACGGTGCTCGGTACTTATCCTTGGAATTTATTAGTTTGTTGTATTTTAGTCCCTTGCGGATTCATTCCAAGAACTGACCCTCAGCACTTGTGTCTTAGAGGATATCTTTTTATATTTTTTTATATTTTCTACTTTTCACAAGAAAATGTAGCTTGTTTTGCTCTTTCATGATTTTCTTTTGCTTCTTAGATGGCACCTTTGGTTGGTTTTTTGAAAACTCAACAAACATACTACGGTATTGCACACCAGCCTTTTCTGGGATTGCATTTTTCTTAAAACTGAAAAGGCAGAGGAGTCAAATTACCACTTTCCGCGGTCACTGAGGAGAAACCACCAAGTTTCGAAATATCGGTATATGACTGTCCAGGACGGGGGGGAAATCGTGATGGTATTGCTTAAGTGCACTAAGTTGATGTATTATTAGTCAGGCTTAACACACCAAGGTTATCTTTGCACTCATACACGCATATGCACACTCATGCGCCCATCAAACATTCGCCTCTCTCTGGGAATGGGATGTCACGCATTCGTCTCTCTCCTAACACGACTGAGAACAAGAAATACAATTTCTATGCTACTTATAATTAATCATGAACAATCAAATCACACACAATGAAATATCAGAACATAAAAGATCAATACATCCTAATCCCGGGTTATAATGAAATGACTTCTTACCTGGCCAGGTTTTCACACACACAACCACGCTTTCACACCACACCACAGTTCTTGAAAAAGTCTCTTCACGTCTTCTTCAGCACTGCTTGATGGTGATGCCCTTGGTTGACTGGCTCCAGGCTTCAGGACTGGGTCTTCGTGGTCGTCTCTGGGGTCTTGACGTAGAACTCTTCTTCTTCGTCTTCTTCACCCACCTCTGGGTTCAAATTCAGTTTGTCTGTCTTCACCCACCTCTGGGCTTCAAACTTAGTTTCCTTCTCTTCCAGCTTGTCTTTAACTCTAAGACCTTGCTGTCTCTTCTATCTCCCAGACCACGTTTCTCTCGACCCTTTCTCTGTCCTGCTCACTCCTCTCCTCTCTCTCTCTCTCTCCTCTGCCTTCTCTCTCTCTCTCCTGGTGTTGTTCTCGACACGTTGTTCTCCCTCAGTTTATATAGGGAGGGAAACAAAGGATTCCCCTTCAGGCCATGCCTTTGTCCACGCTGCTTCTCAAGCCCCTAGTTCACAAGTACCCTGAATTCTCCACTCGTGACATTCCACACACATCAGCATTTACACACACCCCTACCTAATTGATTAGCAAACACACTCTTAGCCCCAGATGGACATCGAAAAATTCCCGCCGACTTCGGTGGTCAGTTAACACAGTAATTATCTTAAGGAGGGTTACTACAACCTCCACACGCATTCAGCCAGCCTGACAATAGAACCAACACAGTGACCCACGGCAATACCATCTGAACAAATCCAAGGCCCCCTGCTCTTCACTGACTGTTTACACAAGAACCTCAGCTGACCGAGCATTTAGCACTCACTTGGGGCCCCGAGGTCGTAGTGGTTACAACCCTTCCCCTTTCGCCACTGGGCAGGTCCGAACTCTCTCCTAGGTGTTGTTTGTCATCTGACCACTTCGGCCGTGTGCGGTGGGTAACGTACCCTGGTTAATTGGTCAATTACTTATTTGTATACCACGTACAATGTCCCTTTGTCTCCAAGCGTCTAATGCCTTTTGTGAGAGGTTTCACGCTCCTTGACAAATTCCCCCCACTCGAAGACAATGCCCTGCATTGGCTAAAACTTAACACTCAAGGAGATGAAACTCATAATTTTCCCATTTAAACCAGTGCTAATATCGGCCTCTCATAAGCCTACTTACACCAGAGAACGCACGCAAGATTTGTCTTGTAACAAAATTTAGAGAAAAATCAATACTTACACACTATCAAAGCAAATATCAACATAAATCTGAAATCTCCACCAGCTCAAAGTCGTGCGGCCATAAAACCATTATGTTTCTACGGAAATTCTCTCCCCTTCTCTTCATACACGTGGCCGCAACCAGCCACGTCACGCTAACGCGACACTGCAAAAGACAGACGCACACACTACATATTTACAGTGCCCGGCTGAAATAGTCTGCCCCCACTCTGCCTTTGTGCACATCCATGTTATCGCCTGAATCGGTGAACACACAGCACAATCCAGACAAAATAACACTGTCATCTTGTTCATCTTTTTCTATCTGCCTCTCTCTTGGCCTGATCCTCATTGCTGCTGCCTTCTGTGACTTGAATATACAATCCCTAGCCAAGTGCCCTGTCTTATTGCACAGAAAACAGGTACGCTCATTTCTAGCCACGTGGCTATTGTTTTTCAACCTTGTTTGCTCACGTGACGCTGTGGGCCTACGGGTGTGTACTACTGACTCATTGCGTGAGTCATGTGCTGGCCTGCTGTCCTCTGAATATGCTTCCAGGCTTTCCTCTTGTTCTGGCAAATCACGCCTCGCTTCCCGGTATGTCTCAGCTGTCTCAAGTACCTCAGCTATTGTGGTTGCACCTTTTTCCTTAATGTGGATTGTGAGGCCCGTCCCACAACCATCAAGTATCTGTTCCTTTATCACCAGTGTCTTGAGGCCTTCAAAATCACTGTCTACTCCACTAAGTTCTACCCACTGTTGAAATAGTGGTCCAGTCTAACTCCGAACTGAGTGTATGTCTCACCCTGTTCGATTCTCGCCTCGCGAAACTTACGCCTAAAACCTTCTTCAGTCAAATCATATGCCTTTAGCACCGCCTGTTTCACCTTGTCAAAATCTCTCTGATCATCTTTGGGTAGGGTGGATACTGTGTGTAACGCACGACCTGTCAACAAGGCAGACAGGTTTATTGCCCAGTTATCCTCGGGCCAGCCCTCGTGCTCGGCAACCGATTCAAACCGACTGATATAGGCGTCGATTGAATCAGTTTCTTCTCTGAACAGTGGGAGTTTAAGTCTAGGTGCGCAACTTTGTCTGCGGCCTACTGACTCAGAACTGGTGTCTATTTCACTGCGATTTTCAGACTTTATTCTTTCCAACTCAATTTGTTTGGCTAAAATCTCCGATTCTGCTTCTGCTTTAGCTCTGGCAGCTGCACTCTCTGCATCTGCTTTTGCTCTGGCTGCTGCACTCTCTGCATCTGCTCTAGCTTTGGCCGCTGCACTCTCTGCATCTGCTTTTGCTCTGGCAGCTGCACTCTCTGCATCTGCTTTTGCCTTTGACGCAGTGGTTTCTGCCTCTAGATTTCTTTTGACAGCCTCAAGCTGCTCCTTTTCAAATTTCCTCCTTTCAGCCCTTTCATCTCTCTCATTCTTCTGCTGAGTTTCAATGAATCTACGCAGTTCATCTCCTGTATATCCCAGTTTCTCCCCTAAACTAATCAGTTCCGCAATGGGAGTGAAACTTTCTTCAGCCATTTTCTTTTCTTATATGTTTTAGCACCACTAAAACAGTTACGCTTATAAACCGGTAAAAGTTGGTACACAGTTTATCTACTAAACGTTACGAGTACACCAACCAATGGTAGTGTTCCTAACACAAAGGAGCCTTAATCTTAAACCACAGCTTCTGTGAGAGTTAAGACTAGAACCTCGTTCTTCGTTTCTCTGAACGACCTTTGATTAATACAACCACCCTACACACAAGTCAATACTCAACACTCAAAGAACTAAAGGAAATAATTAGAAGAACTAATTAAAATTACCTTTAGTGGACGCTTCGCCCCAGTACTACTCTAGTACTCACTTTGTTTCCCGCCTGAAACTAATTTGGGCCATGCAATCCTGGCAGGCTCGCCACTTTGTCCAGGACGGGGGAAATCGTGATGGTATTGCTTAAGTGCACTAAGTTGATGTATTGTTAGTCAGGCTTAACACACCAAGGTTATCTTTGCACTCATACACGCATATGCACACTCATGCGCCCATCAAACATTCGCCTCTCTCTGGGAATGGGATGTCACGCATTCGTCTCTCTCCTAACACGACTGAGAACAAGAAATACAATTTCTATGCTACTTATAATTAATCATGAACAATCAAATCACACACAATGAAATATCAGAACATAAAAGATCAATACATCCTAATCCCGGGTTATAATGAAATGACTTCTTACCTGGCCAGGTTTTCACACACACAACCACGCTTTCACACCACACCACAGTTCTTGAAAAAGTCTCTTCACGTCTTCTTCAGCACTGCTTGATGGTGATGCCCTTGGTTGACTGGCTCCAGGCTTCAGGACTGGGTCTTCGTGGTCGTCTCTGGGGTCTTGACGTAGAACTCTTCTTCTTCGTCTTCTTCACCCACCTCTGGGTTCAAATTCAGTTTGTCTGTCTTCACCCACCTCTGGGCTTCAAACTTAGTTTCCTTCTCTTCCAGCTTGTCTTTAACTCTAAGACCTTGCTGTCTCTTCTATCTCCCAGACCACGTTTCTCTCGACCCTTTCTCTGTCCTGCTCACTCCTCTCCTCTCTCTCTCTCTCTCCTCTGCCTTCTCTCTCTCTCTCCTGGTGTTGTTCTCGACACGTTGTTCTCCCTCAGTTTATATAGGAGGGAAACAAAGGATTCCCCTTCAGGCCATGCCTTTGTCCACGCTGCTTCTCAAGCCCCTAGTTCACAAGTACCCTGAATTCTCCACTCGTGACATTCCACACACATCAGCATTTACACACACCCCTACCTAATTGATTAGCAAACACACTCTTAGCCCCAGATGGAACATCGAAAAATTCCCGCCGACTTCGGTGGTCAGTTAACACAGTAATTATCTTAAGGAGGGTTACTACAACCTCCACACGCATTCAGCCAGCCTGACAATAGAACCAACA
>CM031603.1:34551772-34556772 GCA_018398815.1 Conus ventricosus
CGGCACGTGGTGCTGCCTTCCTCCTCTTCTTGCAGTTCCGACCGGCGATCATTCCTCTTCCTTGCCGTGTCTTCCAAGCACGCCATTAGGTCTGCGATTGTGATGTTTTCTGCATGGGCTGTCTGTGCTGTAACACCAGCGGTACCTGCACAATCACTACTACTGTCTGCATCACACTGCTGTAACAAACGTTTGAATTACTTGTTGCCGTAGATTTAGCTACAGACGAATCGGTTGGGTTTTTTTTTTTAATGCACCACAGTTATCCACATCGTCTTCATGAACACATAGCTTTTCAACATCCGTGTCAGGTAGCAGGTGTAAATTGGAAATCACAGTCACTGACTCACTGTCTGCGTCGCACGGTGCCATGTGGATGGGCAGTGTTCCATGCTGGGACAGCGAGCTCGGTGCAGGCAGAGGCACAGAGCTAGGGGGTTGGTGTGAAGGCTGAAAAGTGTCGGCACAGGAGACTCCACGGTTGTTGTCGCTTCTGTCGCTATCGTATATCATCAGACTAGGAGGGCGTCGGTAGGAACAGACCAGATCTCCGGGGAAGATGCAGCTTCACTTGCCTTTTCCTCCCGGTGTTCCTCGGCCCTTCTCCTGTCTCTGTTGACCTGCGACGGGCATTTTCCCCTGAACACCGCACTGTGAGCTGGGGGTCGGGTGTCAGGGGGTGGACGGACATCGCTGTCAGCCTAAGGATCACCACAGTATAATTATCACTGCCTTCGATTTTAAATGATGACAAAGTCATATCGCGCAGCGCAGCCTTCAGCAGATTTTCTACCTTCGCGGGAAGACCTTCAACGGGCATTTTACACGCTTTCTTGTGAAAACGAGCAAAATTTTTATTGGAGCTTTGAAAAAGTTCGTCTCGCTGGCAACCAGACAAGGGAAGTCACTCAGAGAGAGAGAGAGAGAGAGAGAGAGAGAGAGGAGAGAGAGAGAGAGAGAGAGAGAGAGAGAGAGAGAGAGAGAGAGAGAGAGTCGTTGTTTTGAGTGACAAAATATTCCAAATCTAGTATTTCATTTTTTTTTAATTCGTTGTCAAATACCAGGACTTTCACCGAAAAAAAAGCTTCTTTGCAGTGTCTCCTTTGGTGGGGTGCTTCGTGCCGACCTGTGGGCATAGGCTGTGAACCTTGGTGAATGACGTAAGTTGGAATTACGGCGTGTTCCTTACCCAGTGTTGCTGGGGGTTGGGGGGGGGGGGGGGGGGATCACCCGCTGTAGAACGTCGTGAGCCTCCAACACAGCGCAGGTGTTCAGTGGCGATCAGATGAGCTCCAAGGCCATGGGAGACTGTTGACGTTGCCGGCCAAGAACTCTGAGGACGAGCGTGCTTTGTGGGGCCCTGCAGAGGTAACAGGAAGGACCGGAGGTTGCAGCGTGACGGATAGAGCCCTGTAGGGGTATCAAGAACAACCGGAGGTTGAAGCATGTCGGTTGGGGCCCTGCAGAGGTATCAGGAAGGACCGGAAGTTGCAGCGTGCTGGATGGGGCCCCTGTAGGAGTATCAGGGATGACCGGAAGTTGCAGTGTGATTGGTGGGGCCCTGTAGGGTATCAGGAACGACCAGAGGTTGCAGCATGTAGGGTGGGGCCCTGTAAAAGTATCAGGAAGGACCGCAAGTTGCAGTGTGACGGGTGGGGCCCTGTAGAGGTATCAGGAAAGACCGGAAGTTGCAATGTGACGGGTGGGGCCCTGTAGAGGTATCAAGGAGGACCGGAAGTTGCAGCGTGCTGGGTGGGGCCCTGTAGAGGTATCAGGAAGGGCCGGAGGTTGCAGTGTATCGGGTGGGGCCCTGTAGGGGTATCAGGAAGGGCCGGAGGTTGCAGCGTGTGGACTAGGTGGCGCTGTGAGGCTGTTGTCCACGAGAACCGTATCACGTGCAGTGGTGAGACTGACGGCTCCCCATGGAGTATTGGGCCAGAGCTGGCTGGGGTACAGTGCTCAATGTTTCTACCAATGAGGCTGAACTCGACTCCCACCTGCATCTGTTTGTTTTTGTGCCTGTCAGTACATTAAGGCAAAGGCTACATCACTGATGTTTGACATGGCAGGAGAGAAGCCACATGACCCAGAGATGAAGCCAGTAGAGCTTTCTGTGGATCCGTACTGCAGATCCGAATCAAAGATTAAATTAAGATCCGTTCAGCGAGACGACGAAGCAGCTGTCACACCGATGATGATAACTGTTAATGGACGGATCCAGAACACCCGATCATGCTGGGAGCCAGTTTGCAGGATAGAGTCAGGGTTCAAAGGAGGTCTCCACGATTGGTGCTGGCATGACTGACGTCTGCCCTCTCTCCACACCCTCCTGGTTTATTCCTCCATTGTGGGACCTTACGTCTGATGTCCCTCTCCCCAACACCCTCCTGGTTTATTCCTCCATTGTGGCACCTTACGTCTGATGTCCCTCTCCCCAACACCCTCCTGGTTTATTCCTCCATTGTGGCGCCTTACTTCTAATGTCTGCCCTCTCCCCAACACCCTCCTGGTTTATTCCTCCATTGTGGCACCTTACGTCTGATGTCCCTCTCCCCAACACCCTCCTGGTTTATTCCTCCATTGTGGCGCCTTACTTCTAATGTCTGCCCTCCCCAACACCCTCCTGGTTTATTCCTCCATTGTGGCGCCTTACGTCTGATGTCCCTCTCCCCAACACCCTTCTAATTTGTTCCTAGAGAGTGGCGTCTCGGTATGGCGTAGCGGAACAAGGCGAAGCCGCCGGCAGACCAGCCAGTGTGGGGCTCTGTGTCTGTTCCGGGGACGAAGTGGAGTTGCCCATTGCATCCTGTGTTGACGGTGCTGGAGGAGGGGGTGTGTGTGGGGAGGGGGGGGAGGGTTGCCTGTTGCTTGCTGTTTGAGCCTGTGCCAGACACGACGTGGTGTGATCCATGGCATTCTTTCCTGGTGGTGTAGTAGTGGCGGTCAGCATGTTGCCATGTGGAGCAGGGACTGTAGGAGAGTCACGTGCATCTTTGGCAGACCGCGTCCTGAGCTAGGCAAGTCTGACCCGACATCACACAAGAGACAAAGGGACGTGGTGGAGAAAAGTATTCAAGCGAGCTGGACCCACGGTACGTGAGACTTGACGGAGGGATAGTTGTCCGTGTGTGTACTGCCAATGGTGCTTGATCGCAGAGCTCGGAGTCCGCGTAGGCGTGCTTCGGTGCGGTCATCGCGATGATATGACAATGAGAATGGTGATGTTCTTTCTGCTGCGGCTACTACCGCTGCAACTACTACTTCTACCCGGCGCTGTCACTATTGCTGGTTTTATTAGTTTTACTACACAGCTGCTGCTGCTACTGCTATACAGGAAACTGCACCAGCTGCTGTGCCGTTGCTGCAGTTGCTACTACTGATGTAAGTACTACAACTACCACTACTGCTGCTGCTCTTGCTGCCGCTACTACTACTACTTCTACTACTGCTGCTACTAGTAGTAGTAGTAGCCGCACACCACCACCACACCAGAAGCAGCAGCGGTAGTTGTAGTAGTAGTTTATAGTGTACAAGCGCCACTTCTACATCAACAATTTAATTGTGAAACATACAGCGCGAATTTTCGGGAGGAACCCTCCAAGCAGAAAGCAGACAGTTCCATTCAGAATTGCATGGCATTATCTGCAGACAATCTGACTCACTGGCGTAGGAACCGGAGGAATGAAGGGTCGCCCGCTGGAAAAAAAAAATCAAGCGGCAGGAGTGTTGTGTGTGGGGGGGGGGGGGGGGGGGAGGTTGTTGTGTCGAAAGTATCTTTTTGCCGCCTTCCCTTCTCTCCCCCCCCCCCCACCCCACCCCCACCCCCACCCCCGCCAATCTAAATATACCCTCGCCTCGCTGAACCAAAATGCTCAAACTGTACTGGATAAGTAAATGTGACAACAGCAACAGGAGAACGGATCTGACAAAGGCCTAGTTTACCCTGTCGTGTCTACGTCGTTGGCTGGCGCTCCCTCAGGACAGAATTGAAACCTAGATGCCTTCAACGATGACCAGGAGAGAATCGTGCATTGCATACACTGCATACTTCCTACGCCCCCTGCAAGTGCGACGGGGCTTTAAGAACCGGCTGCCTTTGGCTGGAATCCATCCATCTGGGACTTTTCCCCCCGTGATAACCAATCACGCCTCGTAGCGCCAGCAACAGCTGTACGCCCCTTCTATCTGCAGCTCTCTTCTTCTCTGTCTCTCTGCGCACATTGGAGACATTACATTCTGCCTGCTCATTATTTGATTAAACAAGTGGGTAATCAGCGTATAATGAGGTAAAGTTACAGGGGCTCAGCAGTAACTTGAATGTTTTGTCGGGGAAGTGGCACTTTCCGTGTGTGTGTGTGTGTGTGTGTGTGTGTGTGTGTGTGTGTGTGTGTGTTGTGTGTGTGTGTGTTGTGGTGTGTGTGCACGCGCAAGCGCGCGAGCGTGCGTGCGTGCGTGAGTGAGTGCGTCCATGTGTGTGTGTGTGTACACTTGTGTGCGCGCGCGCGTATGTGTTATCTGTTTTTCCGTGCGCGCGCGCGCGTGTGTGTGTGTGTATGTGTGTATTTGTAGTGAGTGTGTGTGTGTGTGTGTGTGTGTGTGTGTGTGTGTGTGTGTGTGTGTGTGTGTGTGGTGTGTGTGTGTGTGTAACAGCCCATTTTGCGCAGTTGTATTGACGCAATGCGATCATCTGTAGCCTGCTCTGTTTACCTATTTTCTGCTGTTTGTGGGCGTGGCCAGCAACAGGTCACCCTAACATTTTCCTAGATTCAAAGTAATAAACAGTTTCCTCTGAAGCTCGCAGTATTATATTATTCTCTCTCTCTCTCTCTCTCTCTTCTCTCTCTCTCTCTCTCTCTCTCTCTCTCTCTCTCTCTCTCTCTCTCTCCAAAATTATTTAGCTTTTTAAAGCAAACAGTATCAAACCGTCCTTTGTCCCTCCCTCTCTCTCTCTCTCTCTCTCTCTCTCTCTCTCTCTCTCTCTCTCTCTCTCTCTCTCTCTC
>CM031603.1:34561772-34564272 GCA_018398815.1 Conus ventricosus
TTGTCTGACATGTTCATAATTCATACTTTGTGATACACGTGGGACTTTTTGATGGATACGAACCCCATTTCATCCGCGATGGTCATTTTCCACACTTTGTCTGAGATGTATATAGGCCTACTCTACTCTTTACGACACTGTCCTGATGAAATGTCTTAATAACCTTCTCTCTCTTTTTTCCCCTCAGTTTTCTGGTGGAAATACAGGAGAGAAGGAAGTGTGGTGAGCCGGGACTTCTGCGCACCCTCCCCACCCCCATCCCACCTCTGACCACTCCTACCCCCCCCCCCCCCTCCCACTCCACAGTCCCTGACACTTACCTCGACCCCCATCAGTTTTCTAACCCGCTCCCAAACCAAATGAAGCTGTCAGATGCCCACTGAATGACTAAATTGCCTTCAGAATTGAGGAAGACAGTTGTTTGTGGTCAATTTCACACCAGCATTTAACAGACAGACAGAAATCAGCAACTGCTACTGCAGGTCCGTGAATTTAGTGCGTGTATGCTACAATCAGAAACACTTCGGATTCTACTTTGTCTCTCTGAACCAGCCGGTGTGTCCGACCCTGAACTGATTTCTTGTCAACATGGTTGTTGTCACTCCTGCTGCTGGCTGTATGATATTTCCGTTGGGTAGGGAGAAAGCAACGATGTCACCGAGTTCTTGTCATCAGTGTAAGTCACAGTTGATGTAAGATGGCGCTGAGTGCGTGCACGAGTATAAAATGCGAAAGTTTGCTCGTGAGTAACTGAGTGTATGCACAGCATACACACACACACACGCGCGCGCGCGCGCGCGTTTGTTCGTGTTCTTCCTAAACACTAACCCTGCAATACCAACAAAACAAACAACAAGAGGGGTGAAAGAGACCAGAAACCAAACTTGGAAGAGAGAGAGAGAGAGAGAGAGAGAGAGAGAGAGAGAGAGAGAGAGAGAGGTGGGGGGAGGGAGAGGGATGGGCGAGGTGAGAGATTTCAGGAATTCCCGAATAGGACTGACCCTGTTTAACCCTCGTAGGGTCGGTCGGGCCGGACGCTTTGTTTGGTTTAACCCCGTCCGTAATCTTGGTCAAACACGGCGCACACTGGCTAACCTGTGGAAAGTGTCGGCAGTGGCTATAAACCAGGCCCTGACACAGAGAAAGGGACGTGTTGAATGGTGACGTTTGATAGGAGCTAGCGGTCTTGAGGAGTCCAGATCTTGACGGTATCGCCGGACAGATTGTCGGGACTCGTGGAGCGGCCATGGTTGTTTTTTTTCACGACATCCTTTGCTAGGCGGTAAAGGAAGGTTCTCTGATAGTTTATTGGAAATGGTGTTCGGGGTGAAAGAAGCTTTTTAATTTTTTTTAGTAATTCAATGATTTGCTTTTTTTTCCCTTCCTGTGTTGTCTCGTTTCGTTGATAAGTGTGTGTGTGTGTGTGTGTGTGTGTGTGTGTGTGTGTGTGTGTGTGTGTGTGTGTGTGTGTATGTGTGTGTGTGTGTGTGTGTGTGTGTGTGTGTGTGTGTGTGTGTGTGTGTGTAAGGCAATGTTGCCTATAGCCCAGCCGACCGCAGGGCTGTCACCGCGCTGAAGTCAACTCACAGGTCATTCATTCACTCAACCCTTTAAATACATCTTCTAAAAACACACCCGAATTTTGTTAAAAAATCTTTCCACTGTAAAATCTCAGATCAGATGAAAAATGTTGATCTCGTTCAGAAATTCAAAGATCACATCTGGTGGGACATTTCTCAACAAGGTTTTCATAGAGTCTGCAGCAAAATGTTTATGTCTCACATCATGCGAGTCCCAACATTCTAAAAGAATATGTTTCATTGTGAGTGGTACATAATATGGAATGCACCACGGAGCTTCTTCACTCATTAAAAGGTCATCATCATCATCATTTCCTTGCCCATGATGGGCGTAGAGGAGAGATGAGAGACACTCTCGAAGCCAGGCACCGCCATCCAGCCCTGTCCTCTGCCTGTCGCATCAGCGTGGGGCCATCCATCCTGGTCCATTCTTTGATGTTGTCCATCCAGCATTTGGCTTGTCGTCCCCTTCGTCTGCCGCCTTCCAGCGTACCCTGGAGGACTTTTGGGCAGTGAATTGTGGCGTATGACATGCCCGAACCACGACAGCTTCCTCTTCTTGACTGTTGCCAAGAGGGGTTCTTGGGGGCCTGCAAGTGATGTTATTTGGCTCCTCACAAGGTCGTTTGTCTTCCGGTCTTGCCAAGAGATCCCGAGCAAGCGCCTGAAGCATTTAGTTTCAAACGTCTGGATTCTCTTGGTGGTCTCTGCTGTCATGGTCCAGCTTTCGCAGCCATACAGCAGGATGGACAGCACCAGGGACTTGTACAGCTTCATCTTCGTAGGAAAGCTGATCTCCCTGCTCTTCCAGATCTTGTTTAGCTTTGCCATTGCTGCTGTTGCGATCGCTAGTCTGGTCTTGATTTCTGTTGTAGAGCGACCGTCTTTGGTGAGAGTGGCGCCAAGGTATTTGAAAGCGT
>CM031603.1:34569272-34579272 GCA_018398815.1 Conus ventricosus
GATTTTCCTTTGTCGGCTTTCCATGCAAGCTGCTGCAGGATGGGGTGGAGACTGCAGGGTTGGTCGTTGTATTGCCCAGGCTTGTACTGCCGACACGTTTTGCTCGCATAACTTCAGTTTACAAAATGTTGCAATTACTTCCATTTGGTTCGTCGTATTTTTTCTAGAGGTCGTTTTTGTTTTTTCTGGGTGTCATAGCCAGAGACATTTTTGCTGGTGGCCCAGACACTTTCTGCACACGTAAGTTAGATAGCACTATTAACGTCAGAGCCTGGGTAGCGTTTTGGGTCAAGTGTCGGATTTCACCCCTTCGGTGTCAAGCGTAAGCAGATCGTATCACACTCGGGGGGGAGGGGTGTGTGTGTGTGTGTGTGTGTGTGTGTGTGTGTGTTTTCGCTTAGGTAATTTTGTGTTGTTATGATATTATGAATACATAAAATCTCCATCTTCGTGTTAATCCATGATTTGTTAATTAAGCATTCTATCCGTCCAAATTTCCTGCAGCGATAATTAAAACTGACGCGCGATTGTGAACCAGCCGACCCGCTGTCCGAGTCAACACTGGGGGCATCCCCTTTGCCAGGAGAAGATAACTATCACGAGACTTGCCCTGTCAGGAACTGTTCGGAAGGCAGGCGGTTTCAAGCGACATATCAACGTGTACGACAAATAACTATCGGTAGGCTAGAACAGTCAGAGGATAGCTTTCTATCGCAGTCGGGTAACTGTGTATGATCGGCCTGAGACTGAGCACAGGTAAAGCCAGATTGGCACAACACTGAACACCAAAAGTTGATCCTCGATTTAATGTGCAGAAAGTTTCCTCTTCTCTACCACTGTCTTTTCCGGCATTTCTCTCTCTTTAATTTTTTTTTACACTGTGCTCGTTCCCTCAATATTTGTGCTCTCAACGTCACCTAAATGGTCTGTAATAAAGACCAATCTCACTTATCTTCTGCGGTCGTTCCCTCAAAAATTGTGCTCTCATCGTCACCTAAATGGTCTGTAATAAAGACCAATCTCACTTATCTTCTGCGGTCGTTCCCTCAAAAATTGTGCTCTCATCGTCACCTAAATGGTCTGTAACGAAGGCCAATCTCACTTATCTTCTGCGTTCTGAAATTTCCCCTTACGCCAACCACGCTGTTCCCCTTTTCTTTCCCTCATTCTGTCGCTCTGTTCTGTACTGTCTGCTTCACCAGTCTTTTCACGGGCACTTCTTTCCAGCACACTTACACTTTGTCTCCCTCCAGTTGGCACAGTTAGGTGTCTTTTACAGTGGTTACCTTACTAAAACCCTTTCACGTGTTTTTTTTTCCCCAGCACACTTCCATGTCTTCTCTCTCAAGTCAGGACAACTAAGTGTTCTTCACAGTGGGTTACCTTTATAAAGCTGGACTCTATTTAGTTCGCTTCCACTGCGAGTGTGGCATAGCAGTCAACACCAGGGGAGAGGTGGCAGCTCTCCTTTGAAGGATGCTGACGTGAGAGGTCGGCGTCATTGGGCGGCACAGACAACCTTCCAGCCATGTGGGTGACGACGGGTCTAGCCTGTGTCGCCGGGGGACGGCTCCTGGAGGTGTGGGGCGATTGACGGAGGAGCGCTGCCTGACTGCGACTACCGTGGCCTGGAATACCGTGCTGTTTTGTGGGGAGGCAGACATGGGGGCACTCCTTACGGGGTTGGGCTGAAAAATTGCCCTCTCGGCCGCAGTCAGCGAGTGCCCGCCAAGTTTTAGGGACTCGTGCAGCGCTCCAGCGACTTTCGTCCTGCTCCCTCCTTGAGGCGGCCTCACGCGGCACAGGACCATCGCCACCCGAGCATGAAGAAGGCCGCCCGGTGGTCCTGAAGACAGCCTGATGTTTGGGGGACAGCAGGCAACACACACCGACGCCTACCGTCGGTCGACCAAGATCCTGAAACTGAACCAACGTTCAAGACCAACTCCACCAAACTTGAACCAACTTTCAAGAAGATAATGACCAGAATTGAGCCAATGTTCAAGAGGAACGCGAGCTCTGGGAGACAAATGCGACGACCCTCACTGAAATTACCCACTACTGCCAGGCGACAACAGTTGCCACAAATATGCAGACTTTTGTCTGCAGGAACCTTGTCCTTAAGGGCCTCAGGCCAATAGGACGTTAATCTCACCATCAAAGCAAAGTTCGCTTCTTGTATCAAATCACCAGGCTTCCTTGATTGGCGTCAGGCGGATGGTTAACAGCTGGTTTCCACTGCTGCACAGCCCAGCCATTTTCTCCGTGTGGCAGCAGCAGCTCTCGGTATCAGCATGTATCCACCGATTCAAACGCACGCAAGAGGGCAGCTGTGTGTAATTCAGATGCTTGCTGTTGTTTGTTCGCGCAGTTGTTTCGGACGGTTCTTTACGGATTTCACAGACCTACATATCTTTGGTGTATACCGAAGATACACAATTAGACAGACAGACAGACAGACAGATAGGCAGACAGACATACAGACAGACAGATAGTAGATGGATAGATAGGCAATAAGATCGATAGACAAGTAGACATATATATAGATAGATAGATAGATAGATAGATAGATAGATAGATAGACAGACAGATATAAATGGATTTTACACAACACACACACACACACACACACACACACACACACACACAGATAGACAGATAGATATACAGATACATAGATAAGCAGTGAACAACGTTATGTGTATCTGTCTGTCTATTTGTGTGTATGTGCGCGCGCCCGTGCGCACACGCTGTGTGTGTGTGTGTGTGTGTGTGTGTGTGTGTGCTGCGTGCGTGCGTGCGTGCGTGCGTGCGTGCGTGCGTGCGTGCGTGCGTGCGTGCGTGTGTGTGTACTCTAGTGATGATATTCAATGTGAAACAACGGTGTGTAATTCTTGTCTCCTCATCTTTCAGAAATAGTTGTTTGTTCATGTTCATCGTTCAGTCCAATGTTAAATGTGTTTCCACAGTTGCATCTGACATCATTTCTGTGAAGAGAGAGAGAGAGAGAGAGAGAGAGAGAGAGAGAGAGAGAGAGAGAGAGAGCTTTCGAAATCAAGGACGATGTACGCGATTAATTTGTGCTTGCTGGTCAAATAACATTTCGCTGATGTCATTTCAGTGCGTGCTAGTCTCCGAACGGACTTGAAGAAGAGCGGCGGCTGGAGCGAGTTGTTAGAATGCACATGACGCGCACCTGCTAGCAGCAGGGAAGAAAGTGACAAGGTGGTTGAAGTGCAGTGGCAGTGGGAGGCGGCGTGGTGTCAGTTGTCAGATGACTGACAGATGGAGACAAGGTTGGCAAGAGGATCACGACACGGTGACACTTTTAACAGGTCGCCTTTACCACCCTGAAAGGTTCGCACCGGTGGACCTCCTTTGTTTATTTATATATTCATTTATTTGTTTATTTATTAATTTATCTTGCTATTCATTTATTTATCTATCTATCTATCTATCTATCTATTTATTCGTGATGGGTTTTTTCCCTTCGTATTTTTCCTCTTTGTTTGGATGGCTTGTTATTGTTGTTGTTGTTTTTTGAGGGGATGGTGTTGTTGCTGACGTACGCATTTGGTTTTATTATTGTTGTTGTTTTTGTTGTTGTTGTTGTTGTTGTTGTTCTTATTGCATTTGTTCTCTTTTGTTTTGTGTCGTGTTTGTTTCTACCTTTGTTTGTTTATTGACTCGGAGTGTTTTACCCCCTCCTCTCTCCCCATCGCCCCTTCTTCCCTCCCTCCCTCGCTTTCACTCTCTCTCTCTGTCTCTCTCTCTCTCCCCCACCCTCCCACCCACCCTCCCTCTCTGTCTCTGTCTCTCTCTCTGTCTCTCTCCCCCCCTCCCACCCACCCTCCCTCTCTGTCTGTGTCTCTCTCTCTCTGTTATTTTTTTCCTGTTTCTCTCATCGGCTTCTTTTCCACTTAATATGTATGCATGCGCGAATGTGCGTCGGTCGGTGCGTGCATATGTGTGTGCGCACGTGCATGTGTGACCCTGGGCTGAAGGAGTCAATGTATGTAGGGCGATGCTACTCGACTGACAGGAGTGGCATTTCATTTCAAGTTGGCAAACGGCTGTGGAACTGACCTGGAAGAGCTCTCTGGAGACCGCACACGTCTGTCAAGGTCAAAAGTATACATACTGGAATTTTTGAATGGGGTCGTCATCTTTCAACCACGTGTTGTTAAAATCGGCTCAGTACGGGTGTGTGTGTGTGTGTGTGTGTGTGTGTGTGTGTGTGTGTGTGTGTGTGTGTGCGTATATATATATATATATATATATATAATATATATATATATATATATATTGTGTGTGTGTGTGTGTGTGTGTGTGTGTGTGTGTGTGTGTGTGTGTGTGTGTGTGTGTTGTGTGCGCGCGCGCACGCGTGAGTGCGTATGATTACATGTATGAGTGTGTGTGTGTGCGCACTCTTGCATATATATATATATATATATATGTGACCTGTTTTTACAGAATGAGTCTTAAGGTGAAATTAACAGATTTTAGGATATTGTAATTTTCAAAATGTCCAGATTATTACCTTTCTTTTCATATGAAATGTATCATTCTACTCCTAAAAATAAGGAAGTTATGGGTGTTTGAAGTGTGTAACATAGCAAACGGCCATTTTGAAAATTGTCACCACTTCAGTGAAGTTTTACCTTAGCAACAGGTATTTCTACTTCACCAATCTTTACCAAATTTTGTGCCATGGTAAAACACATCATGCCACAATAGCACACACAAATTGATGTGAAAATATGTTGTAGTTGTCTTGTTATCCAAGTTTTTATATAGCCCTTTTTCTGACACAAAAAGCAAGCCGTGAGAGAAAAATAAATTTTATTAAATTTAATCTGTACACACCCATGTCCATTCGCCTTACATGAGCGTGTCTGTGCTCTTTGTAGCATAGCTGGCACGCCGTTGTCGACATCCATATTACACTCTGCACCTTCTCTTACTTCTTGTACGTGAACGAGGGGTTTGTCAACCTCATCTTGTGTTGGGTCAAGCTCCACGGAATCGACCGGCGAAGTTTCGCAGTCATCGTCACTGTCAAGCGTGTCTTCGTCTTCATAATCACTTGCAGCGAAATATTCGGTCACCAGTTTGCCCAATTCATCTTGATCTACTGCTGGTAGAGTTGAAGACTGACCAGCACTGAGCAAAAAAGACAGTCTTTCTTTGCAAATCGTGGTTTTCGAAGCCATGCTGTTCGCGGCGAAAGACGTAAACAAAGATCGGTCAGCCAACCCCAAGGCGCGATGTCCCTGCGGTTACCATGAAAGGTTCGTAACGCGATCCCTCATTGGTCTATCGGCTCGACCTACTTCGCTTTTTGTTTATGCCAAAGATTTCGAAACAGTGTTTCGGATTGGCTGATTTTCACGCAGTGAATGTGTGACAAAGAAAGTAGAGTTCATGACCTTTCCAACGATGTACAACATGCTGGGGCCCTTTCGAGGGTGCTCTACACGAATGTTGATCAAAATCATGTCTGCTTTTAGCGTTTACCAAGGATCATCGCCATGGGTTATCGGCTTAAAACGCATTTTAAATACATTTTCCGATTGAATTATAAAGTGCCGATTACACGTATGTGTAGTTTAAAGATTAAACATTCCATTTTTGATTAAAAGTAAAAATTGACAAATTCGACCTATCACACCTTTTCCGGGCCTCTACGCTTTTCGCTGCCTGCGAGTTAAGACTCATTTTGTGAAAACGGGTCACATATATATATATATATATATATATATATATATATATATATATATATATATATATATATATATTGAATTATAAACAAAGCTTGCTCTTATGTCTTAGATTGAAGAAATAGAATTTCTTCAATCTAAGACATAAGAGCAAGCTTTGTTTATAATTGAATATTTCTTGCAGTCATTGCAACACCAAGCTGCTCTGTAAGTTGCTGGAACGGTGCTCGGTACTTATCCTTGGAATTTATTAGTTTGTTATATATATATATATATATATATATATATATATAGAGAGAGAGAGAGAGAGAGAGAGAGAGAGAGAGAGAGAGAGAGAGAGAGATCAGTATATTTAAGTATATTTATATATATTTACACACACACACACACACACATGCGCAGGCGCGCATACAAATACAATGCTTTTCGTTCAGTTTTCTCTTTGTGTCTAACATCTCTCTCTCTCTCTCTCTAGCTCTCTCACACACACACACACTCTCTCTCTCTCTCTCTCTCTCTCTCTCTCTTTCTCTATCCCCATGTGTCAAGTTGAAAGCAAACAAGTTTCCTGGTTTGACCGAATTTCATGCATGTATGCGTCTTGCATTTTTCATGTCCATGGTAGCAATTGTCACTTTGGTTTTGTAGTTCATCGGTGTTTTCCTTTTGTACAGACCGAACCGGGAAAAGCTACCCAGTCCTTAACTGATTTTTCTCCTCAGTAAAAAAAAAAAAAAAAATTGTTCATTGGTTCGCACGTTTGTTCGTTCGTACATTCGTTCTCTGTATTACCCCCCGTCTCCGTCCTGCCCTCTCCTTCTTCTCTTTCTTTCTCTCCCCCCCCCCCCCCTCTCTCTCTCTCTCTCTCCCCTGCCCAGCTCTCTCTCTCTCTCTCTCTCACCTGCCCACCCCCATCCTCTCTCTCTCTCTCTCTCTCTCTCTCTCTCCTGCCCCCATCCTCTCTCTCTCTCTCTCTTTCTCTCTCTCTCTCTCTCTCTCTCTCTCTCCCTCCTACCCCTTTCTTTCCTTTTCTTTCGTCTTCGCTCTATCTCTTCTCTTTCTCCTTTTCTCGGGGAGAATCAAGGTGTCTGGATGTTTCCGCTCAGCTCCGTTCAAGCCGCCCGTCTTCAAAGGTCACCGATGTGTTTGTAATGAGCTTCGCTGAGCGGTAATCGGATCACACACATCCCGAGCCTTACCAGAACACACTAATCCCCCTTTTCTTCCCGGGCGATCATCAACCACAAAAAAAACCCGACAGTCGACAACAACAAAAGCTGTGATGATGTACGCAGGGCGGCCCAAGGGAAGCCACTCCATCCGCTTGTCAATAATGGCAGCCAGAACGGGCGAAAAAAATGAATAGAAAGGGACGAGGGGAGAGGGAGAAGTGTGTGCGTGTGTGAAGGGGAGGGGGTGGGGTGGGGAGGGGGGCAAAGCGAATGGAATAGGGAAAGGGTTTAGATCCTAGGGAGTCAAAAAGCCCCGTGACAGCCAGGAATAGACATTTGGCTCCGCGGCGAACAAAACGTCTGTTTCGGTGTTCGCATGGATGTCTTAAGGCGATTTTTATGTGGGGAGAGAGAGAGGGGGGTGTACAGAGAGACAGAGACAGAGAGAGAGAGAGAGAGAGAGAGAGAGAGAGAGAGAGAGAGAGAGTACGATAATGATAACGATAACGATGTTTTATTTAGTAAGCCCAAAGCCCCATTTGAAGGGGAACACGCAAACTAGAACAAGGATTTTTGTTTCTTTCTGGCACTTTGGTGCACATGAGAAATATCCACATATGCCTCGTGTTTACATAATTACAACAGCATCATAAAACAGTGCCTCACCTTTTACAAAACTTATACAGACACACAGACAGATTGTTTATAACCATTTCACTTTTCGAGGATGACAATAACACTAATCTGAATATTACTGGAACATATTTTATTCACGAATCATTAAGCACTGGGCAACATAGAACATAGTGAGCTTCGTGCTCTACGTCTGATCTACACATAGGACACAACGTATTCCTTTTATCTTTCTTATACCTATGACTATGCGCTGCTGTGTAAGAAACATTAAATCCAAACTTTGTTAAAGCATATTTTGCAAATCTGTTCGTCATTTTCCAGTGCAGGGTTCAGCCAGATTATTCACTTTATCCTGTATGTACAGAGAAAATATACCCCTACTGTGGCCATGATTGCCCAGTCTTGCCACTTTCAGTCTATCATTCGCTGCTTCAAACAAACCAAGAAACTGAAAATACAACTCACACCATGATTAAACCATACAAAGAAAACCATAGCTACATACATTTTCGAATATACGTAGCCCAGGTGACTTGACCTCTAGCATCCAACCAGTACAATGATTTGTAAGTTTGAGCAGGCAGTCTTGTTAATATCCATGTGAATTACTTTAAGCCACCATTTAACGGATTTGAAATACGAATTAATGGAAATTGGAATCTTCCGAGTCCAATAGACCAGATCGTTTGGGGGGTTCGTCTGTCAACATATAAATATCTTTTCATGGCAAAACAGTGTAATTTCCAATTTCATGTCCTGTTTCAAAGGCCCAATTCTCCGCATCATACTGGACCATTGGTTGAACTTGTGCAACAAACGATTTGAAAGATAGACCAACTGAACTGTTATCAAACTTGTACAAAACATGTAATGCAATCGTAACTGCGCCTCTGCCTCTGCTCACAGGGTCTTGACACGCATAACTAAAGGTGAATTTCGTTGAAAAATAAATACCCAGGTAACTATAAGCGTTCACAACTGATATTCTTTAAATACCACAAAACCATTTTTTCACATGAAGACAAATATCCACCTTTCCGAAATACTACGTTTGTTTTGTCCATATTCACATTAAGCTCAAGCATCTGTGCAGCAGACTATAAACTGTTTAGCTGCGTTTGTAAACCAACAACAGTTTCAGATCACAACACAAAATCGTCTGCAAATAGTAAAATAAACCATTCTGTCAGATCAATGATACACCATTCTTACCTGTTTCAATGATCTCTCTTAAGAGCCAATTCATTGATAAACAAGGAAAAATAAAACAGGACTACAAGCATCCCCTCTTCAACACCCTGTGTACATGGCGTATAATCACGGAACTTAGCACCACACTTTGGTTTGTCCTTCACGTTTTCATTCATACTTCTCACACCACTGTCAGCTCTTTAAAAACCATTTTTAATTAGAAGTGGCCACAGCAATTTCCTAGAAATCGAGTCGAAAGCTTTTTTTTTTCATCATCATTATTATTATGAATACTTATATAGCGCCTATCCTCGGCTAGAGACCAAGCTCTAAGCGCTTTACAATCCACACTCACACCACGGGCTGCCTACCTGGGTAGTGCCGACTGAGGAGCTGCCAGCTGGTGCCTCATTCTGTCGGTTCCCGTATCATCCAATCAATATTGTTCAATATCGTTCACTTCATTTCCTTGCTGCCTTCATTCTTTCCATTTCTCACGCAGGATGCATGCTATGTGTAACGTGTCATCCATACCAACGGCCAAACTGGCCTTCCCTTCCGAAAGTGGGTGAGGGGATTTTACGTGTGTGCAAGATGTTATGCGTGCGTTCACACACGGAGCCACGGTTTATAGTCTCATTCGAAGGACTGTATGGGAAATGGAGTCAGAACCAATGTTACCTTCCACGGAAAACTCCCCCTGTGCCGAAACGGCCAGGCGGAGATTCGAACCCGCAATCCCAGGATCACCAAGATTACGAGTCCGGCGCTCTACCACTGAGCTATTCCGGCCCCGGAATCAAAATCAACGAAAGCAACATGTAGTTCCCGATCATCAGCAAATTGTTTTTGAACAGTGGCCAACAAGCTGAACATATGATCTACAGTATTATAGTACTTTTTTGAAGCCAGCTTGATATTCACCCGTAATAATAATCGATCCACTCTGATAATCTTTGATTTGCTGCGGAACCGTTAAGTTTACTTGCTATACAACACAATGAATTTCCCCTGTAATTGGACAGAGAGAGACAGACAGACAGACAGACAGACAGAGAGACTGAGACAGAGTATTCTGGCCGATGTTTTCATTCTTGTCATAAAACATCACAAAACTCTCTCTCTCTCTCTCTCTCTCTCTCTCTTCTCTCCTCTCTCTCTCCTCTCTCTCTTCTCTCTCTCTCTCTCTCTCTCTCTCTCTCTCTCTCTCTCTCTCTTCCCCACCCGTCTCCAGGCGCCAAAGCGCGAGGCCGTTGTCAAGAAAGTCACAAATCACAGAAC
>CM031603.1:34599272-34607699 GCA_018398815.1 Conus ventricosus
CAGGACATGAAGACACCAAGACACACAGCCATGGGAACACAGACACGGGGAAGCACAGAGGCAGGGACACGTAGACATGGGGATACATAGGGATGGGGACACGCTGACAGGAGGACACACAGAGGCAGGGACACGTAGAAATGGGGATACACAGGGATGGGGACACGCTGACAGGAGGACACACAGAGACAGGGACACGTAGACATGATACACTGATGTCAGGACTCATGAAACTGGAGACACGTAGGAAAAGGGACTCACAGACAGGCATGTATACATACAGTGACACATAGAGGAGACACAGAGACAGGCATGTATACAGACAGTGACACATAGAGAAGGAGACACAGAGACAGGCATGTATACAGACAGTGACACATAGAGAAGACACAGAGACAGGCATGTATACAGACAGTGACACATAGAGAGACACAGAGACAGGCATGTATACAGACAGTGACACATAGAGGAGACACAGAGACGGCATGTATACAGACAGTGACACATAGAGGAGACACAGAGACAGGCATGTATACAGACAGTGACACATAGAGGAGACACAGAGACAGGCATGTATACAGACAGTGACACATAGAGAAGGAGACACAGAGACGGGCATGTATACAGACAGTGCCACATAGAGGAGACACAGAGACGGGCATGTATACAGACAGTGACACATAGAGGAGACACAGAGACAGGCATGTATACAGACAGTGCCACATAGAGGAGACACAGAGACAGGCATGTATACAGACAGTAACACATAGAGAAGACACAGAGACAGGCATGTATACAGACAGTGACACATAGAGAAGGAGACACAGAGACGGGCATGTATACAGACAGTGACACATAGAGAAGGAGACACAGAGACAGGCATGTATACAGACAGTGACACATAGAGAAGGAGACACAGAGACAGGCATGTATACAGACAGTGACACATAGAGGAGACACAGAGACGGGCATGTATACAGACAGTGACACATAGAGAAGGAGACACAGAGACAGGCATGTATACAGACAGTGACACATAGAGGAGACACAGAGACAGGCATGTATACAGACAGTGACACATAGAGGAGACACAGAGACAGGCATGTATACAGACAGTGACACATAGAGGAGACACAGAGACGGGCATGTATACAGACAGTGACATATAGAGGAGACACAGAGACAGGCATGTATACAGACAGTGACACATAGAGAAGGAGACACAGAGACAGGCATGTATACAGACAGTGACACATAGAGGAGACACAGGGACGGGCATGTATACAGACAGTGACACATAGAGGAGACACAGAGACGGGCATGTATACACACAGTGACACATAGAGAATGAGACACAGAGACAGGCATGTATACAGACAGTGACACATAGAGGAGACACAGAGACGGCATGTATACAGACAGTGACACATAGAGGAGACACAGAGACAGGCATGTATACAGACAGTGACACATAGAGGAGACACAGAGACAGGCATGTATACAGACAGTGACACATAGAGGAGACACAGAGACAGGCATGTATACAGACAGTGACACATAGAGGAGACACAGAGACGGGAATGTATACAGACAGTGACACATAGAGGAGACACAGAGACAGGCATGTATACAGACAGTGACACATAGAGGAGACACAGAGACGGGCATGTATACAGACAGTGACACATAGAGGAGACACAGAGAGGGGCATGTATACAGACAGTGACACATAGAGGAGACACAGAGACAGGCATGTATACAGACAGTGACACATAGAGGAGACACAGAGACAGGCATGTATACAGACAGTGACACATAGAGAAGGAGACACAGAGACAGGCATGTATACAGACAGTGACACATAGAGGAGACACAGAGACGGGCATGTATACAGACAGTGACACATAGAGGAGACACAGAGACGGCATGTATACAGACAGTGACACATAGAGAAGGAGACACAGAGACAGGCATGTATACAGACAGTGACACATAGAGGAGACACAGAGACAGGCATGTATACAGACAGTGACACATAGAGAAGGAGACACAGAGACAGGCATGTATACAGACAGTGACACATAGAGAAGGAGACACAGAGACAGGCATGTATACAGACAGTGACACATAGAGGAGACACAGAGACAGGCATGTATACAGACAGTGACACATAGAGAAGACACAGAGACAGGCATGTATACAGACAGTGACACATAGAGAAGGAGACACAGAGACAGGCATGTATACAGACAGTGACACATAGAGGAGACACAGAGACAGGCATGTATACAGACAGTGCCACATAGAGGAGACACAGAGACAGGCATGTATACAGACAGTAACACATAGAGAAGACACAGAGACAGGCATGTATACAGACAGTGACACATAGAGAAGGAGACACAGAGACGGGCATGTATACAGACAGTGACACATAGAGAAGGAGACACAGAGACAGGCATGTATACAGACAGTGACACATAGAGAAGGAGACACAGAGACAGGCATGTATACAGACAGTGACACATAGAGGAGACACAGAGACGGGCATGTATACAGACAGTGACACATAGAGAAGGAGACACAGAGACAGGCATGTATACAGACAGTGACACATAGAGAAGGAAACACAGAGACAGGCATGTATACAGACAGTGACACATAGGGGAGACACAGAGACGGGCATGTATACAGACAGTGACATATAGAGGAGACACAGAGACAGGCATGTATACAGACAGTGACACATAGAGAAGGAGACACAGAGACAGGCATGTATACAGACAGTGACACATAGAGGAGACACAGGGACGGGCATGTATACAGACAGTGACACATAGAGGAGACACAGAGACGGGCATGTATACACACAGTGACACATAGAGAATGAGACACAGAGACAGGCATGTATACAGACAGTGACACATAGAGGAGACACAGAGACGGGCATGTATACAGACAGTGACACATAGAGGAGACACAGAGACAGGCATGTATACAGACAGTGACACATAGAGGAGACACAGAGACAGGCATGTATACAGACAGTGACACATAGAGGAGACACAGAGACAGGCATGTATACAGACAGTGACACATAGAGGAGACACAGAGACGGGAATGTATACAGACAGTGACACATAGAGGAGACACAGAGACAGGCATGTATACAGACAGTGACACATAGAGGAGACACAGAGACGGGCATGTATACAGACAGTGACACATAGAGGAGACACAGAGACGGGCATGTATACAGACAGTGACACATAGAGGAGACACAGAGACAGGCATGTATACAGACAGTGACACATAGAGGAGACACAGAGACAGGCATGTATACAGACAGTGACACATAGAGAAGGAGACACAGAGACAGGCATGTATACAGACAGTGACACATAGAGGAGACACAGAGACGGGCATGTATACAGACAGTGACACATAGAGGAGACACAGAGACGGGCATGTATACACGACAGTGACACATAGAGAAGGAGACACAGAGACAGGCATGTATACAGACAGTGACACATAGAGGAGACACAGAGACAGGCATGTATACAGACAGTGACACATAGAGAAGGAGACACAGAGACAGGCATGTATACAGACAGTGACACATAGAGAAGGAGACACAGAGACAGGCATGTATACAGACAGTGACACATAGAGGAGACACAGAGACAGGCATGTATACAGACAGTGACACATAGAGAAGACACAGAGACAGGCATGTATACAGACAGTGACACATAGAGAAGGAGACACAGAGACAGGCATGTATACAGACAGTGACACATAGAGGAGACACAGAGACAGGCATGTATACAGACAGTGACACATAGAGGAGACACAGAGACGGCATGTATACAGACAGTGCCACATAGAGAAGACACAGAGACAGGCATGTATACAGACAGTGACACATAGAGGAGACACAGAGACGGGCACACATAGAGACGGAGACACAAAGATATGATAACAGATAAACATGGTAACACACAGAAATACGGGCACATATCCATTGGGACACAGGAACTCTCATACATGTGGATATATAGACACAGTGAAACACAGAGATAGGGTAACATAGACATGGAGACACATAAAATGGGGGAATACTTGTGAGAGCGACATATGGACATGTAGACACACACACACACACACACACACACACACACCACACACACACACACACACACACACACACATGCAGATGTGCGTATGCATGCGCACACACGTTACACACACACACACACACACACACACACACACACACACACACACACACACACACACACACACATGCGTACGTGCTCACATGCACGAAGAGAGAGAGAGAGAGAGAGAGAGAGAGAGAGAGAGAGAGAGAGAGAGAGAGAGAGAGAGATTGAGAGAGAGAGTTTCAAATACATTAAAATGAAATATAAGTGAGGGCATTTGTTTGTCGGATATGACTTAAAATGAAAAGACGTTAACTCAAGAACGAATCTGCAGATGTAGGATTTGAATGCGACCTCAAACGCTCATCCACCCACAAACATATGGCAGAGACGCACAGTCAAACTTCAAGTGAGTTACATTAGAGGTGTGTAAGCTTTGCTCCGTGTTATCCAAACACTGCAGGTGGAATGCTCGGCATGCTGCTCAAATACAGACAAGGACGGGGCAACGCCAGAAATCCGGTCGACAGCTGCACTGTGTAAATCAAGTGTTCCCTTACTGTGTCGTCGGGACAATCAAGTGGGCTTTGTCCGATGGCTGTGCTTTTGTGCGAGCGATGAAAGGCGGGTTTGTGTGTGGATTTCAAAAATGCTCTTTTTGATAGATTCGCTTTTGCAAGTTACGTTGCTGTGTCAACACATGAATTTGAGTTGTGTCAGCATTTTTCCAGACATGAAAATTTACGTATACAATTGTGACCACATGAGGGTACGCACACGCGCGCGCGCTCGCACACACACACACACACACACACACACACACACACACACACACAACACAGTGCGAGCACACGTGCACCCAAACACGGTCTCTTTATTAGCAGATGTTGTTGGATGTATTTCATATTGTTATGAAATGTATGGCAGTCGTTTGATTTTTCTTTTTTGTGTGTGTGTACTTATGTATGTGTGCCTGTCTTTGTGTCTCCTTCTCTATGTGTCATTATCAAGTCAAATCAAGTCAAGTCAAAATCATCTTATTGAAGATTAAAGAATAAGCTTTACAGCTTTTGTTTTTCATCCTGCCCTCACTGTCTCTATGTATGCCTGTTTCTGTGTATCCCTGTCTCTGTGTTGCAATGTCCATGTGTCCCTGTGTCTAAATCTATTCGCGTTTGTGTGTCCCTGTTCCTACATGTCCCCATTTTCATGAGTCCCGACATCAGTGTATCTGCATGTCTATGTGTTCCTGTAGCTGGGTGTCCCTGTCTCTGTGTGTCCTCCTCTCAGCGTGTCCCCATCCCTATGTATCCCCATTTCTACGTGTCCCTGCCTCTGTGCTATCCCCTGTCTGTGTCCCCTTAGCTATGTCCTGTTTCCATGTGTCCCGTCCTCTACGTGTCCCCTCTCTGTGTCTCTTTGTCTCTGTGTGGTGGTTTCTGTGTCTCGATTATCTTTGTGCTCCTGTGTGTAAGTGTGTCCCTGTCCCTACGTGCTCTTGTCTCTGTTTGTGACAGTTTCCGTGTGTTTCCGTGTCTACGTGTGACTGTCTCTGTTTGTTACAGTTTCCGTGTGTTTCCGTGTGTTTCCGTGTCTACGTGTGACTGTCTCTATGTATCCCATCTCTGTGCGCTCCCATTTCTGGGTGTCCCTGTGTCTGTGTGCCTCTGCGTCTTGGTGTCCCTGTTTCTATGTGTCCTCATTCTATATGTCCCTGTCTCTATGTGTCCTCATTCTATATGTCCCTCTCTCTATGCGTCCTCATTCTATATGTCCCTGTCTCTATGCGTCCTCATTCTATATGTCCCTGTCTCTATGTGTCCTCATTCTGTATGTCCCTGTCTCCATGTGTCCTCATTCTATATGTCCCTGTCTCCATGTGTCCTCATTCTATATGTCCCTGTCTCTATGTGTCCTCATTCTATATGTCCCTGTCTCTATGTGTCCTCATTCTATATGTCCCTGTCTCCATGTGTCCTCATTCTATATGTCCCTGTCTCTATGTGTCCTCATTCTATATGTCCCTGTCTCTATGTGTCTCCAGTTCTGTGTCCCTTCTGTGTGCGTCCCCATTTCCACGTGTCTTTACACATAGTGTATCTGTCTCTATGTGTCTTTATGTCTATGTGTGCCTGTCTCTACGTGTCTTTATGTATATGTGCACCTGTTTCCATGTTTCTCCATCTCTATGTGTTCCTGTTCCTGTCACCGTAAGTCCCTGTCTCTGTGTGTCCCTACCTCTACATGTTCCCATCTCTCTGTGTGTCTGCCTCTATGTGTCTATGTCTCGATGTGTCATGATGTCTACATATGTCCGTCTCTCTGTGTTCCATCTCTGTGTCTCTTCTCTGTGTGAACCCGTCTCTGTGTATCCCTGTCTCTGTGTGTCTGTCTGTATGTCTCCCCATCTCTCGGTGTTTCCCATTCTATGTGTGCCTGTCTGGTGTGCCCTTGCCCTATATATATCCCCTTCTCTATGTCACTGTGTGTATGTTCTGTCTCCTGGCATTCACATCAACGTGAATTCACTTAATTGGGAGAGAGAGAGAGAGAGAGAGAGACAGACAGACAGACAGACAGACAGACAGACAGACAGACAGACAGACAGAGAGCGAGAGAGAGAAATGTCACTAATCAGGCGACGACGAAGTTAGCTCTGAACTCAACACTATTGGTGTCACCAGTGTTTGAGGCAAACGTCAGAATATTGAATCACACGTTGGCAAAATCTGCACTGGTCACCAATCCCCTCCAAGACAACGCGACATCGAGGTCAGTCGGAATATTCGCGACACTCAGGAACACCACTAAACATGATGTTCACAATCACCAGACACGTTCATGTACCTGGAAGAAGGAGTGAAGTGATAAAGAAGGGATAACAAGGAACCACGTCATAAAAGAAGCAATACGAGGATCTTGTTGGAACGTCGGAACGAGGAGAAAATCTTGGTCGCATCTTCAAGAAAAGCGACAAGAAGAAATCAATCTACAGGCACAGGAACGTTACCTCCCAGGAAGTCGTATAAACGTTGAAAAGGTAAGCAGCTTCTCATTCGCTACACTTCCATATGCGTTCACCCTCTTTTCACTTCGCTTTAACTTCATATTCCCACCGAACCAAAAAACAAAAACAAAACAGTCAGACCATACATACAAACTTTCTGCTCAAAGTAACGGTAGAAAAAAGTCTGTCTCTCCGTTTGTCCACAATATTCAGTTTTTATTATCATAAAATACACACGGGTATGAAGACATTTTTCTAAATGATTGGAATCAGAAAGGAAAAAGAGAGAGAGAGACAGACAGACAGACGATCAGACAGACAGACGGACAGACAGACAGCGACAGAGAGACACAGAGACAGACAGACAGACAAACAGACAGACAGAGACAGAAGAGAGAGAGAGAGAGAGAGAGAGAGAGAGAGAGAGAGAGAGAGAGAGAGAGAGAGAGAGAGAGAGAGAGAGAGAGACAGAAACAGAGATAGAGAGAGAGAAACAGAAACAGAAAGAGAGAGAGAGAGAGACAGAGATATAGAAATAGACAGAGACAGCGAGATAGAAATACACAAAGACAGACAGACAGAGACAGTGACAGACAGAGACAAAAACAGAGACAGACAGATAGACAGACAGACAGAAACAGAGAGAGTGAGAGACAGAACCAGACAGACGGACAGACAGACAAAGGGAGAGGGGTCCAAAGTGTCTGGAGGTGACGGGAGGACATGAAAGGGGCTTGTTTATCCAAGGATGAAAGTCTGCACACTGAACAAAGGAGGTCCCGCTTCGTCCCCCCTCCCCCCTGCATTCCACTCCCCCCCCCCCCCCCCCCCCCCCCCCCACTCCCACCCCCTTTCGCCCCTCACGCCAACCAACGAGAAGGCAGAGACAGAGAGACAGAGACAGACAGACAGACAGACAGACAGACATAGAGACCACGGATTTTCCTTTTTATGTCTATGGAGATAGACAGACCGATATGGAGATAGAGAGAGAGAGAGAAAAAGAGAGAGAGAGAGAGAGAGAGAGAGAGAGAGAGAGAGAGAGAGAGACAGACAGACAGACAGACAGACAGACAGACAGACAGATAGACAGACAGACAGACAGACAGACAGACAGACAGACAGAGACAAGCGCGAGCGCACAGAGAGAGAGAGAGAGAGAGAGAGAGAGAGAGAGAGAGAGAGAGAGAGAGAGAGAGAGAGAGAGAGAGGGAGAGGGAGAAATAACATGATCGAGCTTATCTGAGGATGTGA
>CM031603.1:34612799-34625299 GCA_018398815.1 Conus ventricosus
AAAAATCACTTTGGTCAGGTCCAGATTTAACAATCATGAACTGGCACGTTAATATTTTTTAAATGATTGAACTAGCGAGTGCATGTGTGCATGTTATTGAACAGGTAGGTCAGTGGTTTAGACTCACTGAATTGTTTGATGTCACCGACTTGCGAGGGAGTGTGTTTTTGTTCAAACAGCTAAACAAATGCTCTTAATGTAAATAACTTTGCAAGTGAAATTTGTAATCTTAGTGAACTGGAAATTCAATGTGTTTAAGTTGACTGAACCCGGGACCAGACTGCCTCCAATTCAGTAGTGGGGCGACCATCCCCAACCCGGCGGGTCCCCAGGTGGCGGATAAGGGAACGGCCCTCAGATATGGGGGTTTAGCTGCGAATAAGCAGTCCCGGACCAACTGGCGATGTTCCTACCAGGACGGGGTGGGTCGACAGGTGGCACTGTTGTCCTCACTGAAATACCCCATGTGTCCTAAAACGGGCTCATCATGCGGTCAAGAGGCGCGTTATAACCTCTAGCCACGGGGTGGGATCCCCGGAAAAACAACCTCCCCCCCCCCCCCCCCCTGTGCTCACAGGGTAGGACGTACGGGCCATGAGCTAAGGGTGAGGCCCCCAAAAGAAAACTCCAGCTGAAGACGGAGGTATCGGGCCACTGGCGCAAACTAAAACCACGATACCACGCATCTACGCTTTCATGATGATGCAGTCCACAGAAATTCGATGTGGCGCTCGACCTTCGGAGACCCGCCGGGGAGGTCGGGGGCCGGGCCCTATGCCTCAAAGGGCCCATCCCAAGCAGTCGGTGGTCGGACAAGGAAATTCCGCATGCCTATGCGAGGAAGGAGACCTCATCCTCCTGCTGGTGCCAAGCAAACAATATTACCCAGAATGCTCAACATTCTCCAGTGGAATGCAGAAGGGGTGCATAAGAAGAAACTTGGCCTGACAGAAAGGATGCAACAAGAAAATATTGATATTGCATGTGTCCAAGAGACACATTTGACCGTAAACCATCGCTTTCAAGTGAGGGGTTACGAGACCATCAGGTTGGACCGTGAGGAAAGAAGCAAAGGAGGGGTGCTTGTCTTGGTGCGGAATTCCATCGCCGCACAAGAACTCAAGATCAACACCAATCAACAGGCAGAGATCCAAGGGGTTGATATAGTCCTTAAAGAACACAACATCAGGATCTACAATGTCTATTGCCCTCAAGATCGTGATCTTTCCCTCACATACATGAACATCCCAGACAACAACTGTGTCGTGGTGGGAGATTTTAACAGTCACTCAGAGAGATGGGGCTATGACGAGACGGACAAGAGAGGCGAAGAAGTTGAGGATTGGGAGATTGACACACATCTTCATCTCGTCAACCAAGAAGATGATGAACCCACCTTCTACTCTAGACGCTGGATGACCACGTCAACACCAGATCTAGCGTTCGCCACCAATGACTTTGTCAGAACCAAAAGAACAGTCCTCAACCAGCTTGGAGGAAGTGACCACAAGCCCGTAAAACTCTCTATCAACCTCAACTTGCAGGCTCCTCAAGCAAAGTGTTTTCCCCGCTGGAATTATAAAAAGGCGGATTGGACTCTCTTCGAGACCCTCACAGACACATACACAAAGCCAATCAACATCAGGCAGAAGGACTCAAACAAGATGGTTCAAGACTTCACAAAGGCCGTCTTGAAAGCTGCTACAGAATCCATCCAAGAGGAGCACGCAAAAACTACAAGCCCTACTGGACAGAGGAACTTCAGAATCTGGAAGATGCTGTTACGGAAGCTAGGGACCGAGCAGAAAAGCAGCCATCACTGGAGAACAACATAGCGCTGAAGGAAGTAACTGCCAGATACAAGCTGTCCTGCGCACAAGCTGCAAGGAAAAGCTGGCAAGAGAAAACTGAAAGCCTGAATCTCGACAAGGATGGCAGCAAGCTGTGGAAACTGGCTAGAACCCTCAGTAACGAAACAACAAATCAGTCCACAATAACAATACAAGAAAATGGAAATTACCTCTCTGGAAAGAAAGCAGCAGACCACTTCATAGACGTCTATGAAAACATCAGCAATCTGGAAGTCCCTCCTGAACATAGAGCTGCAGTGCACAGGGCCCAAGGTGAACTTCATGAGAAAGAGCCCCAAGAGGAAGTCATGACCACAGCTTTCACAGGAAAGAGCTGGAGGAAGCGTTGCAGAGCCTCAACCTGAAGAAGTCACCTGGGCCAGATGGAATCACCAACGAAATGATTCTGCATCTTGGGATGAAGAGCAAGGCAGTCCTTCTAACAATTTTTAACTCCAGCTGGAAGACAGGATCAGTACCACAGTGTTGGAGGGAAGCAGACATGATCCCCTTTCCCACAAAAAGGGAAAGGACAAGTCAAAGGCTGACAGCTACAGACCCATCAGCCTTACAAGCTGCTTAGGAAAGCTGATGGAGAGACTTGTCAACACAAGGCTTGTCTGTCACCTTGAGGAGCATCAGCTGCTGAGCCCTGAACAGGCGGGCTTCCGCCAACACAGATCAACAGAAGACCAGATCATATTCATCACGCAAAGCATTGAGGACGCCTTCCAAGAAAGAAGAACACGCTTGCTGTCTGGATTGACATGGAGAAGGCGTTCGACAAAGTCTGGAAGGACGGACTCAGGCTTAAGCTGCGGCGATGTGGTGTGTCTGGGAGGATGTACACCTGGATCAGCCAGTACCTACACAACCGCCGAGCCCGAGTAAAGATTCAGGGCCAAAAGAGCAAGAAGAAGGTGCTGAGACAGGGAGTACCACAAGGAGTCCTTTCGCCAACGCTGTTCCTCATCTTTATAGATGACATTGTCAGAGATCTGCCAAGAGGGGTCAGAGGAGCGATCTACGCAGATGACCTGGTGCTATGGTGCTCCGAAGAGTACACCACTACAGCACAGGTACGCCTCCAAACTGCGCTCAATAAGATCAGCGACTGGACCAAGGAATCGCTTGTCTCTGTCAACTCAAGCAAAACAACCTACACAGTCTTCAGCCTATCCAGCAAGAAGCAAGAGGCGAAGCTGACTCTGAACAGCCAAAGACTTGCAGAGGAACCCACACCTACCTACCTGGGAGTGACCTTTGACCGCAGGCTCACTTGGAAACAGCAGATCACCAGATGCTGTAGCAGGGCCAAGCTGAGACTGGCGATCATGAGGAAACTTGCAGGAACGGACTGGAGGGCTGACGAACGTATCCTGAAGAGACTCTACACAGGGTGAGTCCGACCTGTAGTTGAGTACGGGACATTAGCATGGGCATCAGCTGCAAAGTCAAACCTTGACCATCTCAACAAGATACAGAGCCAAGCTCAGCGTGTCATAACTGGCGCCATGAGATCCACCCCAATTCTGAAGATGGAGGAGACCACTGGGCTGCAGTCATTGGAGGACAGAAGGGACACAAAGATCCTCATCCAGGCAGCAAAATTCAAACGCCTTGAAAACCATCCAATGAACGACAGAATGAGCAGACCCACCAAGAGCCGGCTGAAAAGAGGCAGCTTCATCCACCAGTCAAGACGCCTTGAAAGACAGATCCCAGTCTTGATGGAACACGAAGCAAAGCCTATCTCGGCAAATGTCACCCACCCGTCTTGGAAGAGGCAGGTGTTCCCAACAGTCGTCACCAGCATTCCCAGAGTGGAGAAGAGAGGAACACAGTCAGACACCCAAAGGAAAGCCCTGGCCATGGAGTACATCTGCAACCAGTGCCCCCAGGAAGACTGGACCCATGTCTTTACAGATGGCTCCGCCACAGAAGCAACGAGCGATGGTGGAGCTGGAATCTTCCTCCGATACAAAGACGGAGATGAAGAAATTGCAATCCCAACAGGAAAATACTCCACCAACTTCCGAGCTGAGCGAGAAGCTCTCTGTGAGGCAGCCACAACAGTCTCGCAGAACTCCATAAGAACAACAGGGCAGGTGGTGGTGTTCTCATACGCTCTCTCCGAACTCCAAGCCCTCAAGAATTCCCGCTGCAAAGAACAGAACCATCTTACTTCAGCCCTTGTTGCCCTGAGTGCCAGAGTGGAGAAAGTGGTGATGCAATGGGTACCAGCACACTGTGGTATCAGAGGCAACGAAAAAGCGGATATTCTGGCAAAAGATGGTGCACAGAAGGAGCAGGCCAACAACCTGGTGTCATATGATGAAATCAAGACAATCATCAAGGCACAGCAAGGAATAACGTGGCACCTCCAGCACCCCAAACACAACCCAGAAGACAAATACCATTTGCTGGGACGACGGGAAGAGGTCAAGATCTTCCGCCTGAGGACTGGACACAATCGCCTGCACCACCACATGCACACAAAATTTGGCATTGGACAGAGTGGAGAGTGCCCTTGTGGTGAGGGACTAATGACAACAGACCACATCCTTCAAGACTGTATGACGCATGCAGCATCCAGAAGGAAGTACTGGCCAACACCGACAGCAGTGGAAGCCAAGTTGTACGGCACCCTGGAGGAGCTGCGGTGGACGGAAGCCTTCATCGAGGACACCGGGCTGCTCATCTAATGGGAAGCGAACGAGGAAGAAGAAGAAGAAGTTGACTGAACTGTCAAGCGAATGGATTAACGTGAATGTTTCAGTCTCACGGAACTTTTTGATGTTTCTGAACTGGTGAAAATAACTTTTTAATGTTACTGACTCGGTAAGTTAATATTCTAATGTCAGTAGAACTGGTAAGTGAATATGTTAATGTTACTGTGCACGCATGTAAAGACATCAAGGTCATTGAATCTGCAGACGTTTTAATGCTTCAGTAAACATGGTCTTTGTCACATTGCAACCATACAAAAGCGTTTTGGGGTTGTTTTGTTTGTTTGTTTGTTTGTTTCCGTTAGGTGGATGTAATGTTTCCACAATAGGCATGAATCGACAGAGCTGGACTAGAAAACATTCAACACTCTTAACATTTAAATTAACTGTGGCATCAAAATGCAGTACGGTAATGTGTTATATACAGACCATGCACGCAAACGTGGAGAGAGAGAGAGAGAGAAGAGAGAGAGAGAGAGAGAGAGAGAGAGAGAGAGAGAGAGAGAGAGGAGAGAGAGAGAGAGAGAGAGAGAGTCACAGACAGACAGACAGACAGACAGACAGATAGACAGACAGACAAACAGAGACAGAGAGATACATAGAGAGTGGCAGAGAGAGACAGAAACAGAGATACAGAGAGAGAGACAGACAGGGAGAGACAGAGGGAGACACAGAGAGAGACAGGGAGAGAGACACCGAGACAGACAGAAACAGAGAGAAACAGACAAAAACACTGAGAGGGAGACAGACAGAAAGACAGAGAAAGAGAGAGAGAGAGAGAGAGAGAGAGAGAGAGAGAGAGAACGAACGAAGGAACGAACGAAATTTGTTTAATGAGGGAAAAGAATAAGCACATAGCAGGCTTGTTTGCATCTTGCCCTCAAAAATGAAAAAGAAACATTTCAAACACAAAAGCCACCCTCCACACCCCAACCATTAACCAAACATCCACCTGTCGAACAATCCTTTCCAAGCAATAATAATAGCAATAACAACATCAATGAATGATAATGATTAAAAATGATAACATTACAATTCAAATATAACCCCATGCGCACATATACACATATGTATTGTCAAACATTACATCTATCGAATAGCATGATCTGAAAAGATAGAAATACAGAACACATAATAATCACAAATATAAATCCACATGATAGTAAATCAATATTGAAACCTAGAATCTGTTCCGGAAGGGGGCGTACAACACACATTTTTGCGCCCTCCAGATTCGCACGCAATTTCCCTTTCCTCACTATCCCGTGTTCTCTGCAAACAATTCCATCCTCGCCCCTCGTAACAAACACCCCACCTCACCCCGTCTACCCCTCCGTTCACAACCAACCCTACTCAAACAGAGAGAGAGAGAGAGAGAGAGAGAGAGAGAGAGAGAGAGAGAGAGAGCCGGATATAAAAGCAAATATTCACTTACCATAAGGATCAGGAGATGCTGTTCATGTATTGCGTCATAAGGTGTGTTTGATATTTGTTTTTAAAGACTCGGAGGCTTGTATTTACATCGAATGAAGTTATAACAGAATTCCATAAGCAGCCACCAGAGTACAACAAGCTTGATTTAAACAGATCGATTCTCGGAAGAGGTACTTTTATCTTGTAAACATGACGAATCTTATTCATTTCGAATCTATTTTTTCAAAGCCATTGGGGCACGGTCGGACATTATATTAAACATAAAGAGAGCTTTGTTGTAAACTAGCTTCCATTTTAGAGGCAGAATTTCTAAATGTTTATATTCTGAGAAAGTAGGGGAGGAGGACTTCAGGAGGATCAGTTTAATGGCACGTCTATGTAAACTGAATAAAGGTTTTAAAATATTATCACTAGCGGAATCCCATATTGTTGAGGCATAGTTTATGTAAGATTCAACATAGGCATGAAAGAACAACTTACGGCTATGTTGATCTAAAAGAGAGAGAGAGAGAGATGAGAGAGAGAGAGAGAGAGAGAGGAGAGAGAGAGAGAGAGAGAGAGTAGAGCCATGGGATGGGCGGTTGGTCTCTTGTCCCGGGGAGGTGAGGGCAGAGGGCGATCACCACCACTGACCCAGGGACGGGCCCGGGGGGAACGGGTGACTGGGGTTCTTTTGTAGGTGACACCTCAGGTCCTGGTGACGCTCCGGGCTTTGGGATCGTCTGGACTGTGCCACAACGCACAGCTTCTTTCGGGCAAATTTTCACAAGACGGTGGGATTACAGTGTAAGGGGTTGGGGGGGGCGGGGGGGGGGGGTGGGGGGGAGAGGACGGGGAGTTGGGGTATCGGACGGCTCACTGACGGGCTGTCTGGGGCGGAGGTGGAAGGTGGAACCGGAAGAGGAAAGCGGGAAGCGGGAGGAGAAGGGGGGGTGAAGGTGCAGAGCCATCTTGTTTAGTCAATGTCTGAACTCAATTCTGAGGAAAACGTACAACTCAGGCGAGGTGTCATTAAACATTAGAGTGGTTCTATGGATTCTCCTGAAAGTTAACCTGGCATAGGCACAAGCACATTGAACTAATTGGTTTTAAACTTCAGGTTTGTCTCCGCGTTCACAACTTCTGTAACGCTGATGATTGGTTTTGTGCCTCCAGACCGGGCGGTGGAATCAGCGATGCTCTTCTCCCCGGATATCCGGAAGATGTGTGATCATGAGAAGACACACCGCAGAAAGGATCGTGTCGAGCGTTTCCTGAGCCGTTTTATTGACAGGGTACAGGGTAACGCCAACAGAACTGAGCTTTCAGGAACTACAAGAACACTTAGGTAGATGACATGAATGGTCCAGACAAGGGGCTGGGAAAGTTCCATCCACAAAAATACAGGTGTTACAGAACGAGGAAGGCAAAAGCCTGATGCAGTTTAACATATGAAAGTGCAGGCGACAACAGACTGCGTTAAAAGTGGGTGATACGGGTGATATGATGAAAGATTAAGACCGTCCACAACACCGCAAAACAATGAGAAACAGCACACTGGGTATTATAAGAAGGTTTTCAACTGCATGTCTGAAAAAAAAATTGGCAAGCTTTCAAGAGGTTTGTACGCACAGTTTCACAGTTCGGACTGAGCATCTAGCAATCTGTCAAAAAAAAAAAAAAACCAACAACAAAAACAACCGTGTAGTGAAAACGAATATGTTCAACGTCCAGCAACCAAACACCTAGCCACTCTGAAAGATAAGCCACAGGCAAACAGGCTGTAGGACCTTGATCATGCTATGTATGGTGCACCGATACTCAACGTGGCTATTATGGTGTCTCCAACCCAAGCTTCGATGTGGCAAGGACAACAGAGCGAGGAAATTCAGTTCCGACTTCATATCAGAGAACATTATTCATCAAACATAATCATCAGCACTTAGGAACAATCTGTCTGACGAAGTTCTAACAGCACTGTCTGTATGCTCTTTTAAGAGCCGATTAAATCCCACGTGCGAAACCTGGCCAACAGTTCTCTGCAGCGTGTCAAACTTAATAGGATCTGTCGCTGCGCCTGCCAAAACCAAAGATATACACGTAAGCACCAGCCAGCCTACCAAAACCAAAGATATGTAGGTAAGCGCCAGCCAGCCTGCCAAAACCAAAGATATACACGTAAGCACCAGCCAGCAGGCCTTTCCACTGGCTTTAAGCCCTGCTCATGTCAAGATATCACATGGAAGGCCTGGCAGACCCTCCGTATCCGGTGCACGTGGTTGTTTAACTTCACGCATTCCATCGCAATAGTCACTGAATTCATCTATGTTACACACACACACACACACACACACACACACACACACACACAAACACAAACGCACACACAAACGCGCGCGCGCGCACACACACACACACACACACACACACACACACACACACACACACACACACACACACACACACGCACACACACAATTTCATTAAATTTGAAAAATCAATATTCAAATACTCATTTGATATTATCGCTGCTTTTATTTATGTTGCTCCAGAAATATTCTGTTTTTATATGAAGACAGCCCTTTTGAAGGCTTTGACAAACTGACAATAATAATTTGTGATTTGATGCTGTTATATATGAATACAGCCCTTTTGAAGGTTTTGACAAACTGGACAGTAATATTTGTGATTTGTGCTATCCTGCCCAAATTCTCATTTATTATTATTGTGGTGATTTCAATGCCGAACAGCAGAGCTTCCAGACAACTGAGTTTTGTGATGAAGACAGCAGACATGCTGCGCCTTTGCTTGAACTCCGTGATTTATTGTGTGATACTGTGCAGTCATCCGCAGATCGAAAGATAAGAGTACTAACAATTTTGGATTAAGACTTATTGAATTTCTGAAAGAAAATAACTTATTTTTGTCAATGGACGAACAGAGGGGATCGGGATGGTGAAATTACATGTATTGCTTGCTAATCATGGAATGAGTGTGGTGGATTACTGTGTTGTATCAAAGTCTTTTTGATTTGCTAGTTGATTTCAAGGTTTTAGACAGTCGGAATCAGACCACTTTCCAATTGTAACTATATTTTCCGGTACCGATGGGCTAAGGATAATGACCTAAATGACACTGAAGAATTCACATAGAGGAATTGTCACTTTCTTTTGACCGATTCTTCTTTTGAATATATACAACAAAATCTGCATTGTAGAATATGAAAACTTTCTTTCTGCTATGGAAAGAAGCACTGATGCAGAGTCAGATTATCTTGTTTGATTTACTTCAGCGAGCAGCTGAAAAAGGGCAAGCAAAGCCAACTCAAACAAAATTCACGAACACAACCCTCGTGGTGGGACGAAGATTGCGAACAAGCAAAAGCTGAAAAGTATAAGGCAGCCGAGAGACTGTGAGATCCTCTAACAAACAAGAAGATTTGAATTATTTCATTTACTTGAAAAAAGAATTCAAAACCTTATGCAAACAAAAGCAAGAAAAAGAGAACAATGAAATTTTGAAGGAGTTAAATGATGTTTGCTCTGAAAAAACTCGAGGTCATTTTGCAAAAAGTTAGATTTCTCACAGGTGCTAAAGCAACCCGCGCAAATGTAATTGATGCATGCACATGGTTTCATTATTTTCGTGACCTTTTGAACCCTGATAACACAGTTGTTGACTCGATTTTCGGAATGAAGTTAATCAGGTTTTAGAAAGCCATACTCCTGATGACTGTGACCAGTGTCAGGCTGCACAGGATGATCTTGATAAGCCGATCACAGAAGATGAAATCCGCCAGGCAATAAAGGCTATGAAGAAAGGTAAGGCTCCTGGGCCCGATGTGTACGGCCTGATGTGTTCCATGTTTTAAACAATGTTCTGGCAAAGTTTTTACATGTTTTGTTCAATAGAGTCTTTGACAGTGGGCAATATCCAGAAAGTTGGACAAAGGGTTTGATTTTTCCACTGCACAAGAAAGGCTGACCACAAAAAAGCCGGAAACTATAGAGGAATTTCACTATTAAATGTTATTGGCAAATTGTATAGCAGCATTTTGAATAAGAGGTTATATGCTTTTGTGAAAAGACAAGTAATATACCAGAAGCTCAAGCAGCTTTTAGAAAGGGATACAGTACAACTGACAATATATTCTCTCTGCAATCATTAATTCAGAAATATCTTACAAAAAAAGAGCGGCCGCTTCTACACTCTTTTCGTTGACTTTTCCAAGGCTTTGATATATTGATAGAGCAAATTTGCTGTATATTCTACTTCAAAAAGGAATTCATGGAAAAATGTTTCAAACACTCAAAAATATGTACAAGCAAGTTATGGCGGCAGTTAGATACGGAAATAGCATTACAGAGTATTTCGATGTTTGTCAGGGGTAAGGCAAGGCTGCATTCTCAGCCCTTTGCTGTTTTCATTGTTTATATCTGAACTGCAAAGTACACTAATTACTGGTAACACAAGGGGATTGATGTGTTTTCAGATCAAACTGGCATTATCTTATTGATGTATGCAGATGACATTGCCTTGGTTTCTGACTCTGTGACTGACCTCCAGAAGAAAATTGACTGTTTGGATCTTTTCTGTCGCAAATTTGGACTAAAGGTGAATATGGAAAAAACGAAAGTATTGTCTTTAAGAACGGTGGTTTTCTGAAAAGATCTGAGGCATGGTTTTATGCTGGTAAACAAATCAAGTGGAACCCATGTACAACTATATATTTGGAGTGATATTTTCTGCTACATTGAACTGGTCAAAATGTGTAAGTAATCTTTCTGGGAAGGCACTTAGAGCGCTTGCAGGAATTAAGAAGTTATTTTTTCAAACTAAAAAACATGCCAGTTTATACTGTTTTTAAGATTTTTGATGTGAAATTCAAGCCAATCTGTTTATATGGCTCAGAAATTTGGGTTTCCAACACTTCGAAGAAATTGAAAAGGTGAAAAACGAAAATATGTAAATGGTTTTGAGTGTTTGGGAGAGATATGAAAAATAATATTGTTTTGGCGAGTGTGGTAGATTTCCTTTGTATATTGATGCCTATGTACAGCTTATTAGGTACTGGTGCCGACTTCTTGTATTATCACATGACCCCTACCCTCGTCAATGTTACAATTGTTGTTTATGCATGATAATAATGGCAGGCAGAACTGGGCTACTCGAGTTAGAACCATTTTGTGTAAATTTGGATTTGGCTATGTATGGGGGATGCAAGATGTTGGAAATCCTAGCTACTTTCTTAAAGTATTCAAAGAAAGATTAGAGGATAATTTCCGTCAGTGCTGGCATGAATCAGTTGTAACAGAAGGAGACTACATCTTATACCAACCAGAAATCTTAAGGGCCACCTATATAAGCCAGTTAGAAAATCATGAGCACCGTCGTGTTCTTTGTCTGGTTAAATCAAATCGACTCCCACTAAATGGAATCCCACGCATGGCAAATGTTTGTCAAATCCAATTTGTAAAGTCTGTGATTTGAACTGTGTTGAAGACCTTGTTCATTTTTGCTTGTGTGCCCAAGATATGCTGCACTCCGTAAACGACATATCCCTCTGTATTACTACCGCTTCCCATCAACTCTAAAGTACAGTTGCTACTCACAAATCTCAGTGGAAAATTGCCTTTAGAATTGCGACATATATTTGTGGAGCTATGAAACTGCGATGCCAAACTACATCTTGATTGAAATGTTTTGCTACTCACCATGTATACAATTTTGAATGACCATTTCTCCTGTCTGTATAGGCCAGTTGGCCAGAAAAGACTGATTAAAATTATTATTGTTAAAATTATTGTTATAAATTATTGTTATTGTTATTGTTATTATTGTTATTGTTATTGCACACACACACAAACGCACACAAGCACGCACGCGCGCGCGCCACACACACACACACACACAGAGATAGAGATAGATAGATACATACATACCTACATACATAGGCATGTGTACACGCACGCACGCGTACGCGCACACGGGCGCGCAATTGTGAACCGCGCGCGCACGCACGCTCCTACGCACGCACGCATGTACGCATTCACGCTTGCACGCGCTCTCACACGCACGCACGCACTCGCGAATGCATGTAGGTCCTTCACACAAACACCTCACGCGCACGCACACACGCACACTCTCTCTCTCTCTCTCTCTCTCTCTCTCTCTCTCTCTCACTCTCCTCTCTCCTCTCTCTCTCTCTCTTCTTAGTGGGAAGGACATTAAAGAGAAATAAATCCATGTTGAAACTAATCTTGTAACGGAATTAGCTTGAATATAAGATACGATGAACTTGTTTTTTTCATGTTGTGGAATTAATTCCATTATCGCAATAGATATGGAAAAAGCTTCTAAACATTGTTATTTCTCGTTTGAATCCCACGTTTACATATCATATATAACTCGTTTTTGATTCCTGGTCATCTGGCAATAATTTATCAATAGTTGGAGGATATTCTGTCTACTCATGTAAGGGAAAGACTACACGGACACGTGCAATGGA
>CM031603.1:34630299-34637799 GCA_018398815.1 Conus ventricosus
TACAAACTACAGTTTGCCAGCAAAACCACTTTAAAAAAAAGGGGGATTGAACAAGAAAGAAAGATCGGAAAAGCTTTGTTCTAACCATAATACTTTCAAAATGGCATAGCATAATTCCTTTCAAATGGCCAAACTTCAGCATTTGTGATTAAAACTAAAACATTCCAGCAAGGAGGAAAGGCGTAAGGAAAGAAAAGCAGGACGGACGTACAGACGGACAGTAAGCCGGGACGGGAAACAGGACCGGGGGGGGGGGGGGAGGGGGGGGGGGAGAAATGGGGAGAGGGACGAAAAAGGATCAAGAAAGAAATGAGAGAGACACAGACAGACAGACAGAGACAGAGAGAACCTGAAGGACGGAGGGAGACAATGACAGAGACAGAAACAGAGAGTGACAGTGTAAAAGAGAGAGCGAGAGAGAGAGAGAGAGAGAGAGAGAGAGAGACAGAGACAGATAGACAGACAGACAGACAGACAGACAGACAGAGATAGGGGCACACTGACAGACAGACAGAAAGGAGGGGGGGGGGAGATGCGGACAGAGATAGACACACAGAAAGAAAGAGAGAGGAGGAGTTATGGGGAATGAATGACAAAGGAAAGAAAGGAATGAAAATGAAAAAAAAAAGGAGAGACGTAAGGGGAGGGAGGGAGGGAGAGAGACTGAGAGAGAGAGAGAGAGGGAGAAAAAGAGAGAGGAGAGAGACAGAGACAGAGAAAGAGAGAGAGAGAGAGAGAGAGAGAGCGAGAGAGAGAGAGAGAGAGAGAGAGAGAGAGAGAATGGGGGGGGGGAGGAAAGGAGGAAGCACAAAAAGAAAGAAGCATCCAATTCGAAGGAAAATTTAATGTTCCCAATAGGCTAGTCACCATGAAAAATAGAAGCCTGTTCTTTAAACGTACCCTTTCCTGTCCTAAATTTTTCACGTCTCTCAAGACCCGACCCGAGGAGTGATCGCCTACACTTGTTTCCTAGCGCTCAATCGACGCTAAGTTGTTTTTTTCTTTTTGAAGTGAAGAAAGAAAGAAAGAAAGAAAGAAAAGAAAGAAAGAAAGAAAAAGAAAGAAAGAAAAGAAAAAGGTGGGAAGAACGATTTCAGGCAAGTCCATATCTGTAGTTATAAAGCATAATAAGTAGTGGGGGGAAAACAAGTGCAGGCTAACCATTCTTCCGTCATTATAGTAATATTATGTGCCAATGAATTGAGTGAGGTATACCAATTACTTTACCAAGCTTCACTGGACCAGGGAGTAATACCTGATGAGTGGCGTGATGCGAGCATTGTTCCCTTATTTAAAAAGGGTGACAAAACAAAAGCAGAGAACTATAGACCTGTATCTCTTACATCCATATCAGCTAAATTACTTGAACACATAATATATAGTAGCATAATGGACCATTTTGACAAATATGATTTTCTAAATAACGCCCAGCATGGTTTTAGACAGCGAAGGAGTTGTGAGACTCAACTTATAACAACTCACAATGATTTTAGTAACTGTCTTAACAACAGACAGCAAATAGATGCAATTTTATTAGATTTTTCTAAAGCCTTAGATAAGGTTGACCATGAGGGCCTGCTGCTTAAATTAGAACACATTGGCATTGGCGGTTCTTTGCTAAAATGGGCTAGATCATTCCTCGTTGGGAGAACGCAGAAAGTTGTTGTGGAAGGGTCGTCATCCCATTGTAAACCAGTCTTGTCAGGTGTACCACAGGGAACTGTTCTGGGGCCTTGTTTTTCTTAATTTATATAAATGACATAAGTAGAAATCTCTCTCCTGGAACTACTATAAGGCTTTTTGCAGATGACAGTTTAGTATATAGAACAATCAGAAGCAAGAATGATACACGCATTCTACAAGAAGATCTAAACGTTTTACAAGAGTGGGAAAGAACTTGGAAAATGGAATTTCACCCTCAAAAGTGTCAAGTGTTGCGTATATGTAACAAACGCTCACTAATTAGATCAGATTATTCTATCCATAATACTATTCTTAAAGAAACTAATGCTGCAAAATATTTAGGCGTGATTTTAGATAGTCGTCTCAAATGGAAAGAACATTACAATTTAGTATGTAAGAAAGCAAATAAATCTTAGCTTTCTTACACAGGAATATCAATGACTGCCCCCAAAAGGTTAAAGACGACTGCTACAAAACACTGGTTAGACCAGTACTGGAATATGGTTGCTCAGTTTGGGATCCTTACCATCTAATGGACATTGATAACCTTGAAAAGATTCAGAAGAGAGCAGCACGGTTCGTAACAGGGAACCACATCAGAGAAAAGGGGAATACTAGGAAGAACATGAGGAAATTAGAATGGAAACCCTTAGAAGAGAGAAGAGCTTTTATTAAACTTAACACCTTTTTCAAAGGCAGAGCTAAAGTAATTGATATTCCAATGGAACAACTAGTATTGAATAAAAGTAGCACCAGGAGTGGCGGTCAATGTTATACTATACCTGCATCAAATATTGACAGCCACTTACATTCTTTTTATCCCAGTTCTGTACGGACTGTGGAACTCACTGCGGTGCCATCAAGATTGCCACTAATGCAATCTCATTCAAAACCAAATTGATTCGACAGTTCTGAGATCTGCATATTGACGATTTTCTATTTTTACTTCCCTGATATTTTACGTCTGATGTTGGTTCGGATGAGGAATTTGCACAGGCCCTCGATGCCAGGCGCCTGAAAACTCAACCTGCCACGAGCAAACGAAACTGAAGATTGGGAGAAACTGGATGCAAAAATCGTCCAAAGACTCGATGCACTGATGGGAAAAGCACCCTTGAACACAAAACTAGCCACATATGGGGACATTGTGTATGCCACATGTAGAGACGCCTATGGAGTAAAACTACCCAAAGAAAAAACACCTCAAAGAAATCCAGAGCAAGAAAAGATTGGACAAGATCAGAGTCCAAAAGAACAACCTCAAGAAGCAAATGAAGACCGCACTGCCAGCTGAAAACAAGGCTTGGAAAAAACTGTGGGAAGACCTGAAAGAAAAAACACAGCGCCCTCAGCAAAGCGGAATCTGCGAGAAAGAGGAAGAGCAAAAGAAGAAGACACAAGAGCGCTTCTTCAGAGACCCCTTCCGTTGCCAGACACTGTTTGAGCAGCAAAATCTGGGACCCTAAGTGTGGACAAAGGAGTTCTGAGCAGCATCTGAGGAAAACATACTCTGACTCATGAGCAAGCACCAACTCGACATTCAAGGTCTGGTGTGGCCACCCAACCTGAGGAACAGTTCAATGGCAGCCTCCAAACGTTGGCGGAAATCAAGAAGGTGTCGACAAAGCCAGAGCCAAATCATCACCAGGGCCAAACGGAATACCTTACCAGCTTTACAAGAAATGTCCAAGGTGCTGGAGTGGCTCCACAGGTTGCTGCGATCGGCTTGGAGAAACCAGAAGATCAGCGGCCAGTGGATGACGGCAGATGGTGTGTACATCCCCAAAGAGCAAACGCAAGTGACATCAGCCAGTTCAGGCCAATATCACTACTGAACGTCGAAGGGAAAATCTTCTTCTCTGTCATGGCAGCAAGGCTGACCAAGTACCTGATGGAAAACAAGTACTTGGATGTGTCAGTCCAGAAAGGTGGCATCCCAGGCGTGGCTGGCTGTGTAGAACACGCCACAATGATCTGGGACGCAATCCAAAAAGCAAAAACAGAAAGAGAGACCTGGACGTAGTGTGGCTTGATCTGGCAAACGCATATGGATCTGTGCCCCATGAGATGATACAGTTGGCTCTTGAGATGTACCATGTGCCAAAGAACATCGCGACATGCTCAAGAAGTACTTCAATGGCTTCTCAATGCGGTTCTTACCAAGGAGTACACAACAGATTGGATCAACTTGGAAGTGGGCATCGCAATGGGCTGTGCAATTTCCCCAATACGTTCGTGCTGGCAATGGAACTCATCTTGAAAGCAGCAACAAACAACGCGAGACAAACAGACCTTGGCGATGGATACAAGATGCCTCCTTCAAGGCCTTCATGGATGACACTACAGTGATTCATCCAGAGAAGACGAGACAAGTCATGTGCTGGAGAGGCTGGACGACATAGTTGCCTCATCCAGAATGCAGTTCAAGCCAAAGAAATCACGGAGTCTCTCACTGAGGAAAGGAAAAGTGGCGGAATCTGTGGTCTTCAGTGTTGCCAACCAGGCCATTCCAACAGTCACAGAAGAACCAGTCAAGAGCCTTGGAAGATGGTATGATGATACGCTGAAAGACACACAAAGAGCAAAAGAAACCAAGCAGATGGCGGAAGAAGGCTTGGAGACCATTGACAGTGTGGGCTCCCTGGCAAAATACAAGGTCTGGTGTCTGCAGTTCATGCTGATACCAAAGCTCCTATGGCTCTGATGATATACGACATCTGCACCAGCACAGTTGAGGCAATGGAAGCCAAAATCAACATGTTCACAAGGAAATGGCTTGGTGTCCCACCCTGTCTGACTGACATCGCGCTGTACTGTCGCCAAGCAAAGCTCAAACTACCACTGAAATCCATCCTGGAGGAATACAAAGCAGGGAAGATCAGACTTCAAAGCATGCTGGAAGACTCAGGAGACAAGGTGGTAGAAGCAATCAAGCCCAGCTGAAGACAGGCAGAAAATGGAAAGTTCAAGAGGCGATGGATTCTGCAAAAGAAAGTCTCAAGATCAGAGAAATAACAGGACACACACAGACCAACAGACAAGGACTGGGGGTGACCAAAACTGAATGGTGGTCAAAGGCCAAAGGAAAAGCCAAAAGAGACATGATGATTCAGGAGATGAGAAAGAAGAAGACCAAAAAGACTCCAAAAAGCAGTCCAGCAGAGCCAGCAAGGGCAATGGACAACGTGGGGAATGCACTCCAAAGAAGTTCACTTGGAATGACATTTGGCACATGGCCCCTCTCAGGATCAGCTTCATTCTCAGATCTGCATATGACCTTCTGCCCTCAAATGCAAACTGGTGAAGTGGGGGAAAACAGACGATCCTGCATGCCCCCTCTGCCATGAAAAACAAACAGTGGAGCATGTTCTAAGCTCATGTAAAGTAGCCTGGCTCAAGGAAGGTACACATGGAGGCACAACCAAGTGCTCAAAGAGATTGTACAAGTAGTCTGGGCCAGTACAACACCACAAAAGGGAGAATCAGGACTCAAAGCACCCGCAACTTCTTCACGGCAGGAGGCAGCAAATCATGGCCAAGAACAACAGTGCCACTCGAAACATGCAGGCAGAGTCTGCTGGACGGGGCAGATGACTGGGAGTGCACTGCAGACCTCCCAGAATGGAAGAGTCACCCAGAAATCATCAGCAAGAGTGGCATGAGACCAGACATAGTAGTCCACTCTAAGTCAACCAAGCAGCTGATCATGATCGAGCTCACGGTGCCATATGAAAACAGAATGGAGGCAGCTCAAATCTACAAGACTGAAAAGTATGCTGATCTGGCAAAACAGCCTGAGGAGAGAAGGCTATCAGGTCAAAGTCCTCACTGCGAAATTGGAGCTAGGGGATTTGTAGGAACGTCTGCATACAGCCTCATGAAACAGCTCTCAGTTGCAGGGAAGGAAAAACCAGAGCCCTGAAAGCAATGGCAGAGCGGCAGAGAGGTGTTCAGCTGGATCTGGTCAAGGAGGAACAAAAGTGAACTTCATAAGGCTTAATTTCCCTACAAATATCAGGTGTCCCTGTGGCTCAGTGGTTAAAGCTCGAGTCATTAGTGGAAAATGAGCATCTCCAGAGGGTCATGGGTTCGAATCCCAGCCATGGCTCGTCCCAAGATGGGAAACAAAAAAAGGGGCAGCAGAGGGACATCCGGAGTCATGAACCGGGTGTGGCCCAACCCCCCTAGAGTGTCAGGAGATAAGGGCCGAAACACTTGCTTGAAGGGGGCTTCTCTTCTGAGGACTCTCTGCTGCCACGCTCTCCACGAGTTTCTTTCTACTATTACTGGGCCTGAATTTGGCCATTGCTTTTATCTTCTTGAATATCGAGTGCGACCCCTTGTTGCTAAATTTGCTCCAGGGGCCAACAGTCTGAGTCGCACTGTTTTATGGTATTTATTTACTTTTTAACATGCGCGCTGGTGACCTACTCGTTTTTGAGTGAACGGTGTTTGTGGAAGAAGAAGAAGAAGAAGAAGAAGACTTGGCAAAAGATTTGAACTTTGAAAAAAAAAAAAACAAGATGTGAAGCATATAAACGTACTCCCAGTTTTCCAAAACCGCTTATAAATCGGCCAAGTGCTTTGTGAGATAAGAAATAAAGGAAAAATAACGGTTTTAACGGTTATTTAACCGATGTACACTTTTGAAACTGGTATTTTAGTCCACACTGGGCTAAAGCCTGTGTACATACCAAATTTCATCCAAATCGGACAATATGTCAAGAATAACGGTTTTTAACGGTCAGATTTTGAAACACTACATGGAAGTGCCTTTGTGTGTGATAACCTTTCTATATACAAAAAATTTCATTAAAACCCACCAATATAAAAAAAAAAAAAAAAATTAACGCAAATTAACGGTTTAACGGTTATGTAACCAATATTACATTTTTGAAACGGATTTTAGTCCTCACTGGACTAAAGCCTGTGTACATATCAAATTTCACCCAAAATCGGACAATATGTCAGGGAATAACGGGTTTTAACGGTAAATTTTGAAACACTATAAAAGAAGTCCCATTTGTGTGTGACAACCTTTTTTTATACCAGATTTTATTAAAATTCACCTATATATAAGAAATAACGGCAGAATAACGGTTTTTAACGGTTTTTTAAATTTCCATTTTCAGCATTATATCACTTAAAATATGGGCAGAGGCTCCGATTTGTCACAAGATCATCAAAACTGCTTATAAATCGGCCGGTACTTTCTGAGTTATTCCATAAAGAAGAAAAACCTTTTACAGGCCGTTCAGCCTTTAGTAACGGCTTATTAGCGGAAAAACAAAAAACATGGCATCATCCGTGGCCCTTTGATGAACATACCTACAAATTTTCTGAAAGATGGGCCAGTAGTTTTGTCTGGAGCGAGTGGAACACATTTTGACCACGAACACACAGACAGACAGACAGACAGACAGACAGACACACAGACAGCATTTCTTCGTTCCCATTCTAAAGTACCCCCTGTTCTTTAAGAACGGGAGAAACAAAAAAAGTAAAAACAAGATGCGAAGCATATAAACTACTCCCAGTTTTCCAAACCGCTTATAAATCGGCCAAGTGCTTTATGAGATAAAAAAATAAAGCAAAAATAAGGGTTTTAACGGTTTATTTAACCGATTGTCCCACTTTTGAAACTGGTATTTTAGTCCTCACTGGGCTAAAGCCTGTGTACAAACCAAATTTCATCCAAATCGGACAATATGTCAAGAATAAGGGTTTTTTTAACGGTCAGATTTTGAAACACTGCTGGAAGTGCATTTGTGTGTGATGACCTTTCTATATACAAAATTGCATTAAAATCCACCAATA
>CM031603.1:34647799-34697799 GCA_018398815.1 Conus ventricosus
AGAAAAAAAGCGGGGGAAAAAAACAGGAGAAAGACGTAGGAAAGCAAAATCAAAATACAAAGAAGAAGAGAAGGGGGGGGGGGATGAAGGGGGGGGGAGAGAGAGAGAGAGAGAGAGAGAGAGAGAGATGAGAGGAGAGAGAGAGAGGAGAGAGAGAGAAAAGATGACGTTTGAAAGAAATGAACCAAACCTCAAAAAAAATCAGTGAAGATTGTATGCATACACCGTTAAAACTTCATACAATTTAGCTTTGAACTCTTAGTAACAAAACAAAAAAAACACCGTTTGAAGACAGACAGAGAAGAAAAAAAAATAGAAGAACAAAAAGAAAGAAAAGAAGTTTATTTCCATTCAGAATTTTCCACCTTTTCTTCGGCACAAAACATCGTCTACATTAGACAAAATGGAGACTGTCTTCACATATAAAAGATATGTGAGAACAAATTGTAAAACAATGTTTTTTTCACACACACGAAAAAAAGAAATAGAAAGACAAAAAAGGTGCGGATAGACAGACTGGCAGACAAAACGAAAGAAGAAGAAAACAGACAGACAGACAGACAGACAGACAGACAGACAGACGGAAAGCATGAAGGCAGAGAGAAAAAGAAAGGAGGAGGAAATGTCATTTTCTTTTTAGAAAGGGGAGACTTTTTCCACAATTTTCCTCGGCATAAGCTAAAATCTGGGCGGAACTGCGCGAATAGTTTCAGCGCAAAACCTTTGAACTTATTAGAATTCAGCTGTAAGGAGAGACAAAAAAAAAAAAAAAGGTTCAAGTATGAAAGAAAATACAGGACGAAAGGTAAATGAAAATGGAAGAAGAAAGAAACAAAAATGTTTTTTTTAAATACTGGTTTAAAGAAAAAAAAAGAAGAAGAAAGGAATGGAGAGCTCTTTTCCCTGACAAAGGAATTACTGTCTTCTCCCACAATTTTTGTTTTCGGCAAAATCTAAACTGCGTGCAGAATTAAGTGAAGATTGTCTGCACACCACCACTCAGCCTTCTTAGAATCCACCTATAAAGGAAGAAAAAGAATTCTTGAAGAAAGAAAGAAAGAAAGAAAGAAGGAAAGAAAGAAAGACAGACAGACAGACAGACAGAAAGAAAGAAAGAAAGAAAGAAAGAAAGAAAAAAAAGAAAGAAAGAAAATGAACGAGTTGGGAAAGAAAGAAAGGGAACAAAAAGAAAGAGAACTGTTCTTTTAATTAACGTACATTGAATTACATGCCCCTCAAAAGAACGAAATTGTCAAAGAAATGAAGAAGAAGAAGAAGAAGAAGAAGAAGAAGAAGAAGAAGAAGAAGAAGAAGAAAGCAAAAAACAACAACAACGACAACAAGAAGAAGAAGAAGAAGAAGAGAAGAAGAAGAAGAAGAAGAAGAGAAGAAGAAGAAGAAGAAGAAGAACAGAAGAAGAAGCAGAAGAAGAAGGAGAAGAAGAAGCAGAAGAAAGAAGAAGAAGCAGAAGAAGAAGAAGAAGAAGAAGCAAGAAGAAGAAGAAAGAAGAAGAGAAGAAGAAGAAGAAACAAGAAAAAGAGAGAAGAAGAAGAAGAAGAAAAAAAAGAGAACAAACAGAAAAAGAAAAAGAAGAACAACAACAACACAACAACAGCTACAACAAGAAAAAGAAGAACAAAGACAAGAACAAGGAGACAAGACGAAGAACCACAAGAAGAATAAAAAGAACAGAAAAAAAAAAAAAAGAAAGAACAGAAGAAAGAAAGGATGACAGTAAAATAAGAACAAAGCAAGGAGAAAAAATGGGGGAAAGGAAGAAACAAAAAAGAAAAAAAAAAAGGATGGGGGGATGGGGGACTAAAAGAGGAAAAGGCAAACAAAACACGGGAGGAGAAAAAAAGATGTAAAAGTAAAATAAAAAAAAAAAAAAAGAAAGAAGAACTACAGACAGGCCCAAAGAGGACAGACCAAGCGTTGCTCTCCTACCTATCTGGTTTTCACACCCACCTGTCGCTGACCACCCCCCACACGACAGATCCTGTCCATCACAGACGGGCCAGCAAGCACCTGAAGTCTATTCATACACCGTGACCAAATCACTTCCTCGCCGCCGCTCTGTCTGTCTGTCTCCCGCTCAGCGCGGCACGTGATACAAGCCAGCTCTGTCCGTCCTGGATCGCCGCACGCGCTCCGTCGTTCCGCTGTCGCCGCAAGTATGCTAACGGCACCGCCTGAACCACGTCGCCAGCGAGGACGCAGCAGCGACTGGTAGTGGCGGCAGCATCCTGTGGTGTGGTGGTGGTGGTGATCTTGTCTTTCCTCTGTTTTGTGATGGCCACACACCAGACAAACAGCAGTCAGTGTGTACATGGAGCTTGGTGGTGGCGAGGAAGACGGAGGAGGAGGAAGAGGAGGAGAAGGAGGAGGTGGTGGAGAAGGAGAAGGAGGAGGAGGAGGAGGAAAGAAAGTCGAAGATGAGAAAGGAGGAGGAGGGGGAGGGAGAGGAAAGAAACAGAACTATGAAAAATGAGGAGGTAGAGAAGAAGAAGAAGAGGAGGAGGAGGAAGAAGAAGGAAGAAGAGAAGAAGTAGAAGCAGAAATGATGGTGATGGAAATGGTGGTGGAAGAAGTGGTAGTAGCAGCAGCAGCAGCACTAGTAGTAGTAGTAGTAGTAGCAGTGTAGTAGTAGCAGTAGTAGTAGTAGCAGTAGTTGTTGTTGTTGTTGTTGTTGTACTAGTAGTAGCGGTGGTGGTATTAGTAGTAGTAATAGTAGTAGTTGTTGTTGTTATTGTTGTTGTTGTTGTTGCAGCTTAGTGAATCTCAAATGAGTAGAATTAGGCTAACTGGTCTTTTTTTCCTACAACTGGCCCATAAACTGAAAAGAAATAATATGACGAATAAGAGTGATACATTTTGTTTTAACTGATACAGCTGTAACATCAGTTTTATTGACATACTAAACGACCATCACATATCTCAACATAAACATACGCACGCACGCGCGCACGCACGCACGCATACTTGCACACGCACGCACGCACGCACGCACGCACACACACACACACACCACACACACACACACACACACACACACACACACACACACACCACAAATCCATCTGGTCACTCGCTCATGCATCATCTCAATCACTCATCAACATGTACTGCTGCGTATGCATTTGCTGTTGTAGTGTCAAGCGGTTTCGTTTGCATAAAACAGATTTTGGTTTCACTTCTGAATGCTGGTGTTGTCGGAATATATTCATTCAGGTGAGTTGATATAACAATGCTAACCCAGGGCACTCAACTAAACGTCGTTCTAATCGCACGTGACAAAAATGAATCATAATCACTTTATAATTACACTGGGCATGATTTAAAGCCGATGGATAAATAAATTAAGGCCTAAGATTACAGAATTTAAGAAGAGAGTCTCATGCTGACTTACTAATGTCCAATGTGTGTGTGTGTGTGTGCGTGTGTGTGTGTGTGTGTGTGTGTTGTGTGTGTGTGTGTGTGTGTGTGTGTGTGTGTGTGTGTGTGTGTGTGTGTGCGTGCGTGCGTGTGTGTGTGTATTACAAAAACATACATATATGCATAGCACTATACATTTTTTACATCCCGTAGGACATATATATATGTGTGTGTGTGTGTGTGTGTGTGTGTGTGTGTGTGTGTGTGTGTGTGTGTGTGCGTGCGTGCGTGCGTGCGTGCGTGCGTGCGTGCGTGCGTGCGTGCGTGCGTGCGTGCGTGCGTGCGTGCGTGCGTGCGTGCGTGTGTGTGTGTGTGTGTGTGTGTGTGTGTGTGTGTGTGTGTGTGTGTTGCGCGCGCGCGCGCACACACACGTCCGTGCGTGCGTCCGTGCGTGTGTATGTATATATAAATGGTAACAATCTATGTTCGTAGTCTGAACACGAAGACTGATCAGCACATATATGTGTGAAGCATAACTAATCCGTCATGAATTACACCAAAGACCCATTCAGAGAGATTGCAGCCAACCATGCCCAAACAAAGCGACATCACCCAGGCTGCTGTCCTGACAACTTTGGTCCTGCGCTCGTGAGAGTTGCCCTCTCTTTGTACAAGCTCTCTGGACATAGGCATTAATGCACAATGCCTTCGCGCACCCCACGGCCATAGGGTTTGTTCCATCTGAGCTAATATCATTTCTCAAAAGCTCGTGCCACTCTTTTCTCAGGAATGAGTTTTTTGTTTGTTTCTGTGCCTTGGATTGTCACCCAGCTCACGGCTGTCACGAATGCCGGAAAGATCTCTCCAGATTCCTCTTCTTACTGGGCGGTCTATCCTCTTGTGAGGCCGGCAGACAAAGTTGTTATCAACTACATTTGAAGTAACACAAAGAAAGGAAAGAGGAGAAACAGAGAAACTGAAGCAGAGAAAAAACGAAGAAACTAAACCACAAAAACCAAGTAAAGAAAACGTGAGAGTGGGAGGATGGGGGGGGGGGGGGGGGGGAGAGAGAGTTTGGGCAGGATCACAAAAAGTGAACGAAAAAAAGCATGGTAAATTAAGAAACCGGGAGAATGAAACGACAAGAAGTCAACAACAACAACAACAACAACAACAAAAAGGAGGGGGGAGGAGGATGGTGGGGGGAGGGGGGAGTGAAAGACAGAAAGCCAAACAAAACACATACGAAAGTAAGGGGGGAAACGTAACAAAAGAGAATACGGCACCGGACAGAAAAGTATGGCAAAACAAAAAGAAAGACGGACGAACTCGAGAAAAGACAACAAAACAACACAGCAAAAAAAAGAAAGAAAATAAAATAAAGGGAAAAAAAAAAAGACGAAGGTGTGTGAGTACCAAAAAAAAAAAAAAAAAAAAAAAAAGAGGGGGGGGGGGGGGGGGGGGGGCGGACGGGGAAGAGAATGGGCACGGACGTGAACGCCTCCCTCCTAACACAACTGCAGCAGCAGCAGCTGGTCCTGGACAGGGCGTCAGCGGAGAGGAATGGATGGGCCCCGGGGTGCTATTGATGACACATTCGCCCTGTCCCTCTCTCTGGCACCACCGCCCCAAACAAAACACTCCCTGCGGCAACGGATCAGTCTGAGAGAAGGCGTGACAGGGGGGAAAGGGGGGGGGGGGGAGAGCGAGTGAGAGGTGTGCGTGAGGGAGCTTGGGGGTGAGTTGGGGGGGGGGGGTGATGGGCAGGGCTGGAGGGTGAAGGAGAGGTGGTGGGAGTTGAGAGGGTTGATTGGTTGGTTGGAAAGGGACCGCGTGGTCAGTTGGTTAGATGCGGGTTTCAACGCCGTGTTGACTGAATCCTTGTTTGAAAAAGAGATGCAGTTTGAATGGAATCTCTTGACACCACACGCACGAACGCACGCACACACTACAACACACGCGCGCGCACCACACACCCTTTGCGCGCGCGCACCCGCGCACCAACATGCGCACTCGCGCACACTCGCAAACACACACACACGCGCACGCACGGACATACACACGCTCTCGCGCGCGTGCACGCACACAAGGTCAGACAGTCAGACAAACGGACAGACAAAGAACAGGCAGACAGACAGACAGGCAGGCAGATGATGGAGATGGATGATGAGAGACAGATGTGAACCACCACATTCACATATATGTCATTTGGTCCATCTGATATTGACTGCTCCCGTGGACAGCCACTTTTGGGGGTTGAATAGGATGAACGCCGGTGTGGCTGTTAGGAGATGGACGGAATGAACAGCGAGGGAATTATATGCCTCCTGGGGGGGGGGGGGGGGGGGGGGGGGGGGGGCGGGAAAAGCCAAGGGCTGGGGGGAGGTGGTAGGAAAGGGAAAGGAGGGAGGGGAGGAGAAGCACCAAAAGATCTGACAGCAACAAAAAAAAAAAAATCTATGTGATGTTTACGTGGATTTTTTTTTTTTAAACGCTTTGATTCTTTACGTGGATTTTTTTTTTTTAAGCCGCTTTGATTCTTTCTGATTTTGCGTAAGCACCCAAGCGCCTGGTTTCTTGTTCATTTTTCTTATCGTTCGATTCGTCCTTTCTTTCATTGATATTAGTTTGTGCATTCATTTTGTTTTGTTTTGTTTTCTTTTCTTTACTGTACTTTTTGTTTGGTTATTTAGGATAATTCTTATTCATCTTTTTGCTTAGTGAAACTGTTATCTTCATTTGATAAAAACAAAGCTTTTGTTTATGTGATAAGATCAGTTTTGTAAAATGGTACCTTTCTTTTATAATCAAATTATTTGTCATTAACGGGTGCAAGAATGTGCATCCGTATCAGTGAATAGAAGTGTGTGTGTGTGAGTGTGTAAGTTTGTGTGTGTGTTTGTGTGTAAGTGTGTGTGTGTGTGTGTGTGTGTGTGTGTTGTGTGTGTGTGTGTGTGGTGTGTGCGTTCTGCGTGTGGTGTGTGTGCGTGCGCTGCGGCGGCGTGTGTGTGTGTGTGTGTGTGTGTGTGTGTGTGTGGTGTGTGTGTGTGTGTGTGTGTTGTGTGTGTGTGTGTGGTGTTGGCGCGCGGCGCGCGCGCGGCGTGTGATTTGTCTGTTCCTTACTGTTGTGAGCTGTATGTTCGACAAAAGAATTTGGTGTGTGGGTCCGGTGCAGCTACTCGGATAATTCACACTTAGCATAGTGTAACTTTATTTCTGAGCAAGAAAAAAAAGTTGGCAAAGATGAGTACGATGAGGCGGAAATCTAAACAAATCTTAAATAAATGTTAGCGAACCGCTCAGAGAACGTGGACAAACGAGTCACAAGACAAAACACAACGGGTTTCGACCTCTTAGGTCTTCTTCAGGTGAGACATAAACGAATAAAACAACGAAAATTCACTTAGCTTTGATCGCTTCAGATCGCTTCAGAGTTCAGCGCAAGGAAGAAGGCGTTGAAGCGATCTGAAGCGATCAAAGCTAAGTGAATTTTCGTTGTTTTATTCGTTTATGTCTCACCTGAAGAAGACCTAAGAGGTCGAAACGCGTTGTGTTTTGTCTTGTGACTCGTTTGTCCACGTTCTCTGGGCGGTTCGCTAACATTTATTTAAGAAAAAAAAGACAAATTCGTCAGCTTCAGCAGTCTTATAGCTTAAGGGCAGCAATGATCAAACAGAAAGTCACCATAGAGATAAAAAAAAAAAAATTGCTTAAAAACAAAACGTTTTGGTTTAGAATATACTTCAAAATTCAGGAGAAAAAAAAGGTAATGGAAAACGAGTCGAATGTGTAGGCCTAATCCTTTGGCTAGCTCTTAGGTTTGACTTTTGATCCAAGCAAAGGTTTGACAGTTTGATCCAAGCAAAGGTTTGACAGTTTGATCCAAAGGTTTGACAGTTTGATCCAAGCAAAGGTTTGACAGTTTGATCCAAGCAAAGGTTTGACAGTTTGATCCAAGCAAAGGTTTGACAGTTTGATCCAGGCACAGGTTTGACAGTTTGATCCAAGCAAAGGTTTGACAGTTTGATCCAAGCAAAGGTTTGACAGTTTGATCCAAGCAAAGGTTTGACAGTTTGATCGAAGCACAGGTTTGACAGTTTGATCCAAGCAAAGGTTTGACAGTTTGATCCAAGCAAAGTTCGTGTCTGGTGAAGAACCTGAAGGGCAGAGAACTATCAGCGCAAAGAAATTGTTGCTGCTTGGGTTTTTTTCAGGCCTTTTTTTTTTTTTTAACAAATAGGGCGTAACGCCAAGGCACAAACTTTCATTTTGTAATCCTTCTAATCCATAAAACACGCACTTTACGAAACATCAAGATTTCAATGCTGACATGACTACTCGGCACTGGGGATTCTTTAACCTTGAAAACGAACCCTTTATTCTGCTGTTTGCTCTCCTACAAACAGCACAGCCACACACCCACTGGACTGCGATAGGTTGAAAAGTTATTGCACAGCCAGGCATCTCTTCGCTGTTGGACATCATTATTCTGAACGGCATTTTGCTGTGATGTTCACACTTAGCCTCAGTTCAGGGAAGCCATCAAAAGGGAAAGATCACAACTCTTGATTTCGATGAAAACCTTACGAAAGCCGTGGACAGATCTAAAGACCAAATACGTGTGTGTGGTGTGTGTGTGTGTGTGTGTGTTTTAACCAGAACAGATACGTCTTGCTGCTGTCCATGTTGGTCGTTTTGCGCGTGGTGACGTCATACTCAACAAAACTGTTTGGTAGAGATACACAAGTAAGCACTACTTGACATTCTCAACACAGAGGAAATGATGTTAAGACAACAAAATTTGATATTATGTCAGTGCTTACCTGGCTCCTTTTGGCATAGGTCACATTTTCTCTGTGACACCATACTGTGCAGCGCTCTATCGACATAACATTTGAACACAGATAAGCAGGCTATAGGGGGCCTACTGAAACAACACTTTGAAAGGTCACAGCAGCCGCAAATAGTCGACTAGAATATAAAAAAACACACACACAAAAACAACTTTATTTGGCTTGCATTATCCGTTCCTGCAATTCAGACTTGCTGTATGGATCAACTGGAGAAAATCTCTCTCGAGGTGCTACGCTGTTAACGGGTATTTTCTTTTCGATTAAGTTTGAAAGTATGGTTACAGGCAGAAATAAATCAATGCCGGAACAGTGGGCAGTCACTGAACGCAACAAACACTATCGTCACGAGCCTTTGCCTGCTGTCCTCCTTAGACTACACAATAAAGAACATAAGCTGAATTACTGGCCGCCGAACGACGGATCAAACAAATGACAAAACAAACGAGGCGTTTCGACCTGTTGGGTCTTTTTCAGGCAGGACAAATGACATTCAAGACAATGAAAACAAAGGAAGAGCATTCATTCTTTTTTATCTCTCTAATCTGGATTCACCCGAGACCGACTCTTGCACCCAGATCGACGAGACAAGAGACTATCTGTTCGTCTTTTGCTTTCATATTCTTCCATGTTATATGTCTGCCTGAAGAAGACCACTAGGTCAAAACGCGTCGTGTTTGTTTTGTTACTTGTCTATTCCTCCATGTGGCGGCCCAGTAATTCTGTTTTGTTACCTGTCTATTCCCTGGCGCCTATTCGTGTTTGCGTTCCGGGGCCAGTAATTCTGTTTTGTTACCTGTCTATTCCTCCATGTGGCGGCCCAGTAATTCTGTTTTGTTACCTGTCTATTCCTCCATCTGGCGGCCAGTAATTCTGTTTTGTTACCTGTCTATTCCTCCATCTGGCGGCCCAGTAATTCTGTTTTGTTACCTGTCTATTCCTCCATCTGGGCGGCCCAGTAATTCTGTTTTTGCTCGTTTCAAGTTCCACCTGCAGTCACCCCAGTGTCGAACCACCTGGACAAAAAGAATCCAACGACGAAGAGAAACGAGTCGTGAACGGCAGAAAGTGATCAGGTGTAACCAAGCAAGTGCTTCATAGCTATGGAAATGATTTAGCATAAGAATTAGAAGGTGGGGGTGGTGGTCACAAAATGACGAGAAGAAACAACCCTTGTGTAGCTATCAAACTTTATAGGTAGCATGAGCTCAGCTGACTTCTTCCTCACCCACAGAACCACTTGAATATACCTTGTAGAGTCCACTTATGTTTACTGGGTTAGACTCGTCAATACATCCCGGATGGGTGTTGAGATTAGCCCATGGCATTTTACACAGACCACAGTCAACAGTCAACAGTCCTGTGTTACCGACACCACCATGGGGACAAAATCACAATCAAACGGACCCCGAAGACGATGTGGCGGGCAAAAAAAAAAACGAAAGAAACTCATATATCTATATCTATCTATCTATCTATCTATCTATCTATCTATCTATCTATCTATCTATATACACACACACACACACACACACACACACACACACACACACACATATATATATATATATATATATATATATATATATATATATATATATATATATATATATATATATATATATATAGTTAAAACAAGTTAAAAAGAGGAATCTTAAAACTAGATAGTTTTAAGATTCCTCTTTTAACTTGTTTTAACCAATGTTGCTCCCCAAGGGGTTGAGCACTTAAAAAATTGTTTTAGGCATTTTAAATATACTGATCTATATATATAATATATATATATATATATATATATATATATATATATATATATATATATATATATATATATAAAGAAACACGTTACAAAGAATAAGTAACGAAAAACAAAACAAAAATAACAGAAAATATCAAAACCTATGGCTGAGGATCCACAATAAATAAAAGAGTTTTTTTAGAGATGGGGGGATACACGGAAACAAGAGACAACGTAATAGTGGTTTAAATTCACAGTTTGAAAGTATAATGAATGCATACGGAAGTTAAAACATAACAGTAAATGTTGCTTAATCTCTCTCTCTCTCTCTCTCCTCTCTCTCTCTCTCTCTCTCTCTCTCTCTCTCTCTCTCTGAATACACGACATACTACAGAAACGAGCCTCGACTTACGGGTCTTCTTCAGGCTACGCACGAAAAACAAGTAAGCAAACAAAAAACTAATGGGGAAAAAAAAGACAAACAACGACAGGCGAAAGCATGGAACTGGAGGACTGAGGAAGGTTAAGTGCAGGCAAACAGGTCGTCAGTGCACAGATTACAAGTGTTTCTTGTCACTTTACTTCCTATTTCCTGTTCTGTATCGTAAATGTCAAGTGTGAGTCTCAAAGGTGGCGCCTCCTCTGTGTTAGGTGAATGTATGGGACAACAGATTGTCAGCTTGTTGACGTTTTATCCAAGTTAATGAAAAATGCCATCACCAGTGAACAACAAACAGAATGGCGGTTCGTTTATCTCAACATGTTGCAATGTTCATGAAATACGTTTTGTAAACTGGAGAAACATTGTAAAGCCCAAACTCACGAGAGAATGTATAAATCAAAAATAGAATCAATGAGCCGCCAAACGAAGGAACAAAATACAAAACTGTCCTGACGCGCTTTGACCCACTGGGTCAAGCTGGACAAACATCATTCAACACATTAGAAACAACAGACCAACAAACAGCCACTTGAATCAGAGTGAAAAATGGTGTGGGTGGTGAACAACTGAAACTAAGGAATGGAACTGGAGAAAAGAACGAACAGGTCAGAGAGGAGAAGACACAGTTGATGATGATGATGATGATGATGATGATGATGATGATGATGATCATGATGATGATGATAAGTATAATAACAGGAAAAGGTCAAAGGGAAGAAGACACAGTCTGTAAGGATGATAATATTGAAATGATAATAACAATGATAATAATAACAGATAGACAGGCAGACAGACAGACAGATAAAGAAAATAAAATGTACAGAAATTGGCGAATGGCACGCACGCTCACGCGTGCATGCACACACACACACACACACACACACACACACACACACACACGCGCGCGCGCGTGCGCGCGCGCGCACACAGGTATAGAGATAACCAATCCAACCATGCGCACGCGGTTGTACAACATGGCCCGAGCTGAACTTGTGTTGATAACAAAGCAGAATACACATCTTTTTTCCCTTCTAGTGACTTTCTGTCATTTCCTGAGAGAGAGAGAGAGAGAGAGAGAGAGAGAGAGAGAGAGAGAGAGAGAGAGAGAGAGAGAGAGAGAGAGGAGAGAGAGAGAGAGAGAGAGAGAGAGAGAGAGAGAGAGAGAGAGAGGAGAGAGAGAGAGAGAGAGAGCGAGAGAAAGAAAGAGACAGAGAGAGACAGAAACAGAAGAGACAAACAGAGAGAGAGACAGAGACAGACAGACAGACAGAGAAAGACAGAGAGAGACAGACAGAGAGAGAGAGACAGACAGACAGACAGAGACAGCGACAGAGGCAGACGGACAGCAGTCAGTCAGTCAGATAGACAGACACACAGAGAAAATAGAAGTAATTAAGCAAGTGTGCACACAAAAAATGTTTGCTGTACATTCGGTGTGAATGCTCCATTAAATTGTAAGCACATACGTCGGTCACAGCTTTGTCGCTAGACGATGAAGCATAACCGAATTCAAATTTTGCATTTCCTTCATCAGACACTCTCTCTCTCTCTCTCTCTCTCTCTCTCTCTCTCTCTCTCTCTCTCTCTCTCTCTCTCTCTCTCTCTTCTCTCTCCCTCTCGCATGCATTACAGGTCATTTTCCAAAAAGAATCCAGTCAACATAACGTATCAAACGGGCACAACAACCACATATGAATGTGAAAGAAGAATGCCTGTACTAGACATTTGTATTGCATATCTTTTAGGGCATTGTTAGTTCATCCTGTTTAGACAGGGAAAAAAGAGAGTGGAGAGGGGGGGGGGGACGAGCATTTAATAGAAATATTGCTATGTATGCAAGATTTCATACAATATTGTCAGCCGCACGCAAAATGTGACACACATGAACACTAACCACAGTATTTCAAATCCCACTATTTTCATCTTCACACTTTTGCAAACACAAGCAAGCCCACACAGACCCACACACAAAAGAACAGCAATGATTCACACACACACACACACACACACACACACACACACACACACAACACACACACACACACATACACACACACACACACACCTTAACAGATAAACGAATGATGTAATCAGTAGAATTTGACCAAATTGGTGAGTGTGCATGCGGAAGGAGATGAAAGGTGTATAGAGATGGTGTGGTGTACTGTTTTTTCTAATTATTATCAAACAGTTCTGAGAGTTTCTTTTTTGTTTCTTTCTTTCTTTTGACAGTTCAAAAAGTTATTCACAGGCAGAACCTTTTCAAGTGCAGCGTAACACTTCGTCTCGAGTCCATGTCCGTGGCTTTGGTTGACTAATGACATTATAATTGTCTAAAGTTACACTGTGACTGCCAGTTTTCAGCAGCGCTGTAAAACTGCAAGACTATATGAAAAACGTTAAATAGTACATTCCTTACCTGCACATTTTCTCCTAAACTAGCTTGCATCACTTTAATCTGGTGAACTTGGACACAATGAACGAATTGGTGAAGGGAGCAGACGAACGAAAAGCAGAAGTGATATCTTGTTCCGGGCTTTTCTAATCACCGGTTTGTGATTGGTTGATATTCATTGCACGCAGGCAATGCGAGAATGTCGTGCATGCTTACGTCTCTGATTATCTGGTATGCGTTGTTTTACACCCTTGTTATTGGCATCACTGCAACAGCAGGGGAGCGCAGCGTTGATGATGATCTCTTTCGGCCCCTCGCCTCTACCACAGCCGACTTACAGACAGGATAGTATAATTTTGTTTACACGGCAGAATTCTGATGTGTGTGTGTGTGTGTGTGTGTGTGTGTGTGTGTGTGTGTGTGTGTACGCGCGGGCGTGTGTGTGGTGTGTGTGTGTGTGTGTGTGTGTGTGTGTGTGTGTGTGTGTGAGGGGGAGAGAGAGAGAGAGAGAGAGGGAGAGAGAGAGAATGTGTGTGCGCGTGCGTTTGTGTATGTGTGTGCCCGCGCATTCGTGCATGTATGCCACGTGTGAGTGCGTGTGTAAGCGTGCGCGTCTGCGTACGCGCGCTCGAGAATTAAAAAGACATTATTTGAAGTGTGCACTTTCTCAATACATCGAATTATGTCATAATATACAGGTCTCCCTCTAGAGAAACCTGAAAACCGCGAGTCAGTAAACCCAAGGTAAAGACCACACACTGTTCAGATCTCATCTAGTCTTCTCTCTGGAAACTCAGCTGCCGATGAAATCCTTCAATCGAACAAGTACAAAGAAGAGCTGCACGTTAATCACAGGGGCTGCAGACAGGACAGCGATATAGCTTCTATCCTGCAGAAATAGACTTTAACTTTGCAGTCCTGAAAATGCCTGATTTGGTGGGAAGAAACTCAAGGGAAAGCTTGACCGCACAAAGTCTTGGAAGAAGAAACGCCCCTCAGACAAGCGTCAGCATGGCCCTGAGCTCCTTACACTCTAAGGGAGCAAGGCAGCATCCAGGTCATGACTCCCAGAGGCCCTTCTGCTGTCACTGAGATCTTTCTCCCTTGGCGCAGCAGGATTCGAACTGCACCCTCTTGATAATTGGACGTTGCTGGCTTTTTGTATGGCTGCCTGACTCAAACTGCTGTCGGACACCTGTTCTACGTTAAGAAATTTAAGCCTTATGGAGTTCACTTTTGCTCCTCCTCAGCCAGATTTAGCTGGAACTTTTTTCGTCTGTTTCTTTGGGGTGCAATTACCTAAGAAGGTGGCTTGCTGGACTGCCTTCTGGATTCTTTTGGCATCCTCTTCTTTCTTCAACTCCTGTCTCTCTTTGATTTTCCTGTAACCTTCGACCACTACTTCATTTCTGTTGTCTCCAGCACCTGTCTGTTGGTTTGTGTGTGTCCTGTTATTTCCCTTATCATGAGGCTTTCCTTTGTCATGTCCACGGCTTCCTGCGCTTCCCATTTTCTGCCAATCTTTTGCTGGGGCTGGACGGATCTCACAACCTTGTTTCCCGAGTCCTCAAACATGGTTAGTAACCTTGCTTCATTCACTCTGTATTCCTCGAGGATGTCAGTAAGACCGGGTGGGACACCAAGCCATTTCCTTGGATACTTGCTGATTTTGGTCTCCGTTGATTCCAGTTATTGTTTATCATTACAGGCCAGATAAGCTTCGGTGCCACACTGATTTATTGTCTCAGGATTTCTTCTGCCATTCGTTTAGTTCTCTTCCCCCTCTTTGTGTCTTTCAAAAAAGTCATCATACCACATTCGAAGGCTCTCGATCGGTTTTGTTTCGTTTGTTCGTTTCGTCACTTTGGGAATGGTTTGGTCGGCTATATAGTGAACACCTCTGTTTCAAGTTCTTTTCCTTTTCGACAGGGAGAGGCTTGAAACTCATCCTTACCTACTGTCCTCTACCCGTTCCCTCTCCCCCAACCCTCTCCCCTCCCACTATTTGAAGCCAAAGGATATGGACAGCATGTTATGGTGAGTTCCCTCCTCCGTGCCCCTGCTTTGATTTGAATTCTAAATGTGAGGTAACACCACCATCACCTCTCCAGAATTTGGAAAGTAAGATATCCCAACCCATTCCCGTTTTGCCGAGAATTTAGTTTGGACTCTCTCCCAATCCTCCCCCGCTTTTGTGAAAATTTAGAAGCTAAGCTCCCCCCCCCCCCCCCCCATCGTCCACCCACCCCACCCCTGCGCTTTCATTGATAACAACTTGGAATGTCACTGTCAGTTAAGGCTGCCCCCCCCCCCCCTCACCCCACCTTCCGTATCCTCAATGCTAAATACCCTACGCCACTCGCTGTTTTCTTTCCGTCAAAGATTAAAGCGAATTTAATCAGAAAACATTTTAATGTTGCATATGAAGGAATAAATGATAAACCCTATCACTGGATCATTTATTGTTTAAACGAATCCGACATTAGTATTAGACACACAGAAGTTGTATTTAAAAGGGCAGTTATCTGTTGGGGGTTGAATACGGAACTCTCACTGACAACCCTATTCGATAACTTACCTTGATGGTATTTTTGGCACGGTTGTCTTTTCCAGCGTGTTACACGCTCTGAGGGGAAACGAACCCACACCCTGCGGTAATCCGTAGCTCAAAGCGGCCGACCCCAGCACCACGGCGGCTGATATTTTAGAATATGTCTGTTTCATTTAGAATTCACTCTTACAAAATCACTAAGTTTGATTTTTTTTTCACAGTTTGTCCGACTATCATATTCATGTTCATGTCCGGTAACTAATATTTTCACTTTTTTTAAATTTTAAACTCTACTGGATTCTTTCAGAGTTTTAAAAATAACTCACCATTAATTCCTGTTGAAGCTTATTCTTCAGCTGGCATAGGCCTATCCTTGCCATTTCGCTTCCAGCTAAACATATTGCAGCAAACCTACAAAAAAAAGTCTCGAATTGGAGTCTCAAATCCTGTTTATCCCAGTCAGTCCTGATGTCAGTAGTAAACGCCGCGCAGTTCCACACAAGGTGAACTTTAACTGTGAGCGTTGTCTCACATGGTGGTGACTATTCTGCCGTCATGGCAGAAAATGTAGTGTTATACTTTTCACCTGAAACTATTCGCTACATTAGAGTCATAGCACCAAAACCTGAATGGCTTATTAAGTAAAGCCCTAACGCAGCCCAGTGCAGCAACCTTTCCTAGATTCCTAGCCTCTACTTTTGCCTTTGACAGAGTTTTCCCTTCCGTCGCTTTTGTTTGTTGTCAAGGCAGTTTGCTGAAGTAAGATCGTTGAAGGCTGATCGGGGCTTGATCTTTGGTCTTCCTTTTTTTCTTCTTCTTTTCTTCCTTTTGTATTGCGACTATATTCCGTCAATCTTTGGGGGATCTGCAGCAAAACAAGACAAAAACAAACAAACAAACAAACAAACAAACAAACAAGCAAAACAAAACAAGAAGGAAACAGTGGACAGATCGAGTTCCTACCCAACATCTCCACCCCTCACACCTCGACACTCCCTTTCTCTCCCCCTCCCCCGCCCCCTCCCTCAACCCCACTCCCCCCCCCCCCCCCCCCCCCCCACCCCCACCACCCCCCACTCAACAACACCAACAACAACAAACTTTGACAAAATGGGGTTTAATAGGCAATTTTGCAGGCTGTTCCTTTTCATTTTTCGCCCAGCTACAGCATAGCTGACCCCCAACACCACCTATACTGTGGCAGCTGGGGAAAACAAACAAAACAACAACTGGTCTCACTGGAACACTGAAAACGAGCAAATGTTGTGAAATGTTGACTTTGTGATTTGTGCTTAATTGGACCCCCAAACAGATTAGACCGATTGACCGAAACTTAAAACACTGTATTAATCACAAGGGCGGCACCACGTGCTCCGTTTCTTCGTAATATCACTGAAGGCTGCTTTTTGGACACTTTTCTTTGTCAGGCAAAGCCCAAGGAATCTTTCAGTTGAGAAATTAACGATCGCAAGCTTGCGCCTTCAAGACAAGGGAGAGCACTGCACATGTACCATCAGCGATGCTCTCTTGGATTATCGCCACTGTAACAGTTTTTATCGTCATCTCTCTCTTGCGATTCCCTACTGTGCCATCTCGTACTAAGTGATGATGCCAGTCACAGGCAGAGGTGTAGGGTATATTATTTCAACTTACATCAACAGCTACTGAGCGACTGAGAGAGAGAGAGAGAGAGAGAGAGAGAGAGAGAGATGTGGGGCAGGGAGGCTGCGAGGTCTTCTTTGGTCTGTACGCCACAGTCAATAATTTTTTTATTATTTGGTTTTGCACTGACGATTTAATGTTCAAAAGTCATCAGACTCAAGACACTTTACAGTACAGTTTAGCGCTGACTCTGCAAACAATCTTTTTTTTTTTAAGTCACCCACTTCTCCCCTGCTCTCCTCTTCTCTCTTCCAATTCCTGCTATCTAACTACCTATATTTTATGTACATGAAACGCCGGCGGACTCTGCAAAAGAAACCTGCATGGTTCAACAGAGAGAAAGCAATGCACAGAGGTAGATGAGGCACTGCATCCGTCTTCATCTCCAATCGAGATCCGTGTTTTGCTATTGGAAAACAGAGTGAAGTCGACGACGCTTTAATCAAAATCATCGCGCATGCATCAGCCATCCTTCATCCTATCCCTCCGGCCCAGATCGGGCTGACCAGCCAACTACGCACTCACCCCCCGCCCGATCCCCAGGATGAATAAATTGTCTTCGTCGTATCTTTTTCTTCTACATTGTTTGAGTGTCTACCTTCATTGAGTTGAAGATTCTGACACTTTTGTGTGTTTCACCTTTTTTTCTTTCTTTTTAATGGCAGGCTACATACTCCACCCATACTACCGTCCAAACTGGCCTTCTCTTCCGAAAGTTGGTGATGGGATTTTACATGTGTGGAAGATGTTGTGCGTGCGTGCGTTCACACACGGAACCACGGTTTATAGTCTCATTCGAAGGGCTGTATGGGAAATCAGAACCAACGTAAACTCCGAGGGAAAAATCCCCCTGTACCGAAATTCGAACCCGTAATCTCAGGATCACGAGTCTGGCGCTCTACCAACTGAGCAATTCCGGCCCCTAACAAGCAAACAAAAAAAAACCACAACAACATATGCAAGAGAGAGAGGGAGAGAGAGCGTTTTTTGACACTTAAAATGTACCGCAGAACATTTTCCGACCAAGGTGTAGAAAGGGAGACCATGCTTGACACATTTCCGCTGCCAACATGGCGTTCGGCTTGTATTCCTTGCTTGAGGCTGCAATTTTGTGTTTAAATGCTGTGTGTGTGCTGCACGAAGAACGTTTTCTTGCAAAAAGTATGCTGCTTTCTGAAACTGTGAATGATTTATATGTGCAAACTCTATCAAAACCGTTAGTTGTCTGTATAACTCTCTGCATCAACTGTTTTCCTCATGCATACGTGGGTTGACATTCACACTCGCAGATCTGTGCTGTACGAGTTTTATCGTGATAGTCAATAAGCAGACAACACGCTTTCAGTTTCATAGACGTGACAGAAGACTCTGTCATTTGAATTAGCGCAAATCTGTGTTCAAATCAGTAACAGAAAGGATTAACACACTTCTCATTCGATTAGCATTTAATGACTGACGGTTTGGGAATCTCGCCCCTCAAATGTTGCTCGGTCGTTATGGTAAATGATGGCTCATTTTTTATTTTTATGACTTTTTAAAAACTGATAATTGTGATTCACACTGCTGTTTTCAGTAGAGGCAATAAGCAAAACCTGAACTGGCCTGGTCTTTGTTGTATTCACACAGTTTTTATATTGGTTTAATACTTGACTATGACTGGGTGAACATAAACAAGTATTATTAATTGACAGTTACACTCGCATCATGTGCACAGCTTAGCCAACGATGAGGCCACTTAACTCGCACGCACGCGCGCACACACACACACACACACACACACACAAACACATGCGCGCACGCACACACACACCACACACAAATTATTCATAGTAGATTGTTAATTAGTCGTTAATCATTGCTGTCATAGTGTCAATGTTTATCATTAGTGTAAAACTTTTGTTTGTTTTTGGACTCTTTCAGTTGGGTGGGGAACAAGTCAGGCAGGCTTTGGAGAGGATCCGGGCATGAAGGCTCAGCTTCTTCATCTGGTGAGATCGATACGAACCGTTATGAGAAGTAAGTGGATGTGTACAGCCTCTCAATTGACTGAATCAGGTCATATATTGCCAAAGACCCAGTGAGCACTGCATGCGTAAATTTAAAGAAGATCTTATGCTAGAATTTATTTTTTTTAAAAGAAGAATTTGAGGCAATACGTTGTTTTTTTTTTCATCTCTGAGAACAGAATTTTTATTATCTCACAGCAGGCTTAGAAACAAGATCTGATCAGGGTATCTTTTAGACTTAGAGGTACCCTGTTCAACGTTTTCACATTAGTTTCAATACTCAACTGCCAGTTCGTGGACACAACCTGCAGTCTGTGTCTGTGTTCACATAGCTCCAAGTTTTCATCAACCACTGCACACAAGTCAGGGTTTGTGTCAACACAGCTCCAAGCATGGATCATGCAGTGAAAAAGATCAGTTCAGCACACACACCATCGCATGCTTCGTATCCATGGGATATATATATGGTGACATTTATCAGGCATAACTGTAAATGCAGGGGATGTGTAATGTGTTTGGCTATGCTAGCAAGGCGGATTGTGATCAAGGATTCATACAAAATGTAACTCACAGTCACAAAGGCATTAAAACAAAGAGAATGATTCCAGACTCATCAAATCTCCAGTTGAATTGTGAGACTGAAAACATTCTGACAGTCTGGTGCACAATTTTTGTACTCCTGTTGATGAGAACTGTTGAACAGGGAACATTCTCCAGTCTTGTGAATTCAAAATGAATTTCTTTTAAATCTTACAAAGACCATCACAGAACTTCCACACAGTGACTTTCATTGTGTTTCTGAAATTTTCCAGACATGTAGTATGGGCATCCTGGTGCCCAGTTGAAGGCAGGATAATACTGTCAAATGCACTTCATCCCAAGGCAATTAAGTCTTTATAAAATAGCAGTATACTGAAAATAGATACACCCTCATTTTATGAATGTTTTGGCAATACTTGTAAAAATCCAACACACTTACACAAATTAACAAAAACATACAATTGTATGGTTTAAAAGTTTATTATGTTTCACTAAGTCCAAAAAGGCTTTTCAGAATTTCAGCAGTTCTTTTTCAAATTATATCATTAAATCATGCTTTTTTTCTAATGTGGAAGGTACATGTTTACTACCGTCCATCAAGAAGTGCACTGGAAAGAAATGCATGTGGGATCTGTCACCTATCAGTATCACACGTTGAATCACCTTGTTTTATGTCAGAGATCCATGGGACTATTCTTGGAGGTACTCCATTGCCATGGTCACTTACTCCGTCACTTCAGCTAATGATCATCAGCAGAGGGCTCAGTAGATGGTATCCTGTGTGTTTTGAATCCCATCAGGCACTACTGAACATCACATCATCAGTTAAGTGAAGAAAACAAAATGCAAATGACACACAAAAGCAAGGTACAACGGAATGCTTATTTCATATTCAGTATTAAACAGATTATAAGTGAATTTGTTTTACCAATGTGTCTTCTTGAGATATCATAAAGAACAGACATGCATCTGTCTGGCTGTTATCAAGGGAGGAAATTTTTTTTACATTTCTTTTCATCTGTGTCTGTTTGCCAAGACATCAGAAAAAGATATCTATGAATATATTGGTCGAAAATTGACCATTATTGTAGTGTGTATTACAGAAGCATTAGTTTATGCTGGGTTTCATTTCCCTTGTTTTCGTAATGCTGCAGTCAGTTTTATTTTCATCATGAACTGATGAAGTGACTAGGCAACTGTGCAGTGTCTCAGTGGTTGGAAACCTCATAGTGACCTCACATTGACAGCTCTCAGGACACAACTGATGCTGGGGTATTGGTACGATAGGGGTGTCTGACGTATGAGGGCGCTGTGGTCTCGAGTGGAAAATGAAATGAAAAAATACATGTCTGTGCCTCATTTATGATTTGTTCCTTCACAAACTCGCGTTCACGCTCTGTACAGTGTACACTTCTGATAAGAATTGGGAGAAAAGTGGCAAATTATCCTAGTTTAGTTTTACTCCGTCCTCTTCTTCATTCCTCAACCCTTCCTTTTCTTTTATGAGCAGAAGATTGCTTTTGCAAAGTATGAAAATTGTTTGCTCTCTCACTGTCTATCTCTCTCTCTGTTTTCTCTCTTTCTCTACACTCATCCTGTTTCTGTCTGTGTGCTTGCTCTCTCTCTCTCTCTCTCTCACAGCTGTCCCTCCTGTCCCTGCTTCTGTTTGCTCTCTCCGTCTCATCATCTGCTCTCTCTCTTTCCTGACAGTTTGCTGCTTTTCTTGTGTGTGTTGCAGTTCCCTGATCGGAATCAACATTGGGGTAATTGCATTAAAGTTAGTGTTTGGATAGCACCCTGTGCGGAAAGAACCAACCAGCCGCAGCATGCTTCACCTTCCATCCTTTGGAGGGAACTTCGACTGTCGGCCCTGCCAGCCAGTGCTTTGTACATGAATGTGAAACTTGGGGAATGGATTATCAGTGTAAAGAAAATCGACTGGTGTCTGAATCATAGATTTTGTGTGCATTTTCTTTCTTTTTTTTTCTTCTTTTTTTTCTAGAAGCATGACTGCAAAAAGAAAAGAAAAGGTAATGTTTATGTTATGAGTGCTGACAGTGTTTCTTTGATGAATATCCTTTGAGATTGAGCAGCCCAGAAAGTGATGTTGCTGGGGTTTTTTTTCTCTTTTTCTTTTTTCTTTTTGTTGTTGTTGTAATTGTCCACATTCACAGATTCAGATGTTGTAGCTTTCAAAGAGCACACAGTGTCCTGTCACAGTGTCGACAAAAAGAATGTCACGCACACTTCACAAGGTGCTTAGGTTGTCATGTACTTTGTTCCCGGTCATGCTTCAAGCTTTGGTCTGTTTGGTGTTTGAAAGTGAATGTCTGGTTTGTATGTGTGGCTGTGTGTGTGCTTTTGTCAAACCATGTGTTTGGACACTTTTTTCTTTGTTATGCTTAAATATATCTTGACAAAAAGCATTAGTATGCATGCCTACAGCCATACATGCACTTACGAACCAATGTTATACACAAAATACTGTTGTGATGGTTAGTGTCCTCTCACTCTTCTGTAAATGCCTTATTGTCATTTCTGCACTGTAGATATATGCGAGTGTGTGTGTGTGTGTGTGTGTGTATCAGGCAAACAAATTCTCATTCAGTGAAAGATTGTGCATTATGTCCAAAGTATTTTCAAAAATAAATTCAGGTTGTCAACAGAGTGTGATGCTCCTTTGTGTGTGTGCGCACGTGGTGTGTGTGTGTGTGTTGGGCAAAGACGCTGAAGACCTACTGACTGTGTTAAATGGAGGAAAAAAAAAGCGATTCCTAGTTTCCCCCCTCTGGATTGGAACTTTGCCACTGATCACAAGCGTTATCATACAGTTTCCCAACATGTGGTGACTTTGTAGCATTTGTCATAACACTGGTGCAGTCAGTCCAACAGCCTTGCTTTTCAAAACCAAGCGGAATGCAAGGTCTGTAATATTTTACCAAGGCTTAAATGAAAAGGTGTTGAACTGAAAGAACAGCATTCTTATGCCAGCTTACTTTAATGTATTGTATGTTAATAATCTAGACTTTTAAAATCATCATCATCGTCACCGTATTTGTCATCATTATTACTTCATTCATGAGCACAATCCTGAAAATTCAACATGGATTTGAGACACCAGGCTAAACTGTATGCATTCACATACACACAAAGCTGAGCATTTTCAGCGTCTGTATAATGCACGCGCTGGTGGGAAGGTTTTATACGTTTTTAGATTGACTACACACACACACACACACACACACACACACACTGAAGAACATGCATCATTCTTGCTACATGACCGATGGGTAGCTAAACAAAACTACAACAACAACAAAAGAATCTCAGCTGACAGACATCAGATTCTGACACGGACTGAAGTCTGTAAACAGCAGTTGAAGCCCTGTGAATTAAGAACAAACCAGCGAATATGATCATATGATGTAAATCTCAACATTCACTGCCACAGGAAACCCTACTCCTCCCCCTAACCAAAAAAAAATAAAAATTTCTATGGGGGAATTTGATAATTTCTTGTTTACCATGTTTTTACGGCAGGTTTTTTTTTTTTCATATACGGTGGTTATGTTCTGTGGTTTGCACACAAAAATCACTCCAGAATTCTCTCTCCCCCTCTCTCTCTCTCTTCCACTTACCTCTCATGAATACAAAAGCAAAAAATGGTACTTTGTAGAAAACACAGACTCTTTAATGTATACCATATAAGGCGAAAACAACAACTACAAAACAAACAACAACAAAAACTCAGACACAGATTAGAATAAAACACAGACATCTGAAATTGAAAGAAATGTATTGAGTAATACATACTCTGCATTAATCATCTACAAAACATGCTACATCAATATTTTTCACACACACACACACACACACACACAAATGCAGGTGGATGAGGTCGAAACGCATTGTTTTGTTTTGTAATTTGTTTGTCCCTTTTGTCCAATTAGTATTTTTTTCTTCTAAGTTCATTTACAATAATTTGAACAACAACAAAAAAAAAGTCAAATGGACACCGAAAGCTCTCTCCCTTGCTGCGTTGGGATGGAACTTACTACTGCTGTTTTCAGTTCTCTCTCGAACATCAAGAACAGGTATTTTCTCATCTGTTGACAGATTGCACAAGAGGAAGCCCAAAAGTACACCACATAAACTATACAGATTCTGCAGCTTTTTTTTTTTTTTAATCTTTTCCTTTGACCAGTATGCATCACTTCTGTTCTCTTTTTAAGGCAGACAGACAGGCTGCCCAATCAACATGTGGACATGACTGAAATGTGAGAGGGACAAAGTATGCGAATGACAGACAAATCAGTAACACTTTCATTCACACATGTGAATTCATTGACTTGCATTGGAGGCATTGACTTTCCAGTCAAGGAATTTTCAGCACTATTCACGATTATGGAGCAGAACACATCCTGATATAACAAATGATATATATGCATGTATTAGGCTATTGGATTACAGGCATCAAGTCCACATTATGAGAGATTTAAATATTTAGAACTAAACATTAACACCCTTTTAAAATGATAATAGAAGAAAGTCTGGAACAATGTTCACAAATCAGAAAAGTCTGGAATAATGTCCACAAATCAGAAATGTCAGCGAGTGTGCTCTCCCCATAGCTATATCAAATATATGCTTATTATATTTTTATCATTTGTGTAATGAACTCCTCAAATCCATGAATACACAATCCATTAAAATAGATCTTGAGGGAAAATGAAAGAAAAAACAGATGTGCTCTTTCAGTTAAGAGGAACGTGGGGGACGGAGAGTAACCTTCATCCCATGAATTTACAAAAGAAAAATTGATACGAGGATGTGGGAAAGCTAGGTTTACGAATCATCTGTTGTATCAAACCTTGCCTTTTGTTGTCCCCATTTTGTATGATGTTACCAATCAGTATGCATTTTTACCCTATTTCATGCAATGTTATTGATGAGTAAGCTTCTGAATCAAAATCTATAGCATAAACCTGTCATATCACAAGCAGATTTGTTGTTTTAACAGGTTACTTTGACAAATCAAAGAGACTACACATGTCTCTGGTTTCTTCGTTATTTAAGCCACACTTTAGATTCCCCAGAGAGCATTTGATGTGTGCATGCATGAATTCAGTTCTGTCATTTATTGATTAATCCTACCATACTTGATTTTCCATATACTCAATGTTAATTTGCAATGTTGGTATTCAAATTCAAATAAATGATGCCTGGCAGTTTTGATGCAAAAGATTTCAAGGACTTCAAAAAAGAAAAAGAAAAAAAAAAATGGGAGTACGAAAAAGAGAAAATCAAAATCCCTTCACTATAAAATAAAAATTTAAAAAAAATCATAATTCGTCCAAATCAGGTAAGGTGACAGTACAAAAACTAGAATATCATGAAGAACAACCAGAAGCTGTATGAAAAGAGGAACAAGACTAAACATTTTGAACAGAGGTATGAGACGTAAGATTCATGTACGATACATTTACAGGTTTGTTAACACACAGTTTGAAGCAGCACGGTGGACAATGCAGGGAGGCTGATGGATAAGACTGCAGCACCTCTGACACGGTCTGGCTGACAGGCTGGGGCGAGAGGAGAGGGGGGGGGGGGGGTTGGGGGAGACTTCACACATGGTCAGTTGATGCAGTTGATGACTTGCCGGGGGCACTCGACGCCCATGCCCTGACAGCCGTCCATCCCCACGTCGTTTAGTTCTTCCCCGCTCAGCTCTGTGGGGACGTCGACAACCTGGACACACAGGTGCAAGCAGAAATAACCAGGTGCACATGGGGAAAAAAATGTAGGAATGTGACAGTGCACCTACACTCAAATGTAGGGTGAGACTTGCGTCTTACAACAGTGTACATTAGATGAATCAAACTCTCTAGAAGGTGCACCAAATCCAGCAACGTCTATTTTGAAAATTGTTTAGTTGTAGAGCATTTATAGTTTGAAGTGGCCCTTTGTCAAATGATTTGAGAGTTTACCTGCAGAGATGAAGGTCATGAGTTCTACCCACATGATAAAGTAACATTGTTAGTGCTTGAGAAGCCTCTCCTTCCACGCAGGACACTTAATTCAGGTCAGGGAAGGTAAAGGCAGTGGAAGGAGTGGGATGGGCTCAGCCTTTCATAACGCTTATACCCTGAACACAGTGAACCTTTAACAGTTCACCGTTTCTACAGCCATTACACTATAGTATGCCATGAGACTTTAACCTTAATCTTTTATTTATGCTGTGGGACTTTATCCTCAATCTTTTACTTAACGCCATGGCAAAAAAGCTAGATTCAAGTGAATTGCATTGGAAGCTCAAATGCTGCATAAAATTTATCTTACGTTAAATCCGACTGCTTAATTCTTATTTCTGTTTATTCAACCTTCTATCTCGTGTTCTGAGAACCAGCTGGCCTTGGGAGTTGGAACAGACCCATTTAGCCTTACAACAGACAAAACCCAAGTGGTCATGCAACTGACTAGAACTATCTGGCCTTTGAACAGGCTAGAACCATTTAGCCTAAGAACAGACAAAAACCAAGTAGCTTTGGAACAGACAAGAACCACTTGGCCTTAGAACAGACAAGAACCAAGTGACCATGGAACAGACAAGTCCATGGACTTAGAACAGACAAGAACCATTTGGCCTTAGAACACATTTAAAACCATATGGCCTTAGAACAGACAAGAACCAAGTGACCATGGAACAGACAAGGACCATTTGGCCTTAGAACAGACAAGAACCATTTGGCCTTAGAACAGATGAGAACCAAGTGATCTTGGGAACAGACATGGACCAAGCAGCCCTGGAACAAACAAGAACCAAATGATTTCGGAACAGATGAGAAGCATGTGGCCATGGACTGATCAGATATGAAACAGGCCTGTGTTCCTGTCAACTGTTTGATTTTCAAGTAAAGCACATTAAAATCACATCATGAAATGAGATCAGGCCAAATATTGCTTTGAAACCTGTTTTGAACAAATGTATTTCAGAAGGTGAACACAGAAACATGTTACATGTTTTTTCAAACATGATCTTTACATAGACAATAAACCTGCTTGATTTCCTTCTTCTGAAATGCAAATATCACGGCCAGGGAAGAATTGACAAAGGAAGAGTGAAAAGGAAGGCAAAAACAGTCTGATCAGGTTTGCCAGAACCCTCTTTTTCTTCACTCCCATTCCTTGACGATTCACTCCTCTCTCTGCTGTCTGGCTCAAGAGTCCCTGTCAAGTCAGTCCTTTCCCTTTCTTATCTTTCTGGACTATTATGACCCAGATTCCTTTGGATCGCCCTGGTTTCTTTTCCCTCGGAGTGTTCAGCATAGATCTGTCTGGTCAGAGAGTTTGGCATACAACAAATGAATCAGAACCATCTCCATTGGCATCCCAGGATTGTTCCTTGGATTTCTTCATTCCTGTCTTGTTTCGGAAATCTACACTGGTGTTCAGCTAGAAGATCATGAGGACATGCAGTAGACTCTTGGTCTTGAATGCTATCAAGTTCTCCTTGACTGTGATGATGAAATTCCAGCACCCCAAGACACATAAGAGAACACTCGGGACATTGCTCTTGAAGGTCCTGATCTTCATGTTGACACTGAGGTGAAAGGTTCTCCAAATGGTTTTGAGCATAGCAAATGCTTAGTTTGCATTACTCTCCAATTCCTTATTTCATCTATAATTTCTTTTTTTTTCTTTCTTTTTTTTGATTATGAAAGAAATCAATTAACCTTGGTCCACTTCTTTTGCCAGGCTGCAACGTAAATTACACTCCCTTTTACTTCTGTATCATACTTCACTGCATAACACTTGAGGCTTTTCTTCTCTGAATCCCTACACAGCAGTGTGAAGTGATGGGAGAGAAACATTTCTGGATATATGTTCCGCAGGAACTAATCATTCATCCAGAATAGGACAGGAGGTGGGAGTAGGGGGGGGGGGGGGAGGGAGGAAGGCTGGAAGGGGAAAGGGGTGGGGATTCACTTTTATCTAGTAGAAGTTTACAGTGACCAAAAACTTTAAGCAGGAAAAAGGGCTGCAAAATGTACTCCTGGTCACCCCACCTCATGAAGAATACTTGCCGAAAAGTTGTTGGGAGTGCAGTGCATAATCCGTGCTTTGTCTCCAATATTTGCTGAAAATGGTGTTTCTCATGTTATTTTTCCAGAATGTACCCTTTGACCTTTAAAACAGACATCCCTTTTGATTGCACACTATCTACGATGCAAGTCTTTCACAATCCACAGATTTCACAGAGGTTTGGTCTTAAAGAGTTAGAAAATTGTGAAGCCTGGTAACGACTGCAAAGGATAACAGCAATAAAGCTTTCATCAATTGTTGGATCATCAGAAACCAGCATTGCCAGAACTGTGCAGCCAAAAGCAACATCCAGTGACAATCATAGTGTATGGGTCCTGTATGATCCTTATCTTTGGAAGTGTGTAGTTCACATCATGAAACCGATTACTTTCTTTTTCACACTGAAAACACAAACTGGGTGACTATTAAATATTGCAGTTTTTGAAAACGTCCTGAATTGTCATTATAAGACTTTTGACAAAATCACCTGAAGATTCACTGGAATATTCTGAATACTTCAAGATATATACTTTTATGAAGCTATTTCTTATTTTATTCCCACTTGCACACTGTTGTGACAGCGAACATACAAACAGCTACCATCTCAGGTTTTCATCTAAATCAAAATCGTAAGAATTCTAAACTTCCAAGTAATATTCATAAATTATTCCAAAATATTATATCAGTATGCTGTATGTGACTGATAAATGAGATTTGTCCTTCAAAATTCATATGAATGTTCCAACCCTCAAATCAAGTGACGCACAGAAAATATTAAGACATTTTCAGATGTTTTATTTTTCTGGACTGGTTTAGAGGGGATGTGGGGTTTGTAAACCTCTGGAATCCTCCCCTGATATGTGCTTGTTCCCTGCATGATGCACTGACAGGCCTTCTTACCACTGTCAAACCACGATGTAATTCTCCAACTGCATACAGTTGCTACATCACACCACTGAAAACAGAACACATGTTCCACCTCCTACCACATGCTGTACACTGTTCTGAAAGAAGAAACATGCGTTCATTCAGTGTTTTTCTACTGCAAGCTTTGAACAAATTTACACGTATTCATTGACATCTTCATGCCGTTTTGGTTCCCTTACATGTCTGCTGAACTCTAGATGAGTTTGATCATGACAAGTAAATAAATGAGTACAAGACATACACAATAACAGCTTTACACTCTCTCTCTCTCAATTCCATCGAACTTTATGGCCCAGCCCACCAAGAGGGGCCACATCAGGACTCTTCACACACCCAGGCAAACACATACACACAAACTCAACACACACACACACACTCTCAAAACACACACACACTCAAAACACACTGTAGCATTCTTATTGTTATAACGTCTTATGCTTTGTGCGTTCACATAGTATTTTGGTGGAGTTTCGGTTTTTAGTTTGATATATTATTTTGACCCGGAAGTGGTTGTAAAATTCAGTTGAGTTGACCCCATGGGCTGCAAAGCAGACAGTTGTTCATTAAACAAATGAAACTGTATCATTACGAAGTTTGTGTCGCTTCATTGGTGACCCCGACGTGAGTAGAAGCTCTTTATGAGTGACCAAGCTCTTCCATCTTTCTTATGAAAAAAGAAGAAGACGCTACGACCACTCGTAGTATGGAGCCTACGTCAGAAGCTATCCAGCAACTTGCTGACGCCATTCGTCAACAAACGCTCGCTCATGCAGCACAAGCAGTCTGAAAGCCGCTCTCAAGTCTCGCCTGAATGGATCACGCTGGATGGAGGAATTACCTGTGGTGTTGCTAGGTATTCGGACAACATGGAAAGAAGATCTGGATGCGGCTCCAGCTCTTTTCACCTATGGCACAAATCTCAGAGTACCTGGTGATTTTCTCCCTTCCCCATCTGCAGATAAGCTGATTCCTACCAGCGCTTTTGTCCAGGAACTCCAAGAGAACTTACAGAAGCTGGCTCCTCCGCCTCCTGGACATCATGGTTCGCCGACTACGTACGTGCCCCGCAATTTACAGTTTGCTGACCAAGTGTACGTTCGCGTTGACTCTCACAGAGGGCCTTTGGTAAGGCCCTATGATGGACCATTTCGTGTTCTTGCACGCTCGGACAAATACTTTGACATTTTGAAAAATGGAAAATCAGCTCGAATTTCCATTGACAGACTCAAACCAGCCTACTCATCGCATTCAGAAGTCCTGCCTTCGACACCAGTTGCATCAAGACCTCCGCTGAAGACCGACAGTCCACGTTCTGAGTGTGATGCTCCTGTACAACCAGCAGGTGCCAAAGACACTGCAAGTGTTCCAGCCAAGGTTCAGCAAGACCAGTATCCTTTGCAATCTGACACTTATGAGCCAATCGTTACAAAGCGTTCTGGTAGACTGGTGCAGAAACCGACGAGATATCGAACAGTCTATAAACTGAGTCGGTTTTGAAATGACTGATCCACTTACCTGAAAATGATAATCCTATTTTGGTTTTGGCATCCTGAAGTCATTCTTGGACATTCCTGATAACTGGGATTTTGCTTTTCTTTTCTTTTCTTTTCTTAAAGCATTGTGACGTTCTGGGGGGAGCCTTGTAGCATTCTTATTGTTATAACGTCTTATGCTTTGTGCGTTCACATAGTATTTTGGTGGAGTTTCGGTTTTTAGTTTGATACATTATTTTGACCCGGAAGTGGTTGTAAAATTCAGTTGAGTTGACCCCATGGGCTGCAAAGCAGACAGTTGTTCATTAAACAAATGAAACTGTATCATACGAAGTTTGTGTCGCTTCAACACACACACACTCAAAACACACACACACACTCACACACACGCACACTCAACACACACACACTCAACACGCACACACTCAACACACACACTCAACACACACTCTTAACACACACTCACACAAACACACATCCACACACACACTCATGCATACACACACGCACGCACACGCGCCCACACACACACACACACACACACAGTCACTGGAAAGGCTGTTCCCTGCTTTAAACCTTTGTTCATTGAATTTCATCTTGGATAATCAAGTTTCAGCCTTGACCAAGGATGAGCCTCTGACAAGATTAACCCTTTGACTGCCACACCCTTTAAAGCTCTGAGACAACAGTTTGCCAAGCCTTTTTTAGTCACGAAGGGTAATAATTAAAAAAAATTCTGGCTCGAAAACTATTGAACAAAAGTGTATGAAACCTATGTTTCACTCACGAATATTCATCGCAGACATATCGGACTTTCTTATTGGTGCGAAATGGGAAACCCCAATCTGAAGAGAAAGATAGGAAAATTCCTACGATGACGATGACGGATTTTTCCGTGAGACGGCAGATTTTTGCACACGGAAGTGTCACGGATTTTTCCGTGATGGGGCGGTCAAGGGGTTAAAAACACTCAGCTATTAATCTTCAAGGTTAGAATCTCCCAATGTCATCAATGAAACCTTGCAAAATTAGGACGATATTGAACTGCACACCGAGTTTGACTCAAGTGCACACATATCAATTGAAAAGAAAAGAAAAAAGACACAGAAGAAAAGAAAAAGAAAAAAATCAGTAATTTCAGCAACATTATGACTGAAGAAATTTCAGCACCTGTATGGCTGGTGGACTGATTTGAACATCTTTATGATTGGAGAGCCGTTTCAATTTTTAGCTGTTTTATAAATGGCAGACTGGGGTTTTTTTGCAGATCTGTGACTAAAGGACTTATTTTAGCAGCTTCACGACTGATTCAGCAACTTCATAACTCGATGACTGATTTTAACAGCTATATGACTGGAAGACTGAGTTTAACAGCTTTGTGACTGGTGGACTGATTTTAACAGCTTTTTGACTGGAAGACTGATTTTAACAGCTTTTTGACAGGAAGACTGATTTTAACAGCTATATGACTGGAAGACTGATTTTAACAGCTATATGACTGGAAGACTGATTTTAACAGCTATATGACTGGAAGACTGATTTTAACAGCTATATGACCGATTTTAACAGTTATATGACTGGAAGACTGATTTTAACAGCTATATGACTGGAAGACTGATTTTAACAGCTATATGACTGGAGGACTGATTTTAACAGCTATATGACTGGAGGACTGATTTTAACAGATTTATGACTGGAAGACTGATTTTAACAGATTTATGACTGGAAGACTGATTTTAACAGATTTATGACTGGAGGACTGATTTTAACAGCTTTATGACTGGAAGACCCTGCCTTGGCTTAAGGCTGTGTCAGGCTAATTGACATAGGCTAGAACACCAAGGCTACATCAAAATGTTGTTATGCTCTGCATAGTTATGCGGGATTGTCTTCAGTTGTGACAAGCTCCTAGCATAACATTATCAGTCTCTAAAATCCCCCGAAGTCGGAGTGTGGCTGCCCATGTGGCGGGGTAATCAAAAACGGTCACACACGTAATGTTCTCATCCCCAGCTGATGCATTTGTACCATAGTGTTCAAGTACTTCGGCTGTTTGGATGATCCCTGGAGTCTTTTAGCCAGGGTACAACAACAACAACAACAACTGGAAGACCGATTTTAACAGATTTATGACTGGAAGACTGATTTTAACAGATTTGTGACTGGAGGACTGATGTTTGCAATCTTATGACTGGCGGACTTATTTTAACAGGTTTAACAGGTTTATGACTGTATGACTAATTTTAACAGCTTTATGACTGAGACTGGCGTTTGCTATTTTATGACTGGAGGACTGATTAACAGATTTATGACTGGATGACCGATTTTAAGAGATTTATGACTGGAGGATTGATTTTAACAGATTTAAGACTGGAGGACTGATTTTAACAGATTTATGACTGGATGACTGATTTTAAGAGATTTATGACTGGAGGATTGATTATAACAGATTTAAGACTGGAAGATTGATGTTAACAGCTATATGACTGGACGACCGATTTTAACAGCGTTATTACAGGAGGACTGATTTTAACAGCTATATGACTGGAAGACTGATTTTACCAACTTTAAGGCCAAGGACCAATTTCAGCAGTTTAAAAGCTGGACGACCCATTTTAAGCAATTTTCAGGTTGGAGGATTGATCTTAGAAGTCACTGACTTTCTTTTTAATAACCCAAAGCACAGTCCAAGACAGACAGGAAGCCTTCTTCAGCTGGTTAAATGTTATGGAATGATCAAAGTCAACCGGAATCACCATGGCAAAATCTAACAGAATTTTGCTGCACTGGATCACACACACACACGCACACACACACACACACACACACACACGCACACACACATAACCTGTAAGTTTTCACTCAGGCTCGTATTTAATTACTTCAGCGGGACAGCTAGTTTTGGACCTGCCATTTCAGGTCAGTTATGTTCATTTTTCATGTTGACTTTTGTTTGTACTGAACATCCATTCCTGTCTTTTCAGTTATCCTCTGATCTGCATACAAAAATCTGCTGCTGGGGTATTTTCTCAAGTTTCCTCAAAACTGGTATATTCTGGATACTTCCCTACTCTCTAAAGTTCTTAATCCTAAAGTTTCTTTACTGAAAGCTTAGGAGAACTTGCATTTGAGTATGATTCCATTAGTATCCACCTTTACAGAAAGTCAGTTTTAACTTCACAATGATGCAGGTTTCTCACAATCGATGCATTTCATAGGAGCTTTGTCTTTCATGAGTACGGGTCTTGAAAGACCCACATTATTAAACAGGGAAAGACTTGGTAAAACCTCTGTGAAATTGAATGGATCATGAGAAACGAGTCAAAAACCATGTCCAACAAAGATTACAGTGTGCCAAGTTTCGCAGAATGTATAACCCATGTTGTCAGAACTGTTGTTGGCATCAAATAACTTATGCTTTGATGTTTTCAATCTTGAAAGTAACTGGTTGACAAAAAGATAAGTAGGATTTTGACCGATTCTTATAAAGTGCACGGATGACAAAGATAAGCAGATTTCTAACAAGCACCTAAAAGTTCCATGAAATAATTTGTAAACGTTGTGAGATATCATGGTTTTATCAGAGTCGCATGCCATCAAGGAAGGAAAAAGGCAAAAGTTAATATAACCGTTAGAAGCGCTTAGAGAAATTCGTTTGATTAAGCGCTATATAAGAAACCATTATTATTATTAGAATCAGAAATTAAGAATCACCCTTTAACTGTGTGAATATAATTTCAACAACAAAACTTGGTTGGGGGGGAGGGCTAAGAACTGTTTGAGTTAATGGTAAGCACTCACACATGAGATTGGGGGGGGGGGGGGGGGGGGGGGCAATGTGATGGGTTTTTTTCACATTAATATCCTTTTAAAGGAATGCCACAGGTGCATTGATGCATAGATCTGTATGCAAATTAATTTCATTAACATACAAGAAATTGTAATGATCTAAATGCAATCATTTTGTCGCAATGTTTTCACATTATTTTCCAGATTATATGCGTTCATTTTAATGTACCACACACTGACACACTCTTAACACACACACACTGACACACACATTGACACCATCATACACTAACACACACATACGCTGATGTATACATACACTGAAACATACACACACACTCCAATGAACACACACACAGACTCTAACACAAACACACATGAAGCTATTTCTTATTTTATTCCCACTTGCACACTGTTGCGACAGCGAACATACAAACAGCTACCATCTCAGGTTTTCATCTAAATCAAAATCGTAAGAATTCTAAACTTCCAAGTAATATTCATAAATTATTCCAAAATATTTATTCATAAATTATTCCAAAATATTATATCAGTATGCTGTATGTGACTGATAAGTGAGATTTGTCATTCAAAATTCATATGAATTTTCCCAACCCTCAAATCAAGTGAATCTTATAAGCAAAGGTGAACAACGCGCACTTTCTAGATCAATCATCACAATTAACATTGAGATTAAAAATGTTCAACAACATTATCACTTTAAATAAGGTCAATTAAAATTCTCCTGTAAAACTCCAGAAGAAAACAAAAGGCAAGAGTTTCTTGAATGTTCAGTCTACTCTGCCAAGAATATTATGTTGTTTAACCCCTTGTCTACTGCACACACCTGAAGGAAACTATCCTTTGAAGAGACTACAAAAGGTGTGACTGCTTCACCTAGGTCCAGTTATTCAGTCTCTACATGAAACAGGACCAAATGTACTGGTACATGTTCACATGAGCTACCTGCTCCAACCCATCACAAAGATACTGTACTACAGTCCCTCACTAGTGTCCATGCAACTTGGTTTCAGTCAAGGGGTTAAGAAGCTGATCAACAATGATTGAACTGCTGTACTGTCCAGACAGTCCGAAAACACCGAAAGAGACTGTTTTCCAAACCACAGCATCTTTATTATCATTAATTCATACAATTTCATTTAATTCATTGCTGGAAATTGGTCATAAATGATGATTTACATGGCAGTAGTTCACACCCACACTCGCCTACAAAACCATGTCCAAATATTTCTGTCAAAATTCCTTCCTCTCCAGTGAATTGCCTTTTCATTCAAATGTTTAAGTAGAAATCTAACATCTCATTACTCACACACACACACACATACAAAACAAAAGCTCAAGTCTTGTCTGGTTTTTAAGTACATAAAAAACAAAATTTAAAATTCTGTCACAGTGTAACCTGATGGAATCTGAAAAATTCATACCATACATCTTGGCTGAAAAAATCTATCGACAAACCACTTCAAGAAAAAAAATGAAAAAGAAAACAAAAATAGTAAAATAAATCATCTTTTTAGCTCACATTAGACGCTTCAAATACGTCAGTCATAAATAGACATCCAAAATTCTTTTCAACTTTTTCTTATCAGCAAGTATCAATTTTAACGGTTTCAATTACTTTTGTTTATCAAAAAACAAAATCTCACTTAAGTTTTCCACACACTGTACAGCTGATACTTGTATCACATCAATTTTACAATTGATAAATGTTCTTTTACACAGCAGTTTGTTCGTCCGAGTATTTCACAAAAGTTCCCTCCTCGGCACATTTGGATGGCGGTTTGCTTTTTTGTACTAATGGAGGTCATTCATTTCAATTTCCTCTTTCTTTTCCAGGGGAATTTCTGCCACTTTCTGCCGTCGCCACCTGGAAGCAATGCCCTGGCGGACAGAAGCAGAAGGACATGTCTTACACAGAATGTCAAGAGGATCTCATCAACTGGACCTTACACATGATCTCTCTCTCCTTTTTTTTTTTTTTTTTTTTTTTTGTCTTCCCCAAAGCATCTACCTATCATCCATTTTTCCTTTTTTTTTTCCCTTCCTCCAATCTTCCCCAGCGTTTTTCCTGCCTCTAACGATTGTTAGTCTATAAATTTTTTTTTCTTTAATTTTTTTTTTTTTCTGGGAGGTGTGTGGTGGTCTACTGTCCATTTTCCATGGGACAGTTACTGTCCATTTTCCATGGACAGTCTACTGTCCATTTTCCTGGACAGTCTACTGTCCATTTTCGTTTTTTCATCTTTGTCAATCTATCATCCATTTTTCTTTCAGATTTTCGTAAATCTTTCCTTTACTTTTTTTCTTCTTTAAAAAAAAAACTTTATCTATCAACCATTTTCTTGTCATTCTTGAAATCTTTTGTCTATCTATCAGTTGCACCCCTTTTTTCCTTTTTCTTTATCCTACTGCTTTTTGAAGTAAAAAAAAAAAAAGTAAACAACAAAAAACTCTACTCAAATATTTCAAACAAGAAAGCACTGCCTTTTCCCTTTCGACCCTAGAGCTTTTTGCAAAGTTTGAATTCAAAATAAACTGCATTTAAATATTTCCAACAAGTAAGAAGTTGTTCCTTCAGCATCACATGGTCCAGATTAAGACGTCAGAAGAACGTACAGTAATTAACACTAACTTTTTTTATTCTCAGTGTCCCGACTGTCGAATATAAACCGTCACACTCTGGACCGTCTCCGTCACATATCTCTCCGTTCTTTCGTGCCTATCAATCAGTGTGTAATGCGCTTTCTGTATTTAGCTTGATTGGTACAGTTTTCTATCAACTGTCTTGAAGCTATGTCACAATCATAGAATGCCACATAGACGCTCCAATGAAATTCATAGATGGGGTCCGGGTCGGTCCGACTTTCTTTTTTTCTGCGTTTATGTGAGCAGACAACATTCCGAGCGGATTGTCAATGAAGTGATTTCTTTTTATCAGTGAAGGTTGAGAGCTCAACACCTTCAATTAACATCACAGAATAAAGAATTATTTCCACTACTGCAGCAGTAATTAATGTTGGTGCTTTACTCTTCAGATTTATTTTCTTTCTTGGTTAATGATATTGATCATGCTTGACAAAATGCAACAATCACAACATGCACACGCTCTGCACCACTCGATGAACAGAAAAAAGTAGTTCGACTGATATTTTAACTTGGGTGGCGCAAATAATTTTTTGTCCTTTACTGCAGATTTCTTAACCTATTTTACAAAAGTACATTCAACAAAATCATGTGTTATGACACTTTAAAGGTTTGGAGGGATGGGTGGGTGTGTGTGTGTGTGTGTGTGTGTGTGTGTGTGTGTGTGTGTGTGTGTGTTTTCTTTAACATAAATGTGAACACCAGGGCACCTCTTAAAATTTACTTGCGATGAATGACAACATCTGTGCCTAAATGCTTTTTTAGTGCTTTCTCATAATTGGATCTGGTGTAAAAAGATCAGGTTTGGGCACTGTTCATGTGTCACTGCTTTTACCTTTCGATGGTCCGGCAAGGGATAACACTGGGACTGGAAAAATAAGGATATAGGAATTTCGGGCGTCATCAAGTAAATGTTGCCAGTATAAGTCTGCATCGCAATCTCTGGCAGGGCAGTCCTCGGGGGACGGAAACGCGAGTCTGAGCCCGAATTCTTCTTCAAAATGAGACAACAGGCATGAAACATGACATCTGAAAATCAGAAGAGTCTCAGACTCGTTTCAATTAGCCAATCAATCTCTTTCTTTACTAATCTTTTTACGGACATGAGTTTTTCTTTTCAATTTGTTTAAAGACAAGCTCAAGCATGTACAGAATCCTTTTTCCAGGTATCCTGACAAGCATTGTTCTGTAATGTGAAAGCTTAGCCAGCTAAAAACAGGAAAGTAAATAATAAATTGCCTTTCCTGTTCTGAAATCGGTTAACTTTCAAACTAGGGTACATATTAATAAATCTGTTATTTAAAATGTAACCGATTCTGAATAGTTCTGGTTGGTTTCATCATTCCGATTACTTGGAATAATTGTGCTAACACAATTTCTTTTTTTATACATTTCCTATCATGTCCTCCAGTTTTGATACTGTATAAAACAGTCTATCATTGCTAGAAAAGATACATGACCAAAATATTCATTTTGTCTTTGGGGCAACAAACTATGCTGACCTGACTCATTTGCAAAGGTTTCTTTTTTCCTGACAAGACAAAATCAAAGGAAAAAAAAACAACAGAAAATCATATGTCATTTCAACAATTGTGAAGAAAAAAAAAAGAATCTCATGTTTAAGAAATTATGCAAAACAGCATTAAATGTTTGTTGTTATTTGCTGTGTAGAGGATAGACAAATGCTGCTTTCTGACACCAGTGAAACAGTAAGTCCATGTAATCCAACTGCTTGGAGATCATAAACCTGCTCATGTAGGAGTTGTTTTCGCTTTGTGTTGTTTAAATGGCTGTGTTCCGACAAAAACAGAGATATAGCGGCCCACCCCATCCCTAATCACCTGTCCCCCCACCCCACCCCATCCTCATCTTACCCTTGCCTCCACCCCCCCCCCCCCCCCCCTTCCACATGTGCATATATGTACTTCTGCGTGCAATTAGCTTGGTTTGATCAGTTAGTATTGCACTAATATTCATAGCCACAGGGAGCAATCAACACAAGCATCCACATGCACTTTCTCTGTGCATGCATCCGAGTTAAATACGCATGGTGTGTGCATTGATGTGTGCAGTCGTACATGAATGGGATGGTGTGCATATGAATGCATGAGTGTGTGTGTATCTGTCCCTGTGCCAGAGTATGTGCAAGCATGTACATTTGTCTGGGTGGCTCCTTTTCATGATGGTCGTTTGCAGACTCTTCCCACATCCCATCTCCCCCACTTTTTTTTTTTTTTTTTTAAAGTAAGACAAGTAGAGGAAAGAGTGGAACATAAAAGGGGAGTGATGATTAATTGGTGACTTTTGTAAGGAAAAATACTGTTAGAACCCGGAACTGAATAACCTCAATCACAATAATGTACCTACATATATGTGGGAGGGTAAGAAAGAAAGAAAAAAAAAGGTGAGAATGGCATGCCCTTTCTTTCCTGGCATTCAAGTGTAGACATCGAGGATAGAAAAAAAAAAGGGGAAAAAAAGAGAAAGAAAGAAAGTGCACTTACCAAGACATCGAGGGAGTCGAGGACCTTGTCGGTGAGGAACTGGACCATCTCCATGATGTGGGGAATGTAGGTCGTCAACTGGGACATGTACTCGCCATACTTCTCCTTCAGGTCACTTCCACCCTGTATCACCAACATCAACACATCAGCAACAACGTCAGCTGGGTCATGTAGTCACTGTTGTTCTCTGCAGGTCACTTCCACCCTCAATCATCAACATTCATGTGGCCATAACGACGTCAACTAAAATACATAGTCACTGTATTCTCCTTCAGCTCACATTTGCTCCGTTTTACTCTCATCAACATAAAATCTTCAAAAACAAAACTAAGGAAAAAGTTTCGAACAGAAAGGATGAGAGGACAATGACAATGGATCGACCGTAAAAGTTTGTCACAAAACGAAAGAAAGTGGGAGATACACCATTCAAGCAGGAAACCCTCAGACCAGTCACCTTGTCCCCACCACCCGCGAGGGTTCACAGTGGGAAATCACACACACACAAAAGCATTAGAAGCATGGGAGAGAGACAACCAGAAAAGGGACAGGTAGGGGGAGTGAGGAGTGGCTCGGTATATCTTGTTCGGGTCTTTTTTTCCCCCATATCTTTGCCAAGGACCTTGCGATTTCAAACGAGTCTGCGGGTTTGTCTGTCTACCTGTGAGCAATGTTATGCAAAAACTACGGAACCGATGTTCATGAAAACTGGTGGAGAGACAGATGTGGCACAAGCATGGACCCATTACATTTTGGTGAAGATCTGTGGACTGACTCTTCAGCATGATTACGCAAAAACATTACAGAAGTGATTTCAACAAAACATAGTAGAAAGATGAAATATGGGTTAAGAACAAACCCATTAACTTACGGTGTGGGTTCTTAATGTGGATCTCCCCCACACAGGGGATCAAGGACCTGTCTGATCTTGGCAGATGTCTGTGCCCTCTAAAGCGCCTTTCTTCGTCATTAGATTGGAAACCACACCTTGCAGCTGGAGAACATCTTAAAAAGTTTAACTACTATATCCACCAAACATGAACAAACAAATCACAAGATAAAACACAATGCACTTCGACCTCTCAGGTCTTCTTCAGGCAAGATAAACAACACTCAGGACAACGAAAATGAAGAACGAGCAATCACTTCTCTCATCAAGACGAGGGGAAGAGCGCACAACACACCTGCGCGGAATGTCTCACCTCTTTGAGGAAGGCTGCGGACTGCTGGCACCAGGCGACGAACTCCTGGCACTTGTCGCCCAGATGTTGGTTCACCAGCTTCTTCAGTTGGGCGGAGCTGGCAAACAGCTCCCCCACCTTGCCCGTCAGTGTGCCCAGCACCACCACCATGCGTTTCACCGGGTCCTGCACACAGGCACCAACATCAGTTTGAAATTAACCATCCTTAAATGAGGGAGGCACAGAACGGGTGGAAAGAAAAGGGGTGAGGTAAGCAAGCAAGCACCGTCACTTATAGCCCAGCCAACAGCGAAGGGCCTTATCTGGGCTGTCAACGCTTTGAAATCAATTAACAAGTCACATCATTTGAAAAACAAACAAAAACAAAAACTCATTCACACAATCCTATGAAATACACCTTGGGTGGGGTGATGGAATATAGTAAAAGGTACATACAAACCCTTGTCTGTCTTTGTCCTCATGAATATTCAAGTGTGTGGATTTTCTGTGGCCGTTCTGGATTCCTTTTTGGTTTCGCTTCACTTTCAATCCATTCTTTCCCTTGATTTCTCTTTTCTGAAATTCTTTACATCTTCTTTCTTTGATTGTTTACTTATCTATTAATTCACATATTTAAAACATTTGTTGCTTACTGTTAACTTATTTATTCACAGACCTTTTTCGTTCACACCGTTTCAGAAGAAACGTATCAAAATACATGGTCACCCACGTAAAATGGTTCATGCCATGTTAAAACAGATCACTGTAGAAGTTCAAGGGGACTGAAGGGGATTGATCCAAGTGAAATACTGCGTTTCATTATACACTTGTACTGTCTGTTTTACCGTTTGTATAAAATTTCAACTTTACAGTTACAGCCAAGGCAGCCTTACAAGGCTTTACAAGACCCATCTACACACACACACACACACACGCATACACAAAATCATTCACAGTACTTCTACAACCATACACAACCTCTTCCATACACTCCTTTTCTCCCTCACACATACATACACGTACAACTACATACTTACTGACATACACATACAACTACATACTTACTGACATACACATACAGCAGTGCACACGCAAATCCATCCACATACCTCAGGTCGTGCAGCCTCAGGGATGTACTGGACATACTTGTTCCACACCCGATCGAAAGCGTCCAAGATGTCTTGACGGTCTCTCCATGCCATGCTGCCCGTGTCTTTGACCAGCGTCAGATACTGAAACAACCCACAGAGAACTCTTGACAGGTGTCAGGATTTCACCTCTCTCATCTGCGACCATTCACACATGAATGCACACACACACACACACACACACACCCAATACATCTGTGCTGATGTTCGTCTCCTCTTTTGGCGACGTGTATGTGGTCAGACACGGACACATACACAGAAACGGAAAAAGATGGCACATCACATCAACTTTAACCTCTGACTGTTCATCTTTGCCTCCACCAACTTCTGGTCTCCACATTGTCAACAACATCCAGTTTATCATGTGCATTGTCCCAAGTCTATTAACTTTTTTTTTTCTGATCGGTATTTTTTTCACTTACTCTTCTGCTAGAATCTCTGTTTGACTTCTGGATTTCATAAACAAAGAAAATTTCCCCAACAGGTCCTGGAGGACAAAGGAAAGCCAGGGGTATAGAGGCAAACGTTATGCTGTTTGTGTTGACCCTGCAAATAATCCTGCAATATTCAAAAAAGAAACGCCCAAAAGTTCCTGCGTCATCATGCAGATAAACAAATCTTACCCACCTTCCAACCTATAACAGATAAACAAATCTTACCCACCTTCCAACCTATAACAGATGAACAAATCTTACCCACCTTCCAACCTATAACAGATAAACAAATCTTACCCACCTTCCAACCTATAACAGATGAACAAATCTTACCCACCTTCCAACCTATAACAGATAAACAAATCTTACCCACCTTCCAACCTTTTACAGATAAACCAATCTTACCCACCTTCCAGCCTATAACTGAACAGGACAGTACCATTTCAGACTGAAAACACAAGACCCACTTACAAATCCAGTCAGTTCCATAATCTCATGCATGAGGTTGCCAGCGATCATGCGGTAGCGAACTATGTCTCCTTCAGCCTTGTGGTACAGAGCAGTGTGGATGTGCTTCAACAAGGCGCACACACGCTCTTTGCGATTCTCTGGCACCACCTCTCTCTCCTCTCCCTCTGTGAAAGAGAAAGATACAGTGCAGATAACAGGGGAAAGGGAAAAAAAAGACTGAAAAAGCAATGTGCTACTTTGCAAACATGTTAACGACATACATATTCACAAAAGTAATAATTTGTCTCCTCTATAAACAAACGGAGACATCTATAATCAGTATACACACCATGTCTATAGTAACAAAAATGGCACACATTCACATCTGAGAGCACACATAGGCCTGTATTGAACATTCCTTGTGTGGCCGAAGGCAAATAGCTTGACAAGACTTTTTTCCTATCCGCTCTTTTGGCAGTATCCCCCTAGCCCATCTCCACAACAAACAATTAGCAACTGACCACAAGAAGCTTCCGAATATCACAGAGCTTTCTGCCTATAAACCATCTTCTCTTCCTTGGCTAAATGTGAATTTCAACCCTTTTTTCCATAAACTCTGCAAAGATATATCTTACAACTTTTGTCATACATCTTACATTTCTTAGTTCCTAGTAACTGAAATACATTATGTTAGTATTGTTATGCGTTTGCTCCATTCATCTGACTGCCTGATAGCATCGCTTTTATCCTCTTGCTTTGATTCTCTTTCAAACTAACCCAATACTACCATCAATGTAAATACAACTGGGAAACAAAAGTTAAAGATACGATACCCACAACATAAATCAGGAATGGGGAAGGAAAGGACCGAAGGTCGGGGGGGAAGGGGAAAGGGGGAGAAGAAGGAAGATAAAAGGGGATCTTGAGGAAGTGCCGGGGACACATCGCTGCTCTGACCTCTGTCCTGCAGGGGCAGGTAATGATGAAGGACCAGCTTCTCTGTGGCTTCCAGGGCAGAGTCAAACTGCTGAAGCCAGAACTGACCCAGCGGGGTGTTCAATCCGGCGTCCACCACCTTCTGCCCCTGGGCCAGCACACCTGATGCCACCTGACTCACCTGACCAACAGACAGTATAGCCATCAGTGATACTGGGTCATTCAACAAAGCTGCATGACCAACACACAGTCACTGACAGGTTTTCCAACAAAGGCCACAGATACTCACGTAAACGCATTTTCTTTCTTATGTCAGAGACACAACAGTCAATGTACTTTACATTTTTTTAAAACAGAAAAGTCAACGGCACCATGATCAACAAATCCTTTAAGACTGGTCACTGGGTTTTTTCTTCACATCAAATGACTTTACAGTAAAGCCCCTGAAATACAAGTTCTCTCCTCTCATTTCTGGGCATGAACATTGTCGTCTTTTTCCACATTGTAATTCCCATAACAGACTCCATCCCTTTCAAAACATTTTGTTCTGGAACATTTTTGTCTTCATCTATACTTAAATTATGGAACACTCAGTTTCAAGACTGATTTTTTTCTGCATCATTTGTTCTTTGTACCACACTTGCCTCCCATTCCGGAGTCACAGCACAAAAGTTCCACTGTATTGCCTGTACTTTTATGCCACCAGCTCTTTGTGCTTGCACTCCAACAGTGGGTATTCAACATTTTTTTTTGTATTGAAAGAGTTATTTAAGCTACCTTTTTTTTCTCATGTTTGTCCTTTCATACTGCCGAGAGAGTCCTAGAAAGAAATATCAAGCAAAAGAAAAAGATAGTAAGAGAGAGAGAGAGAGAAATGCTAGAAGCTCCCTACCTACTAAATAGGAAGTTATAGGGTTCTGAAGGTATACTTTCTTCCCATCAAGAACACACACACACATACACAACCATACACACATCAACACACGTGTGTGCATACACAAACATCTACACACACACACACACACACACACACACACACACACACACACACACACACACACAACACGCGCGCGCACACGCACACACACACGGTCAGTTTAACCACAGCTACAAAAGTCAACCTAAAGTGCCTCACTCACAGCATGTTTTCCGGTGTCTATGACAGACGAGGTGACTGCCGTGCCCATGTTGACAGCATAGACAGCCGGCTTCATGGCCGTGGTAGCCACCGTTGTTCCCACGTTGACGGCCGTCTTGCCCACGTCCACGGCCATCATGGCAGGCTTGAGGAGGGGTCAACATAGGGCTTCACTTTGTTGTACTGCTCCTGACTCTCCCGCCATACCTGACCATGGAGACAGACAGCGTCGGCATACACCAACATTTTTCTTTGGGAAAAATTACATTGTGCCACGACTAATACACCCTACAGTGTCTTGGATCGATAGCTTTTCTCCTTCCTTTACATTTGGCTACCATCTCTTTGTCAAACTCTGGAGAAAAAGAAAAAAAAAAAATCGATTATGTCCCATCCAAACATTACTGCATGAAATCCAAGGTTTTAACATCTTAGAATGTATATCTCCAGACTGTTCCACACTTAAGATGGAATAAACATGGGAAGAACTTGGATACTACCTCACGCTGTCTGCTTTACATGGAAAACTGATCAGGATGTCTTATCACCTCATTAGCAACTAAAATGAGGCCAAACAGAGTTTCTCAACGGTTGTGGTTTGCGTGAGTTTGATATGCTTCAGTATATGATGTCATAATTCATGGTTATGGACCAGTTAAGCGTATGCTACACTTCTACCATATTTAATCCTCCCCCAGAGAGCTAGCTGATCCACTTAGTCCTGATGTGGCCCTTTGCAGACAGCTGGACTATAAGCAACATCTCTCTCTCTCTCTATCGAGTGATTAAAACATTGTTCTCTTCATCAAAGAGTCCTGGGTTATTACCGAGACAGCCAGGTGAGAGATCGACTCCAATGTCAAATCTGTACACACTCAAACTCCCTCCTTGAGATCTTAAACAAAGGTTGCATTTATAAGTGAACACATCCATTTGAAAACATTGTAAAACATTTTCTGCACACATCTCATTCCATCCTGTGAAGAAAGGGAGGCAATCATGTGCCATTTGGATAGATAAAACACACACACACACACACACACACAAAACGCACGCACGCACACACACGTGCTGTGTTAGGTATCATCACTGTGAGCCAGATGTGGCCACAACAGGACAATGACGGTATAGGTACCCTGAAAGTGAGGTTAGCGGAAGGGAAGAGAAGACAGACTGACCTCCTCTGTTGGTTTGGTGATGATGGGGTACTTCTCCTCCAGCACCTCCAGCTGATTGCAGGCAATCTCATTCACCTTCTCGACTGTATAAACACACACACACACACAGAACATGTTACATGTTTGCATGTTACTGACGAACTGAGAGGACTACACTGAAACAAAACAAAATCATGCTCTACACATTCTCTTTCCACCCCCCCCCCCCCCCCCCCACCCCCTTCCTCCCTCTGTTTTTATATCCCTCCTTTTTTTCACATTTGTGTTAGGCGAAACTCCCCGACAAGCACAAACGCTTTCTGCTCCCATACGACCAAGCCATGACCCAGTCCTGTCTAAGTGCAGTATCCAGGCCCTCGCCACCGCCAGATCCAACCAAGGCAAAAAAACAAAAAAAAGGAGAAAATTTAACACTTACACCCCCACCCCTTCTCTCTCCAAATTAGTTCTTTCCTACCCCGCACAAGTGAGGACTCCAAACTCCATCGAATCAGCCGACACTACCAGTTTTGCAAAGCGATTCATTGATTAGCATACTGGGCCGATCAAGACCATATCAGTTTAATGCTTGACAGTCACATTACTTGCATGTTTTGTGCAGGAATGCAGCAAAACAAAGGACATCAGAATTCAAAGCAGGTCTAAGGTAAACAACTGAATTAAGACCCAGGGCTGCCTACCCCCTTCCGCCTCTTTCAGGGACATACTTTTTCAAAACCAGGGACACTGACTGATTTCCAGCAGCGGTAGCACATATCACAACCACATCAACATTAATGTGAAAGCTTACCTTTATTTACACTATGTACAACTTCTACAATGCTACTTTGCTTCTAGCGCACTGAAACTTCTTTGCATTGTCCGAGTCAGGAAACATCAATTTAACGCCTCTGTTTAGCTTGTCCAGCGCAGCCATCGGCAAATTCAGTTCAGCTGCAAGGTCAACCATCATCGTTTCAGCTCTTATGACGTCAAAAGTTTCCCCGACTGGTTGACGTCTGAGCGCGCTGAAAGAATCCGCTAATGTTACAAGATTTCTCGCTCTCACGAATTTTTGTGTTCTTGTGCTTTTCAGTGGCGACATGACGGGTTATTTCATCCCTACCTCCAGATCCGATGGAGAACTCACGCGCACAAATTTCACAAGACGCGTAAGTCTCGATCTTGCCACGCTTGATGAACGGCCAGGTTTCCGTATATTTTGACAGGAATGTCTGCCGACGTTTCTTCTTCTTGAGAGAAGCCCCATAGTCGAGATCGCCGTTGGCATTTTTACGCTTTCCCTGTTTCGCGTCCATTTTTCTCGCTTTCAAAACTCGGGAAGACGGTGTATGCGCATGCACACTGGTCAGTTCGGCAATGTTCGGGTCTTTCCGACGGATTTGGTCAGGATGGCCACGACCGAAGTCGGTCAGTCGGTGATCAGCTGACGAACTCGACTTCGTTTTTTTGTTGTTTTTTTCTCCCGAATTTTTTTTTTTCGTGGGACATAGAATAAAAAAATGGATTCCAGGGACAGGCTGCACGATTTCATTATTTCGGGGACAAATACGGATACTCCGGGACGGTAGGCAGCCCTGAAGACCTATGACCTGTGAAAAAATATGCCACATGGAGGTAAAGAGGAATGAGGGGCTTGACGGAAGACCAGAGGCAATTGTAAGAGGGGAGGGGAAGGGAAGAAAGATGGGAAGGTGGGAGGGGAGGGGGGGGGAGAAAGAGGAGAGAGGAGTAGAGCGTCAGTCGGGCAGACGGATAAAACGCCTCGTCTACAAAGGAAGTAGAGAGAGAAATAGACAGAGATGTAGAGGAAGAAAGAGACTGGCTTGGACATATAAGAGTAAAAAGCTATACATACTCTGTGGCTGCAGGCCATTATACAGAATGGGCACCGTCTTGCCAGCCACTGCCTTGGCTGTGTACTCGGCCAAGCCCAGGGAGGTGCGGAAGACAAAGTTGTGCCCCTTGGTCCGCTCATAGAGGTCCAACACCTGGGTGTAAGTGTCGTTGACAAGGGAAGTTCTCCCAGCTTGGTCAGAATCTGCTGCTGCTCTTGCTGCTGTTCTGTCTCCATGATTTCTTGTCGATACATACGCTGTCTTCTGAAAGACAAGCAGATGGAGTGAGAGCAGATTAGTTCAGTGTTTTTACATGTCTGTGCGTGTTCCTTTCCATTTCTTTGAAAAGCAACAAATAACAATAAAAACAAAAACAAAATTACTTAGCAGGCAAACGAAGAAACAACCAAATTACAGAACAGACACTAAGATGGGGAGAGAGAAAGAGAAGCAGAAGCAGAGTGGGACAGAGATGCAGAGTATGCGAAAAAAAACAGAGCTAGTGAGTGTGTGTGTGTGTGTGTGTGTGTGTGTGTGTGTGTGTGTGTGTGTGTGTGTGTGTGTGTGTGTGAGTAAGATAAGAAAAGATAATGTTGCTTATAGCCCAGCCGACCGCGAAGGGCCACATCAGGGCTGTATGTGTGTGTGTGTGTGTGCGTGTGTGTGTGCGGTGTGTGCGTGTGTATGCGTGTGTGTGTGAAAGTGTGTACACATACACACACACACACGCACACACACACACACACACACAGCCCTGATGTGGCCCTTCGCGGTCGGCTGGGCTATAAGCAACATTATCTTATACACACACACACACACACACACACACACGTGTGTGTGTGTGCGTGTATTGTGTGTGTGTGTGTGAAAGTGTGCGTTTGTGCGTGTGTCTGTGTGTGCGTGTGTGTGCGCGTGTGTGTGTGTGTGTGTGTGTGCGTGTGTCTCTGTATGCGTGTGTGTGTGTGTGTGTGTGTGTGTGTGTGTGTGTGTGTGTGTGTGTGAAGGGGAAGGGAGGCAACAGTTAATTTTTCTTTCATCTTACCTCACAAGATAACACAGAATGAAGAGATATCAACACACACACACACACACACACACACACACACACACACACACACACACACACACACCTGAATGCATATGTGTGAGCAAGCGAGCAACTGTGCGTGTGCGTGTGTGCATGCACATGTGTGTGTGTGTGTGTGTGTGTGTGTGTGTGTGTGGTGTGTGTGTGTGTGTGTGTGTGTGTGTGTGTGTGTGTCTGTGTGTCTGTGTGTGTGTGCGTGTGCATATGCATGTGTCCATGTGTCTGTGTGTATGTGGTGTGAGTGAACATATGGGGGGGAGAGAGAGAGAGAGAGAGAGAGAGAGAGAGAGAGAGAGAGAGAGAGAGAGAGAGAGAGAGAGCATAAATGGTAATCTGAACAAATGACAGATTAGTTAGTACTTTTAAAGATGAATATGATTCTTTTTCCTCGTTGATACAACTGTAATTCAGTAAACTCAAAATCAGCGTTCATATACACAACATAAATCATTAACATATATGTTCTTATTGTATTTTAAGATGGTATGAACATATGTGGTGTATACAAGTAAGATAGAAAGTTGCATACGCTTTTTCTCTTTTTTTTTCAATGTCAACATAGGTTAAATGATTACAGCTAACCTTTCAATCCATGAGAACAAACTTGGCAAAAATAATGAAGAGACCAGTTTCACTGTAAGAATGTTTACCTATAGAGATGATAAAGGCAAGTTCAAACACGTCAGGGAGTTGGATTTTTATTATTTGAATCTGCCCCCCCCCCCCCCCCCCATAGGATACCAGATTCACATCAGGTAAGATTTTGGCAGTGGAAGAAGAGGGATAGCCCCCCCCCCCCCCCCCCCCCCCCCCCCCCACAGCTTCTCTCCCCATACTCCTGAGGTTTCATGCTTTATATTCAAGTTATATATTTTTCAAGAATCATCGTGTGGTTGATATAAAAAAAGTGAGCTCTGTGCAATAAGAATCACCTGTATGTATGTTTCAAGGCAATTCAGTGCTTTGGGTCACCAAATGACAGACGGAGGCTAAGTTAGAATATCACTTTGTTTTTTTTGTTTTTTTATCAGAGACATGGGTGGTAAGATAAAAGACCTTCCAAAGTTTACAACTGTAATTCGCAAACTACTGGTAACCTGCTCCTCAGAAATTACATAATTCATTTGGGAATTAAATAATTTCCTTCTTACTGCACTCTTTAACTAACACTAACAAAACTATCAGCATCTGAAACTCTTTGCCGAGGACTATTTTAAATGCTGAAACAGTTTCAAAACTGAAGATGATAAACGTTGGAAAGAGTGACTGGTTCAACAAATTTTGATATATATATATATATACCAGTCAATGATGCTAATGCTAAGCACCATCTAATAATGATCTCCAAAATATATGACCTGGGAATAGGCAAAGGATAGGCTCTCCTGTCATGATTATGGTATGGTGTGAAATACCTTGAATATTGAGATCAATACTAAAAATGAAAAATTCATTCTCGGAGTGTCAATATGCAGTCACAAAGCCATTCAAGATCCTAGAAGAAAATATTTATATATGTACAAAAACAACAACAAACAAAAAAACATTTTCAAACCACCAAGAACACTATTAAATTAACCACAATAATAGGGTTC
>CM031603.1:34700299-34712799 GCA_018398815.1 Conus ventricosus
AAGTTTTCCAAATTTTTTTGCTTAGTTCTGTTTGGTTTTTATTTTTTTTCTTTTTGAAGGACTGTTTATGGTTTGCATTCGGGTTTTTTAAAATTTTTTGCCGGTCCCAATGTATTTTTCCCTTTATCACTGTCGGTTGTTACCGTAGCTTGGTACACAAGGGTTTTGTAGAACATTTTTTGTTCAGGGGCCCGGGTCTTTTTTTTGGAAATTTAAAAATTTCCCCTTTCATCACCCTTTGGTTTTTGTTTTTTTTGGGGTTTTTTTGGGAAAATAAATTTTTAAAAATTTTTAAAAGGTTGGGCATACACGGGGAGGATAGCTTGACGGAAATTTTTGTTGAATTTTTTTGGGATAGCCCCTGTTCTTTTTGGGAATGATGTTTTAAAGGTTTGGGGAATTTTTTTTCCCTACGTTAGTTTTTTTTCTTCCATCTTTTGGGGGTTTTATACCATTAATTTTTTTTTTCCTTTTTTTCCTGTTGCTGTTCATTTTGGTTTTGGGGGGTTATTTTGAAAATTTGTATTTGTTGCCATTTTTTTTTCAGCGCCTCTTGGAAATTCGGGGCTGCACTTTAAATTTTTTCTCAGGGCATACATTTTGGGATAATTTTTTGTTTAAAATTAATTAGGTAGGGTTTTTTAAGATGTAGGGTGGAGGGTTTTACTATTGATTTTCTACATAGACAGGTGTGTCATCAGGTTTTTATATGGTTTTTTATTAGGGGTTTTAAGGTTAAAATTTTATTTTCAAAAAAATTTTTATTTTGTTTTTTTTTGTTGGCTTCTACTGGTTTTTTGGTTATGGCTTTGAAAAATTTTACAAAGTTCTTTTTTCTTTTTTTCAGGGTTTTTTGTTTATTGTTTTAAAGTGGCAAAAACCCTCATCTCTGTATAAGCCAAAAATGTTTTCCCCAAATATTTTTTTTATATGAGACAACATGAAAAAGGGCCAAAAAATTCAAAAACCCTTTCAGCTCCTTTTAAAATCCCAACGTCATCGAAAGTGGGTTTTTGCGGGATTTTTTTATCCCAAATTTTCCCCTGTTTTCTATGGGAAGGGTTTTTAGTGTGGAGAATGATTTCCCTTCAGAATCTGTTTAAATTTTTTAAAAATTTGGGTTTTTGAATTTTTAGGTGCTTTAGTGATTTAATTTCCCCAACAAGGAAGGGGAGAAGTCCCCTATGTCAAAAGTTTAAAGAAAATGAAAAATTTTTGTTTGTTCGTTCTTTAAACCCTTGGAAATTAACTTCGGGAACTGTTTTTTTCCCGAGATTGTATTCCCGGTTTGTTTTTAAAGTCCCCTATTGCTTTTTCCAGGGTCTTTTTTTTTTAAATTTTTCCCAATTTTTAAATTTTTTTTTTTTTTGGGGTGGGTTTATCATTTTAAAAAGTAGGGTTTTTTGAGGAAAAATTAGGTTTTTTGGGTTTTTAAGGGGTTTTAAAGGCTTCTTTTATTGCGTTGCTTCTATCCGTCACCCAAAACCTTTGATGACAAGTTTTTTTTTTTTTTTGCAAAATGTTTTTCATAAAGTGGTCTTATCAGCTTTTTTATAATTTTTTGAATATTTTTGTTTAGGAGTTTTAGAGAAAACCCTTAGTTTTTCCCTTTTTTTTAGAAATTGTTTTCTTGGGGGCAGCCTTTTTGAAAATTTTTTTGTCATTTTTTGGAATTTTTTTTTTTGTTTTTATTCAATGTTTTTTGGAAAAATTTTTAGGGTTTTGAATTCAATGTTAGCTATTTGTTTTTTCATATTTTTTCAAAAGGTTTCAATTTTTCCTTTTATTTTGGGGGGCGATCTCCCCCCACTTTTAAAAACCCTAAGGTTTTTTATTTTTCCCCCTTTTTGGGATTTTTGGGGCCCAAAAAAAAAACGCTTTCCCCCACCTCATATTGCGCCAAAATTTTTAGTTGCCTAAGGGTTTTTCATGTTAAAATTGTAATTTTGGGAAAAAAGGGATTTTTTTGGGTGCCCAAAGTTAATTCTCTCCATTTTTTAAAAATTTGGTTCGCTAGGCCCCCGGCTCAACGTGGGAGCAAAACAATAAAATTTAGAGTTAAAAAAACCCCTCAAATTTTAAAAAATGCTCGACCCTGTAGGGAGGGGGACATACCATCATTCCCCAAAAAAAATGTTTCTATCTAAAAAATTCAACAAAAAACCCTCAAGCTAAACCAAATCGTGTATGGGCCCCCTTTAAAAAAAATAATTTGGGTTTTTTCCCCTAAAACCAAAAAAAACACAACCAAAGAGGGGGATGAAAGGAAAACTTTGTAATTGCACAAAAAAAAACCAGTGCCCCCCTGAACAATAAATGTCCCCCCTTAAAAACAACATTGGGGGGGGGGGGGTTTTCCCAAGGGTAAAGGTAAAAAACAGTGAAAAAAAAACATACATAGGGGTCAGGGGAAACCCTTTTTTAAAAACCCCCTATGCAAAAACCCTAAAAAAGGGCCTTCCAAAAAAGAAAAAAATAAAAAAACCCAAAAAGAAAAAAAAACAAATATATTTGGAAGCTAAGATAAGAAAATTATTTCAAAATTTTTATGGAAAATTTAAAAAGGCAAAAACCCTACAACAACCCCCCTTCTAAAAAATTTCAAATTTTTTGGTTTCTACAGAAAAGTGGTGAAATTTAAAGAAAAAACCCCAAACTTGCATCTCTGAACCTAGAGTAGAAATAAAAAAAAATTGCAAGGGAAAAAGGGAAAACCTTGCCAAAGCCCCCATTCCTAAAACGCCCCCCCCCCCCCCCCCCCCCCCCCCCCCCCCCGCCCCCCCCCCCCCCCCCCCCCCCCCCCCCCCCCCCCCCCCCGGGCCCCCCCCCCCCCCCCCCGGCGCCCCGCCCCCCCCCCCCCCCCCCCGAACGTTGTGCCCCCCAAAAAATTTCAGGCCCCCGTGCCCACCCCGTCAAGGGGGGCCCACACGCCAAAAACCATATAAAAAACCCCCCTGGCGTGCCCAAATTGTACACCCCCGGGCGAGAGCGCCGGCTCGGGAAACAAATTTTTTGGTTTTAAAAATTTTTCCATTTTTAAAAAACCAAATTTTAAAAATGGTTGTCCTCCCTTTCATGGTCGAGCCTTTTAAAGTTTTGAGTGGTTTTTTTAAATTTTTTTTTTATATATAAATATTTTAAAAATATATTTTATAAATTTAAAATATAAAAAAAAAAAAATATATAGTTAAAACAAGTTAAAAAAGGAAACTTTAAAAAATATCTACAAAAATTTTTTTCAAGCGTGTTGCGGGTGGGCCTCAGGGGGGTTTTTGGTTTTTCCCACCGCCGATGTTATATAGGTGTGGGCGTTTTCGGTTGTTTTCCGTGCGGGGTTGGGTGCACGTGTTTTTTTGGGGGCTTTTAAAGGTTTTTTTTTTTGGGTGGGGTTCATAATGTTTCGTTTTTTCTTTTTGGGTTTAAAGTTGCCCAAATGTGGTTTTCATAGTATTAACCCTTTTTCCCGTTAAACATTTTTTTCACCTTTTTTAAACATTTCTGTATTGGGGTGTCTTTTTTATTTTCCAGGGGGTATAATTTTAGCTTGTTTTTGCGTCTTTTAAATTTCCGGGTATATTTGCTTTAGGTTTTTGTTTTGGGTTTTTTATTTTTTTTTATTTAAAAGGGCTGTTTTTTTGGTTTGCTTTTTGGTTTTGAAGGGTTTTCAGTGATCCCTAAATTTTTTTCTTTTTATTTTCTGATGTCACAAATAGCCTGGGATACAATGTTTTTTTGTGAAAACATTTATTGTTTAGTGGGGAATGCTCCTTTCTGGTGCAATTTTTAAGGAAATTTTCCCTTTTTTCACCCCTTTTTTGCTGTGTTGATTTTTATTTTGTTGGATCGTCAATTAGGTTTTTTTAGGTTTTTGGGGTTTCATGAGTAAAGGGTAGTTTGGGAAGTGTTTTTTTTTAAAAAATTTTGGGGCAGTTTGTGTTCTTTTTTGGGAAAAGAAGGTTTTTAGGATTTTGAAAAATTTTTTTCCCTATGTTTGTTTTGAGTTTTCCCTAGTTTTGGGGGTTATTCCCTATGATTTTTTTTTTTCCTTTTTTCTTGCTTTTATTTGTGGGTTTTTGTTTGGGTTGGAAAAGTTTAAAAAGTAATTGGGATCCACTTTTTTGTAGTTTTCCCCCTGGTAAATTTTCTGCTGCCCTTTTTGAACCATACTTCTCACTGAAGAAAAGGTTTTTATAGTCTCTTTTTTTTGCCATGGGGGATGGTCCCTTTTAAATAAAAGGTGGATGGTTATTTTGGTGTGAAAATAAAAGGTGTTTCGTTTTTGGGGTTTTTTTATGGGGTTTTTATTTGTGATTTTTTGAGATCCAAGGGGTTATGTCAAAATAGTTCCCCTTTTCCTTTTTTTTTTGCTTCAAAGGTGATCTTTAAGTTTGGTTTTTTGGGAAAATTTTGATAGTTCTTTCTTCTTGTTTTCGATGGTTCTTGGATTGTTGGTTAGTGCAGCAAGGCCATCGTCTCTGTATAGTCCGACTTGTTTTCCGAGTTTTTTTTGATGTTGGACAGCATGAATAGTCCGACCAGTTCACATGTTTCTGCACCATCATATGATCCCATGGTTACGTCGAATGTTGAGTTTCTGTTGGTTTTCCTGATCCAGGTTTCATTTTTGCTGTGTAGTAATGTTTTCTTGGTGGGGAGAATGATTTCCATTTCTGACCTGTTATGTCTGTGTGGTTACTGGCAAACTTCAGGCTTTGGTAAGTAGTTCCTCATCTATAGATGGGTAAAAGTCTACTATGTCAAATGTGATGAATATGTATTACTTTGTTTATTGAGTTTTTTGAACCATTGGATAACTTCGTATGTGTTCTTCAGAGCTTGTTTTCCCAGAGTTTGATTTTACGTTCTTTATTATTTTTTTCCAGAATTTTCTTGCTTATTTTGCCTAATTCAGATTTGGATGGGTTTATTAGTCTACATGTTGGATTGTTATGAAAATTGGGCTTGTGGTCTTTGAGTGTTATGAAAGCTACTTTTGTTGCTGTCGCTTCTATCCTGTCACTTAGGTCTATGCGCTCTGCAAGTTCTTTTCTTTTGTGCGGATACTGTCATGTATATTTTTGTCGGCTTTTTTGTAGTTTTTCTGGATGTTTTTGTCAAGGAGTTGAGAGTATTCTTTTGGTTCCATTTGGTAGTAATTGCTACTTTTATCAGCCTTCACAAATATTTTTTTGTCATTTTGTACTTGTTTTATTTGTTTTTTTAGTGTTGTTTGGAAACCGTTGTTAGATTTTTTAAATTCAATTGTAAACAACTGCAGGCATATATGGAAATCGTTGTTAGTGAACACACCCAAAACAAAAACCTGAAAGCCCCCAAAAAACACGTGCAGCCAACCCGCACGTGCAAACAACCGCAAACGAGAGCCCACACGCTATATAACATCGGCGGTGGGCAAACCAAAAACCATCCTGATGACAGCGCAACACGCTTGAAACAAATTTGTAGATAGTTTTAAGATTCCTCTTTTAACTTGTTTTAACTAATGTTGCTCCCCAAGGGGTTGAGCACTTTAAAAAATTGTTTTAGGCATTTTAAATATACTGATATATATATATATATATATATATATATATATATATATATTATATATATTAATGCTGAACAATTAAGTAGTGGGGGAAAACAAGTGCAGGTTAACAATTCTTCCATCATTATAATAATGACCGGGCAAAGATTCGAAATTAAGAAAAAAAATGAAATAGAAGATGAAGAAAATGGGAAAATATGTATTATAAATATGAAACCCTTCACTAGCTACATGAAGGAACCACCGCAATCCCTCTCGAAGGCAGATTCCATATATATTGCCTGCTCCTAGGCCTTTCGTCCACTGGATCGGACTCATCAGGGAGACACGGCTGATTGTGTCTGTGCTCTTGGTGTCAAATAGAGACACACCACAGTCCGTATTTCTGTGGTGTTCTCACCACCAAGGGTTCAAACGAGAATCCAACCGCACCCCCAAAGCAGCCAGCGAAAGGTAGTAATTAAAACGAAACGAAAGTGTGGAGATGAAAAAAGTTGCTGAAAAACTAAAAACATTATGCAAACAGTATAAAATGTTGGGGACAATCTTTGATATATACGATGAGATATGATACAATACGATTTAATGTGATATAATGTGATGTGGCACAGTACAATACAATACAATATATGATATGATAAGCCTAAAAATATGTGATTCACGACTTTCCTCAGTGAATTCTCCTCCCCCATGCGGATGCCCGGGAGTTTGGGGTGGGGCTGCGGGGCGCTCAGTTTCTTCTTACATTTTTTTTTCTTTCGGTGACTCCTTTGGGCTCTGCCATTTTATGTTTTTTTTTTGTTTTTTTTTAGTGTCGTCCATGGTTTGTTGTTGTTGCTTGTTTATTGTTCTTTGCTTTTGTGGCCCATTGACCTGGTGTGTGTGAGTGTGTGTGTGTGTGTGTGTGTGTGTGTGTGTGTGTGTGTGTGTGTGCGTGCGTGCATGCGTGCGTGTGTCTGTGTATGCGCGCGCGCGCGCGCGGTGTGTGTGTGTGTGTGTGTGTGTGTGTGTGTGTGTGTGTGTGTGTGTGTGTGTGTGTATTTGTGTGTATGAAGAGAAGCGAAGGGGTTGGGGGTGAGACGCAAAGACGCGGAGAGATGGGGAAATAGAACTTTTAAGGAAATGAACAAGTGGGAGGTGGGTGTTGACATTGTTGTAAATGTTTTAAAATACCCCCCCCCCCCCCCCCCCCTTTTTTTTTTTTAGGGTACTGTAAGATGCACTGGCAAAGAAATGGCTGCTGAATGGTTGGAGGAGGGCCGCTTTAACATTAATATTGTGGACTGCGCGTTTGTTATCAGAGGTTTTATCGTATTTCTTTGTTGTTGATGAGGGGGAGTGTGTTGAGGAAGGGGCTTTTTTGTCATGTGAAAATAGAAATGTTTTGTGTGTGTGTGTGTGTGTGTGAGAGAGAGAGAGAGAGAGAGAGAGAGAGAGAGAGAGAGAGAGAGAGAGAGAGAGAGAGAGAGAGAGAGAGAGAGCGTGCATGCGTGTGAATGCATGCAATGTGTGCGTGTGCACGCCCGCCCGCACGCGCGGGTGTGTGGTGTGGGGTGGTGTGTGTGTGTGTGTGTGTGTGTGTGTGTGTGTGTGTGTGTGTGTGTGTGTGTGTATGTGTGTGTGTGTGTGTGTGCGTGCGTGCGTGAGTGCGTGCGTGCGTGTGCATGCGTGTGCGCTTGCGTGTGTGTTTGCGTGCATGTGTGAAAAACAGACAGCTGAGAAAACGGGTTTGAAGAATATAATATCAAATATGTATTATGAGTCCCATTAACATGGACAATACTAGTTCAAGGAAACAAGAGGGGGGGGGGGGGGGGGGGGGGGAGAGGTGCTTTGTTTTGTAGGCCATTGTCAGATTCAAATGAAAAGGGCAACACGACCACCACCACCAACAACAGGAGAGACAAAAACAAGCAGACAAACATGCCCCCGACTTGAGTAAATCAGACTCATCGAGACAACGCCGGAGTCCACCAGACCTTCAGCTCACTGATACAGAAATGTACATTACCTTGTCTGACAGTCACGGTCACAACCCAGACGAAAAAAACATCGTGTTTACCAAAATTAAGAAAGTTTGTTTTTTTTTCCCTCTGCACTTTGAACATGGATTTCGCCGCAATTTGCGCTACTGGATGCGTACTGTATTACTTTTTTTTCCCTTTCCTTTCTTGTCATGTTGGAAGTCAAAATACATATTCTGGTCAATGGTCCTAGTCTTCTGTATTAGGCACACCATCATTATCATTATGGTTTTTGATTTATCAATATGACCGGCTTATACTGTCTGTATAACAATTATTTAGCTAATGCACACACACACACACACATACACACACACACACACACACACACACACATATATATATATATATATATATATATATATATATATATATATATATATATATATATATGTGTGTGGTGTGTGTGTGTGTGTGTGTGTGTGTGTGTGTGTGTGTGTGTATTGCACGCACACACACACACACACACACACACACACACACACACACACGGAGGAAGTGGTGATGGGAGTGAGGAACATGAGAAGCGGAGGTGGAGGGACGGTGGGAGGGGGCGATGATGAAGAAGATTCAATATAATAATGGATATTAAACTTAGCATGGGCAGTTCATGGGAAGCATCGAATTCTGTGTAGTGAACGGTACTGTTCATCACGTTCGCTTGGTTTCGACTTTTTCGAGACTCGTCAGTAAACACAGTATGGTGGTGTCAGTCCATCCTTGGTCTGTGAACCATGAGAGACACACCACCACCACCACCACCAGCGCTTTGGTTTTCTTCCCACCACAGAAAGAAACCTGAATGACAGTTCAACTACCTCTCCCCACCCCACCCCCTCTCTTCTCCTCCCAACTTCCCATCCTCCCCACCCCAACGAGCTTGAATAACAAGAAGGGGGTTGGGGGAGGGGATGGGGGAGGGGGGGGGGGTAAGATTGCCTGTAGACCCTTTGTCCCCGTCCCCGTCTGCCGCAATATGTGGGTCAGTGCTGATAACTGGGTGCATGCACGTGTGGACCCGACCCACCCACCCAGACAAACCTTCAACTTTTCGAAAGGTGAGAATGTGATCTTATCGCAACGTTGTCATCGAAAAAAAGAAAATGAAAGAAAAAGAACAACCAACCAACCAACCGAAAGCCAAGAGGCGGGCCTGCAACACGTTTCAGGTCATGACGCACCGAGCCCATCGTTCACGCCGGTGCAGGATCACAAATCAAGGACTTTGGACTTTGGACTGCCTGCCAGTTCCAACCTAAACATTGTTAGTCGATTGGTCATAGCCCGGAAACAGTCGTCCTCCTGGCTGAGTGGTTAGTGCAGTGATAGAGCGCCGAGAGCGTTGTCACCGAGACATTGCAAAGGTCGGTTCCGGTAACGCACAACATGAAAATTCGTCATATTCGCTTCACATCTTATAATATTTTGCAGTTGTTAACGTGTTACGGTTAACGTGTCGTCGTAGGTGGTATGCAAAGTGTTGATTATCCGCTCATGTTCTCCTGGGATGGCTATCCTTGTCTGCATTATCACTCTTGGTGGGTGTGGACATTCAGCCTAGATGCAGGCCTCACTAATGTACGAAAATTCGTTCTCAACCATAACAGCTTTAAATGGAAAACTAGTGCCAGATCTGAAGGTTGAGGCATAGCTTCTAGTATGTCCACATCAAACGATGGTAATACACATGTGATGGCTACTGATGTTCTTTGATACGTATTGTATGGGCCGGAAAGCAAACTCTGCTTGTGAGAACTTGCTCAAGAAGTGGAAAGAACTGAAGACGAGATACACAAGAAATTAGACAATAATATTACCCTCAGCCAGTCGCCGTGGGGCCGTGGTTGAAGTCGTAGCCTGAATGACCGCTCAGATTTGGGTTTAATACTCAGCACAGGATTTTGTTTCCGGGATTGTGTTGCTTGTTTATTTGTTCTTTAGATCCCGGATCCATTTGACCCAGAGCTGACGGACTATGGACTCTAATGGAAAGACTGGAGCCACACAGTCAAGTTTCGTCCACTTAATGAATGTGTCTGTGTGACTGCTGCTCGAATTTCCTCACCAACACTGCAGGTGTCTGTGTCTTCCGAAGCTGATTGACATCGGAATATTATCTGTCATGTAGTCTTGGAATACAACAGAATCCAATAGCATCCACTTGACCATTCATATCTTCTTCACTGAGTCGATCATCATTTTTTTTTTTAAAGTATCAGACGATTTGCCCCCTCGTACACTGCTCCTGTGGTGGCATCAGCATCAGCATCAGCATCAGTTGTACCTTGCTGTCTCAAACGTTTAAACGAGCTGTCTCTAGCGTTTTACCAACCTGTCGCAATTTAAGCATCTCTACTAGCTGTCTTAAGCATCTCAACTACATGCTTCCATCGTCTTTAAATAGCTGTCTCAAGCGTCTTACTTGGTGTCTAAAGCAACTTAACTAGTTGTCTCAAGCGTCTTAACTAGGTGTCTAAAGCAACTTAACTAGTTGTCTCAAGCGTCTTAAACAGCTGTCTCAAGCATCTTAACTAGGTGTCTAAAGCAACTTAACTAGTTGTCTCAAGCGTCTTAACTAGGTGTCTAAAGCAACTTAACTAGTTGTCTCAAGCGTCTTAACTAGGTGTCTAAAGCAACTTAACTAGTTGTCTCAAGCGTCTTAAGCAGCGGTCTCAAGCATCTTAACTAGGTGTCTAAAGCAACTTAACTAGTTGTCTCAAGCGTCTTAAACAGCTGTCTCAAGCGTCTTAACTAGGTGTCTAAAGCAACTTAACTAGTTGTCTCAAGCGTCTTAACTAGGTGTCTAAAGCGACTTAACTAGTTGTCTCAAGCGTCTTAAACAGCTGTCTCAAGCGTCTTAAACAGCTGTCTCACGCGTCTTAACTTGGTGTCTAAAGCAACTTAACTAGTTGTCTCAAGCGTCTTAAATAGCTGTCTAAAGCGTCTTAACTACGTGCCTCAAGCATCTTAAGCTAGCTGTCTCAAGCGTCTTGACTAGTTGTCTCAAGCGCCTTAATCAGATGTATCAGGCGTCTTAACTAACTGTCTCAAGCGCCTTAAGCAGATGTCTCAAGCGTCTTTGTAGCTGTCTCAAGCGTCTTAACTAACTGACTCAAGTTTCTTAAGTGGCTGTCTCGACTCTGTCTGAAAATGTCGTAAACAGCTATTTCAGGCGTCTTAACTTGATGTCCAAAGCATCTTAACTAGTGGTCTCAAGCATTTCGCTGGCTGTTTCAAGCGTTTTTACTGGCCGTCTCAAGCGTCTTAACCTTCTGTCTCCAGCGTTTTAACTGGCTGTCTCAAGCGTTTTCAACCGGCTCTCTCAAGCGTCTTAACTTGCTGTCTCAAGCGTTTTAACCAGCTCTGTATTACTATAGTGTTACTATTATGAATACTTACATAGGCCTATCCAAGGCTAGAGACCAAGTTCTAAGCGCTTTACAATGCACACTCGTTTACACAACGGGCTGCCTACCTGGGAAGTGCCGACTGAAGAGCTGCCAGCTGGCTCTTCATTCAGTCGTTTCCAGTGTCGTGCAGTCAATATCGATCATTATCGTTCACTCAATTTCCTTACTTCCTTCAGTCTTTCAACTTCTCACGCAGGGTGCATGCTATGTGTAACATGTCACCCATACCATCGGCCAAACTGGCCTTCTCTTCCAAATGTTCGTGATGGGATTTTACGTGTGTGCAAGTTATACGTGCATTCACACATGGAACCTCGGTTTATGGTCTCATTCGAAGGACTGTATGGGAAATGGAGTTAGAACTAATGTCAACTCCGAAGGAAAAATCCCCCTGTACCGAAACGGCCCGGCGGAGATTCGAACCCGCAACCCCAGGATCACCAAGATTACGAGTCCGGCGCTCTACCACTGAGCTATTCCGGACCCTATCGAGCGGGAATTGAACCCAAGACTCTTGGATGAAGATAACAATGATTTTGTCCACAAGACGACCTGGCCCCTTATCGATACTACAAACAACCCTATGAAGTCTGGCAAAGATCCTCTGATTTTCGAACGAGCTCTCTCGCAGACAAAGACTATCAGACACAACTGAAAACATTAATTTTTACCTTCTCCACACGATATTCATTGTCAAATCAAAAAGCTACAAATCAGTGCAGTTCGTCTATTTCCGAGGATTCCCTGACCAGGTAGACCTTTATCACACACCACCTCCGTACTTTGCACTGGCTTCCTGTTGAAGTAAGAATGAAACATTGGTATGAACTATCATTCCATATCCGATCAAAAATCTGTTATCTGTCTGCGCATAAATGTGATGAATATGTGTCTGAACGGAAGCTATGATTCTGATGTTGCAGGTACGGAGAAGAAGGCGAGTTATACTTTACTCAGGTGCGTCCTTGCACATGTTTGATCAGGTCGTAAGAACTACAACATTGTCCTTTCTAGAGATGGAATATGTGCTCTAAATCACGATCACAATTGAATACAAATAAATAAGGGGGGGGGGGGGGGGGGGGGGGGGCTTTGACCCTAACCCTTCAACATGCAAATCATTCTCTTGTAATAAGAAATAACCACAATGGCGGGTGTCCCAAACCAAAACCACACACAAAATGATAATCCTCTTGCGTAATTCATGATTCCAATTTCAAAAAATGTGTTTATTCCATCAAGACATTTGAAACATGTGCAGTTCCTCAGCTCCATCTCCCCAGTTCTAATGTCGGTATTAATGCAACTCACAGCACTGGGACATAAATTTCATTTTGCTCTGTTTTCTTTTTTTTTTTTTATTTGTTCTCTTTCTTTTTTCTTTTTTCCGTTTTTTTTTTCTTCTTTTTGTTTGTTTGTTTGTTTGTTTGCCAGTGTTGCTGTTGATGTTGGTTTTAGCAGTTTGTAGCAATGACAAACAGTAAATATTTTGACAAAAGGCTTTTCAAACCAATTTAG
>CM031603.1:34715299-34733953 GCA_018398815.1 Conus ventricosus
TTCCCTGGCCTGGTGGGGCCCTTGGTTAAAAGCCCTAGCGAATTGACCCAATTTCCTTTATTTTCCACGGAGTTTTTCAATTTTTTTTTTAAAGTTCAGAGGGATTTTCCCCCCGGTAACTGTCTTTGGAAAAGATAGAAAATAAAGATAAAAGTTGTCGTTGCTGTCCGCCCAAAACCGGGTTTTTTTAAAGGGAAACTGGTTTCTTTTTGGTTTTACCAATTTTGCCCAATTAAACCTTTTCATACCTTTTCATTCATCTCATTTTTTTTTTAAATGGGTTTCCCCTAACTTTTTTGGGGTTTGGCCTAAAGAAACAATAGTTGTTTGGTCCTTTTCTGGTTCAAGTTTTAAACATGTGTCTCAAGCGTTTAAAAAAAATTTTAAGCACCCTTATGGGTTTTTGTCAAAAAACCCCCCACTTTTAAATTAGTTTTTCTAAAGGTTTTAAATTTGGTGTCTAAAGAAACCCTTTAAACTAGTTGTCTAAAGGTCAACTAGGTGTTAAAGAATTAAATTTGTTTTTCCAAGCGTCTTAAAGGGTTCAAGCATCTTAACTAGGTTTTCTAAAGCAATTAATAGTTGTCTAAAAGCGTTTTAAATACCAAACCCTTTTTTTCTCAAGCGTTTAAACCCTAGGTGTTTTAAAAAAAAACTTAACAGTTGTCTCAAGCGTTTAACAGGGTTCCGTTTTAAAGGGGCGGCCCCTTAACTTTTGTCTCATTTGCGTTCCTTTAAAAAGGTGAAAAAACCCTTTTAAAACCAGGTTAAAGCGTTTAAATTTGGTGTCTAAAAAAAAAAACCAAAAAAAAAAAATTTAAAAAAAAAGAAAATTTAAAACTAGTTGTCTAAGCTTTTAAATTTAGCTGTCTAAAGCTTTCTTAACAAAGTGTAAGCATCTTAAGCTAGTGTCCCCAAGCTTTCTTGACTAGTTTTTAAAGGCCCTTTAAATTTGATGTATCAGGTTTTTAAAACCAAATGTTCAGCGCCTTTAAGCAGATGTTCAAGGCCCTTTGGGTACCCGGTCTAAGGCTTAATTAATGATCAAGTTTTTTAAGGGGCTGTTCGACTCTGTCTGAAAATGCGAAAACAGCTTTTTCAGGCGTTTTTAATTGATGCCCCAAAGATTTTTAAAACTATTGGTTCAAGTTTTCGCTGGCTGTTTCGGGGTTTTTATGGGTTAAACCCGTTTTAAATTTTTTTCCCGGTTTTAATGGTGTCTCAAGGTTTTCAACGGTTCTAAAGGTTTAATTTGCTGTTCAAGCGTTTTAACCAGCTTGTATTCTTTTGTTTTAATTAGGGAAACTTATAGGTATCCAAGGTTTGGGAGACAATTTTCTAAGCGCTTTAAAATGCAACGGTTTACAAAACGGGCCCCTAGGGGAAGTCCCGGGACTAAAGAGTGCCAGCTGGCTCTTTTTTCAGTCGTTTCCAGTGTCTTTGCATTTTAAAAAAATTTCGTTTCATTATCGTTACCAATTTCCTTATTTCCCTTCAGTTTTTCAATTCTCACGGGGGGTTGGCAGGTATGTGTAACATGTCCCCATCATGGGCCCAAAGGGCCCTTTCTTCCCAAAGTTGTGAGGGGTTTTTACTTTTGGTGTGAATTTATACGTGCATTCACAATGGAACTCGGTTTTAGGGGTTCTTTCAAAGGCTGTATGGGAAATGGATTTAGAATAATTTTAAACCCCAAAGGGAAAAAAACCCCTGTACAAAAAGGGCCCCGGGCGGGAGTTTCAAACCCGCAACCCGGGGAATCCCCAAGATTACGAGTCCGGCGCTCAACATGGTATTGGAACCCTTCGAGCGGGGGAATTAAACCTGACTTTGGATGAAGATAAAAATGATTTTGTCCACAAGAGCCCCGGGCCCCCTTATCGATACTACAAAAAATTTTTGAAGTCGGGAAAAGATCCCTGATTTTCGAAGGGCCTTTCCCCAGACAAAGACTATCAGACAAATAAAAAACTTTAAATTTTTTCCCTTTCCCCACAAGATATTCATTGTCAAATCAAAAAGTTTAAAATCAGTGCATTTGTCTTTTTCCCGGGTTTCCCTGCCAGGTAGCCCTTTGATCACACCCCACCCCCGGATTTTCCCCTGGCTTTGTTAAAGAAAGAATGAAACTTTGGGTTGAAAATCTTCCTACCCTTTTTAAAAAAATCGTTTTTTCTGTTGCGCATAAATGTGTTGAATTTGTTTTTGGGAACGGAAAAGTTCGATTTGATTTTAAATTTGGGAAGAAGGCGGGTTTATTTATCAGGTGCGTCTTGCAAAATGTTTGATCAGGTGTAAAAAATAAAAACATTGCCCTTTTCTAGAGAGGGAAATTATGTGCTCTAAATCACGTACAATTAAAATAAAAATAAATAAGGGGGGGGGGGGGGGGGGGGGGGGGGGGCTTTGCCCCCCCCTTCACTTGAAAATTTTTCCCTTTGTAATAAGAAAAAACCCCAAAATGGGGGGTTTTTCCAAAAAAAAAAACCAACACAAAATGAAAATCCTTTGGTAATTCATGTTTCCCAAATTTAAAAAAATGTTTTTAAATTCCATAAGACATTTGAAAAATTTTGCAATTTCCCTCAGCTCCATCTCCCCGTTCAAATGTGGTATTAATGCAACTCAAAGCACTGGGACAAAAAATTTTTTTTTTGCTTTGTTTTTTTTTTTTTTTTTTTTTTGTTCTCTTTTTTTTTTTCTTTTTTCCGTTTTTTTTTTTTTTTTTGTTTGTTTTTTTTTTTTTTTGGCCCAGTGTTGCTGTTGGGATTTTGGGGTTTTCCCTTTTCCGTACCCAATTGGAAAAACCCAGTAATTTTTTGAAAAAAAGGGTTTTTTAAACCAATTTAGTCATTTTTTTTTTAGGGCCCAAGGCCCAGCCCCATGGGGCCTTAGAAAGGTAAATTAAAACACAAAGGGGGGGGGGGAGGGGGGGGGGGGAAGGAAAAGGGAAACCCCAAAATTTTGAACACAAAAAAAAAGAAAGAAAAAAGAAAAAGAGAAGAAAAAGAAAACAAGGGAAAATGAAAAAGGCCCAAAAGGAAAAAAAAGAAAAAGGATGAAAAAAGCCCAAAAAAGAAGAAGAAAAAGAAGAAAAAGAAGAAGAAGAAAGAAGTAGAAAAAGAGGAGGAGGGGAGAAAGGAGGGGGAAAGGGGGAAGAAAAAATGGATAAAAAAAAAGGCACTGAACAGCAACTTCGGGGTTTGTAAAGATCTCTAATCGTTTTTGGTTTTAAACCCGGGTTTTTCCCGTTCAAACCCCAACAGCCCGGTTAAAAAGGGGGTCCACCCCTTCGGCCCCTTTTCTGGTTCCTAATAGGGTGGATTGCCACGGCGGGGTGTAAAAGACGTTTCAGCTTCCGTGGTATTCCTTCCGGCCTGCACCCCTTTCAGGAAACTTTTAGGTCGGAACTCCCGCGCTCTCCCCCAGTTCTTAAAGGGGCGGTTCTGCGGGAAAAGGGAGGTCGCCCGGGGAATGGACGTTTTTTGGCGTGGCTTTTGGCGCCCCCTGTATGTGGCCTCTGGGCCCTCGATCCTTGCGGGAAATCGCTTTTGCCCCTTTGGGCCAGGTCTCCCTTGCGCGCTGTTCTTGCCACGGGGATGAACGGAGAGGTCATTTCAAGTTGGGTGTCGGCTTGTTTTTGGGTTGGACCCTTCGCTCTTTGTTTGTGGGGTAAAGGGGGTTACCCCCGTGTTGGTCTGGATGACAGAGAGAGAGGGAGAGGAGAGAGGGGAGAGGGGGAGGGGAGAGGGAGGAGAGGAAGGGGAGAGAGAGGAGAGAGAGGGGGAGGAGAGAAATGGCCCTTGAATGCAGAAAAAAAAGAAATGGAGGAGGTGGAAAATTAGGAACGCCCCCTCAGGTGTTTTTTGGAGGAAGATGGAGGTGGAAGGCTAGGGTGAGGACTGGGGGAAAAGGGGGGGGGAAGAAAAAAAGGACGCTTTTAAAATATATGTATATTATATATAATATAATATATTTTATTTTTATATATAAAAAATTATAATATTTATATATATATAAATGGGGAAAAGGGAAAAATAAAAAAACACGCCTAAAAAATTGGGAGGGGATGGGATAAAAAAAAAAACGTGACAAAATAGGAGTGGATGAAGGTCTGACATGTGTGTGTTGGGGGTTTGTGTTGTGTGTGTGTGGGTGTGTGTGGGTGTGTGTGTGTGTGTGTGTGCGTGCGGGCGTGCTTTTTGCGGGGTTTAGGTGCGTGCGTGTGTGGGTGTGTTGTGGTGAGAGGATGAGGAGGAGAGAGAGGAGAGAGGGAGAGAAAAGAGGAGGGGAGATTTTTGTTTTCCCTTTTGGGGAATCCTTTTACCGTGAGAATAAACAAACAAAAAAAAAAAGGGAACTGAAAAACCTATACGCACAAACACGCCGCACGCAGGGGCACCCCGACGCAGGGAAACCACAAAACACACAACACCCACACAACACCCACACCCCACACCCACACAAACCAGGGGCGCGCATGGTGCCCCCGAACTACCACCCTGACCAGAGAAATCCTCAACATCAGCTCAAGATCCCTATCCTCAACGGTCAGGCGTAATAAAAGCAAAAATTGTCCCCCCCTTTTACCCTGGTTTTTGGTGACCTGTCTGCTCTGCGACAAAAACAATTTATCGTCCCAGAAAGGGGTTTTTTTGGTAGTGTTTGCGGTGTTTTGATCGGGAAAATTCACTTTCAGAACCCCAAAAAAAAAGGTTATGGCAGTAGGCTGCATCTCTTTGGAGAGCTGCCTCACTTTTTTGGTTTGATCTAATCTGCTAAGTGGAATGGGGTCCCAGAGTATCGAGGAAAATTTTGGGAAAAGGGGGTTGGTAAAAAGATCTTGAATGAATGGGTGGAAGTAATGCCTCTGAAATTTGCAAAAAAACAAAATAAAAACCAAAAATTTAAATGTAAAACAAAAAACAAAATGAAAAAAAACAGAAAAGGAAAAAAACTAGGCAAAAAATTTTTCCCAAGGTGTGGCGGGGTTGAAATTTTTGAAAAGGCGTTACAAAGGGGAAAAGGCCCATCCCGAATTTACACGTGAAAAAATATGGTTATAAACGATTTTAAAACCTGTCCTTTTTGGATCCCCGCATTCATGACAGTTTTTACCCCTTACGCAAGGGCAATCTCTCAATCAACCAAAAGGGGGCAATCCCTTTTTTCTTTTCTTCCCCTTCCTTTGGGAAAAACTTTAAAATACAAAAAACAACTTGAAAAAAAGTTTTTAAACCGGAATCTTTTCTCCAGAGAGAAAAAAAAATCGCCCACTTGTATCTCCCCTCACACCGAGAGAAAAATAAAAATTTAAAAAGTATCTTTTTACCCTAAAGGGAAAAAATAGTCTTCACATTGTTTTTTTTTACATGAGAGTAAAATAGTCTTCCACTTGTATCTTTTTTTCACGGGAGAAAAATAAATATTCTTCACATTGTATCTCTCTTTACACTGAGGGGAAAAAATAATCTGTTCGTTTCTTTTAAAGCTAGGGCCCTTCACTTTCCGTTACCCCCAAAATTTCCGGAAACCAGGAAAATAATAACTCCCGAAATTTCATGGGGACCTCCCGGGCCTCAAGAAAAAGCTTCCCTGTTTTCTCAATTCCTGTCCCCTGAGCAATTACCCCCCCCTCGAACTTTCCCGTCCTGGAGATAGGTCTGGGATTTCCCTTTTTTTTTGGGAACTTTTCTGTCTTTTGGCAAAAAGAGGCAAAAAACCCCTCCCCCTGGATTTGGGGCGGCGGGGGGGAAAACTCGGTTGTTCCCCCCCCCTTGGCATTTCAACCCCCCTCACGGGGGTGAAGATGAAGGGTAAAGGGGCGAAGGGAAAAGGGTGACGGGTGAAGGGTGAAGGGTAAAGGGGTTTGAAGGGTGGTAAAAAAATGGTCACCCAACGGGCCCACCGCCCTGACGGGTTTGAGTCTTAGGCATTGCGGGTTTTTAAAAAATATTTTTCCCCCCCTTCCCCTAGTGAGTGCATTTTCAGTGTTAAAAAACACATGACCCCCACCTTACCTTACCGCCCTTGTTAAAATATCTCAGTGGTCACTTTCCCCCCAATGCCACTTTGTTTTTTAAAAAGAGTCATTCTCACAATTTTTTTGGGGAGGCCGCTCCCACTAGTCAAGCCCATGAATATTTTCCTTTTTTTTTGGGGCCCGGGGGAAAAGGAAATGATTCATATCATTTAATACATGGGGATGGAGGTAATCCCGGGTTGTGAGGCTAGGGCACATGACACCCCCCATCCGGGGGTTAAAAAAAAATTTTCCCCAAAAAATTTTTTAAAGGTTTTTACAACTTCACTTAAAAAATTCTTCAGCCATGAATTCAAAATGGTAACCATGCCCCATGATTCCCCAAATTAAAATCAAATTTTATAGAAAAAACCCTTGCCCCACCTAAATAGCATTTTTCAAATTTCCCAAATCTTTCTAAAAAAAAACATTTTTAAATTGTTCCCCCCAATTTTTTATTCCACAAGTAATTTCACAAATTTTTTTTGGATAAAAAAATTTTGGGATATTAACAATTCAAAGCACAAATTGTTTTCATACTTTAAAGATGTGAAGACTTTTTCCCCTTGGATTTTTGTCTCAATATATGTTTCAAAACCCCCTGAAAATGAGAATAATTTCCAAGTTTTTCATTGTTTCCCCAATAGACTTGAAAAAAAATAAACATAGTTTAAACATATTTTTTCTTTTTCCCCAAGGTAGTGTTATAGTCCATGAAAATTTCCCTGTTTTCCCTTTGTTGACAGGGGCCAAAGGGAAAAAAAAATTTGGGTTTGTTTTCTTTGCCAAATCAAAAAATGTGTATTTCCTTTCAAAAGGATTTATTTGCCCCTTTTAAAAACAAAAATATATATTCATCTTCCAAGCAAATTGGGAATAAAAGTACTTGATTTTTTTTGTTTCCCAAAGAAAAAAAATATGTATTACAAATTAAGTAGTTGTTTGCTTGTAAACATTTGTCACTTAAAATAAGCAAATTATGAAAAAAAAATCCCATTTTTTTAAATCTTTCAGTGCATACAATGCCCCTTTCAAAAGTGTTCAAAACCGTAATCTTTAAGAAAGAAAAAAAACAGGAAATATTTTTCCCCTTGAAGACGTTACATTGGCCCCTGAATATTCATCCCGGGTGAAAACAAATCTGCCATGACATTTTGTGTTCCAGGAAATTTTTTAAAACAGTAAAGGGAAAATTTTGCAATCCCAAAGACCTTTCTTAAAACCTTGCTGTTTTAGTTTTTGACGATTTAAAGAAGTCATGGCCTTTGGTCAGTCGAAACTGAAACTTTTTTTCCAGTCAAAAACCTGGGGAATTTTAAACATCCCCTTTAAAATTTCCCAAGCACTCTCTTCAATATGGGGTTTTCCCCGGTGTCTTTGAAAAACTTCTTCGGGGTTTATTCCCATGGATGAAAACAAAGATTTTTTTCCCTGCAACGTACCGTCCCTTTTTTTTGAAACGGGACCCATTTCTTAAAAAAAAAAGTCTTTAAAGAGGGGGGGTAAAATAGAACGGGGAAAAAGGATTTTGGGGGTGTTCTGAACAAACCCCAAAAGCCTTTGGCACTCATAGACCCCACAATACTTTTGTTCTTCGCCCCTTTCGTAGTTCAGTAAAGGGGGGCCGTAAAGGGGACGAAAGTGGGGTTTACATATGGTTATGTAAGAAAAACAACCCGATGAGTGACTGATCTGTTTTTTGTAGGGGGTTTTGTTTTAAGGTTTAAAATTTTTCCATTTTTTTCCCCTTTAAAAATCTTTTTTCCCAAACTGAAATAGTGTGCCCCAAAAAACGAGAGTTTAAAAAACCCGGGCACAAATTTTTTGATTGTTTGCAGTAAAACCCAAAACTTCTGAGTCTGCAAAAAAAGTCGTAATTTTAAAAAGGAGGTCACCCCCTGATTTGCACCCAAAAAAATGTCATCAAAAAAACTAAACCGGAAACCCCCTTCATGGAGTTCAGGGCTCGATATTCGGGCCCAAAAAGGGGGGCTTTTGAAAACCAAAGGGCATTTTCGTCCGGGAAAAAGCCCAAAAGGTGTTTTGAAACGCTTTTCTTTTCCTTGTAGCTTCACCCATTGGAATTGCCAGTACCCTTTAGCCCAAGTCTTACTTTAAAAAAATATTTTCCCTTCCCGAGAGTTTGACACAAAAAGGTTCTTCAATGTCGGGGAAAAAGGGCTCGGCATCGAAAAAGGTTGATCTTATTTTCTTTTCTGAAATTTCGATGAAAAACGCCTGACCCCATCAGGATGCCCCCCAAAACCACTGGTGAGCTGTACGGAGATGTAGAGGTTCTATCCTTTTAAAATCCACCCTTCCCTTGATTTTTTCAACCCCCTCTTTTTTTCCCAAAGGGGAGGGGGTTTTATGGTTTTTGGGGTTTGCACTGGTATTTCAGAAGTTAAATGAATACTATGGGGTTCAATCCAGTTTTCTGTATGGGGTATCCGTCAACACATCCCGAAGTTTTTTCAAAATGTTTTGGCTGTTTGTTTGATTGTAGGGCCCAAACATTCATAGAACAAAATTTCCCCCATAGGTTTCAAATTTGATGGGGCAGAAGGAAGGGGTACAACTCATTGCCCCGGTAGATGTTAAACCTCTTTTGTGTTTTCATAACCCTTTTATTGTCCCCGTAGTTACATTGGGGAAAATTCATATGTAAAGTCTGTCCCTGTTGACATCAGTTTTGACACCCGGACATATCCACTCAACCCCACTGGTTTATGGCCCAAAATTTGGGCGTTCAAATTTCTTCTTCAACCTGTTCCATGAAACCTTTTAGTGTTTGCCATTTTTGATCTTTAATTTTCTTCAGGAAAATTTTTCGAAACCCTGAAAAAAGGGCCCTTTTTGGGTTTGGGAGCACAAGGCTTTATCCCCACCCTGAAAGGGAAAAGGGGGCCTTTTCTTTTTGTCTGCAAAGACCTTGTACACAAAATTTTTTTTCTATCAGTGACTGTTTGGGAACTCACCTTTTTCTTCAAAAAGTTTTGCAGTTAAAAAAAGTTTGGTTAAAAAGTTTTATGTCAGGTATGTCCGTCTTTTCCGCCTTGTGTCATAAAAGATCCAAAATTTCCCTTTGGGGAGTGTCCCAAAAAAAAGCTCAAAGGGAGGGAAACCCCACGGGTTTGTTCGGCATTTCCCCGTTTTGCAAAAAACAAAGCGGTACGAAACGATTCCCCTTCCCGGGGCTCTTGCCTTGCACCTTTTCAAATTGGGGCTTCAAGTTCCCTTTAAAAAGTTTTAACCATGCCCTTTTGATTGGGGATATATGGGTGGTTGAAATGGAAGGGATGGGGGAAAACCCGGCTGTAAATTTCTTTTATGAGATTTGGAAATGAATTGCGGGGTTTCCCCCCCGAGAGAAATTTTGTTGGAAGACCCACTTGGAAAAAAAATTTCAAGTAAGGCTTCCGAAGATACTGTATCAAAATTTTTTTCAGTGGAATCGGTTTTTTGGATACTTGTTGCTGTATCCCCAAAGTCAAGATTATGCGGGTTTTCCGGAAAAAAGACAGTGGTAGCGGTTTTACAAGATTAAAAGCTTTCCTTCCCAAATGGAAAAGGGGAAAAGAGAGGCATTTTGTGCAAAAAGGGGACATGGGACGCCCACTTTCTGAGTGTCTTTTGGCCCCGAGTCACAAAGAGGGCAGTTTTTTTAACTTCCCCCGTGACACCCCCGGCCCAAAAAAAAGAATCAAGAACCCCCCCTTCCCTTTTAAGTTCTTTTTTATTGCAGGGCCCGCGAAAAAATGCATATGAGCCGTTTTGCAGCTTTTTTTTAAGTGGGTTTTTGGAAAACCCCAAATTGTCTGTTGTTCCTTTTTCCAGGTAAACACCCGTAGAGAATGTCAGGACGGGGTTTTTCCCTTGGTTTGTCCCTTTGTAGTCCGTGACAGTCTGTTTGCAGCAGAAGTATTGTCGTCAGCGTGTGTCTTTTCCCTGCAAATTTTTTTAAATATCTTTGGGGGAATCTGGAGTTCATCCCGTTTTGAGACTTTTGTGGTTTGTGCCTTTCCCTGCTCTAGGGGTTTGATTTGTACTCAAAGACAAGGAACAAAAGATCCCGCCCCCACCCTGGCTGTAGGACCCCCTGGCAAATTGCCCAAAATAAAATGGAATGGGTTACAATAAAAAACAGGCGGTAGAAAAAACGGAAATAAAATAGGGGGATCGACTGAAAATTTTGCCGCGGGAAAATTTTTAATCTTGCCTCCAAAGACCTACACTTTTTGGGCAGTGTTGAGATTCTGGTCTTTAAGGGGCGAAAAAAATTTCCGTTTCACCCGCAGGGGTGCCCCCGGTGTCTTTGCAAAAAAAAAAAGCCTGCAATCCCTTGAGGGTCCCTTTTTCCCAAAACAGTTTCCCTCAACAGATGTGTGGTGCCCAAAAAAGGCCCTTTTTCAAAATCAGGGGGAGACTATTTGGGGGTTTTGAAACACCCCCGGGTTTAAAAAGGGGAAATTTTTTTTCAGAGGGAAATTTTCCATCAAAGAAACATGAAATTTTCCGATCGCAGTGGGTGATTTTGTAATTTGTTCTGTCCCCGAAATGGCCCAAAAAGGTTTGTGGTGGTCGTTGGCACGACCCCGGAAAGTTTTTCTGAGGAGTAAGGTCTTTCCCGGGGGTGAGTAATGGTATTGAAAGAAATCCCTGAAACCCCGGAAAAATCCCGGGCCGTTCCTGGGGTAGGTTTAAAAATCTTGAGGCTTCCCCAAAAAAAACCAGGGTTTTTCCTTTCCTGTAACTTCCCTGTCTGATGGGATAGTACATGAGCAAAGGGACTCAAAAAAAAGGAAAAAATTTTCCTTTCTAGCCCCGCCTTATTGGGTGAGGGGAATTTCAATACTGATCAAACCATTCCCGAAATTTCTCCACTTTTAAATTGCCTTTCTTTTAAAGGAAAATGGCCAGATCTTTGCTCAGCTCTGGAAAAAATTGTTTCTAAAAAAGGAGATTCCCCAGTGATTGAAAAAATTTTGTTCGTTTTTGAACCCCAAAACGATCCTTGATCCAAAAAATGATCATAGGTTTAGAAACGATGGAAAGATTCTCCCTTTTTTAGGGGCACAGAAAAAGGGGGGAAAGTTCGTTTAAAACGATAAGGGGGAGAACATTGAAAATTTTTTGAGGAGTTTTTTTCAAATGATCCCAAGTAAATTTTTTTTGCTGCAAGGTTTAGGGGTTTCAGTGTCAAAGCGCTACCCCTTTAAAAAAGAGCCCAAAAACAATGTCCTTTTCCCCTTTTTCCAAACCCCAAGGTTGCGTGACTTTTTAAATCGGAAAAGAAAATTTTCAATGTCCGTTTTTTTTTCCCCAAAAGGTGGCAATTTGGGGAAAATAGCCCCTTTTTGGGTTTAGGAAGGGGTGCGGAAAACCCATGGTGGGGGTTCTTCGTGCCCGTAATTTTTCTTAAATTTTAGCATCAGTCTCTAATTCTAATGCCCCCAACTTAAAATTTAGTTTTTTCGGGTTCAGGGTTCCTCGGGAATCTTTTTTCTTCAATTTCAGCTTCCCCCGTAATCTTTTTTTCAATTTCAGTTCCCTTGTAATTTTTTTCTTTAATTTCCGGTTCCCCCCCGTAATCTTTTTTTTTCAATTTCAGCTTCCCCTTTTTAGTTTTTTTTTTCAGCTTCCCCCTGTAAATTTATTCTCTTCAGTTCCCCCTGTAGTTTATTTTTTTTCAGCTTCCCTTAGTTTATTCTCCCTTTAGTTCCCCCTGTAGTTTATTTTCTTTTCTTCTCTTAGCTTGAAGCCCTATTGTGCCTTGTTGGACATTGTTAGTAAGTTTTTCTCCCCCAAAACCCCAAAGGGTTCCCCCTTGTTTAACATATTTTTAAAACATCCATAAAGAATTTGTAGATATTTAAAACCCAAACAAATTTAAAAATTGATAAAAATAAAAGGGGATATATTTATGATATTATGTTTCACAAAAAAGTAATTATTGTTTTTAAAAAATTTCAGAAATTTAAAATTTTGGTTTTAAAAAAAAAAACCCCTTATAAAAAGGGTAGATATGGAAAACCAAGGGAAAGTATTTTTTTCCCAAAAAAAATTTGAACTGTTTTCAATTTGGAATTTTTCAAAAACAAAAGAAGGGTTTTTAAAAAAAATGTTTTCCCCAAAAAAAAAAAATAAACCCAATAAAGTTTTTGAAAAATAAATTTTTTTTAAAAATTTTAGTTTAAAATGTTCTTGTTGTCAGTTTTCTTTCTTACTTAATTTTTAAAAAGAATTTACAAACAATGTTACCCTTATACAAAAAAAAGAAAAAAAATTTACAAAACAAATTTGGGAAACACAAACCCAAATTAAAAAAAGGGGGAAGGGAAAAACCCCAAAATAGCGGGGAAAACTACCCAAAAATGAAAATTTGAAAAGAAAAAATGGGTAGGAGCTTATTGAGGAGAAGGGGGAAGAGATTTTTAAAAAAGGGGGGGAAAAAGGGAAAAAAAAAGGATAACAGGGGCCGGGGAAAAGTGAGGAAAAAGAAACCCCAAAAGAAGGCCCCCCAGAACCCCCTTTGGTCACTGGTTTCCTGAAATGGAGCAAAAAAAAAAAAAACAAATCCTTTCCCCAATTACCAAAACTTTCAGTAAAATAAAAATATAAACAATTTAAAAAAAAATGCACATTCACCCCAAATCAAAAAAAAACTCGCCCCCCACTCAAAAAAAAATAATAAAAGATAAGATGTTTATTTGGGCAGCGGTAAATTTAACTCCAAACCCCCTACACTATATAGGTGAGGAGGGGGAAAGTTGATCCCCCCCTTGGGGGGGAAGGGGAAAAATCAAATGAAAAAATTTGGAAAGCGAAAGAAATAGATATTTTTCAGAAGGGGAAAAAATTTGGGTCCCCAAAAGCCATGTCCCCCTGCTAAAAACCGGAAGAGGTTGGGGTTTTCAGTTGGGAAAAGGGGAAAAAAAATTTAATCCTCTAGGGGAAGGACAGGTTTTCCCCAACGTGCCCTTTCTGCCAGGTTCGAGCAAAGGGGGAGGTTGAGGAAAACGGGGCCTAGGTGGGGAAGGGTTCCCCCCCGAAAACCTTAGAAAAAAAAAAAAAACCCCTTTAAAGGGCAGGCAAACCCAAAAAACCGGGAAAAACCCCCCCCAAAAAAAATAGAAATAGAAAAAAAACAAACAAATGAAATATTTTAACAAATAATAATCAACTTTTCTTTTTTCCTTTCCTCAAATTGAGGGCCCCAAAAGAAAACCCTTTTTTTTTTTTTCCCCAAACCCTTGAGGTTTCAAAAATTTTTTTAAACCCAAGGGCACAAAAAGAAAATTTTTTCTTTTTTTTTTTTCCCGGGGAAAAAACAAAGGCAGCTTTCAGGTGAAAATGGTTTGGGGGGTCACCTGTCCACTGTCCCCTTTCATACCCATTCAGACAGCATTTTCCTTTGACACGCAAACTTCAATAACCAAAAGGCCCCCACTACCCAATGTTTTTTTCTCCCCTTCCCCCCCGGGAAAAAAACTTTATAATCACAACAACAACTTGTAAAAAGTTTTCTTATGTTCTCCCCATAGGGGGGACAAAAAAACCGCAACATGTTTTTCTCCTCACCGAGAGAAAAAAAATTTCAAAAATGTATCTCCTTTTCATGAGCGAAAAAAAAAGTTTCAATTGTATCTCCCCTTTTTCACTGAGAGTAAAAATAGTCTTCCCCTTTTATCTCTCTTTTTCATGAGGATAAAATGTCTTCACATTTTTTATCTTTTTTACCTGAGAGATAAAAAAAATCTAGTTGCTTTATAAAGCTATGGGATCACATTCCCTTATCCCCAAAAACCCGGGCCCGGAGAATAAATAATCCGTAATCACTAGGGCCCGCCCGCTCAAGTTAAAAACTTCCCGCTTTTTCAATTCCCCGCTCTCTGGGACAATTACTGCCCCCTCGAACTCTCCGTTGGAGGGTAGAGTCTCGACTTCTCTTTTGGACTTCTTTGTCTCTTGCGAAATGCGGCTTTTAACTCCCTTTCCCGGAGTTGGTATGGCTGGGGGTGAACTTCGGTGTGTTCCCCCCCACCATGGCATTTCAACCCCCTCCCGGGGGGTAAAATGAAGGGTGGGAAAGGGGAAAAAGGGGAAAAGGGGGCGGGGTGAAAGGGGGGAAGGGTTGAAAGGGGGGGAAAGGGTGGTAATTTTAATGGTCAGCAACGGGAACCCCCGTCCCGGGCGGGGTTTGAGTCTCTGGGCCCTCTGCGGGTTAAAAGGGTCTTTCCCCCCTTTTAGTTGGTGGATACTCAGTGTTCAAAACCCCCATGCCAGCACCTTACCCTTACCCCGCCCTTTTTTAAAAAACTTCCAGGGGGTCACTTTTAAACAAAGACCCCATTCGTTTTTTTAATGATTAAAACTCCAATTATTTTGGGGGCGCCCCCTACAATAGTCAAGCCCCCAAAGGAAAATTTTTTTCCTTTAATTGGGGGCACGGGGAAAGATTTTTTTTCACTAAATAAGTGATTTGGGGCGTCACATTTCCTTGAGGGGGGCTACGTCACTTTAAACGAGGGTGGGTTCAGTATAATCTCGGCCAAAAATTTTAAATAAACATTGGGCCCTTTTTTTTACTTGTTTTTCCAACCCTTTTAGTACTTTTTAAAATTTCCCTTAACACAAAAATGACCGGTACCTTTTTGTTCAAAACCCCGTTTTTTAGATTGGGGATTAAAACCTTTTTTTTTTTTTGGGCATTTCATTTCTGTTTATTTTCCCCGAAATGCTTGTTAATTTGTTTTACTTTTATTTTTTTTTTGCTTATTTGTTTGTCTTTTCCCCCCAGATAAGCCACAAAGGAATTAACCGGGGCAAGCTCTCCCGATTTTAGTTCCCGGGTGTTCCCCCTTTTCACATACTGGTCCCGGGAAAAATGCTCCAGTGCTTGAAAAATAATTAAAAATAAGCCCTTTTTTGTCCCCAAAACTTCGTCAGTAGGTAAAGAAAAATCAAACGATTATACCCAAAAAGAAGAAAAAAAAAAGTTTAAAGGAAGCTGAGTCCGTTAAGTGTCCTTTTTCTTTTTTTTAAGGGATGGGATTTTTGGTTTAAAGTACCGAGTCATCCCCACCCCCATTTCGAAGGTAGTTTAACAGGGGAAATCAGTTTTTACAACAGCGGGGGGCAAAAGGTTGGGAGAGGGGTTGGGAACCTTAAAAAAAAATATCACCCGTTTTGGGCTGCCCCACCCCCACCCCACCACCCCACACACATCCCCCTTTCACGTCTGTTCTGTTTGCTTGTTCCCGGGCCCTAAAAAAGGAAACCCTTTTGGGTGGGAGTTTCCTATGCGAAATTTCCGTCCGGGTCGCCCCCAGTTCCCTTTTGGTAGTCGGGTCGTGCTGCGCAGATGCGTTTTAGTCTTGTTGTTCTGCCGTTTCCCCCTTCAGCTCGGGCCCGGTACTGTCGGTTTGCGGTTTTCCCGAAGGGTCCAATTTGGTTTCCCAAGGCCCAAAGCGTGGGGTAGGGAGGGGTGTGTGGGGGTGTGTTTTTTTGTGTGTGTGTGTGTGGTGTGTGCCCCGGCGGGCTTTTTGGGGCGGGGCGCAGTGTTTTGTGGGTGTGAGAGAGGGGGAGAGGCGGAAGAGAGAAGAGACCGGGGGGGGAAGGGGTTTTGTGTGTTGTGCGCCCCGCGCTGCGTCCCTTTTTTTGTGTGTGTGTGGGTGTGTGTGGTTTTGTGTTTTGTGTGGTTGTGGGGCGGTTTTGTTTCATTTTGGGGTGCCCCTGTGTGTGTGTGTGTGTGTGTGTGTGTGTTTTTTGGTTTTGGCGCGGGGTTTGGTTTTGTGTTTCCTTTTACTAAAAATTTAATATTTCTTTTAAATTTTTTTTTATTAGCCCACTTTTTTCTTCCCAAAACCGACAAAACGTGTATGGGCACAAGGGAACCCAAATCCTTTAAAAAAAAAAAAGCACAAAAAGACAACATAAAAAAAACAACGTGACAAAACCAAAAATGGATAGTACAAAAAGGCCCGACACAACCCCCAAAAAATGATGCTCATACAAAATTTTAAAGGCCCTTTTTTGACATAAACGGGGTGCACCATGGTACAAAAGTTTTAGGGACCGCACAAGAAAACCCCCAGCCCCCACTACACATGATAAACTTTAAAAAATAACAAAAGCAGCAATCTCTTCGCAAATCGTAAAAATGCAGCAAATCCCCGCCAAAAAAGTAGAAAGCGAAATCCCCGCAAAATGTAGAAAAAAGGAGTACGCAAAAAATGAAGCAGCGTTTCCCCGGGAAAAGTAACAAAAGCAGCAGTCATTGCAAAAAAGTAACCCAAAGCAGCAGTCCCAAAAACATGTAACAAAAAAGCAGTTTCCAAAATAAAGGAACAAAGCAGCGGGCCAACAAATTTAACAATGGAAACAGTCACAAAAAAGTAACAATGCAGAGCCCAAAAAAATGTTTAACCCAAAGCCAAAGGGCCCTGCGAAATGTAAAATAGTAGAGTCCACGCGAAAAAGTAAAAAAGCACAGGTCCCTGGAATGTAAAAAAAGCAGCAGTCCCCCGCAAAATTTAAAATGCGCAAATCCCCGGGAAAAAGTAAAAATGACGCAGTTTTTAGTAAAAGTTACATTTACGCAGTCCCCGGGAAAATGTTACAAAGAAGCAGTCAAGTAAAAGGTTTCAATGAGCAAAATTCCCCCCTTTAAAAAGTTTTCAGTTTACGCTGTCCATGTAAAAATTTTAAAATGAAAAAGTACACGGAAAAGTAACAATGCAGGCCCTTTGCGAAAATTTTTCAATTTCAGAGTCCCCGCAAAAAGAACGGTTGCGAAGGGTGGATGAAAAAAAAAAAAAAAATGTTACCAAATTTTTTTGCATTAGTACGGGAAAAAAAATGTAAACCCAATTTTTGTGTGTGGAGTTGTTTTGAAAGTTAGTCTTTAAACTTTTGTGTTTAAATTTTTGGGAGTTTTTTTCTTAGGTTTTTGCAAACATTTTGGCATGTGGTTTTGCGGATGAGTTGGGGTAAGCATGCCGTTTGTGTTTTTTTATTTTTTTTCAAAGGGCCCTGCTGTGTGTGTTCTTTCTTGGGCCAAAATTTTCATATCTTTTTTGGTATTTTTTTTTTGTTTTCAGATTTGTTATCTTCCCTTAGTTTTTCATTTTTGGGGTTTTTTTTTTTTCTTCATAAAAGGGGGCCCATAAGTCAAATGGTTTGAACAGCTGCCCTCGAAACTAACGGTCGGAAGCTTGAACCAGCCATAGAGTTGGATTTTTTAAGGTTAGAAAACTCTTTCCCCGTCCAACCTGCAGATACCTGCTTCCTGGAAGTGAAAGTCAAGGTGGAGGATGCAGACGGGTGGGCACTGCCTTCCACCACGCAGTACTCCGGGCACGGTAAACCTATCACTGTTCTCTGCCCCTACGACGAACAGACTATGAGACTTCAAGCTCCAACCTGTATCCCTGATCTTTTCTTCTTCGTCTGTTACCATCGCAGACAACGAACCTTTCTCTGCTGCCTCTCCTGCTGGTCGAGGCGAGTCTCTTCCAGTAGCTGCTCCAGCATCTTCAGCTCGTAGGCCAGCTGCTCCTGCTCCTCGCGGGCCTTCTTCCGCAGCTTGGTCCGCAGGGACATGTCCCACATGTCCTTGGCTTCCAGCTGGCGACGCCGCTTCTCCTCTCGGGCCGCCTCTTCTTCATGCTGTCTCAGGGCTTCTTGCTCCTTCTGTGGGAAAGCATGTAGAGGGGGTGGGGTGGAGATTAGCAAGAGTGGATGGGAATGGAGAGTAGGGGGGGGGGGGGGGGGGGGGCGTGGGTGTGTGGTGTATGTGTGTGTGTGCACGCGCATGCGCACCTCTGTGTGTGTGAGCACCTCGGTGTGTGTGTGTGTGTGTGTGTGTGTGTGTGTGTGTATGTGTGTTGTGTGTGTGTCTGTGTCTGCAGGCGCGCATGCGTGCGGGCGTGTGTGTAGTGTGTGTCTACGTGTGTGTGTGTGTGTGTGTGTGTGTGTGTGTGTGTATGTGTGTGTGTGTGTGTGGTGTGTGTGTGTGTGTGTGTGTGTGTGTGTATGCGCACGCGCGCGCGCGGAGGCGCGGGCTTGTGTGTAGTGTGTATGTGTGTGTGTGTGGTGTGTGTGTGTGTGTGTGTGTGTGTGTGTGTGTGTGTGTGTGTGTGTGTGTTTAACACAGGGAGATAAAGCGAAAAAGAGAGTGGAAGACAGGTCAGGGAGAGAGAGAAAGAGTGAGAGAGAAATGGAAAGAAAGATACCACGTATGCGTGTTAAAAATCTATATTTACATATTATGATTATATATATCTATATATATATATATATATATATATATATATATATATATATATATATATATATATATATACATACATACATACATATCAACATCTATTTATGTATGTTGATCTATGAATCCATTTCTAGGTAAGTTAAGGTCATGTTGCTTACAGCCCAGCCAACCGCAGAGGGCCATATCAGGGCCGTCACAGCGCTGAAGTCAACTCACAAGTCATTAAAAAAAACAACAACTAACTCACACAACCCTTTGAAATACACATTCTAAAAACACACAGGTAAATTTATTAGAAATCTTTCTTCCGTAAAACCCGTAAGATCAGATGAATAATGTTGATCTCTTTTGGAAATTCAAA
>CM031603.1:34734053-34741553 GCA_018398815.1 Conus ventricosus
ATGTAATGCCTGTCTTGGATCTTGGCACACGCGTATGCAGATGGTTAACTGTTCACATTAAGGACCGTGTAACCTCGTCAGTGCTAAAGGAACGCTAACATGAAAGACAGAAACGCTGGGCTATGGGATTGATGTGCTCATGGTCACTGGCACCGCCAAGGATTGGAAGGACATGGAATCAGTCTTGCCGGAGAAGCAAGGCTTCGGGTAACCAGATGGATCCTATGATCAACAGGCAGCTGTTTCTGATCATAATGTGTCCGTCTATGTCTGTTAGATCAACCATCTGTTATAGTCACAGATATATATTCAACTGTAGGTATCTATTGTCGTCACCGATATATTCGTTTGTGTCACTCAGAACATACGTCTGTTTTTATTGGTGTACGGTGTTGGTCCGGACAGACACCTGTTGCTGTTACAGATACTAGTATCAATCAGTGCCATTCAGGGGGAAAAAACTGTATCTTACGAAGTATATCCATCTCTGTTACAGCAGACATGTCAATCTGTGTCGGTCAGAACAGGCAGCTGTTGTCATCACCCATATATCTACAGAAACTTTATTTCATAAGAACAATACCTGGTTCATACACAGAGAATGCTGGTAGTTCATGTCAACTGACGATGGTGTCAGAGCTAAATCTAAGGTGTTGCAAGGGCAGCTAATTTAGTGCCCTGATATATAGAAACCATAGAGGAGCCACCCGCTAGATTACCACAGTAGGTGAACACAAATATACAAAGGCAGAAGAAGGGTGGAAAGGGGGAGAGGATGACTGAGCGCTATGGCAACGCGCTTTCCTGGAAGTTAAGCAACCCGAATCTTACACAGTAATCTCTTGTGACGGTAAAGTTATACATGCTGTCCACAAAGGAGTAAATAAATAGCTTCGAAGAGAAGCGTTTGCAGAAATTGGATCAGAAGCGCCAAGCCCGCAAAGAGAGGAGACCTGACCCAATGACAGCTGTCGCATGCCCAGAGTGCGGACGTAATCTGTGTGTCCAGCTTTGGCTTGCGCTCACACATGCGGAGTCACTGACGTCTTCGTCGACCACGACGGCTATCCACGATAAGCAACCCGAATCTTACACAGCAATGCCTTGTGACGGGAAAGTTATACAATACATACTCCCTTCTTTTTGCCTGGCATTCAAGGAATTGTTCTATCTTGTACATTATCATTATCATTACAATTTTACAGGAAAAACAAAGGTGAGTGGCAGGGTAGAGGCTGACCTGAACTGCTGGTCGTATTTCTTCTGAACAATCTGCAGCCGGTCGTGCTCCTTCTTTTCACGCAGACTTTTGATACGGGCCCTCAATTTGACCTGACGCTCCAAGACCGTCTCCTCCTTTTCCTCCATGGCCGCTACGTAGTCCTGCTCCTCCTGCCGCAGCATCTCCCTAAGTCTGCAAGTGAGCAGGGAGTGCTGAGAGCCTGAGATCACAGCGAGTGTGCTAATGCACTCCCATGGCTGGCACGAAGTAAGTGTATATGCTCTCTCTCTCTCTCTCTCGAGATCTCTCGCTCTCTCTCTTGTAAAAATAAGTGCATCTATCTAGCAAGAAATAGTTAATGCGTATTCTTCTTTCTGAATACTCTCTCTCTCTATCTCTTAAATGTAAATGCCTTCTACTGGGACAGCAATGGTTAATGCGCGTTTCTTGACGTGTGCACTGAGAACACTTACTTCTCTCTCTCTCTCTCTCTCTCTCTCTCTCTCTCTCTCTCAACACTATAAACGCATTCTGTTACGCTACCTGAACGTTGCCTGAGCAGAAGGTGCTCTCTGTCTCTGCAGTGATGATGTAAGCGTATTCTGTTGTGACAGCGATGCAAACCTACACACACACACACACACACACACACACACACACACACACACACACACATACATATGTGCGCACGCACAAACGCACACGCACCATTCTGACCAGAATGGGACACCACGGCACTGGCTCATGATCCTCATCTTCAACGATCAGCATAATCAAAAGTCTCAGATTCTGTGCCACTTTATGCTCAGGTGGCCCTTCATGCTCTGCTCTGATTCTGTGTCCCTTCATGCTCTGGTGGCCCTTCATGCTCTGCACCGATTCTGTGGCCCTTCATGCTCTGCACTGATTCTGTGGCCCTTCATGCTCTGGTGGCCCTTCATGCTCTGCACCGATTCTGTGGCCCTTCATGCTCTGGTGGCCCTTCATGCTCTGGCGGCCCTTCATGCTCTGGTGGCCCTTCATGCTCTGGCGGCCCTTCATGCTCTGCACTGAGTCTGTGGCCTTTCATGCTCTGCACTGAGTCTGTGGCCTTTCATGCTCTGGTGGCCCTTCATGCTCTGGTGGCCCTTCATGCTCTGCACTGATTCTGTGGCCCTTCATGCTCTGGTGGCCCTTCATGCTCTGGTGGCCCTTCATGCTCAAGTGGCCCTTCATGCTCTGCACTGATTCTGTGGCCCTTCATGCTCTGGTGGCCCTTCATGCTCTGGCGGCCCTTCATGCTCTGGTGGCCCTTCATGCTCTGGTGGCCCTTCATGCTCTGGCGGCCCTTCATGCTCTGCACTGAGTCTGTGGCCCTTCATGCTCTGGTGGCCCTTCATGCTCTGGTGGCCCTTCATGCTCTGGTGGCCCTTCATGCTCTGGTGGCCCTTCATGCTCTGCACTGATTCTGTGGCCCTTCATGCTCTGGTGGCCCTTCATGCTCTGGTGGCCCTTCATGCTCTAGTGGCCCTTCATGCTCTGCACTGATTCTGTGGCCCTTCATGCTCTGGTGGCCCTTCATGCTTTGCACTGATTCTGTGGCCCTTCATGCTCTGGTGGCCCTTTATGCTCTGCACTGATTCTGTGGCCCTTCATGCTCTGGTGGCCCTTCATGCTTTGCACTGATTCTGTGGCCCTTCATGCTCTGGTGGCCCTTCATGCTCTGGTGGCCCTTTATGCTCTGCACTGATTCTGTGGCCCTTCATGCTCTGCACTGATTCTGTGGCCCTACATGGTCTGCACTGCTCCGCGACAAAACAATTATTGTCATCAGTCAGAGGCTTTGTAGGCTAAAGCAAATCACCAGTTCTCACGGCGCAGTACAGTGTGCTAATGTCACCGACTCGTTGCAGCTTGAAAACCGTGGGATCAAACAGTGACAACACGCATCTCTTGAAAACCTACCGATTTCTTTGAACTTACGTCAAGATACAGAAACTCCATTTGTCAGAACGGGTGAAAAAAAAAAAAGAAGAAGAAAAACCTCAATGAAACCAGTTTCCACCTCAGCCTCCTCCCCATGTCCACCACACCCACGATGAATTCGTGTCAAAGTTTGCTAATAGACCTCACCGGAGAAAGGATTTTCAGCCAATCAGAAAATAGGTCACATTCGGTGCGGCGCCTAGCCGCAGGCAGCATAGAAGGGGGGGGGGGGGGGGGGGGGGGGGGGGGGCCACAAGCTACAACCTGTCTGTTAGAGTATTCATATTTCCTCTCTCCCTCTCTCTCTCTCTTTCTTTTTTCTCTCTCTCTCTTTCTCTCTCTCTCTCTCTCTTTCTTTCTCTCTCTCTCTCTTTCTCTCTCTCTTCTCTCTCTTCTTTCTCTCTCTCTTTCTCTCTCTCTCTCTCTCTTTCTCTCTCTCCTCTTCTTTCTCTCTCTTTTCTCTATCTCCTCTTTCTCTCTCTCACTTTCTCTCTCTCTCTCTCTCTTTCTCTCTCTCTCTCTCTCTCTCTCTCGGTCCAGAAGGCGATAGACGGTGGAAATGTGGACTCCGAATGCGATAGCGACCTGCCTCAAGGATGCAAACTTGTTTTTTTCCTCGATTAAGTACAGTTTTTGAGAGCGTGCTGTACTTTGGAAGGTAATGAGGGCCGACGGAATCATGGATGCCTTCGAGCGAGTCTGTCGCGCTGTTCGTATCAGCCGCCATTGTTTCAGCCTCCCGCGAGAGCTTGTGGCCCCCTAGCAACTCTGATAATGAGGCCCGCGCGAGCCGCGAGCCGGTGAGGTCTATACCGGCATTTTTCATGGGGACCGCCACTGGATGCGCGAAGTAACATCTTCCGGGTGGGGCCACTCCCTAACGTTGGCTGTGGACTAAGCGATCATAGTCGTCAGTAGGATGTCTTGTAAGAGGTGCTCTCCGCTTGCTGGATCAGAACAGGCACAACTGAACACCAAGGAACAGACTCGGCATCAGTGTAGTGTCTCCTCCGGTGGTTCGTCTAACGACAACCAGATACTGATTGCCCCTGTGGGTTGCAGGAACAAACATGGCTGCAGGTCGAAACAAGGGGAGGCTGTGTACAGGGGTGCCAGAATGAGCGATGTGAATCTCGCCATTGAGGGAAGCATCAAAGATAAGACAGAAACAAAGAAATTTTCTGCTTAGATTCGTCTCTTTCTATAGACACCATTATCTTTGCTTCAAAACGTCCATCTCCGTTTACCCCGCTCACCTGTGTCGTCTTTCATCCACTGTGAAGCCATAAATGTTCAGGCGGCGGTCGATCTCTCCACGGATGTCACTCAGCAAGGCCTTCCCGCCGGAGTCATGCTCCCACTCGATGCGCCGGTCTCTCTTGCGCTGTTCCCCCACCAGCCGGGCCGTTTCGTCCAGCGCCTCCTTCATTCGGCGGCTCTCCATGATCAGGCGCTCTGGGTTGTTTTTGCTTGGAGACCGCGCCCTCTGTCGGCGTGACGGGTGTGGGGGAGATTTGTCCACCAGTCACTGTGTGTGTGTGCGTGCGTGTGTGTGGTGTGCGTTGTGTTCTGTGGTGTATGTGTGTGCATGCGTGTGTGTACGTGCGTGTGTGTGTGTGTGTGTGTGTGTTCTGTGCGTGCGTGTGTGTGTGTGGTGTGTTCTGTGGAATGTGCGTGCGTGCGTGCATGTGTGTGTGCGTGTGTGTGTGTGTGTGTGTGTGTGTGTGTGTGTGTGTGATGTGATGTGATGTGTTCTGTGGGTACGAGTATGTGTGTGTGTGCTGTTATTGTCGATAAAGTGAATATGGGTGGTGTGCCTGCAATGTCCATTTTGTGAGTGTGTATGTTGTTTGTTGGTGCGTGTAGATCTGTGAGTGCGTGCCTGTGTGTGTTTTGTATGTGCGCATAATTGCATATGTGTGTGCATGCGCGCGCGTGTGCTTGCATGCGTGCGTGCGCGCGCGCGTATGTGTGTGTGTGTGTGTGTTCTTTTACATCATGTTCCACAATCTTATGCTATGAAATTTGATGCGCCCTTTTCATTCCTTTATAATTATGATATATCATGTATAAAATTACTTGAATATATATTAAGTTTTTAAAAACAAAAGTCGTGTCCAGGATAAACGACAGCATGCGGAGATGAAAAGAAAAAGCTGAATGTTCCAGTTTTAGCTGTTAATATCCGAGTGTTTGCATGACTTATTTCACATCAGATGTTCTTTCTATTTCTATCATTATTGTTATTAATTGAAATTCTACTGCAGTAAAATGTTTGTAAAATACGAGGTGCTTAGAGTATGTTCTGTGAGCTTCAGTTTGTATGATATGTCATTTTATTGCTATTGCAATATTTGAAAATAAATATTTGCCGTGTGTACGACGATTTTATTGTTTATTCCTATGTAAACAAACAAACAAAGAAATCTTTACTTTTTTGTTTTGTTTTGTTTCGTTGTTTTTTTTAAAATGCAAACATTATCAATGCTTATTAATCAAATGTCATCAAATTTCAATTTAATAGCAGCAAAAACTTGCTACGTTATGAATAATTTAAAGCAGAGTGAGGGTGATTTTTCACCCACGAGGTATGGCGAACGTTAAAACCAAACAGGGGGAAAGTGGTCTATTCGTGGGAGACCAGCCTTATACACGGGGCCTGCCCTGTATTTCTGTTGGGACCGGAGTTGTAGGTTCAAACCGTATCAAAAACACTATCTTTAACTGTGGATGCTTCGGGTCTAATCACAGACTCCTTTTCCCCAATTTCCCAGTGTGCCAAGGACTCAAATGCGACAGACTGGGAGCACTGACATTTTTTTCTGTGTCGAGCTCACATCCCTGGCGGATGCATCCCTGAAAAGCGTGCTTTTTCAGCTTCCATCCCTACTTCTTAGACGTTTCACTTCATGTTGTCTTTAGCAAGCCGACCCAGGCGGCCATATCAGTAGCCTTCCAGGCACCATGATTGGCCACCGAATGAACTGTCTCGAAAGCCAAGATGACCGTACGTTCAAGCAAAAACAATATCATGCCCATCGGGTTTCAGACAGGTGTAGAGCAGATTGACTCTAGGTTGTGTTATATATTAAAAAAAAGAAAGAAAAAAAAGAAGAAGAAAAAACGAATATGTGCTTCACATGTGGAGGCTGCAGGAGGAACGTGTGCGAGCGCGCGTGAGTTTGCGCGTGCATGAGTGTATGTGTATGCGTGTGTGTGTCCTGTGTAAGGGTTTTAGGGAAGAGTTATGCAAGTGTTGTTTTTGAGCACAGTCGGACAACTAAAACGAAAACAATACGTGCTGGAGCGATAGGACACATCTGTCTCCCTCTCTATCACCTGTGTCCTAATCATTCCCTCTCCTCTAGGCCTTTACTGTTCGATCAGGTCTCGTACGTGCTTTCACGAAATTGTTTACTAGGATGTAAAGCGTGTGTTGTCCTTGACCGGCCTCTGATATTAACATTTGCCTCGAAACAAAAACAATGTTAAATTTGTCTTTCGATTTTTAAAACCGTCCAGTACTTGATTCAACTGTAACGCAGGACACTGGTAATGAACTGTTATGAAAATAGAAATGTGCATGTAGGCCTAATTTAGTAGGCTACTCTCTGACATTTATTCGATTTAACTGAATGTATTCTGGCTATACATTTATTTGCTTACTTATTTAACGATCATGCCACTTCATGCTCTTCGATATTATTTTCCTTTCTTACCGTGCTCTTTCAAATCCTATTCACCGTTGGACAATTATTTACTTCATACTTCAAGCTAGAGAGAGAGAGAGAGAGAGAGAGAGAGAGAGAGTAGAGAGAGAGTTTGTTTAAAATCAAATAAACTATATTTCAGAAAGGAGTCGTAGGTTCTGACCACGGGTCCTCTGAGCCAAGGACTGGCCACAGCTGTAGCAAAACTTACGATGAGAACAGACGCCGGCATTGGCCCCCGGTATTCCCTGGCCCTGCGGGTTCTTTCCCCGACCATCATATTGACAGAAATGAAGTTTTTCCCTGCGATCCGAAGCCTTGCCAACTAAGTCCGTACGTTCCCCCTGTGATCAGTCTCAGTCCTTGGGTCAAAGACAGATCGATAATGATCTACCATCTTTTCTGTGGTGCAGAAAATCCGGAAGAGAAACGCTGTCGGTTTTCTCCAGAAACTGGAAATGACACGCCATTGCTGACATTTTCCATCAAGGCCAGAACGGTAAAGTTGGTCATTCTGTGACGCAGGCGTGTTCAATTTACGTAAATGTTGGAGAGTGACACTTTGACGTCACAGGAGCGGGGGGGGGGGGGGGGGGGGGGTAC